>OU612098.1:43795000-44420000 GCA_914767995.1 Thecocarcelia acutangulata
GATTCCTAAAGTCATCATAACAACAACATTAGGGACCTCCACCACTACATATAGCAGTTTCAGACAAGCTCCTCTTATACAGGAAAGCATTAACAGAGCCATATGCCCAACATCATATCCAACATTGAAAAAATTCAAAGAAGTCAAAATAGAATTCTCCGTAGAATTACAGATGTTCCATGGTACGTTAAAAACTCACGAATCCACACAGATCTGAACATACCTTTTGTGAAATCTGAATTTGTGAAGTACGCAACAAGGTAAATTAACAAACTTGAATTCCATCCAAATCCTCTTGCAGTTAATATTCTTAATTTTGGTGGTCATACCCGTCTGAGAAGGAGGGATACTTTGGCTACCATTAGAGTTCTAAGCAGATGACTGAATTCTGAAATAATATTCGCATAAAAATAAATTTTTGTCCAGCACTGGCAGGACTTTAATCACAATTTTTTTTTTTTTTTTTTTAGTATTAAGAATTGAATACTTATTGTCATTACATTTCTTATGTAGATTCAATAAATAATATAATAAAGTTAAAAAAAAGAGCCATATGCCGTTATTAGGAAACCCGTACTAAGACCGAAGCCAAATTATGGCCATCCGACAATAAAATCAGCTACGCGCATGAACTCGTAATTTACTCGACCACTAACTATCCATCGTGCTGACCAGGCCGATAGAACACACTCTCAATGGAATGTATTGATACAACTGGGTTCTCTATTCACTACAAGATCCAATCTACACAAGCTAATCATATTGGCTAAATGGTAACCCCACCCTAACCCTGTAGACGATCGCATGGCGAATCACCCCCAGAATAATGGAAACCACCACCTGCAATACCTGAAGAACATCAGCTGAAACCGTCCTACAAACTGGCATGCATGCAAGCAAGCATTGTAACCCCTTGTCAGTTCAAAGATTGCGGCCAACAACAGACATAACACGGCTTTCACACGCGTAAAGTTTACTTTGCAAAGTCTTGAGTTTGATGGTGGCAAGGGAAAATAAAGAGTGTAAGAGAGCTACTCTCTTTCCTCTTGCCACCAACAAACTCAAGACTTTGCAAAGTAAATTAATTAATTACTAATTAAACAGTCCAGCATATATTGTATGAGTAGTATAAGACAAAGCGCAAGTAGATACACAAACTTATTATAACAGAAAAAAAGTTTTTTGTTGTTAATTTATAAATACCATATTTGGGGAACTTCGTTACTTAACAATATGTAACCTTGAGTTGAAAACTCGTATTCTTCAGCCCATCCAATCAAAGTCACATCATATTCGAGAACGTAACTCATAATTTTCATACTAATTCTTCTTACACGGGCAATTGCAGTACATTGCTTCTTTCTTACAGCTGTCTACGGTTGACTTGTGCATTCTTCTATGATTCGCAATAAAATTGTAGTAAAATAATAAAATGAAATGATAAATTTTGTCAGCGACATTATAAAACACTTTACTGTCGCAAAATTTGGTTAATTAGCAGAAAAGTATAACATTCCATTGCTTTAAGTGATTTAAGTTGCCATCATTAACGTTTATTTGGTGTTCTTAAAATACAGTTGGGGGACAGAATATGGAACTTACGAAATGATCTTTGTAATTATTTTATAGACAAATACTACCACGACTTACCAAATTGTTATTAGATTAATCATATCAAAATTAATTTCACATGCTAAGCTCATGTCCATTTACATTTGGTTAAATATATTATTATTTTTAACTTAAAGAAAAAGAATTAGGTCGAGAGAATATTAGCCAATGATTACAGCAAGACTGTGTCTTTAAGCTTGTGTCATTAATTTTAACTTGAACACCTTCTTCTATTCTTAACACCAAAAAAAGTTTTCAATATCCAAAACAACAAAATGTTGTATGTCGATCATTTGAGAAACGTTTTTATTACAAATGATTCAGAGAATAATACAGCGGAATTACCACCATATGTTGTTAGACCTCCTGTGTCTTTGAGATTTAATTTTCAAGATGTCGAAAACGTTATCGGTAATACAAACCCCAGGAAAGCTCCAGGCATTGCTCAAATTACTGCTAAAATGCTTGAACAGTTACCTCGTGTAACTAGAAGAGTTCTACTTTTTATTTTTAACGCCATTTTACGCCTTGAGTATTATCCTGCAGAGTGGAAGGTCTCAATGATTACTATGATACCCAAGCCAGGGAAGGATCTGACTAAAGAAGAATCATAAAGACCAATAAGTCTTTTACCAACAATTTCAAACCTATTCGAAAAATTGTTAATGGCGAAGTTAAGTCCAATATTGAACAAAGTGGGATGTATCCCTGATCATCAATTTGGCTTTCGGGCTAAACATAGCATAGAACAAACGCACAGACTAGTCAATGTCATAAGACAAACCCTTGAGGAGAAGAAGTATTGCTCAGCTCTTTTCATTGATATTTCTCAAGCTTTTGATAAAGTGTGGCACGACGGCTTGATGCACAAACTAAAGTTAAACTTGCCTGCAAATACACACAAGTTTCTGGAAAGCTACTTATATGGGCGGAAGTTTGTTATCAGAGAAGGCGACTTTATAAGCCCAACTCAGCCAATCAAGGCAGGAGGTCCCCAAGGCAGCATACTGGGGCCTACTTTATATTTGGTTTACGCCTCTGACATGCCAACGACATCCGGAATCCACACTTCTACCTTTGCAGATGACACAGCGTTTTTGAGTGTTCATGAAAATCACCAATTAGCTTCACGAAATTTACAGGAATATACTTCAATATTAGAGAAATGGCTAAAACTTTGGAAATCAAAGTTAATGAACAGAAATGTACTCATGTTACATTCACACTGTGTAAGCAAACATGTCCGCCTATCCAAATTAACAACTCACCTATTCCGCAGGACAACGAAGTCAAGTACCTTGGTATTCACCTGGACCGTAGGCTAACGTGGAAGTCTCACATTGAAGCAAAGGTCACTCAGTTAAAACTAAAAGCAGCGCAACTAAATTGGCTTATGGGCAGAAATTCGACTTTGAAGTTGGATTGCAAACTTCTGCTATACAACGCAATACTAAAGCCTATATGGTGCTACGGAATTCAGTTATGGGGCACCGCCTCAGCGTCAAACATTGAAAAAATTCAAAGGCGACAAAACAAAATTCTTCGAACGATTACTGCGGATCCATGGTACGTAAAAAATTCAAGAATTCATAAAGATCTGAGTGTTCCGCTGGTAAAAGAGGAATTTTCTAAGTACGCGACAAGGTATGTCAGTAAACTGGAACTTCATCCAAACCCTCTTGCGCGCAATATACTTAATTTTGGCGGCCACACTCGGCTTAAAAGAAGGGATACCGCTGCCACAATCAGATTGCTCAATAGGTGATTTTACCGAAATAGCTCCCGCATAATAAAACTTTTTGTCTAGCATTGGCCGGACTTAAGAATCACATTCTTTAATTTTAAATTTAGTATTAAGATTTGAATACTTATTGTTAGTTCATTTTGAAGATTCAATAAATAAAAAATGCTTAAAAATAAAAAAAAAATAAAAAATATCCAAAACAAAATTTTGTCTGCCACACCGCTGATTTATTTACGAGGGCGGATTGATATTGCAGCTACCAATTTTTTTCTCAAAATAGTCTAGCGTAATATACTTAGTAAGACGATATTCCAACTTTTTTACAATATTGTATTATATCTAATATTATTATATCTAATATATAATACAATTTTGGGAACCCTGGAAATACGCGTTATTTTCTGTAATCACTTCTTCGTTTAAAATAAATCTTTTTCCTGCGAGCCATTTTTTCAAGTTTGGAAACAGGAAAAATTCACTAGGAGCTAAATCTGGACTATCAAGTGAATAATCAACCAATTCGAAATGTGTTTCACATAATTTTAGCATCGTATTTAATGCAGTGTGAACCGTTGCGTTGTCTTGAAGAAACAGCCCTTTTTTCTTCTTTAAATGTGGTCGTTTGTTCTTGATTGTATCAATCAATTGATTCCATAATGCGCGATAGTACTTTCCTATGATTGTCAAGATGATTTTCCTACCTTCGCCTTCTTTGGAGCTCTTCCACCCATTGTTTCGATTGATTTTTGGTTTCAGATGTGTAGTGGGGGATTCACGTTTTATGAACGGTTATTAATCGACCGGATTACGCTTTTTCATGTCCAAACACCGGTGTGGACATGATAAACGACTACAACAAAATAATCTGATCGATGAATTTGGGTGAAATTTTACTAACTGACGTTTAATAGATCGCATTTCACAGCAAACAAAAAATTGTGCTTGTGCTGCCATCTCGCGCTAGATAGCTTTAATATCAATGCGGCCTCGTATATATTTTTAATCTAGTTGGAAAAGGACTAGCATCCGCCCAATATATTCCTAAACAGTAACATTGTTTGATGTGGATTTTAAGTTGCCGCCATCACGGATCCATACTTTTTCGAGAACAACTTTCGGTCTATGATTATTTGTAGAGCTGCCGTCTTTGGTAATTTTAACCAAAGTTGGTAATATTTCTTTCGACGTGGAGATGCGAATATTTTTAAAAACAATTTTATTAATTTTGGTAATTTTACCATTTTTACTCGAATTGCGTGATATCGAAAAGCTCTAAATGAAAGAACTCACACCGAATAAGTAATATCGTTTAATACAAGAACAAGGCAGGTTTATACAGGTAGTGGCAGAATTACAATGAATACAACACCAACAAACATCAACATGTATTTTGTTGGTAGAATTTACGAATAGTTGTCAAAATTTTGTTTGAAAAAGCAAGGAAGTCATGTGTTTTTGACAAATTTACACAAAGGAAACGAAAAACAGCTGCGCTTATACCACTACCATATTAAAGCTGCCTTGTACAAGATCATGCTTAATGAGCAGTGTGATCACCATCCAAGGTCCGCTCTTTTTTTGGTATCCGCAGTGCTATTCTTTGTAAATTGGGATGTTTTTTTTTTTAATAAAATAAAAACGCTTAGGTAATACCAAGGCGAATTCATAACAGGTGAAATTGACAGCTCACCTGATAACTTTTTTTTAATGTTAATCTGTTTCAGATGGCAATGGAAGAGTTAAAAGAAATTTGAAAAAAAAATATTTTACAACAATTTTTTTAATTATTTATTGTAGCTTGAGAACCAGCTATAATCCAAATCCTCCCCAATCCGGCTGGCCATTTTCACCTTTCCGAGCTCTATGATCAGAGACTTTAATTTTCACGAAATAATTAAAAATTTTGCTTTTCTTCAAAATGATTTTTTATTAAATATGTAAGTATATGTAAATTTTTTTTAAATTCCATTTTGTGTTTATATTTTTTTCCTTTACATTTGAAAAAGATTTTTTTTTTGTGTTGTATTTATTGCTCTTGGGTAATACGTTTGTTCTTCCTAACTGTCATTTCATTTCTTTTAAATCTAAAAATTTCTTTTAAATCTAAAATGTGTTGCTGAAATTCAATGAAATTGAATTAAATTATAAAACTTTGCATCTGCAGTTTTTTACAACTTTTAAGGCAATTTGTTTATTGTTTAAACATATCCCCTCATGAAACTTTTAGAATAAAACAGCGGCTTTTCTTGGCAAAAGAAAAGAAATGAATAACAAACCATTGAACACGTTTTTCCGAGTTTTTCTTTTATTCTCTGCTCCACAAGAGCTGGCGCTTGTCACTTTTTCCCGTCATTTACGAGGGCTCTTGAACATATTTTTGTTTTATACCTTTTTCAATTTCTATTGTATGTACGTATGTATGAATGTATGTGTAAACACTTTTATTATGGGAAAAGAAAAAGAAATCTAAAAATTTGTGCAGACATAATTTTTTATGTAAAAAGAAATAGAGCCCATATCGTTTAATTAACACGAAATAAGAACAAGGAAAAATTTAAACTTTTGTGATTTGATAAAAAGTTATGAAGCTCTTTATGTTCCAAAATTCATTCATGACGGATTTATTTTACAGTTAGGTAATAATTTTGTACGCGTAGTAATGACTTCTTAGAATCTTAAATTTCAAATTAAAAGCTATTTTATTTTCAGAAAAAGTTCGCACTAAACTGTGATACGGAGTACCTGATGAAAATTGCTGTCAAAATAAAATTTTAAAACTTTTTTCTATTTATCCTTTCTGGTATACTGAATTTCTTTTTCGTTTTAATAGATTGGTGCTTATATTTAATATAAGTGAAAATCTAGGTTATTGAAAGAAAGAATCTGGATTGTAGGCCGATATCATGCAATGGAGTCTACAGTTATATTTCTATTTCTAATGTCAGATGTTTAAACATAACAAAATAGAACACGCTCTATTTGAAATTTTGTCAGACGACATTCTTCACGTTTTTTTTTACAGAAGTTATGTTTTTAACAGGTAACAGACGATATTTTTTATTTTTTTTATTTTGGACCAGTACTCAGGGGACTACAACTACATGTGCAGTGCATTGTACTGGAACTAGGAAAATAGGTTGTGAGGAGGGGAAAGAAGGAGTAGTGTTTGGGAACATTTGATTTGAACTTTCTAACGTTATAATAAACAGGAAAAACGTCTGCAGGCAACTTATTCCACAGACGTAGCGTACGGCCGAAAAACGACTTCCCTCTATAATGCGTTGTACGATTCCCCGGACGAGCTTAATGGATGGATGGATGATCTCTGAACGGTGAACGCATGTTACGTAGAAATGTACGAGTTTCGGGAACAAAATCTCTAATCTTGTATCCACTTTAGTAACGATAGAACAGAGTAACGGTCTCTGTACAGCGTAGGGTTATTGAACGAAGGAATTATAGAGCCATCAGTAAGTCCGTATAATTCTCCTCTTACCTAAAAAATCGGCTAACGACACGAAAAGATGAGGGCTAGTTGTAGATTTTCGGAGAATCAACGAGAAAATCGTCAACGACACTTTTCCGTTGAGGATGTACTTGATAAATTAGGTAGAGCCAAATATATTATTACCCTGGATTTAAAGGGAGCACATTTCACCAGATTAGTTTAGATAAAGAATTTAGGCCCCTCACATCGCTTTCAATAAAGAATGGTCACTACCAATTTAAACGCTTGCTTTTTGAGCTTAAAATATCGTCGAAAAGCTTCCAGAGGATGCTAAGTATAGCATAGAGTGGTTTGACCGCGGAAGCATTCTTGTATGTTGATGATATTATCGTGGTTGGTGTACAACACCACCACGATAATTTGCTGAATTTGATTAAGAATATATAATATTCGCATAAAAATAAATCTTTGTCCAGCACTGGCAGGACTTTAATCACAATTGTTTTTTTAGTATTAAGAATTGAATACTTATTGTCATTACATTTCTTATGTAGATTCAATAAATAAAATAATAATAAAGTTAAAAAAAAAAGAAAATATATTTTAAAGCTAAATGTTGTTTTTCAAAAAATGAAGTTGTTTATTTAGCTCAGTTGATAAGCTGTAAGGGAGTGTATACAGAACCTGCTAAGCACCCTGTGATAGACAACTATCCCGTGCTGATGGTGTTAGATGTTTCGTTGCTTTCTGTAATTACTACAGATATTTTATTAAAATTTTTGCGGAAATAGCAAAAAGTTTCAACGCATTGTTAAAAAAGATTAGATAATTGGGACAAAGATTGCCAAAAATCGTTTGCTACGCTGAAGAAGAAAGTCATGCATCCACCAATCCTGCAATATCCCGATTTTTCTAAGCCGTTTATATTAACAACTGCCGCTTCCAATTATTCACTTAAAGCACTATTGTCTCAAAGTGAGGTTGTCTGAGATTTGCTCATTTCATATGCGACCAAAACGTTGGGCAACCACGATTTAAATAAACTAATTATTGAGAAGGAGTTATTAGTTCACTGGGCCATAAACTTTTCTCGCGGGTATTTTTATGGTAGAAAGTTTCACTAAGAGCACAGACCTTTGGTGTCACTATTTTCTCATAAGAATCCATCTTCTCGTATTGGGATGAACCTATGCCATTCTGATTTCGAAATATCATACAAAAAAGGCATGACAAATACAAACGCGGCATGCACAGTACATAAAAGATATTCTAGTAATAGCTCCTAATATGAGAAATACGATAAATTAGCAAGGGACTGTTTGAAATAAAGGCGGCGTTTCATACAATACTCAATATATACATTCTTAATTTTAGCGGTCACATTCGGTTGAGAAGAAGGGATACCGTTGCCACCATCAGAGCGCTAAGTAGGTGATTTTACCGATATAATATCCGCAAAATAAAACTTTTTGTCTAGCATTGGCTGGACGTGGTTAATTTTGTGTATTTAGTATTAAGATTTGAATACTTATTGTTAGTTCACATTGTGAAGATTCAATAAGTTCGACTATTTAACATTAATACATACATAAATAAATAAAAGCTAAAAAAATATAATATAATATATAATATGTGGGATTGTACGTCCATTTTTGACATTAAAGGAAACAAGAAACTTAGACTTGGAATAGAAAAAGGAGTGAATACGCCCAAAATAATCGTAAATGATACAGAAGTAGAAGTTAGATGCAACGAAAATCCAAAAAAAAACACACTTATGTCTTTGGGAAACTGTCGTCAACAATGCTATCAATTAAAGATTATTAGTAAAGGAAAGATTAAAGAAATGTTTAACGGGCTTAAGAGAACAAACAATGAAGTTTATAAGATATTGTTTTATAAGCAACCAGAAAGAATAGTCGATAAAGATATACAGAATAGTTTAGTAGCTGAGTATTACAACTCCACGCATGGGGGTCATTTAGACATGACACGAAAGACAACATTGAAACTTATACAAAGATATATGGAAAAGATATATGGAAAATCATGGGAAAGATGATAAAAAACACATTTTAGATTGCAAGAAATGCAAAATGAAAAGAAACAAATCAGGCACTCAAAGGAAAAGTTCGAGTTTAGAAGTGGTGTCAATAGACACTTTACGTCCACTTCGTTTTTCAAATCATTAAAGATACTTTTGAAAATGCATGCTCTATTGAAACCAAGGATGCCAAAACGGTTGCAGAGGTTGCCCTTCTCGAAAACTTTACTTTAATATATGGGCAATTTAAAGTCCTTAAATCGGATAAAGGTACTGAGTTCGTACATATATTAATGATCAAAATATGTAACTTATTAGATATTAAAAAGATTTTCAGCACACTATATAGCCGCAAGATCCGTAGAGAGAAATCATAGGTTAATTAGTGAATTCTTATTGAATTGTGGTAAAAAAAGACAATTGGGATCTGTGGATCCAGTATTTCTGTTTCGCGTAAAATGCAACGCCACACATGAATACCGGTTTTTTGAAAATTATCCAGATTACCTAAAGACAACGTGACGCATAATGAACCAATATATAATTTCGACAATTACTCAAATGAACTTAGAGCTAGATTACAATTATTATTAGAAAAGGCAAAAAAAAAAAAATAATAATAATAAAATTACTAGAAATAAGAAAAAAAAAAACGAGTTGAGCAATGCATAAATATTAATCCACTGAATCCGAAAGCGGGAGATTTAGTATTAGTAGGAAATCACAATAAAAAAAAAAAAATAACCTCCTTATCATGGTCCATATAACTTCATAGAAACTAAAGGAGTGAATTCTATATAGATTTAGGAAATAGTATTAGAGAAATTCTCAATAATAATTTAAAACAAGTAAGAGTGTAGTATATTCGGCTGGGCCGAATCTAAAATACCCTTCACGATAATCACGAATATGTATAGTATATTAAAAATGTGACCTAAATATGCTCGGTTATATATGAACCGATATCGGAATTTTCTATTTTCTGTATTTCAGTAACCTTCTTTTATAACGAGATTTGCTTTCAGCAAAAAAAAAAAATTTTTTAATGGAAAAATCGGTTCAGGCTATATCTCGGGTATATATGGACCGATATCGAAAATTTTAATTTTCCATACTTATATAACCTTTTTTCATTACCAGAACTGCCTTTGAGCACAAAAAAGTTGTTTACTCGGCATTTTCATCAAAAAACCTGTTAGGCTATATATCGGGTATATATGAACCGATATCGGAAATTTTAATTTTCCATATTTATATAACCTTATTTTATTACCAGAACTGCTTTAAGGTGAAAAAAGTTTTTTAAGTTCGCTTACGCGACATTTTCATGAAAAACCCGGTTTGGGCTATATCTCGGGTATATATGGACCGATATCGGAAATTTTCATTTTCCATATCTATATAACCTTATTTAATATCTAGAACTGCTTTAAGGTGAAAAAAGTTGTTTAAGTTCGCTTACGCGGCATTTTCATGAAAACCCCGGTCTAGGCTATATCTCGGGTATATATGGACCGATATCGAAAATTTTCATTTTCCATATTTATATAACCTAATTTAGTTACCAGAACTGCTTTTGAGCACAAAAAAGTTGTTTAGGTTCGCTTACGCGGCATTTTCATGAAAACCCCGGTCTAGGCTATATCTCGGGTATATATGGCCCGATATCGAAAATTTTTATTTTTCATATTTATATGACACTATTTCATTACCAGAACTGCTTTTGAGCACAAAAAAGTTGTTTAAGTTCGCTTACGCGACATTTTCATGAAAAACCCGATTTGGGCTATATCTCGAGTATATATGGACAGACATAAAAATTTTCATTTTTCATATTTATATGACCCTATTTCATTACCAGAACTGCTTTTGAGCACAAAAAGGTTGTTTAAGTTCGCTTACGCGACATTTTCATGAAAAACCCGATTTGGGCTATGTCTCGGGTATATATGGACCGATATCGGAAATTTTCATTTCTCATATTTATGTAACCTAATTTAATTACCAGAACTGCTTTTGAACACAAAAAAGTTGTTTAGGTTCGCTTACGCGGAATTTTCATGAAAACCCCGGTCTAGGCTATATCTCGGGTATATATGGACCGATATCGAAAATTTTCATTCTTCATATTTATATGACCCTATTTCATTACCAGAACTGCTTTTGAGAACAAAAAAGTTGTTTAAGTTCGCTTACGCGACATTTTCATGAAAAACCCGGTTTGGGCTATATCTCGGGTATATATGGACCGATAGCGGAAATTTTCATTTTCCATATTTATGTAACCTAATTTTATTACCAGAACTGCTTTTGAGCAAAAAAAAGTTATTTAGCTTCGCCTATGCGACATTTTGATTAAAAATCCGATTTGGGCTATATCTCGGGTATATATGGACCGATATCTGAAAAAAAAAACATTTTTTTGTCTTTCAGTCACCATGCTTAATAAGTGTGTGAAGTTTGAAGCAAAACGAACAACTTTTGTTTTAAAAAATTTTCATACAAAACTGCAAAAAAAAATGGCTTTTTTCGGAATTTTGAATATATCTCAGCTATACGTGAACCGATATTATTGAATTTAAATAGCAAACCCATGAATCGATGGGGTAAAAGAATGGTGAAAGAAAAAAGTTTCTAAGTCTAATGGTTTTCTCAGAAACGGTATTTCAACAGCGGACAGACGGACAGACGGACATCGCTTAATCGACTTTTCCATTAATTCTGATTCAGAATATATATACTTTATAGGGTCGCAAAAAAAAACTGTAGAAATTACAAACGGAATCACAAACTTATATATACCCTTTACATTTTTGTGAAGGGTATAAAAAAAGTACTGAGTCAATAGAGTTGGAAGCCCTGATGTCACCGATAAACTTCTTCGTTATGGTCGAGTAACCCCAAAATAGATTTTGAGGCATCAGCCCAAACATGAAAATGAAATAAAAATTTTCAGTTGAATATATAGGTGGTACAAATATTAAGGTGCTCGGTAGGAGCAAAGTACAACTTAAATCGTTTCAAAAAACCGAGGCCCTTGAATGCTTCTTTAGTGACATTAAAATGTGATCATTCGAGCGAACATGACACGGTATTTTCATTCCAAGGTTTCCGTATAGGAATTTTCCAGATAGTCGTTTTTGTGCCATACTGATGTATACATATTTTTGACAAACGTTTCACTACTTCTTTTTTCAATTTTTATTCAAATCTTTATTTCAATATTCAATTTTTATGTGTTCAATGTGTATCTTTTGATTTTACACATTTTTTATGTTTTTTATCTGTTTTTCCTTTGTTTACATTTTTTTTTGAGAGCTAGTTCAGATAAACTAGCGATGAGTTATTATCAAATTTGGAGATCATAGTCGTTTCTGCATGGTTCGCAACAAGATTCAAAATGAACCAAGTTGGTTCGCTTTTAAAATGGTGGAATCAAGATTGGGCCGCGAACCACGTATGAGAGAACGAACATCGTGTGAACATGCCATAATATTAATTAAAGCGATTGATTTATAATTTAAAAGTTTACAAACTTAAGGCACCAACTTCACCTCATAAAGAATTATAAAACGTGGAATAACACAGAAGCAACAACATTAAGTTTAATGAAGAAAAAAATTAAAAAAAAAGAAAAATTTTAAATCATTTAATAAAACGAATAAAAAACACAAGCAAATTGAATTGATTTCAATGATTCATTGGCACTTTGCCGTTAATAGTCATCAGACTGCCGTTTTGTTCATGTTTGGTTGCTCTTTATTTTCCTTCTTTTTTCTTTTTGTTTTGCTCTCCATACTTTTCTTTCAAAAGAAACGCAACAAGACAAAAAATTAAATCGCAAATTGTATAAATCGAATACGAATAAAATCGAGAAATGACTGTCTTTCCATCTGATGAATTTCTGGTTGCTTTTGTCATTTGATTGAAAATTGTTTTTGCATTGTTTAGCAGAGAAGAAAAGGAGATCTTTTTTTTTTGTTACGTTTTATGTGCCGTTTCACATGCAAGCGATAAGAGCCAGGGTGCTCGTATGCTGTGGATGTGGCAGTGGCAATAATTGAAACTCTTTTTGTGTGCCATGAGTTGGTTCTAATATGTTGGAATAGAAGTAGTGAGTGGAAGCATCATTTTATCATTTTAGTGGTAACAATTGTAGTTTTTCTTTTGCTTTTTTCTTTTTGTTTGCTTCTATACTTGTTCTTGTATTCTCGTCTTTATCCATAAAGCAATTTTAAATTGATTTAATTGGGTTCAAATGAAAATGTCAACTATCAATTGTTTGTCAGTATGAGTTTTAGTGTATCGTATACTTGCCACTCTCACGTATACACATACACATTTACAAATAAAGCTTCGTTTGCATGTGTAGAGCAATAATAAAATGATACTTTGCACAGAATAATGATAGAAATATATATGTGCATATATATGTATCTATATGAATTAGATAGTCTGCTGTTTTTTTTTAGTTGTAAAGAATGAACGAGATAGCACTGTTGTATGTAGATGTGTTCACATATTTAAATTTAGTGTTAAAAAATATTTTGCCAGGAGTGTGATAGAGTTTTAAACACTTTCCAGCTCCATCGAAATGAATCTCGTATTCGTATAAAATCTTTTTCACCAAAAGCACCTAATATATTTGGTAAAAGTAATCAGAATACCTGCAAGACTTGTGCCAAGTTTGTTGAGAAAGTGATATGACTAATTCCATTCGGTCAGATTTGGGATGCATTGGCGGAAGTGCTTCCTTGTGTTTTATTTTGCTGCATCTTTTTATCTATTCCTTCAGAATTCGTTAAGGTCAAAAAGCGAATTTCGATTTTTGGAATAAAATAGAAGTCACACAGAACCAATATTTCGAGTCCCAATCGTTCAGACAATACACTTTCGGAACTGGTTAGAGACTGAGACCATAATTGCCTTGGATATTAGCTACGGTTTATTATTTATCGTAATACATATTACTATTTTATTTCTGGTGATTGAAAATATTTTAAATATTCTATAGCTCCACTTACACAACAATTATCGTAGATATAACGATTTTTTGCATTAATCTTCCGATTATGTCATTTGTTTTTTTGGCCAAAGTAAAGCTTAACTGGGGTTATGAATATTGTTCTATTAAAAAAATAGCAATCGTAAATATATGGAACTTTGTTTGTTTATAAGAAAAAAGTTTTCGTTGAAAACACACAAAAATTACGCTTTTGCATGCAAATATATAATGAAATGAATTTATATTTTCTTTTTAACTGCAGTTTTTTGCTCGCACAGTCTTTGGCAGAAATGTAATCTGTGGCCTCGAGACTGCTGGTCGGGCATTCTACCAAATCAAGCATCAAGTATGTAAAGAAATTCTTACGTTTATACAATATAATGAAATTTTCCCATTAATTTAACTGTCTTACATTAACTCAATGAAATATTTTCATTACATTTACTACACTATTTATTAGCTACAATGAAGTTCTTACATTTTCATGCAAACAATAATGAAACAATTTTCGTAAGATTAGTTAATTTGTAAAAATCTAATGAATCTTTCATAACCAAAATTTATTTTTTCATGGCAGTAGCTAAACAATAATGAACGAAAAGGTTTCATTCCCATAACGAAGCAATTTTCCTTAAATATATGAGTATAAATCAAGCTTAATTTGACTGTTATCGAACTTAATTTGACTGGTAATGAGAGCCGCAATAGTTTGTAGCTTCTATACAAAGGCCTGTATGCAGAGCCTTTGCATCGAAGTGGGATCGAAGTGTACAGTTTACATCACCTCCACGTGAAATTTGTATGCTCTTAAAACCCTGATATGGCAGTATAATGTAGCATGAGGTAATACATCATGCCATCCTACAATCAGAACCAGACATCCAGCTCAATATTGAAGTTTGGAAATACCCTTCAATAGGGGTCATGTACTTGGTTTGATAATTGCCGTATTTTGACTTCTGAAAAATAATGATGTTACCTGAGCGTGATTGGAATTTTTTAAGACACTATGTCTCATGCCAAAAGACAATAAACAAATTTTTCTCTACGTGACTTTAAGAATGCTATTTTTTTCTTATAGAGCTAACATATGTATGCATGCGGATATTACATATGTATGTAGATATTAAATAAACAAACAAGGGTAATGCAGGGCGGTTGACAAATCGAGCTAAAAAACAACATTTAATAACTTAATGCCGCTTTTAAAATATTTTGGAGAAATATTTTTCCCCCAGAACTGCGCCAGAGACGAATCGGGTTTAATAGCATTTTGTTCCAGCAAGATGTATCAAATGCACATATAGACACAGTTATGGTGGAGCTCCAACGAGAGCTCCTAAATACACTTTCCTCAAGCTCACCGACTTTTTTATCGGATTATGTCGAGCAAGACGTTTAGGAAACTATTACAACGAACTTGACTAAATTGAAGAAGTTTTTTAAAACAATAGTGGACCACAATGAATAATTAATTTTCTGATAAGTATTGCAAAGGCAGTTTTCAACAGCAATTAGTTGCATGAATTTAAATTGAATTCATGCTGAAAAAAAAAATAAATAAATGAAATATAGGGTGGCTGCTGAAAGCTGCTACAAAACAATGTAATAACGTATTTTCTACGTAACTAACCTGTTCCATTTTAATTGTATTTTATAGATTGTTCTTTAAGTTTAACTAAAATGGTAAATTTGGATAGTGCAATGATTTCACGCTTTAGAGTCCGTTGCTCTCAATCAAATAGAATATAGGCGCACGTTTGGCGGCACTCATCCTAGCAGATGGAAGGCCGTATCTTCGAGATCCCTCAGTTTGGACGTAGGAAGCTATTGCGGCTGTAGCTGCAACTCAGTACTAAAGCTTCGACAAGGACCTCATCTGCTCAAATGGAAGCCAGTCGACTGCAGAGAATTGTGCAACAAGATTTAAAATTATTTCCGTTATTTATTAATAAACGAATTGAACCCTAGAGGCTTCCCGATTCGCTTGGAACTTTGTGAGAAGATCATTCAAATGGTGCCAGAGGATGAAAACTTCTTGAACTACATTTTAATGTCTGTCGAGGCACATTTTGATTTACAGGTGGCAAATTCTCGTTCGTGACTATTGAATCACACGACAACACCCTTGTCGTAAAACCTGGTATATCTATTCCCACTAGAGACAACAATTTTCGAGACAACTCAGATATTAAGGCATTTGAAATAATAGACCATAGTTCATGAAAGACACCACTTCGTAACCATCATGTTCCAGCACTTCAACATTCTGTTCGCTACCAAGGCGGGCATCTATTTTATAACATCCCAAAATGAGCCCCTAGCTACTCCGTCAAATTACCAAAACTTTTTCCTGCAATTTAGATTTCAGCCACATCTAGTTATTTTAGCATCAAATAGGCATATCGACTATAAACTGTTCACAACAAAGACACGAATGCCTGTTCAGCCAAGTAATCTTTACAGCCTGTTCGACGATATCGAATGAAAATGTATGCGAAAGAAAGTTAGTCACTCACATTCGAATCAATTTGGGTTTGTCTATGTCACTATTATTCGTTCGCATGTACTTATGTACTTAAATTGAATTTTGACACATCGTTCTCATAGAATAAAGTTAGAAAAAACCCAATTCAATTTTCTTTTGCCTAGGCTGCGAATAAATTTATCCTTTCGACATCGGCGAACTGACTGTTAGTGAAGTGTTCGTTCATATCTGCACGAAAACAGTTGGGTACCAGCATTTCATAACAAATCTTTATCGCTGAAAGAAGCAGCAAATTATACGAAGAAAATAAATTAAATTTCACAATGGTAGTTGTATATTTAAAAGATGAATAGTTTATTGAATTTAATAGGCTTTTAATTTAATTTCTTTCCAAAGGTAAGAGAATGTCTTCAATACTTTTCATCATGAGCCTTTCATATATACTTATATATATTATATATTTTATTTATTATATAATTCATTAATGGAGCTTTGCTTCATTCGAGCTTATTTAACCAGCAAACCTTTCTACGGACATTTAAATACAGAGTATATTTTTACGTTTACTCATGTCTAAATCATCATAAAACAAAAATATTGAATAAAAAAATTTTGGAATATTTTTACAAAATTTTATCATTTCTAACCCACTGTGCGAGCCACTGATCAGCTCGTTATAAATGTACACACAACTCCACTTATACAACATAAAGCTGAAAATATAATATACAAACAGACAGCAAACATGTTCTAAGTCTGTGGTCAGACAGAACGATTTTAATTGCCGAACTTTTTAGCAATTTTCTTTTGGAATTGCTTTCTTGTCCACACACAAAAACTTTTTTCGGCAATTCTTGAGCAATTCTCTACCTTTTGCTTTATGCAATTTACATTGTATATGTACATACAAATACACACATGAGAGAAAAGTATACACACATGAGAGAAAAGTAAGGAATTGCTGAGAATTGCCGAGTACCGGCAATTCTTTTTCCCTTCTTATTCCCCTCACCGAAAGCTTCTATAAAGTCAAGAATTGCCCAACTAAAGTTGCTGTGTGTGACCATACACTAAAGATTGCAAAATTACAAGTAAATCAACAAAAAATTATTTTCTTGTTGTTGTTGCGTTCTTATTGTTTTGAAAACACGTGCGTGTATGTGCGTAGCAATTATATTTTTATATATTATTAATTTGAAGTTTTATCAATAATGAAGAAGGTAATAAAGAAGCATAAATAGCAGGCAGTCGTTCGACAGAGGCAGAGTTTAATTTTAAGCATTGTGTAGCACAGTCATAAGTCAGAATAGTAAGAAAGTCTAGTATGTTAATACACAGTGGTATTAATTTTAAATAGAGTAGTGAAGTATTTAAATACTGTGTAATAAACAAGTGTCTGTGTCATTATTGCATTTGTAATTCAAGAATGCAGAAAACATTCTTAAAAGTAAAACCTTACAATATGATTTCAGCCACAGCTACACAAATTTGCACAAACTGTTTGCACCATTTGTAGCTTTATTTCGCCAATAACTCTTTGAATGTTGACTTCCAGGTGTTGAGTGATCTCTGGTTCATCGAGGTAGACAAGGGACTTCAATAATAGCAAAGAAAATAATACAATGGGGCTAAACCACACAACCTTGGTGGCCAATTAAATTGATTACGTGAAATAATTTTTTCATTAAAAGTTTCTTTAAGTAAACCAACGGTAAATGCTGTGTTGGCACAGTCTTCTTGAAACCACATGTCAGCAAGTCTAGTGCCAGCTAATTGAGTTTGAACAATTATGGACCAACGACTCCGCAGTTTACCAAACACTAATGTTCTGTGAATGTAATGGGGATTCGAAAAAAACTTGTAGATTACACTCACCCCAAAAGAAGGGAATTCTTGTTACTTACGTTACTGTTACAAAATTTTGTAGGTAATGCAATATCAATGTTAATTTGTGTTGCGCGCCATTCGCTAAATTGGCTCTAGTGTAAGCCAATCCATAATGAAATGTCAAATCGATCGAAACGAAATGTAACTATCAGCTGGTTAATGGATTTTCCAATAAAAGTTGCCAACTCAAAGTTGTCAACCTCTAAGACACAGTATTTGAGCTGTTAAGTCGATCACGTTTTTGTTTTGATGCGTGGTAGTTCGCTAATAGCAACTCATCGTCAGTATTTTCTATAATTCATAGGTCTCAAACAAGAATGATTGAATACATCACTATGACACTTCTCACACAAAACTGAAATCTTCTGCACATGTTGGCCAAATGACGTCACGAAATAAAGCAAACACAGTCCTAGATGATCTTTATATTTTCGTACATACTCTTACATAGGTTAGACTACGCATGGTGTCGTCTTTAGTTTTATCATTCTTGGGTCCCGAATATATAATTTTCCATTATTTTGCTTCAATATTAACATCTGTGTAATAATTTTAGTATTTTCTTCGTGTCAAGAACCAGTTTTATTTGTATGTATGTATAATTGAAAATCAACTTGAAAGATTTTAATCAGCTTATATGTCGAGTTCAGAAATGCCCAAGCCCTATGCGCTTGAAGCTCAATTGTTTTTGTAAAAGCGCCTAGCTATAGGGCTGTGCTCTTTAATACACACAAAAATTACACTCAGCACTAGCAATGAAAAATACACAAACAACATTGTTTTACATATATTTTTGTCGTTCTTCACTGCACACACAAGAGCAAAGCAACAAAACTTTCTCATGCTTTGCTGGTAAACATTGACGACACCGATTATTAGTGTAAATTTTGATTTTGTAAATATGCTTTGCTTTTTACAACAAAAATTTTTAAATAAAAGTCGTTTTTCTTTAACTGTATTGGTGTTTTCTTTTCCATATAAAACTTTTGGGCACCCCTAGACTAGATGTTTTACGTTATCCAAGTTCGAGGATATTGAAAGCTTCATACGCAAAGCTAACTACTATTATAAACACATACATATATATTTATTGCTCACATACTCGTATCAGTTTAGGATTTGCTTTTTATCTCTTCCTATACAATCTCATACCATCATCATAGAATTCTCTGGTTAGATATTTTACATTTCTTTCACGTTCGGCGGCATGTTTTAAAATTTTTTATCAGCAAAATATAAAAACAAAGCAAAAAAGCAGTTAAATTGAAATCTTTAACATTTCCAAACAATTTAATTATGTAAATAGAAATATAATTCTACTAAAAACATCAAAGTCCTTGATAGAATGTCAGTTACGCGCGCACACAAATACACATGCAAACAAAAGCCTTTTCATGTTAATTGAGTCTAAAACAAGTATGCGGCTCATTGTATATGACATTCTCGATTGCAAAGTTTATTTCATTAAAGCGGGAAAATAAAAAACGTCTATAAGGAGAAAAAATTCATACGAGTACACGAACACATTTTGCCATTTAAAGGTGGCAGGATAAAAAATACTCTGGAGTAATAAAAGGTCGGTAACAGACAACCTGCAGGAGATGTCATTTGAGAATGATATCCAATGACTCGGTTTACGACACATTAATTTTTCTGCATCGCAACTAAAACAAGACAAACGGTGTTACCTTATAACAAGAGCAATTTAAGAGATAGAAGAGACATAAGGACGCCACAGGCATTAAAATCGAATATTTAAATTCTGTTCAAGTTTCTAATAAAGCAATTAAAAAACTCCCAAAATGCTATAATGTGATCACTTCTGTTAAATTGCGATTAAAACAATTAATTTTGTGCCAATATGGAAAAGTAGCTTATGTCGAATCTTTTAGTTTCGATTTAATGATTAACATATGACTAAACTGATTAACTGATTAAAATGATTATCATATACCCGAACTTAAGTTAAGCTGCACGACATGCTCAAGTCGCTTTTTATAAACCTAAAGTTTTACGTAATAAAGAAATTCAATTTTATATTATGTTTGCGAAAACATAAAAAATTTAATTCATGCCCCGAGTTCAAATACCAATGGGTGCTGATGAGTAGTGTAGCGACTACGATACAGCTAGTTGTTCCCCACCTAAAGATATCATTATTATTTATCTTGTCTTCTTCAATCAAAAATTATTGATCACAGCTAATTTGTATTGCAAAAAAACCTTCTTAAGAAAAAACTTATGGAAGGAAAAACTTGAACTAAGCCACAATGTACGAATGTACAAACCAAAAATTTCATAAAAAATTTACTTTATTCAATTTTTGTTTTATTGTTATTGTTACTTATCAGGTAATCATCAAGAGTTTCTTTTAGAAATGGGATAAGTGATGTAATTCTCTGTACTTCCTGTGACAAAGTTTACACTCTATACATTTTATAACCCTACTAGATTTTTAACTCATATTCCTTCTGTACTTTTGACCCACCCTCTACTTGTATTTATACAATTATTTTCATTTATATGAACATATTTGTATTTGATAGAAAACAGCAATACTTTTCACTTTCATGTGAAAAAGTATTGCTGTTTTTCGCAGTTTGTAGTGTTTGCAGAATAAATATAAAAAAATTAAACAAAAATAACTATTAACAACAAACGTATACTCATACATGTATGTATGTATTTCTGTACACAGATACTACAGCGGATACAATACTCGCACATAGTAATAAAAAATTTGCTTACAATATGTACATATGTATGTTTGTGATTGAAAATAAATAATGAAAATGACAACAGCAACAGCAACAGAACTCAGCCATAACAGTGATAACGTCAAGTGGTTGTATATTTAATGAAAAACAAATAGATTTAATAAAATATAGAATATAGAAAATGGAAAACTTTTATTTAATAATAATTATAAAGAAAAAAAATAATATACATATAACAAATTGTCAGTACAGCCTTCAACACTGCTTGAAACTTAATTATTCTTAAGGAGATAAGAAAATATATACTGAAGCAAAGGTTGTTCCCAATTCACACAATGAAAGTCTTGTCGTCTTTAAAATTTATTTGGCGTTCACACACAGCACAAGTCTAATTGCTTAAATTGCTCTTATTTCTGTTTAAAGCTGTACGTACTTTAAATGCGAATATGGGAGTAAAAGGAAATGCAAGTAGAAACAAGTCTGTACTCGTAAATCTTTTCGTTCGCTCCGTGGCGTAAAGGGTAATCCGCTCTGCTTAAACACTTTCATTGTGTGAGTTTTGAGTTAGGGACACTATTGTTTCTTACGAAGGCGGCGACCAGGTTACTAGTTGGTTAAGTAATCAATATAATTAATAGGCAAACATGTGTTTTGCAATCCCTTTTGTAGCCGTACTACTGCACCGATTTAGACCCCCCGGGGAACAGGTTTTGCCTTGGCGTATTCCTAACTTGGGCGCTCTGTTTTTCGGGGAAAAGAGAGGAAGGGGTCCCCCGTTTGATGCGGCAAACAAAACTCTAGGAAGCCACATGACTTATGTTGTATTGGCTTCCGAAACCCTTACCAAGGGTATAAATTGGCAGGACGGGGTTCGACCCGGGCTGACCATGGTTGAGGTGCCTACCTTGGCTGAAACATTCTGGCTGTGGTTGAAACTTAAAACGCAGGAAGGAAGTGTTAGTATCTTTGATAATTGTTTGGTGTGTGGCTTTTTTCGGGGACTAACAATCTCCCGAGGATCTGTATATACAACAGATACCTGTATTACAACAGATACCTGTATTGTAAGGAAACAGTGGTGATGGTTGACGGGTGAGTGGATTTAAGGGCTGATGCTCTTAGTGCCCGAACAAGAAGTTGCTCATATGACCACAATAATATGGTAAGAATTGCTACCTGTGTGAGCCTGGTAAGACACACGTGGCCGCTGGTGAATCGTGAATAATTCACACCTTGGAATTTGTCCATCATCAGATTAGGCTGATGTAAATCTTTTCACAACTGCACCGATTTAGAAATAGCTCCTTCCATACAGAAGTGAACGAGCTTGTCTTCCTTTTGATCGGTTCAGTATTTTAGGAGTAATACGGCTATTAATTTGTTACTAACACTAGCAAACAAAATACATATCTCTCCTTTACTGCAACATAGTCATAACTAAAAAAAAGCTTGTTTCGAGAAAAACACATTTCAGATTTTTAGTTTTCATACAAGTCTTAGAAAAACATTTTAGAAAATACCTCTTAAAGGAAACAGTTTAAAAGTAATTTGAATAAATTTTATGCGCAATATAAAAGGTAGTACTGTTAACAATTCTGCATTGTTAACTCGAAAAGCTCATTCTTTGAGATATGACTATGTTGCAGTAAAGGAGCGATATGTGTTTGACTTAAGTGCAAGTAAAACAAAAAGAGTGTGACCAAATATTAGTAAATAACATATATGTATGTATGTAGGTTTTCACGATTTTATTGATTTCAACGTTGGAGTGCATTGAGAGCGGTAAAAAAAGGAATGCGATCGATGGCGCCGACCGGTGATTCCCACAATGGGAATCAAATGAGCACTTTATTATAGACAAGAGAGTTAAAAGTATTGTGTTTAAATTCACATAATCAATTTTATTAAAATTTTTTTTCATATAATTACAAATTTCTTAATTTTTATATAATTAATATTTTCAATGGAAAATAATGAGTTTGCATTTTTCTACATAATTTATATAATGAATTTCCTATTTGTACACTGAACTATCTTCTGTTAACATAAAGTATGAATTTGTAAAATTAAATGTCATATTAAATTTTAATGACATATTAAATTCCAATGTCAAATTTGTTCTAAAGCCCCAAGGGCATTAAATCAAAAAACACTTTAAATCCAACACACCAGCGGCAAGCATCTCCTTACTTATTACTCATTTCCCAGCAAACAGTTTTTAATTAACAAATTTCTTTGTTATTCTTTTCATAACTCAAACGGATTTTTATAATTTATCAAATACTTGAGAAATTATAAGCAAAAGTGATTTACTAACAGGATAATAAATCCCTAAGCCCAATTTGATTCGTATTGAATTATCATTAATTGGAAACGTTTATCAGTGCAGGTTAAAGTGGTTGGGTTGCAAATAATCTTGAGAATTCCAGAATTGTTTATATACGCTTGAAATACAAAATTATTGCTAACAACAATTTGTCTCGCTTCAACGGCTATAAAATCGCTTACTCTTTTCTGGATCTAATCCAGTATATAAGAAGGCAGCAACACATATACCCGACCGGTTCCCAAATTTCTCATAAATACCTATACATATACGGTTTGGAATTGAAACTTAACCCTTTCACTGCCATTGATAGAAACGTCCCAGCAGAAGTGCAAAAACCATCGGAAGAAATAAAATACTCATTCTAATTAAAAAAGAAGAAACCCCGTTTACAGGATTTAGTGTTTTTGCACATAATCAGCTATTTTAAGTGTAAGTGAAATCTCTAAATATTATAGTTCTGAGGACTAATTGGGGTAATGCAACCCACTCAGTTTGTTTCAGTTATACAAATATAATAATATTAAAAATAAAAACAAATCTGGTGGTTGACAGAAGGAAGGCGAAGTCTCTGTCTCTCTGTCTAATAAATCCCAGTGACTCTGATCTTAGAGGTTTAGTGCTTCTGATTCTGAACAAAATTCCGCTTCTAAGGCAGAAACAGATGCATCTTTGGATAAGACTTAGGATATTTTAGACAATAACGAATCTATATTGCGGTAGTATTAACACTACGGGTTGAATATTTTCTTTTTCGAAAATTCTATACATAAAACTAAACAATAAAAACTCTAATTGTACTGACAGTAAAACTGCCGATGATACGAGTATAAACAAATAGTTTCAATGTATGAGGCTTAAAATGCCAGCGCGGCTTATAGCTTCACGATTCTTCTTATTTTTGAATTAATCTGGTTAATAAACAAATTGTTTGCTGTTGGAAATCACATATAATGAAATTACATCGATTATATAATGAAAGTACTTAGATTTGTCAAAAATCGCTTCTTATAGTATGGTAGTTTAAGGCTTGAAGCACTGATTTCAACTTAGACTAATTTAGGTTGGGAAAGGGTACTTAAACAACTCAACTATCAAAAATCAATAAATAATTAAGTACTATATTTTTGCTAAAGTATTTACACATATATAACAAATTTGCTCTATGTTGAGCAGGTTGCAGTCGGAAACCTGATAGTAGTGTTTAATGCACAGTGGTACCAATTGTTTAAAGTGCAACAATCAGTGATGTGATTGCTGGTTATCAAAGTGCGAACTTTTACAACCAAATTGTAAAATTTTGACAATCAACACATGGAACGGCAATACTATTGTAAAAAGTAGTTACTTTAACTACTCGATATTTTTGAAACCGCGTACGCAATACTTTCAACAGATTTATTTAATTAAATAACATCTATTTACTACCATGAGTTAGAACGTTTTTAAATACTTTTTGCAGCTATTGAAACTCTTTAAGTTCCAAAAAATCAATTAATTCATAAAACAAACCCCATATATCTATAATTTAAACATTTTTTAAAGTTGCTTTAACTATCGTATTTTAAAATATTTTACACTTTTTTCACAGATTTTTAAATGAACAAAAAATATTTGAAGTATTTCAAAATAGATAATATATGAATTAAACACGTACAACGTACATGAAAATGCAACTCTGAAAGTATCGACTACTTACTTTTGAGTACCAGAAAATATAAGCGGAAAATGAATTTTTAAGTTGCACCGTTTCATACTTTATTTATTTTTATTATTGTAACCCAATTGTATCAAAACTAAATTTTTCAAATATTACAGTTGTAATGGGGCTTGCCCGACGGAGGTTGCGGTCTGCTGTGGCGGTCCTGACGGGACATTGCCACATAGGGACGCAGGCAAGGAAGTTAAAACTTCGAGGAGGAAGAAGCTCTTTCCATATATAAGGCCATTGTACCTAGGCCGACCGATGCTGCATGATTTGACGGAGGCATCGGAATGCGATGTAAGTAGATTGGACTCCTTTATCCGATCCTCGGGTTGGTTCTAAACCAGTGATATGTAGATCTACTGAAATACTTATATCCAGGCAACACAACGGGACCTGACTGGACCCAAGTGGGCCAGCTTTACAATAGCTGGGAGCCTGTCAAACCTTCCCTAACTTACAGTTGTAATATTGAATAGAAAAAAGTGGCTCGAGAAAACATTACAGTACCAAATTTGCTATTCTTGGCTTGAAAACGATAATTAAAATGTAACTGCTTTACGGTAAGTTTTAGTAAAATTAATTTTATTTACTATTAAAGAAATTCTAACGAAGTTTTCCAAAAGAAAACGAAATACTAATGAAATAAAACAATATATTGTTAAGCTTCTTCCTTAAAAGACAACTCATGGATTCTTGAATTGAAAATGATATAATGACTGAGACACTTGTTCGTTACACAGTACTTAAATACTTCACAATTTAATTTAAAATTAATACCACTGCGTATAAACACACTAGACTTGCTTACTATTCTGAGTTATGACTGTCTAGCACAAAGTTTAAAATTAAACTGCCCTCTGCTTCTTTATTACCTTATTTCTAATTATTCTTATGTACATACACACTCACTCGCAGAAACTTTCGAAATAATAACAATGCAACAACGAACAAACAATGAAAACCCAATAATAAGAACGTAACAACAGCAATAAATTGGCGGTTGATTTACTTAGAAATTTGAATACCTTAAAACTTTAATGTTTGTTTGTGTAATTATGTTTTTATAGTGTTTGTAAGCAGATCAACGGCTACACAATGGGTTGGAAATTATACAAATTCGTAACAATATTTTTTAGAAAAAACAGAACACCTAAAGGTGAACAAATTTATTACACATAATAAAATAAGCATAATAGTCAAAGTAACTAGCATCAAGATAAAATGTACTACTTGAAGTTTTTAAGCAGTTCATGCGGGTTGCTGCAATATCGCAATCTCTGTGTGCTCTTAATTTAATAGCAAATATGCAACAACAGCACTGATCACTTTTTCCACTTTAATACGAGGCCGGATTGATAATAAAGCCTACCTAAGTAGGAAAAACAAATTTTGTTTTTCAATAACAATTTATTTCTCAACATAGTCCTCTTCGAGCTCAATACACTTAATAAGATGGTATTCCAACTTTTTTTATGTGATATATACAATACAATTTTGGGAACCCTTCAAAATACTTGTTCGCGTTAGTTTCGGTAATCACTTCTTCGTTTGAGATTAATATTTTTCCTGCGAGCCATTTTTCAAGTTGGGAAACAGGAAGAAGTCACTAGGACTATTGGATGAGTAACCAATTCAAAGAGCATTTCAGGTAATTTTAGCATCGTATTTAATGCTGTGTGAACCGGTGCTTTGTCTTGAAGAAAGAGCACTTTTTTCTTCTTTAAATGTGGTCGTTTTTTCTTGATTGCACCAATCAATTGAAACACAAAAGTTGCTTACTTCAAACGACTACAATAAATAAACGAATCGATGAATTTGTGTGGTTTTAACAGCTGACGTTTGACAGATCGCAATTTGAAGAAAAAGAACATTTTGTGTTTGCCATCTAGTACCAGGTAGCTTCAATATACATCCACCCTCGTAGATACTCAATTTTTAAACTGTTTGAGCATAATATAATAAATTCACTTTATAATAATGTAATAAATTCACTTTATACTTTCACAAGACAACAAAATTACAGAAATGTAAATAATATAACGATATATTTATTATTTTTCACTCCTTATTCTTTACTTCATAATTTGTTTTTTTTTTTTTTTTTTTTTTGGTTTATATATAAATAAAAAAGACAAGTTTTAACAAAATTATAGAGCAAATAGCATAATTTAAATCATTTTCAAAGGAAAAATTGCATTAAAGTGAAAAAATATGTAAAATATAAAACAATCGAATATCGCTTTTACTTGCATTCATAATAAATACTCGTAAAACCAATTTTTTTCATGGAACCAATATCAACAACTAGTGAAACCGACTTGGACTCCATTACAGCCCTAACATGTGCAATATTCATACAATCCTGCAGTAATGTATGTACTCGTATTTCTACCAACAAACAAGAGAACAGTAGCATATATTTCAATTTGTTCAATCAGGCTCGGCAGTGTGGCGTCATTACCGACTACTGTCGCAGTTGGGTTTTGACTGATATATAAGGAAAAAGTTGTCCCAATGTGCGTCGGTAATGAGACATTGTTACAGACTGTGCTGTTTGCACCCATTGTGGAATCTTAACTTTAGTTACCCGCATTAATTGAATTTTACTATATTATTGTTTATAATATATGCAAAATCACTAAACATGCTTGAGATCTCATTGAAATTCATTTCCCCAGTATATAAAATTTTAATTAACTTTAATCGCAGCCACCACAAAATCTTTAATTGATAACTAAATGATCGTGCAAAAGTACACAATCAAGAGATCAACAACAACATTAGTAGAAATCATTTGTTGTTGAACTTGAAAAATTGAAAACAGCACAATACAGTCGCAATCAATTCATTTAGCAGAAAACAACAAACCGGTCGTTAAATATATTTTACAAGACATATCTCTTGGATTCGACGAAAACAATGAAGATGACAACAACTGCAGTAGTTTTAATTATCTGCTTTAATTTTGTGGTTGGTAATTAATTTTATTTATCTAAAATCTTAATTTTCAAAATATTTATGATACTTTGGTCGATTTATATTACAGCTGCTTATCGCGGGGCAAAGTAGAACTACTGATGAATTTCCCGAAAAATCTGAAAAATGTTTTCACAAGGAACGTTTGCCGCAATCCTACAAAGCTCGTTTCCAATCGTTTCAGTATCCCAATGAGGATATCGTGCACAAATACATCCACTGTGTGTCAACCGAATTAGACATTTGGGATGATGTTAATGGCTTTAACGTTGAAAAAATTTCTCAGCAATATCGTGGCAGAGCCAATGAAGAAATTGTCATACCGGTCATATCGGAATGTAATCAGGATAATCGAAATGGTAACAAGCAATTATGGTGTTATCGCTCGTTTTTATGCATTCTTAATACACAAGTGGGCGAGTGGTTCAAGGACGACGTACAACGCAAGCAACAAGCCAGGAACTTGCCAAATGGTCATCGTTGAACGAAGCTGGAAAATTGCCATAACGAGTTAATAAACTGTCATGGAAAATTGAAAAATAAAGCAAATTTTAAAAATAATTAACATTTGATCATTTCAACCGCAAATCAGTTTCTTTGAGGGGTTTGATTTTTAATGGGAAGATTTTAACAACCAGACGCAATTCATGTAGCTTTAATCAAAAACGGTTTTAAATTTTTTTGGAAATACTTGCTCATTTACTATTATTAAGAGAATGGTTATTTATTTATATTTTTGCTGCTAATGGAAGTTTGAAGTCGTATAGATAAATATACTGTAATTGAACAAATTTGAATAAAGTTTTTTATTTACTTGATTTCAAGGCGACAAAGCCTGGAGAACCATGACAGTTCAGAGTGTTGTTCAACTTCGGCTTTCTTTTTCATCGTTCTTGCAACCACAATTATTAACTCATTAGAAATCAAATGAATGATTTAAGATTTTGATTTCAGATTTGTTTATTAATGAAAGCGAGCATAAGGAAGTACAACATGAAAAAAAATTATATATAACTGATCTGCTAAGTATGAAATTTTTCGTAACATGGCTTTTCGATACAAAGTGTTTTAAAGCATTTTTTGCACTGGCAACGTACTCTGGAATGTCGAATTAGTCACCGTAACTGCTTTTCTATTTTAGCGGGATAGTGCCAAACTCCATCATGTGGTAAACATTCAGGTATTGATCCAGATTGCCATGATTCGTTTTGCCCTTGGCACAAATAATAACGTGCAATGTGACGGCGAAACAAAATTTCATTCATAAGACCTCTCGCCAAGACTTAGAAATTGTTAACTTAAGCATGTATATTTTTTTTTTTTTTTTGTCTTGGACCAGTACTCAGGGGATGACCTCTGTGCATTTTACTAGAACTGGGAAAATAGGTTATGATGAGGAGGAAAGAGGGAGTAGTGTTTGTCGAGGTTTAACTTTAACAATAATAACATGAAAGACCAAAGGAAACTCTATTACAGCATTTAAAATGTTGGAATTAAATTAGTTAAAACTGATCAGTGCCCAGTGTATTTACGTTCGACACTGCTCAGATGATCAAAATTTACTCCAACACCTTCCACACTACAAGGTAATGAAATACATTAAAAACAAATTAATAATGATAATAGAGAAAACATGGACAACGATGAAAAAGGAGAAAAAAAAAACACATCTTGTTACCTATTCCGGTGCATTTTGGTTTCATACGAATTTAAATAATGAACATACATATACAGAAAATGCGGGTAGCATTAGCAAAAGACGTGTGTACAGGATAAGATACAGAACACTACTGCCAATATGAATGGCCACCACCACTTCTATTAAGAAATAGAAGTGAAATTAATGGATAGAGCTCGTCAACTTCACCAACACCTTTATTGTAATTTTGGATTAAATTGGATATAACCACATCAGTTTTCTCCCAGTTTCTTGAGGACCAACGTTTAACGCTTCCTACCGGCTCAATTGTGTCATAGTTGGTTCCCATTGTCTTTTCATCTGACAAACAAAATATCATTTCGATCGTGCTTTTTCATTTCTTAAAGCTAGTCAAAAGACATTTTCTAGTTCTGTTTTACCTAAAAGTTCCAATTGCACAGTGCCCTAATCTTTTAAGGACGAGAAGAAAATCGTAACTGGCGAAAAAGTTGTAAAAAAATCGATGGTTTTCTGTGGTACAATTCAGTTTTGCTAATAACTTTTTGACAATACGCGAGCCCAATGGATCCGTAGATGCCACTTACGATTTTCCGGAATATAAATCAAATGAATAGCAATTGCCTGTAGAACAAGCCGCAACCAGGTTTTTGTAGCCGAATCGAAATAGCATTTCCCGAATGAATTGCTTAGCGGAATGGTGACCATAATATTTTACCATTGATTCGTCAATGGAAATATTCTCATTAAAAAATTCCCCACTTCATAAAATTTTTCATTATTAAATCTGCAATGGTCTCACCTTGAACAGTTTATCAGTATTCGTAGATGCTACATTATTATGAAGTAAATGAATGTTTCTTCTTATGCCTCCAAATCGATGTCTGGAAAGAGCTTTGGCCACTACCGCATTTCCAATGTCATTATCCAAGAGCCAGTACATTGGTTCGCGTGGTAATTTATTATAAATTCTTAGGAACTTTTTCAAATTCTAGTCATTCAAATGAAAATATGCCTGTTGTTCTGTTCTGCGTAAGTTGCCGAATTGCAGATAATCAAGGCTATGCTTTTTTCATCACATAACTCTTCATATATTTGCATTGGGTTAAGATCCTTTAGTTCCTCACAGATTGTATTTGCTCTCTCATAAACAGTTCTGCTGAGAAGGTGGTTTTGGTAGTGGATAATATTTGTGCCAAATAAGGTCCTTTGGGTGGCAAAAATTAGCCGAGAACGCTTTGACCCTAATGGTTCATCATCACTCACATAGTTGTCGATATTATTGCGGTTTACAAAAAGTTCAATTGTTCCAGGAATTTCTTGCGGTGATATTCCTGGCAGACGGAATCATGTCATCCTCATTTCCTTCCTCTTTGTCAGTAAGTTCATTTGGGTTAGGTGGTATGATTACCATATACAATTTTTCATTTCCACTATCGGCTAATATACTATCAACGGTCTCTTGAAGTCCTCAGAAACCGACTTTTTAAACGTGTTCCACTCATATTTCAAACCTACAACAACAAATATATTTTACTTATGGATGTTGTCATTGTACTCAACCGAGCACAGCCAACTTTATACCTTTGTATTTTTTTCATTTTCTTACCTTTAAGTATTCTTTGATTCTTTTATATTTCATTGTTACTATTTTTGTAAAAATAGTTCAAGATAACCGAACAAGTATTATTTAAAATATTTAAAAAAATAGTTTACTCATACTAAACTACGCAGTGCATACACGCCACAATTTAGACTAAAAGTTTTGCATAAACAACAAAAGGTACACAAAAAAATCTCGTTCTGCAGTTCATGGTGTTGATGGCCACAGTATTAACATATTAGATTGCAACGCTGTACACATTAATGTATTATTTTTTGTTTGAGTAACCCTGTTTTTTGTCAGTTTTTAGTTAAAGTTTTTCAGCAAGTAACAACAGGCACAGAACATTTTTCTTGTGATAGAATTTTAATAAAGAATTTAAATATAAACTATAAAGTGTTGAATATTAATTTTTATACAGTCCATTTATAAACAGACATAAATTTTTGGTTCTTCGATCCGAATCGGATCAGTGGTGGTGAAGTGTTTCTAACAGTGAATGAAACTTAGTGTCCCTTGGTATTCCAAGATTACATATTTTGGATTTATTACTAGTATACACACATGTGCATACATGTACTTAAAGTTATGAACACATGATGCGCAGAAAGCTTCTACATACATAGAAATTCTGCAAAAGTGGTACATACATACGCACATCGCACACGCGAATACACGCATAAACATATTTACGGAATACACTTGTGCATACGCGTATACATACATACATGGAAACAAGTGCTTGTTGAACACAACAAACAAAGGGAATATACAACATACACACATACATGTGTATAAGACTCTCGGTAACAGTGTGTGTAATGATCGGTTATAAATTCAAATATACTCATCAGTGCATTTTAGACTGTGTTTTATAAAAAATTCTATAGTAATCAGTACATTTCAAACTTGTTTGTTTTAGTATCACATATGGTTCAGTGCATTTAAGACTTAGTTTGTGTTGGTTGCCATATTTACTGATCAATTGAAAATCGCAAAATAGAAATCGTTAACGTAGAAGAATATAAATTGCATAATCACAACAGTGAGGAATAGTATAAACTGAAAATATCGTATAAACTCAAAAGAAGACGGTGAATTGACTGTTATAACTGAAAATAAAATAAACAAGGAAAACAAAAAAAACTGATTTTAATTGAGTGAATAAATAAGGAATAAATAATAACATTCGTACAGAACTTTAACTTATTAAAAATGGATCAACTAAAAAAGAAACGCACTCAATTGAAAAGATCAATGACAAGGTTGTATAATTTTATATGTGGTCAGAATGCTAATTATAATGATATCAAGGTACGTATCGATGAATTTGAAAATATATTTAAAACATACAAAGACATTCAAAATGAAATCGAGATGCTGATCGAAACCGATATTGACATGCAAGGCGAAGATGCATATCGTAATGGAATTGAGGAATTATATTTCAACGCGAAATCTGTATACTTAGCATTCGGTCAAGATAATCTAGATAATACTGTTGTAGAAGGAGCTGCTGCGAGCACTCCACAGGTAAATAGTGAGCTGACAGCAATATTACAAACAATGTCCACAACATTGTCTTCGGTCGTTAATAGACAGGTTTCTGACATAAACGAGTCAAGTAACAACAACAGTTCCAGTATTCGGTTACCACGTATCGAAATTCCAGATTTTGATGGCAAGTTATCAAATTGGATTCGATTCAGGGATTTGTTTATCGCCATGGTTGATGCTAGAGCGAGTTTGTCTGATGTGGAGAAGCTTGAGTATTTGCAGACGAAGCTAAAGGGAGAAGCGTCGTCAGTAATTAAACATTTAACTCCGACAAATAGCAATTACAGAATAGCATGGGAACTTGTAAAGAAAAAGTATGACAAACCAGACCAGATACGAGAATCATACATTCGTTTACTTTTAACACAGCCGTCAATAAAAAATGGGACTTTGCCTGAAATTAAATTATTTTATAACATCACTGTTGAATGTTATAACGCACTTACAGTTTTATATGATTGTGTAGGTTCATGGGATCCACTTTTAATGTTTTTAATAAAGGAAAAATTAGATCGGGAGACAATAACAATTTGGTATCGTCAGCAGAACAACAATGACAATCAGTCATTTCAAAGTTTATTAGATTTTTTAGAAAATCGAGTTAGAGAAGTTACAGATACCAATACAATCATCGAAGTTTAAAAACAACAAGTTGATTGCAACGACAACAACAACTATTTCATGTCCAATTTGCAATAGTGATCATTTCCTATTCGCATGTCAACAGTTTAAAAATTTTGATATCGAAAAACGACGAAATGTTGTTCGTAAAAGCGGTATTTGCTTCAACTGTTTAAAGGAAAAACACTTTTCAAAGGACTGCAAGTCTGGTTCATGTAAAACCTGTGGCCTGAAACATAATACTTTACTTCATGCCAATAATATTAAATTCAACGCCAAACATCAGAATATCAGTACTGAGAACATATCGGCTATTGCAATAAATTCAAGTCAACCATCACCATCGACTCAGACCACACTTTTGCCAACAGCAGTTATCAGTGTTCGTGATAAAAACAACAGTTTGCAACAATGTAGAGCGCTTATAGACACTGGTGCGCAGTCAACCCTCATTTCAGAAGCGTGTGTTCAACGTCTTCAGCTACAAAGATCGTATGATAAAACAGTATTATGCGGGTTTGGGGGTAATAATACAAGTTACACTAAGGGAAAGGTGCAAGTAGAGATTGTTGGTAAAGGTAATGGCAAAAGGATTGTAGTTCAAACTTATTGTCTTTCAAACCTCACACAATACATTCCGTCACAGACAATAGAAAACCGAAAACTTGATTATTTTCAAAACTTAACACTAGCAGATTCTGCTTATCATAAACCAGGCCGCATAGATATGATTCTAGGGGCAGATGTAGTTCCGCATTGCATTTTAGGTGACAAGGTGTCACATCCTTCAGGCTCCCCAATAGCGCTTAATACAATATTCGGTTGGGTGATAATGGGCAATGTAACTAAGCAACCTGACAAAACAATAGTGATAGCCCATTCAACGATTTTGGGAGACAGAAGAGTGTAATAGTCAAACAAAACTTCTCACCCCCGATGAAGAAAAGGCTGAACAACATTTTAAAGAAAACCTTCAGAAACACATCGATGGACGGTACATGGTGAGACTGCCGTTTAAAACTAACTCTTTCCAACTTGGTGAATCAAGAACAGCTGCGATGCGCAGGCTAGAATCAATGGAGCGGCAGTTTGGAAAAAATACAGAACTTAAAGTTGAATTTCACAAATTTATCAATGAATATATACAGCTCGGGCATATGGAAGTAGCTATTGAAAACAACAAAGACAGTATTTACTTCACGCCGCATCACGCTGTCCTAAAACCGTCTAGTACAACAACAAAATTGCGTGTTGTCTTTGACGCTTCTTGCAAAAGCTCAAACAATACATCACTAAATGATCATCTGTTAGCTGGACCAACGATTCAAAATGACTTGTACACCATTCTTTTGCGATTCCGTAAATATAAAATAGGTTTCACGGCTGATATCGAGAAGATGTACCGTCAGGTACTTGTACATCCAAATGATAGGTCATATCAAAGTATTCTATGGCGAAATTCAATCAGTGATCCACCTTTAACATACCAATTAAAAACAGTTACGTATGGAACCGCAGCGGCTCCATTTTTAGCTACTCGTGCGTTGATGCAAGTTGCTTTTGATAACCAACAAATGTATCCTAATGAGGCTGATGAAATTATAAATAATTTTTATGTCGATGATTACATGTCATCTGATCCAGATATAGTAACGGCTATATCACGTCACAAAACATTGTGCACTATTTTATCAAGTTCAGGCTTCAACCTTCGTAAATGGTCGACAAATTCAAGGGAATTGTTGGAGAATGTAACACCTGAAAATCGTACGCAAACTTCTGAAATGATAATAGACCAATCAGAAACAGTCAAAACTTTAGGATTATTGTGGAAAACGTCAACAGATAGCTTTCAATACAGCGTATGTTTTCAACAGGTACCTGATGTTATTACGAAACGGCATGTGCTTTCTGATATTTCTAAAATTTATGACCCTATTGGATGGTTATCTCCTGTTTTAATTAGAATGAAGATATTTGTGCAGAAACTTTGGATCAGAGGTGTTAACTGGGATCAAGATCTACCAAGTGAATTAAAATCTGAATGGCTACAGCTTCAACATAACGTCCAGAACATCACAAATCTACATATTCCCAGATGGTTCAACCTCAACGTTGATGATCGTGTTGAACTCCACGGATTTGCGGATTCATCAGAGATGGCTTATGCTTCATCCATATACATACGTGTTATTGCACCAACTGGATCAGTAACTACAAGTTTAATAACTTCTAAAACAAGAGTTACGCCTATCCGGCAAATTACACTTCCTCGACTAGAACTATGTGCAGCTCATTTAATGGTAAAATTGATGATAAAAGTAAAAGAAGCTTTAGAGTTTCAGGATGTGCCTACATTTGGTTGGACTGATTCAACCATCGTTCTCGCCTGGTTAAGTGATCACCCTAGACGATGGAAGACTTTTATTGCCAATAGAACGTCTCATATTCTCAACAACATTCCCGCAAGTCATTGGTATCACATTTCTTCAAAGGAGAACCCTGCAGATTTGGCAACACGTGGCATTTCTTCGTTAGAAATTACAAATAACAAATTATGGTGGCAAGGACCAGATATATTACAGAAGTTTACAATGGGTATAACTACAATGGCAAAAGAGCCTGTTTCAAAAGATATTGACTTGGAAGAACGGAAAGTGATTGCAACAACAACATCCCTCAAACCAACAGATTTGTTTCATCTATTTTCCAGTTTCAATATGTTGATTCGTGTAACCGCCTTAATATTACGCTTCGTTGACAACTGTAGGGATAAGCATAAGAAGAAAATTGGTTTCATCACATCTGCAGAACTGCAAACTGCTCATACAATTTTGATACGAAAAGCTCAACAAGACTCCTATGCAGCAGAAATACGGACTTTATCGTCAGACAATCACATGAATTCGAAAAACAAGCTTTCAAGCCTGTCACCATTTCTTGATAGTTTCGGAATCTTACGAGTAGGTGGTCGTCTTGAAAACGCATCTATCAGCTATGACCAGAAACATCCATACATCCTGCACAAAAACAACAGTTTTACAAAACTTATCGTTCGTCATTACCACATAAAATATATGCATGCTGGAAAACGTCAATTGCAATATTTGCTAGGTCTAAAGTATTGGATCCCAGAAGTTTATCAAATCATTAAGAGAGTAATCTACCAGTGCACAACATGTATGCGATTCAAGCAAAAGTCGTATCAACAACGAATGGGAGATCTTCCTCGCTGTCGTTTGCAACCTGGATCAACATTTTTATACGTCGGCATCGACTTTGGAGGGCCAATATATATAAGGTCGTGGAAAGGACGTGGCGCTAAGACGTATAAATGCTGGTTAGCTGTATTCGTTTGCCTCAATACAAAGGCTATCCATCTGGAGGCCGTAACAGATCTTTCGACTGCAGCATTTTTTGCTTCATTACGACGTTTTACGTCCAGACGAGGAAACCCACTTCACATTTATACAGACAATGGCACCAATTTTGTTGGCTGTAATCGAGAGTTGAAGGACTTGTACGATTTTCTCCATACAGATTTCCCATCTTTACAAAAGGAACTGGCTAACGAACAAATACAGTGGCATTTTATACCTCCGTCTGCACCCAATTTCGGTGGCATTTGGGAAGCAGGTGTTAAATCTGCAAAGTATCACATCAAACGTGTTTTGGGAGCATCTGCTGTAACATATGAGGAGCTAAATACGCTGATTTGTCAAATCGAGAGCTGTTTAAATTCTAGGCCACTATGCTTGAAATTTGAAGGAGATGTCGACCCCCTCACACCAGCACATTTTTTAATACTTCGCTCTATGAAATCAATTCCAGACGAAAATTTACTTAATTGCAACGTAAACCGTTTAACCAGATGGCAATACATACAGAATCTGGTTCAAAAGTTTTGGTCTAAATGGTCTAACGAATACCTGGGTCAACTGCAACAGCGCTCCAAGTGGCAACAAAAAATTAAAAATCTGTGTGTCGATGACGTAGTTCTCATCAAGGATGAAAACCTTCCACCTACTCAATGGCTTCTTGGAAGAGTAGCAGCTACACATCCTGGTAAAGATGACATCGTTAGAGTAGTATCAGTTCAAACAAACAAGGGTCTGCTTAAACGTCCGGTATCAAAAATTTGCCCCCTGTTTTTGGATGATTGAAAGGGAACCTTTCAAGGTGGGCCGGTATGTTGATGGCCACAGTATTAACATATTAGATTGCAACGCTGTACACATTAATGTATTATTTTTTGTTTGAGTAACCCTGTTTTTTGTCAGTTTTTAGTTAAAGTTTTTCAGCAAGTAACAACAGGCACAGAACATTTTTCTTGTGATAGAATTTTAATAAAGAATTTAAATATAAACTATAAAGTGTTGAATATTAATTTTCATACAGTCCATTTATAAACAGACACATGGTATTACTGTTGTGAAACTAAGTAACGGTAAAAAGATTGCGGTTTCTTAAGTTTTGCTTGGAAAAACGTTAAAATGAAAATGAACTCGGTTGAGTACAGTGACTTCTAATGGGTTAATAATATGAGTATTAGTCTGACTTTGAAGGATATTTATTAAAACGGAAAGCTTTGAATAAGGCAAAAAAAAACTAGGTTCAGACTTTAAGCAGAGGAACAGTCAGTCGGCCTAGTATAGCACCCACATCAGTTCCAAATTAATCCCTTCAATATAAAAAGTGTCCTATTTACACTTTTACTTTAACCTTTTGGTTCTTACCACACTTTCTGGCTTTAATTATTTTTATCATAGAACAAGAGACGCAATTAACGACTACAAAAATACTTTCTGGAATAGAAAGTAAAGTACGTTAGAGAAAGGTTTTGTCATTTTTATCTTATTCCACCCTTAAGGAATAATATTGAGAAATACTCGTATTCTTCACAACAAGAGAAATGTGAAATATTGGCTCCAGATTTCATTTTGAACCATTCAATTTCATCTATTCGTTACTCAAGAATTTACAACATAACTTAAGAGCACCGCTAAAAATTTTAATTCCACAAGTTCTGATGCTGACAACCGTATTTCTCCTTCAACAAATAATATTTTCTTTAAGAAGAGATGGAATTATGAATAAATGTACAAAATTCTTACCTAAGCAAAAGTAAACATTATATCAAGAAGCTCATAAAATCATGCCGAAGCCACTACAATTACCCTAAAATATTGAGAGATCCAGATAAACCTGCTGACAGCGTAGTGTCTTAACTTCCTGTTTTCTCCACCGTGCAGCAGTTTTTGCCCTAGTATGCACCAAACCAGGGCACCCTGCTTCTATGGCATAGAGGGATAGGAGTTTCACGTTTTTTGCATCAAATAAAACTCAGGGAAGGCGCATGCCAATTAGCCCTCAACAAGGGTTAATTGGCTGATCGGGGCTCATCAAAGACCAGAATCCGGTGGATTCTGCTCGCAGATCATCTCGGCGCTAACCACGGTTGGCTGTGGCTTAAATTTAAATCGCAGGAAGAGGAGTTAGTTCGCCTGATAACTATGGTGCAATGCCGGTTTTCTAGTGCTAATAATCCCGAGATACTAATGTGTTGCAGCTGATACCTTTAATGTAAGGAACCAGAAGTGATGATTGGATGGGTAAGTTGGCTAAAGACTGATGTTCTTGATGGATTTCAACCCCTTAAGGCTTGTCTTTCGTTTAGAGTCTAAGAAATTGCAAACAAGTGGGATTAGAAGGCCCGAACTCATCAGCTAGAGCTTGTCTATATGGTTATAAAATTACGGCAAAAAGTAGCGACCTGTGTGCGCTTGAAAAGCCACATGAGAGCTAAGTCGTGAACAATTCACCGAGTAGAGTAGGTCCATCAGCACCTACCTTGTCGGCAGGGTGCTGATGTAAATTAATTTTTACATTCTTCCTGTCCTCTAAGACGAGATCATATCCAACCAACATGAGATGGAATAGTTACTAATGCAGCGCAGTTTGCCATGTGTGGGCGTGGACTCATTGTACATAACATTACCATGGGGTAAGGCCACACTTGCTTAGATTACCATTACTTGCTTAGATTTCCACTTGATAATATTACCACGGTGTAAGGCCACACTTGTAAATACTCCCTGAATTCATTTACACATTTTCTTGTCTTCTTTAAGTTGTTAAAGAAATAATTTCCGAATTTGTAGACGCACAAAATATTCTATCAGCACATGAGTTTGGATTTCTCAAAGACCCCTTATTAGAACATGAAACATCGTAAACTCTAACCTTCTCCAAGGAGACACAATAGGTATGGTAATACTCGATATCAAAGCAGCTTTTGACTCAGCCGGGTAAGTGGTAAGTAAGTTAATTTTAAAATGCTACTATTAAGTTTTCCTTCTTCGCTAATCAAAATCTTTTCTAGATTTCTTACCGACAGAAAATTTACTCTTTCTGTTGGATCAAATAATATTATAGAACAAATTTTCTTGAGGAAGACACACAAGGGGATGTCGAAATATCGAAACAATAAACTAATAATTTTTATAACAAGTGACCTCAAGCTCATTAAACAACAATTATTATAGAACAACAAATATTAGCAGGCTGCCCTCAGGAATCTTTCCTCGCACGAATACTATAAATGTATATACTACGGACTTCGCAGCAATAAACTAGCGCATTATTTACAGAAGACGCCGCCATAAACAATTTGTATGACTCTAGTTAAGGAATTATTTATTATTAAACAATTCTTATAAATCCGCAAAAATCTCAGAACATTTACTTTTATATTAATCATATCTACCTGAAAAGAGCATAACCATCTGTAATATCATATGATGGTATTTATCTGGTTCAAGTTCAAACCCGGCTTTTGCCAAGAATTATTTTTAATTATAAAAATAATTGCCGCGATCAATAACTCTTGAGAAGATAGGAAAAAAAAATAATTGGATACACTAAGTTGGGGGATAACTAGCTGTTTCGCAGACGCTACATTGCTCATCAGCACCCACTAGAATTCGAACTTGTTATCATGTAAGCATGATGTATTTTTAATACAGCTGTTTAACCGACTCAGCCACCGAGCTCTTATTTATTTTTTCCTCTGTATTTGTCTCATATTGATCATATGTGCAATATGCTAGAAACATAACCACCGACAAAATTCATATCCCCTAGTCGGAAAAAGTGTTAACATTTTTGTATCGGACATTTTTGATGAAAAATTATTAAAATTTTTCTTTTGGAGTAGCAAATACGTTCATGTTATAGAATGATTTATCTTTTCGTTAACTGTTAATAACAGGCACTACCATATACTATGAGCATCAAAAGTGAGTCAACAACAGTGATAATTTTATATTTCGTTTTAGTACATTGCTAGTATTAGCACTAGAATAATTTTAGTAACTACAATTATAAGACTACCTGATGCTCATTTAACCAGTTTAAAGAAAAATAAAAATACAAAAAGAAGGACCAACATGTTTTATAATAACTTTTAGCTAAAACTGTCAAAAATTACGCTTCATGAGTGAGTAAACAATTTATTTCTCATTTAATTTTTTCGCTAAGACCGGTAGATTTAGAAATATTTTTATGATGGATTTTATTGAAAAAGACAAAAACTGATTGTTTTAGTTAATTGATTATCAATATCCATTGTGGTAGTGCCAGTAACATTTTATATAAGCCGTGAATAAAGATGAGAACGGAAATTTCAATAGAAACAAGAAAAATTATAATAGACCTAAGAGAAAAGGTAAATAAATCGTTTCGAAAAATTGGTAAAACTTTAGGAAGACACCACACCTCTTAAAAAAATTTTGGAAAACTTAAAAAACTTTAAGAAAATAGACAATTTTAAGCGAAGAGATCGTCGAAAGTTGTTAACTGAAAGAGAAATATAGGATTGCCGCCATAGTTAAAAAAACACGTTCTAATGCGTTACAAATTCCGAACGACTTCACTACAGAGTCTGATAAAGCAGTTAGTGACATCACAATACGACGTACTTTGCATAGATATGAATTTAATGACAGACGTCCGAGATATAAGACTGCACATACATTTATTTTATACATTGACATACACTCAGTTTTGATCATGTATTATTGCCTCCTTGTTGTAAAGTATAAAAAGGAAATTATATTTAATTTTAGCTATTTTTCCTATTATAACGTTATATATACTGAATAACCAATTTTGTTATTGTAAGTAAAATCGATATGTATAATATAATACTTTTGATTCTCATAGTATATTGTATGAGTGGCAGCAAACACGGACAGGGGAGACCTGTGAGCTCAATAACAACAATCGAATTTCTCCCATACCGAAGCTATGTTCAAATGGCTAGCTTTTTACAATAACTTAACTTAAAGCCAGGATAACTTCGTACTTTTAGGTAGTTTTGGAAAATCATTATTCATATACGTCATTTGAATATACATATTCTGCATCTTTGAAAATTCATTGCCAGACAGAATAAATAGAGCGTTTCAATCTTTTGAATAAAAGAAAAATTGCCTTAACCAAAAACTCAAGCAGACATAAAATCAAACACAAAAATCAAAAAAGCACTTAATAATAAAAGTATAAGACATTAAAATAAGCAAAGTCATAAAATTAAATGCAAACATTAGCTCTGGCAGCAGGCTCACAAATAGCTCATATAAGACACATAATAATTGGCCGCCATTATTTACTTACTTTATACGTTTTTCCTTCATTTTCTTCCGGTATATAAAACTTGCATAGATGTAGGCATGTATGGGTTTATTAAAATAAACGCGGACACACTCACACACACATATTGCAAGTACCCAACAATAACCCAGTTGCAAAATTGTTCTAAACGACGTAGAACTCGTGTTTTTTTCAATAACCCATTAAAGTGAAGATGGGTGACAATGGTCTTAAGGCAGAATTAGTTTGTACGTTCTCTTCCGTTCTGAATCAGCTGTTTTGTTTCTGTTCAATATAAACTATATGTACTTGGTTTGTTTTTACTTTTTCGTTCTGTTCTGTTGCGGACTAATCTATTGAAAATAGAATTCAACGTTAAGTGACGGCCAGATATGTGTATGTTTTACTTTTTTCAGGTATGGAAACATTAATGTTTTATTCAAATGTATATAGTTTTTTTTTTGTCAAAATCTAAAAAAATGTGTTTCAATTAAAGATTTTTAAAAGTTAAAACATTTTTATCAATGAAGCAACTATGAATGATCAAAAGAGTATTATTTTAGCAAAAAAAATTATATTTTGTATAAGAAGTGTCATAAAGTCTGGAGGTTGTGAGATAGAAGTGGACTGTTTGATCACCATTTCTCAATTATTAATTTGTTCCTTTTTTCACACAAGATAATATTCTGCATTCCAATGTGTTTCTTCTATTTATGCTCTACTATAGAAAACAGCTGAATATTTTCACGGAAAAAGTAATTGTAAAATATTTGCTACAGAAATGAACGTCACAGAACGGCAACAGAAAGTGAAAACTAATGAGGCCTTTAGTCAAGTCGTCCGCCTGTAGGTCACCTATAAGCCGTAAATTTTTATATTGTGTATATAACCATTTGTGTAAACAACAACAGGACTCAAAAAGAGTTAGACGAAGATGTCTCAAATTTGTGCACATATGAATGTGTTAAAGACGAGATGTCCTTAATGAAGCTAAAAAAAACCCCTAAGTGAAACTGAGAAATTGCAATGAAGGAAATTCCATTTGATATTGAAAATTTGAGTAAAAACGTAATTCGAAATGAAATTCGCAGACTCAATTAGATATTACAATGGAGAATTTTAATTTTAGAATTAAAAACAATACAAATGAAATTGAGTCTTTCAATTTTAAATTGAGAAAATTTAAAATACTATTAGCTGTACAACTTTGCTTCCGCCGTTTTGCAATAGATAACTGCAAAGGTAAGTTGTAGTCGAAATAAATAGATCGTAAATGTCATACAATAAGCTTAGGTATTTGTATATATAACGCCATCGAAATATTATTCTATTTGTGTCTGCATTTTAAAGTTGTTCTCGAGTAAACATGTCAGCACGCAAAGAAAAAGCATATATATTCTATAACATTTGGTATTACTATTGAATACAGCTTATTATCAGTTTAATTATAGTTTGTTCTTCTATAAATATGTTACTGTTTGCATTTCAGTAATTCTATTTTTACCATCTATAAATTTCTAGATATGGTTGCATACAACAATAGCAATTGTGCAACAATTTTGAAAATAACAATAGCTTTTATCACACCCAATGCTAAACTATTTGTTTTTGTAATCTGTATGATACGATAATTCATATGCAACAAAAGTAAGATTACAAAGTAAATTTACTATTGTCGTCAATATTTTCCTTCTTCTCGCTGACATACAATTTTCTTTCAGTTTGATTTTTTCTTTGGAAATAAAAATATATTTTTCGTGTTTTTAATTTTAAAAATATTGAAATAAATTTGTTCAGCATCATTTAGAACAGAGCAAAAACGTGAAATTACAGAAAATATAAATCTTGAGTATTCGCGAATATATAAAGGAAAGTGTGTTGAACATACGGACGATATATCCAACAATACGTGCAACCATATTACTATGGTTACGTATGTCTTTTGAAATTGTAACTGCAGACGCAATTCTTAATAAAGATTTCGGTTTCTTTCAGCCGATGGATATTTCAACATCAAATCACAAATTTGTGCATTTACTCCATAGTGATGCAATCCCACTACTTGCTTTTTCTAACTTATATTATACATATTATTAAAATACATATATTATAAGCTGCGTTTTTGTGTAATGAATTATTATATGTACATATATATTTGTGGTAATGGTAATAAAAATATTGTTCTATTACAATAAAGCTATCTCTGATATTAGTATGATTACTTCATGAATGATAAAAACTATGAATGTCAGTATAAAAATATGGTTGAGTATAACAATTACTTTATAACTTTAATTGATACTATGCTTACTTATTATTATAACAATGTTGAACTAAAATATAGTATAGTTACTTATAGTATATTGTACAACACTATGGTGAACCTCCATGGCGTTTTAGATATTGTACAACAATATAATATTATTAGATACAATTCAACAATAGTATGTTGCCTTTAGAATATTGTTGTATCAACCATATATTTTTTCTACGTAAGCTTACAAGCCAAATGCTCATCATTTGCGGGAGGTTTTACCTTTTCGCTTTAATATGAAGAAACCTCCATTAGTAAAGGAAAGTGCCGAAAGTGGTCTCAATGCTTCAAGAGCTTTGATTTTGATGTCATGGTGGTGAGAGGGAGAAGGTTTCTGAATATGCTCATTGTTATCGAACACAATTAAAGCTTCTGAGGTGAACATTGAAAGAGAAGCGGCCGCAATACTTTAAGAGACATGACAAGGTAATTTTACAGCATGACAGTGCTCGGCTACATATGGCGATAGTGGTCAAGACATACTTGCAAACGTTGAAATGGGAAGTCCTACCCTATCCGCCGTATTCTCCAGATATTGGAACCTTGGATTACTACTTATTTCGATCAATGGGATACGGCCTAGCTGACGAGCACTTCCGGTCTTATGAAGAAGTAAAAAATTGGGTTGATTGTGGTTCGCTTCAAATCAGTTCAGTTTTTTCAACACGAGATACGTATCTTTTTTTTCATTCTTTTATTTAATGAATCTTTACAAAGTGAACTAACAATAAGTATTCAAATCTTAATACTAATTACACAAAATTAATTAAGTCCAGCCAATGTTAGAAAAAAATGTTTTATTTTTCACGATCAATATCGGTAAAATCACCTATTTAACGTTCTGATGGTGGCAAGAGTATCCCTCATTCTCAACCGAGAGTGGCCTTCATAATTAAGTATATTGCGTGCAAGACGATTTGGGTGAAATTCCAGTTTACTGATATACCTTGTCGCGTACGAATACGAATCTTTTACAAGATTCGTATGCTGCCTAAAAGATGGGAGAAAGTAGTGGTCAACGATGGACAATACTTTTAGTCGGATTTTTACGTGACGAATTTCGGAAAAAACGGCGGAAGCGAAGGTATGTATCATGAAATTTTAGTTTTAAATTGAGTAATTTCAATTATAAAAAGTTTTCTATAATTATCGCAAATTTAAATTAAATAAGGAGCAATATTTTTATTCCTTTGATTGCAATTCTTTTTATTGATTCATAAAGTAAATCGAAGCTAATTCTGAACACCAGAAGGAAACAGTACACGAACTAGAAATTTCTCATGGACTAAATGAATTGTTTCACAGTCCTTACGACATGTGGTCATCCATTTTCGGTAGAAATAATTATTGGAATATCGATCACTACTAATTGCCACTGCGAGACCAGCCTCATTTAAAAAAATATATATAATTCATTCAGCAATTTGGTCGAAAATTGCGCCAATAATTAGTTTGAGCTTATATTAATACGATTTTTGTATCCATCGTTTAAGATGTTTGAAATGTATGGTCAACTGGGAACATGCGGCACACACACACATTACATACATACATTTCACCGCAGGTTAAGTTGCCAACTTTCGGTTTAAATATTAAATCTGGCACTTGTTTTTCTTTTTTTGTTTGTTTTCATTTTCACTTTCAGCCAAAAGATTTAACTATCGTTAATAAACTGGAGGTCTATACGGGCAAATATATCTGGAAGTGTGTGTGTGTGTGTGTGTCTATGCAAATGTGTTGTGTACGTGTAGTTCGATTGTTCATACACGAAAAAGAAGTCTCATGTAAACTGTTTTCTTGTAATTTTCTTCCGATTTTTCAAGCTTTAATTTTTTTCTATTTTTTTTTTTTTCATCTCTTTTGGTGGATGTCAAAAACGATGAAACTGACAATGAAGCTGTTGATGATGAAGATGATGATGAGGTCGATGCCGACAATCACGAAAATGAGTAACAGAATAATTTCACCGCTATGTGTGCTTATGTTTATATAAGCGTTAAGGACTCTGCAAGTAGTAGTGACAAATAAATTTACATATGCTTCGTTGGCAGGAAAATAAAGCAGAAGAAAAGCAAAATGGAAATGAAAATTGTAATCATAAAAATTTTATCCAACCATACAGCCGTTTCTTTTTTGTTCGTTTCTTTTTTAATAAAAAAAAGTAAAACGAAATATTTTAAATTAGTACTGTGCTGTGAAAAAGGTTGAAGTTTTACAAGGCTGAAGAAGTTTGTAAAAAGCCTGACAAGTTGAGAGAAGTAAAATGTTTAGAAAGTAGACAAGGTATGGCGCGTGGCTTAGTATGTTAAATTGCTCGCTAATTTTTTTTTTTACTTCGTTTTTACCATTATTTTATTATTGCGGTAATAATATATGCCTTGCATATCAAATGACTTTTAATGAGGCTGATAATAATAATGTGCTGCTTACAAATTACCTTTTGAAAAATGATTGTCACATAAAAAACATGAACATTTTAAAATTTGTATATTATAATTTAACAACGCAAAACGCTCTTATATGAGCAAAATGTAATTGTCAAATCCCAAGGAGCTAGATCAGAGATGGTGGTGGCATAAAGTCGTAAAACAATATGTTTAAAAACGTAAAAGTTTTGGGTCTGAAATTTTTTTTGCAATTCCTTAAATAGCAAAATGTAAAATAAACACTTAAGCAAAATTCTTGTGATATTTGTTGCTGGCATAAACAACAAAAATAATTTTGCAAACAAAAATTGCGTTAATAGAATTCCCTATGAATAGAACAAAAAAGGTCGGGGCATAAATATAACAAAAAATATTTATTTGGTTTCCAAACTACTAAAACTGCAAACACAACAGTCAAAAGGATGACAGTTATTATATAGGGGGTTTCAATTAGTACGGTTAGATGATGGCGGCGTATTAACGCCATCTTCTGGAGGCAAAAGTACGTCTTAATCACTAAACATTATTAGCAATGTATGTATAAATGATAAATAGTCGAACTTATTTTAATACTTCTAATATTATATGATGGTATCATTCGTCTGGCTCCAGTTCAATCCTGGCTTTCGGCAAGAATTATTTTTATTTTTAATTATAAAATTAATTGCCGCGATCAATAACTCTTGATCAAAGAAGACAGGAAAAAATAATTGAATAATCTAAAGCTGTTTCGCAGTCGCTGCACTTCTCATCAGCACTCGCTAGAATTCGAACCCGGTATCATGTACACATGATGTATTTTTAATACGGCCGCTTAACCAACTCAGCCAACGAGGTCTTATTTATTTTTTCGTCTATATTTGTCTCACTTTGTTATAATCCCAGTTGTTTGTACTTGCTGACACTGAACAACCAGTTATCTTTTATTATATATCAACTTACGTATGTATTTATGTATGTTGACAGGCTCTGTGCTGTGAGATATATATTATTTTTTCCTGTATTCTTTGATCAAGAGTTATTGCTCGCGGTAATTATTGTTATAATTATAAATAAAAATATTACTTGACTTTAGCCAGGATTGAGCTTGAGCTAGACGAATGATACCAACCCACCATCATATAATATTAGAAATATTAGAATAAAGTTCGACTATTTAACATTAATACATTTCTAATATTAAATGATGGTACCATTCGTCTAGCTCAAGTTCAAATCTGGCGTTAGCCAAGAAATGCTCTTCTTTTCAATTATAATAATAATTACCTATACATATGTATCTCACTATATGAAGCATATAACGGCGAAGCATATAAACGAAGTCGCCGCTTTATGAAAAATGAGAAACAAAATAAATACTTTCTTTTAATTTCAAATATTTATCTAACTACCAAGTTTGTGTGCTCGCCTGAATCTTGCTCTGTGTAAGGGATATAAGTCTCCGCTTTGACCATAAGATAGCTGCGGCAAAATTTTATTGACAAAAAGTGCAGGTTAAAATAAAGACTTATTCAGAGCTTTTATGATCCTTTGCAATTATGGCAAAATTACCCCATAAATAACAACCGATATCACAACTTAATGGACAAGAGTTAAATGAGCACTGGGTGCTTGCTTATATGAGATTTCACAGCGTATGTTATTTTTTAGGACTTTTTTTTTGGCGCAAAAACATTTTTTTTTTCATCTTGGACCAGTACTCAGAGGATGACCTATGCTGTACATTGTATTGGAACTAGGAAAATAGATTATGAGGAAGAGGAAGGGGGAGTGGTACTTGTGGACGTTATACTTTTTTTCAAATATTTATTTGTACAATTAAATCTATAAATTTGACCTCAGCGCCTTTTGGGCATTATTGAGGAAACGGTGGAAAAAATGAAACTATTTTGTACAAAGTACAAGACAATTAAATTTAAATTATAAAATAATTGGCAGATTAAATAAAATGCACTTTTTTATTTATAAAATATACAAAAATTACATCAAAAGCGCTTCATATTGTGGACATAAATATTCTTTGAGTAATTTTTTACGGTAGTTCATTATACAAAATTTTACCCATGTACTCGTAGTCAATGCGTTGTTTTGATTTCTCCAATCTACATCTTGGAACACGAAAATTACAACGTTTGATTTTGTTGAAAAGAAATGATCCGGTGTCAAATATTGTGAAGGGATTTAAAAACATAGTTGAGAATTTGATAGTTACACAAGCCATAAACTGGTAGTATTGTCTTACATACATCCCTATATAATGATATTGTTGAGTAAGTTAAAGGCAAATTATGTGCAATCTTTAGCGCCTTATTTTGACTTAACTTGAACATTTCTCTTATTATCTCTCCTATTGTTATATAATTTAAATGCGACTGAATTAAAGCTTCATAAATCATCAATTTTGCTTTTACATTTAGTTTGCGTCTTCGCTTATATAATATTTCGACTGCAGGGGCTATTTTGTTTTTTAGACTTGTTATGTGCAAGTCCCAGTTCAAGTTGGATATCAGGGTAATGTCCAAATAGGTAGATAAATATACTTCATGTATTTCTTCACTATCAACGTTTACTGAAACTTGCACCTATAAATACCATTTTGGAAGCACAAAAAAAAAATGTTACCACAGCATTTGAAGGGAACTAAATTAATTAAAATTCATCAGTACCCAGTTTATATAACTTCGATAATGCTCAGACTAACAAAACTTAATCCAACGCCTTTCAGGCTGCAAGGTAATGAATTATATTGAAAAGAAATTAGTAATGAATATATAAACAAATCGGACGATTTCGAAAATGGAAGCGAGAGAAGCAAAAAACTACTTATTCCTACTTGTAACTTATTCCGGCGTTATTTTGTTAAAAAAAAATAATTACGAACATGTACAGAAAACATAGACGACAGTTAAAAAATACGTGGATTGAAGACGAAACACTACTACTACAAAAAATGCGGGCAATTAACAAAATGCATACGTGATTAAATATGAGATGAATATAAAGAGAGAATATTTCATAGGCTCGGTGGCTGAGTGGTTAAGTCAACCGTTCATGATGCGTCATAGCCAAAGTTCAAATCCAAAAATTAGTGCGGATGAGTAGTGTAGCGGCTATGAAACAGCTAGTTGTCATCCGGCTAAAGGTTTGATTACTATTTACTTCTTACCTTCTTCAATCAAATATTATTGATCATAGCAAATGTATTGTGAGAAATCTTTCTTAAAAAAAACTTAAGAAAGGAAAAACTTGAACTAAAAGCCAATATATAAACGTACAAAAACCACAAATTTATTTCAAAAACTATTGCTTTTATCAGATACTTACTTCTAGTGCAGTATGATCTCGATATAAATTCACTCTTTTAGCCATAACAAGAAGGCATGTATAAGAAATAACTAAAAGAATATTAAGTTGCATTTTAAATTCATAACCCTCGTCACTTGACACCTCTTGTCAGTGTCAGTGACCGTTGTCAATTCCAATTACTACCATTTTTCGAATAATTATTTAAGTAACAATTTTTATTTCACTAACGTCACCCGATATGATGTGATCGCAAGTATGATGTTCATCAAGTTTAATGCAATAGGAGTTGACGAAATTGACCCAACGTTTTTTAAGATTCTTTTAACACAACTAGCTCCCGTTGTAATATTTATTTTCGACAAGATTTTTCCCTCCAAGTTTTATCCCACCCTATGGAAATTATCAAGAATCATTCTAGTAAAGAAGTCAAACATGAATACATTCCTGTCAACAGTTTTTGAAAGACTGGTTCATAACCAGATGATACATTACCTTGAGAATAATAACATTCTCACATGCTACCAATCTGGATTCCGTAAAGAACAGAGTTGTATAGCGGCCCTGTTGGACGTCTCAGATGATATTAGGAGACAAGTTGACTGCGGCAATATTAAATTTTTAGTATTACTTGATCATTCGAAGGCGTTCGATACTGCCGACCACAACATATTATGTAACTAGTTGAAATCTTTTAATAACTTTGCAACCTCTGTTACTGATTTGATATTTTCTTATTTTACAGACAGATATCAATTTGTCTCTAAGTCGTGGTGTTTCTCAAGGCTCAATTCTTCGCCCTCTACAGTTTTCTTTATATGTCAATGACCTGCCGAGCAAACTCGAGCATTGCAAAATTAGATTATATGCTGACGATGTATAGCTTTATATAAGTTGTGGCATAACATCAGTCGACCGATGTGTAAGAACTTAAAATGAGGAACTCTATAGTGTCTTTGAATGGGCAACTGCTAATGGTCTAGGAATAAATCCTACCAAATCGAAAGGTTTGGTTATGAAAAATAATTTATTGAAACTTGATAATAATTCCGTCATAATGCTAAATAATCAACTTATTGAGAGTGTTAATGTCACTAAAAATCTGGAAATTTATTTCAACAGTACGCTCACTTGGTCTAACCATATTAACTTTGTCTGTGGTCGTGTGTTTTCTATGTTAAGAAATCTATGGCAGAGTCATTAGTGCACTCCGGTAAATATTCGAATGCTTCTCGCTCTTATCAGCTGTGATAGCGTCAGCAAAAGAAAATTTTATGTTGCTTTTAATAATATAGTTTGTTACGTATATAATTTGAGAATATACGATCATGTTTCTTTGTATGCCAAAAAGCTTTAAGGTATGTGCTTCGATGGCTATTTAAAGGTAAGAGTTTTAATTCTAATCCATAAGATAATTTACACGTGTCAACCCTATCACCTTTTTGCACGATTAAATTTTTGAACTCTTAATAGGGGAAAACGGTTGCTTGCTTTTAGATATAGCTGTCAGATATCTAAATACCAGTTCTTTATTTTTGCAATAAGTCTCTGGAACCATATTCCCTATGGCTCTCAAGATATTGGTAACGCACAACAATTCAGAAAAAATATTATTTGTCTATTTTTAGATTCATTTTACATTCATATATAATACCTAGAGAATAGTTGTTTTACCTTGATAATTATGTTTTTGTATTTTCTTTTACTCGTATTTTTATTATATATAATATTATTTCAAAATCCTCATAGACTTCACTCCATATTTGTTCTACAGCCAGTTCCCCAATGTCGAAAAATAAGTTCTTTCGCATTCAGGGCGAAAGAGAATTTTTTTCTAACTTTATTCTATGCGAACGATGTGTCAAAATTCAATTAAAATACATAAATACATGCGAACGAATAATAGTGACATAGACAAACCCAAATTTATTCGAATGTGAGTGACTAGATTTCTTTCGCATACATTTTCATTCCATATCGTCGAACAGGCTGGTAAACTCCAATTATATTTTTGTAATAACATAAATACACTCATATATGTAATATTTATTTTATTTGATCTTGCTTATGTTATCGATTTTTATTTTTGCAGCTGAGAGTTTCTCTTCGTTTTACATAGAGGATACAGCAGTGTTTGTTTTCGATATTTCGCATCGTGGAGAAGATGAAATGTTCATCAAAGCATTTAATTTTCCTGAGGATGCTAATAGGTTGAGTTTACATACTGCTGAACTTTTTTGTGTAGAACTGGTAGGGATCTTTAGCTGCGGAAGTGAAGATCGATAGCATAAATAAACACAAATCTATATATTTTCTTTTGTATGTACATGTACTGAGTTCAATGCTGCAATATGAGACTTAAAGTCTTGTGCATGGGACATTGAATATGACTCTGGTTAGTTTGCAATGAAGAATAAGTTCTCTTTTTGAAAATACATTTAAATTTAAAACGCAATGCAAATAAATTAATTCAGGGAAAAACATTAAGCTTTGCATGAATTTGCAGCTATATATCTTGATCAAGATCCAGAAATTGCTATATACTAAAAAATACTTTAAATCTTCTATCAAATTCTTCAATCGAACGTAATATGTATATATGGCTTAATAGTGAGTGTTAATCGAAGTGTAGTTTAGTTGCCAGTTCCAAAAGCGATAAAGCAGGCTTAACTGCCTGCGATAACACCTGTTGCAAAATGATAATGACGACCGCCAAATGGTAATGCCAGTCGCAGTCATAGCTGCTGTTTTAGTGCATTTCTGGGCAAGCAAAACTTTGTTTTTGCTAGCTTGGCAACCGATATGAAATTCTGTTATAACATCATAATTTCCAATATTTAATTTGTTACATGAGTAACTTAAGTGCTCTCCGTGAATGTACTCGTGTGATATCACTATTTGATTGATTTTTTGTGAACTACAAGTATAAGTTGAGTTCTGACGCTGTTAACAACGCTTTATAAAAAGAGAATATGTTGGCTAATTAGCTTTTTTCGTAGCTATAATACACATAAATGTATCCAATTTGTTATTGTTTTTTCTATAGCCAAAGACACTAATCTATTTGTTTAAGGATTTGCTTAATATTTAAGTAATATAACCAGCAGCCAAACGATTTCGCTGCTAGCTAACTAAGATTATTAAAAATCCATTTGCTTCTTAGCAGAGAAAACTTTCTCTGCAACCCAGTTACTTTTGCGTTAGCTTTAAAACAACTCTGAACTTGTTACCAAACAATCTCCGCCTAAGTGTATGCTTATAATTTTAATTAAATACCAAATGTTTATTGTTATTTGGTTTTACTAAAATTAATTCTAAAAACTTAAAAACATTTTGCTTGTTAAAAGTTTCTTGTGGAAATCGTATTAAAAATAAAATCTTTCTTGTATGCTAAATAACAAGAACAACAATAACAACAACGACAACGACGACGACGACAACAACATTAGCAACTTTTAAATTGTGTCTTTGTTCGCATAAACAGCCAGACTAAACAAATTGTAAAAGAGTTGTAAGTTATTTGTGGCATCTAAACGCGCGAAGTTGCAAAAAGACAACAAAAGTTTTAGCAACAGCAAAATGAACATACATAACTCAAATCCCAAGAATTAATTACTTTTAGTAGAAGACGAGAAGAGCGTCAGGCGAACCGAACGAAATATCTAAGTAAATGAAAAGCGTAAATATAATTTTGGGAATAAAAAGTAGGAGGATTAAAACCGAAGATATTATTTCACTTACACATTTTGTTTCGTTTTTCAGAGTAGAAGACGAAAATGGAAGTAACAGAAAATGCCGACGTCTATGCCGCCTAAAAAGTTAATGTGTATTATAAAATTAATTATTTATGTAATACGTTATTTATGGTATGTGCCAAGAGATTACGACTTTTGTTTGTCATATTTTTTATTTAAAAAAATATATACTCGTATAACACTATAGCTTGTTAAGGCTTGAGCCAACAGATAAATTTTTCAGTCACACTACCATCTAACTTCTGCCGTAGTGACTGACCCCTTACTTAATTTTAGGCTTTTGAGAATAGCATAAAAATAGGAAAACATAACATTATTTATTTTACACCTTTTCTTTAACTGACGATAATAAGAAATGCGTTTTAAACTAATTTTGTATTCCTGTAATATTTTTATTGCAAGAGTGTTATAGAGGTATAATAGATTTTTGTACGTCAATACCTGCCAACACAGCCTGATCTAACGGTGAACCGAATCCACGTGGTGAACTAATTCAAGGCCCATCCATCTTCCTAAGTGGTTTAGACTACTCACACAGTACCCAATTGCGTATCACACATTTGTGGCCATATCAGTAAGCCCCTTGCTGAAGAGCTCAGGCCGTATAATCGCTCCTGAAAGTAATTTCCCAGGCAGTCAGTAGAAGACAAGTCTTCACGAGTTAGTGGCCTGAAGTCTATGACGAGCATGAGCGCTTAACTGTTGCAAGGCAGACGACATCTTGGAGACCGTCAGCAGCTCCCTGAAAACCGGTGTATACAATAATTATCAGGGAACATTAATTGCTCCCACCGATTTTAGGTTCCGGTCAGAACGTTTAAGGCAAGATGCAGGCACCTGAATAACGATTAGAATTGTTTGTAAAACCTAACCTACTGTGAGTTTGCGGATCCCCTTTCATCCAATGAATCCTTGGTAAAGGTTTCAGAGGTCCAGCATAACCTAGTTCATGTAGGGGCTTCCTTAGAGCTTTATGTGCTGCATCAAATGAGGAACTCATATCTCTCTATATCCCAAAGGCAGAATGTTCTGGGTTGGTATACTTTCAGGCTAAACTTGTTCCACCGGTGGAGGGGGCTTGGGTATACTTTTATGCAGTGAGATCTAAATAGGAAATAATATTCTCTGAATCCACAAGATCAGTTGTGTCGTGAAAAATTGTGTATGTAAACTGTTTCACAGCAGATAGCGTGCCGTCGTTGGCATTACCTTTTTTCATTATACATATCTTGCCTTATGTTATGTTTTGCTTTATGGTTTGAATATTTCGAAAACTTGATGTCATGTGATGTTATTTCATTTTCTGTTCTTGTATATACCCCACACTGCGAAATACCGTCAAAGACCGGTACGTCAGACACATGTAATTGCTCAGTCAGTGCTGCGCATAGTTTGTACTCATATTTGCGTCTGTAAACTTTCTATTCATATATTTTATTATATTTATGGTGCGGTTTTATAAAAATGAAATGAAACAATACGTTAGATTTTCATTACATTTTTCCTCACAAGAGCAAACGAAAATCTTAAGACGTGAATGATAGCGTAAAATGCCTTTTAGCACTTTGTGTCAGTGAACGCTAGAAGACCCAACTTTTGGGTAATTATTCACACTCCTGAACTAAACTGAAGACAAAATTAAAGGAAAATCTAATTATCACCCCAGTTCAAAACTTAAGCACTGACGTTCCTACACAGAAATAATACATCTAACATGTTATACCCCTGCCAGCAAATTGGTAGTAGCCTACAAATAAAATTAAATCATAATTTTTTGATCTAACAAGCTAGCTACAGGGAAATACCGAATTTTTTTGATTGTTTTCTTTTAATGTCCCCGTAAAATGCAGCCCTAAATCTTTTTTTCTTCCACTAAAAAATTTCAAGAAGTTTTATAAATAAATTATTTTTATTCAATATCTGTTTTTTCTACAGTAGTCATTTAAGTTTAAGACGTATGAAAGTTAAAATAAATACCCCAGTTTTTTAAATGGAAAACTTAAGCAAGGTGTGATAAAAAAATAACCGTTACTGAGTATTTTTCTTAAGTTACTGAGTATTTTTGAGTATTTTTTTCTGTTATGTTATGTGCAGTCGAAGAAAAGAGTGAGCAAAACCTTCACATTTGAGCGAACTTGACGTGTTTTTTTCGGTATTGGACTCTTCTAGACGCTTCCATCGGTATGTTTAGGCTTTGGTTTCAATGTCATAGCCATACACCCATGATTCGTCAGCAGTTATGACCTTTTTGAGGAAATCTAGAACGTCGTTGACGATGTTCAACAGCTGCTGAGCAAAGTCCATGCGACGTGGTTTTTGCTAAAAATTTAGTAAACGACTAATCCGTCTGTCAAAAACAAACTTACAATTCAAATTGCCTGATATTGCCAACATTTATAACAGACATGTGAACCAACATAACGGAAAAAAATACGAAAATCGAACATACGTTGCTCGTGAAATTTTAAAATAACGGTTATTTTTTGATCAGACCATGTATGTCAATACATTTAAGACATAAACATGGAAATCTTGTTTTCGATATTTTCACTCAAATTGTGACTTGTTGCGATAATTCATCGATGAAAATGTCATAACGTTAATGACACTAAAGTTTTGGAAAGAAATTTGATTGAGTTGAATTTTTTTGGTTGCTTTCTTGTATTGTTAGAATAATCATTTCTTTGTAATAATTTACTATTTGGTGTCAAAACTTTCAAAAGCACCGTTTATGATTTTTTCACTGAAATTAAGTTAAATTAAGTTTTTGACATCACTGTTACTCTAGAAAAAAGTTTGTTGTTGGTTTAGTATACTTACTTTTACTTGAACGAAGTCGTTCGATATAGAGAAAGGGGTTTTAGGAATTTTTTGGTAAATAAAGTTCGCATTTAGCTGACTGGGTTTGAATTTCAGCAGGTTTTTTTTGCAGATCAAGTATAACTCATAATAAACTGCTTTGCCATTTTGGTTCAGTATCTTTTGGCAAGTCATCACGAAAAGCCTCACACTACAACAGTTTCATTGTTGTTAAATTGTTCATTACGAAAAACAGCGTTTTGTGAGATATGAGAAACTTACGGTCTACAAAGTTGGCCTATTGAAACCATTATAGCCAATAGCATTCCCATCTTTAAATCCCAGTTTACATGAATGGATGATACTTGAAATGTTAGATCACATTCTGCACATCTTGAAGAAAATATAGCGGCAGTAGCTATATTCTCTTCATGGTTCTCAGCAGCTTGGCTTGGCGTATTCGATATGTTATCGAATTTTTCATTGAGATTTCAACCTTAAAGGCTACAAGACGCAACTTGAGTGCTTAGCAAGCCATACAGCGCGTAAAACAATGTACTTGTTGAGAAAATATTTTGGCTAACGCAATATCACACCTTTGGTAAATTTTCTCTTATTAATACGTTAAGTTTGAGATCTTCAGAAGTAAGCTAGCTACAATTGACGTTTTGAAAGCCAAAATTACTCATACTATTCACGAAATACTGGGTGCTATGTTCGAACGAGTCGCCCTAAAATTCCGAATGGACCACGTCAGAGGTAGCTGCGGACAATATTTATATTATATTGTTTTTTGAACGGATAGTAAAAATTTTAAGTTTAACTTCTAATTTATGTGTTTTAATTTTATTTTACATTATAAATCAAACATCATGAGGAATCAGCAGATAGTTAACTATTTATATATTAGCTTTTAACCAACTGAAAAACCCCCAACTTATAATCTGCTATTTAAGCGTTACCTTTTGTTAGTTGCACTCTTTAAATCATGTATCTTTGTTTGCTTGTGTATTATGTTTTTAGTTTCATCTTGTTTGTGTAAATGTGTAACATTAATAAACATAATCAGCAGATCAACAGCTTTACACTGGGTCAGATGTGATGAAAATTCTTAACAATATTAAAGGCCTGTTCCACAATCTCGAACGTTGACTGTGGCAAGCTGCTTGACAAAAGATCCTACTTGCAATCCACTTTATAAAATAAGAAAGTGCAGAAAAAAAAATCCTGATTCATCATAAACAATTTTATTTTTGTGTAAATATTTATTAAGTGAACTTTTAGTTATATACATATGTACACAGTTGTCCCCCAGCTATATGGTATTCAATTATTTTTCTGTTCTGCTTTGGTCTTATTGTTTCACAGCAATTATTGTTAGTATAATTAAAAAATAATCCTTCTTCTTGACTGAAGTTGGACTCGAGCTCACAACTAATTAGTTAATAATTTTTTTTTTTTTTGGATTGCAAATTTGCTAAGCCCTTTCTAATGTTTGCGTACGTCAACATCTGAGATCGCGAAATGGGCCCTAAATAACATGTGTTTTCTTTCATTTGTAAAATCATGCAACAGAATTTCACAAGTTTTCTCAATTTAACATGCTACCACACTGCCAATATACGACGCCTCAAAAGTAGTAAGGAGATGAAACCGACGGAAAAGAGAAAAGTAATAGGCGTAAAAGCCCACTCATTTTTTACTTTTCGCGTTTTGTAGGCCAACTTTCGCCAAAGTGAGTTGAAAAGTAATGCAAGAGTCGGACCACTAACTACTTCCTAGGACATCGCCCTCCTGACTACTTCCTAGGACTGTCAATAATCTTCTTTGAAAATATGCTAAACATTTAAGGCTGTTTTAAAAATTTAAAATTCATTGCAAGTTGACTGAGTTGCCGGCAGGGACGCGTTCCATGTGCGTGTGAGCACGCATACACAAACACATTCAATGATGATTATGTTAATACAGTTGTTGTAGATAATGTTAGAGATAATGATGAACAAGTTGAAAATGATAATGATGGTGTTGTTGAGAGATTATGTTCAATGTAGCACATTGTATGTACATACATTTATTACAAGTAAATTGCTGCCACTTTTAATCTTTTTCCTTGTGTTTTGTTGTTATTGTTGTTGTTGTTGTTTTAACTCCTGCTGAAATAAGGGAAAGTATAAAACTTTTCTGTTGACTTAATTAAAAAGTTTTGTTTTTAAGGAAGATTCAAAATGAACAAAAATTTTTCTTTCTACTACTTATGCTCTGGTTCAGTTTATTTTAATTTGTGTTTTATTTTTTTTAGGTTATTTTTGCTAAATAACACATTTTAGTTAAAATAACAAATGAAAATATCAACAGCAAGCTTGGCAACAAAATTATGTAAAAAACTCTTAAGTGGATTTTAATAAATTTGCTAAAATTGAAAACTTCCCTTTTATTTAATTCCTCTGCAGCAAAGTTTTTCTGATTTTGTCTTCAATTTGCAGTCGAAATTGATACAAAGTGAGCGGTTAAATGTGTTTGAAAGTTAAATTGGTACAATTCTGTAAAATGTGTGATTGGTCATTACCTGCCAACAACTTCTAAATGATAATAATATGCATAAATTTTACATGAAATAAAGAAAAAATTAACAAATTAGATATTTAGCTTTAACTAAAAGGTAAAATACGAATCATGAAGAGGTTTAGAAAATAATTATTATCTAGTTCAAGTATTTGAGGACTTGCGACAGTAATTAATATATTCTTTACATCATTAACAAATTGGAGAACCTAACAAGTCTAATTATTGTATCCATTATTGAAAAGAATTGAGTTTCTTTTCAATAATGGACTAACTAAGCTTACAAAATAAAAGTATTATTTTTAAAATAATATTTCACACAATTCAGTTTTATTCACTATATTAGCTTCTAACATTGATACCCATCAAAAACCTATTAACAGCTTGTTTTCTATGTTTCTCAGCTGTCTATATGTCGGCATTTCATCGGAGCTACCATAATCATCAACTTTATATCCCAGCAATCTAAATAAATTATTGAGAATTAAAAAAAAACTGCTTTAATACTTGCAATGTCGACATACAGACATAAAAAAATGTTTATAATTTTTTGATTGATATTAATAATATTTGATATTAATAATATTTGACATTGGGTCTATACACATAGTAGCAATATGTTGTATAACAAAGCTGCAAATACCCCAAAATAAAATATTAAACATGATGTATAATATTTCTTAGCATTACTCCACACAGCGTCTACATACCTTGGCGAACATTGAGCTGGTATATATTTTTTTATTTATTTATTTATTTATTTATTTATTTACTTAAGTCTATGGACAAATTGCACACGTGTTTTTCATTGTCGTCCGTGTTTTCTACACTTGTACTTATGTTTATTATTAATTTCTAAAAAAACGAAATTATACCGGAATAGGTAGAGTTTTGTTTTGCATCATGTGTGCACGTGTTTTTTTTTATTGTTTTATGTTTTTATTGACGTTTGTTTTTGTCTGGCTGTCTACAGAACTAAAAAAAAAAATGATCTTCAGTAAGAAATTTCGCGCGAATGAAAAGGTTATCTAATTTACTTTGTAATATATATTTATTCGAACTATTGTTGAATATTAAGTTGTGCTATTTTTTTGTGGGCTTTTTAGGTCGTTTTTCCTTTTTTAATAAAACTACAGCTTTGTTTTATTTAGTTTTCCATTCTACGTTTCGTTGGATAATCCCAACTTCTTCAGGAATGTTTTATTGTGTCTGTTTAAAATAAATTTGTTTGTTGTAAATAAAAAAATAAGTAACAATTTTGCTTTTTTTAAATTCTTATATGAAAAATAATCAATTTGTAACATTTTAAAAATGTTCACATAAAAATAACATTAAAATATTTAACAAAATAATTACAAACATATATACATACATATATTACGAGACACAAACGTAATTTTCAGAAAAAGGAAGAGTTAGAAGAGAATGGCAACTTCGCAGGTCTCCCCAGCTTAAAAGCAGGCTACGGGAGTGCATAACTCAATTAAGAAATGTGCTTCAAATCCAAAGAATGTCTTCCCTCAAAAATTATCTAGAAGGTCTTGATGGTAGCCCGCAAACCGACTATTCTCTATGGAAAGCGACAAAAGGTCTGAAAAGACCCGCAATAGATAAGCCACCTTTGCGAACTTCATCTGGCGACTGGGCAAGAAGTGATTCTGAAAAAGGGATGGTGTATGTTAATCATTTGAAAAACGTTTTTATTGCAAATGATACAGTGGATGATGTTACTGAATTTCCGTCATATGCTGTTAGACCGCCTGTGCCTTTGAGACTTAGTTTTCAAGATGTCGAAAACGTTATAAATAAAGTAAACTCAAAAAAAGCTCCAGGTTTTGATAAAATTACTGGCAAAATGCTTGTACAATTACCTCGTGTTGCTAGAAGAATTCTTCCTTTCATTTTTAACGCTATTTTGCGCCTAGAATACTATCCTGCAGAGTGGAAGGTGTCTATGGTTACTATGATACCCAAGCCAGGGAAGGATCCCACTAAAGTAGAGTCATATAGACCAATAAGTCTACTGCCAACAATTTCAAAACTTTTCGAAAAATTGTTAATGGCGAAGTTGACTCCAATATTGAATGATGTAGGATGCATCCCGGATCATCAATTTGGTTTTCTGGCTAAACACAGCACCATAGAACGAACGCATAGACTAGTTAATGTTATAAGAAAGACTTTTGAGGACAAAACGTATTGCTCATGTTGGGAGAGTTATCCAAAACAGCCTGAATTCCGCTAGATTTTTAACGTAGAAATAACACAATTTGTATTCAGTTTTAACTTTTATTTCTGGACGTTATAATTCCTAATCATAATTTTAATCAATACATACTTTTTTAGTGCGACAATTCAGACAAATGAATATTTACTTCAAGCTAATAAAACAAGCTAATAGAACAATTATACACTTTAAGTATTATAAGCAAATTACAAAAATATGGCGCTTGCTTAACGCAGGAATATTTAAAAATGCTCTCTATAACTTTACATTAAAATGGTTTTTGACATTTGGTTAGAGATGACACTGCACAACCATAAATTAGTAATCGACAGTGGTGGTAACACTCCCCCGCAGTATGACGAGAACAAAGTTAGACGGCTTACTTCCCCTTAACCACGTCGAGTACAGCTAGTTTAGCGACTGGTCTATCTAGGACACCACAAGAGATCATTATTTTAGCACTTCTAACTTGTCCATCGGCAGCTATTCTCGTTTCTAAGACCTTTCCTCTAGGCCATACATTGCGCGGACTTGCAGGGTCAACCACAACCACTAGATCGCCTACAGCCAAAAGTTTCGACTTTTCGAACCATTTGCTTCGACATGTAAGTGAGGGCAAATATTCGGCCAACCACCTTTTCCAAAATTGTTCTGCGTATTGCTGCGCACAAAGCCAACTACTTCGTAATACAACTCTACTGTCATCGTAAGATGCTAAAGGCTTCATGCCATTTGCACATCCCAGTATTAAGCGGTTTGGAGTTAGAGCGTCTTGATTTTCGTCGTTAATTTCCTCGTCCCAGTCTACTCCGCTTCTCCATACTTCTTGTAGAATTACTTTGAGGTACATTATATAATGCCCAATAAGACCCAATGGATCGTAAATCGTCATAAGAATTTTCAATAGTCCACGTTTCGTGGGTACTTTTTTTTTAAGGAAGAATTCGCTCTGCAATATACTGGGGGAAATTTTATAATAAATAATGTCATCAGAGGGCTTCCATAACACGCCGAGAACCTTTTCAATGCCTAAGCCATTATCCAATTCTAAATTTTTATTTTCATTCCGAAGCTGAGTCTCATTTAAGTCACTTAGAACCTCAATACTATTACACAACCAATTTCTAATGTTGAATCCGGCTTTGTCGTGAATATATTTAACTTGCGATGCAAGGGTAATAGCTTCTTCTGAGGTGTCCACTGAAGCTAAAAAGTAATCAACATAGTGATTCTGTTTAATGGCTGCCGCTGCGGATGGATACTGGTCGTCAAACTTCGCTGCGTGCATATTTTTTACATATTGTGATGTGCATGGAGCACAAGATGCACCAAACAACATGACATTCATCACATATACGTCAGGACTTTCATCGTTTTCATTAGTTCGCCACAAGAATCTTTGTACATCGCGGTCTGCTTCTCTTATAAATATTTGGTGGAACATCTGCTCTATGTCGGCGCTAATTGCCACAGCCTTTTCACGAAAACGGTAGATAATCGAAGATAAAGACGATAATAAATCTGGGCCTTTCATTAACAGAGAGTTCAGTGATATACCGTTCGCCTTCGCTGCAGCATCCCAGACAATCCTGGTTTTTCCAGGCTCGTTTTTATTGACGACAGGAAATATTGGCAGATACCATACTTTAGACTTTGTAAAAGGCAATGATTTTATGTTCCCAATTTTAGTTATGTACCCTTTGTTTTTATATTCTGAAATAGTTTTATAAAACATTGGTTTCAAATTTTCATCGTTATTGAGCCTTTTTTCCAAGTAAAAGAATCGCTTTCTAGCCATGTCCAAGCTGTTTGGCAATTCAATATTCATATTCCGCCAGAGTAGTGCCGTTTCATAATGGTTGTCTGTTCTCTGAATAGTAAACTTTTTCAAAATTGAAATTGCCTTTTCATCGTCCTTACTCATAATTTTATCTTTATTTATTACACCTGTCGTCTCTAAAGTATAAAATTGCTTTACCAAATCAAACAAATTTTCATCATTTTCGTTATTGCAATCACATATATGATAATGATGCGCATCTGTGGGCGACCGTTGCTTTACAGCACCGTATAAAAACCACCCGAGGCGAGTGCTAACCGCGATAGGTTCGTTAGTTTTGCCCTCTATTATCTTTCTTGCTACACATAATCTTGCATTATTCAACCCAATCAGCAAACGTGGATTTGCATCGGTGTAGCTTTGTATAGGCAACCCTTTTATATGAGGAAAATGCTTTGTGAGCTCACTCATATTTATTGTTTGTCGTGGCAGTGTCAGATATTCCACAGTATGTACGTCAGCTGTATACTTCTTTCTGTTAATACCTGACACTGAAATACTCAGGCGTAAAGAATTTGCCTCTTTACGTTCTACATTGCCAGTCCACTTAAGACATAATGGTTCTTTTGTTCCACATAGATTTAATTCCTGTACTAACTTTTCATCAATTAAACTTGTTGATGACCCTTCATCAATAAAGGCGAATGTGTTTAGCACCGCAGTTTTATTTCCGTAGATGATTATAGGAATAATCTTAAAAAAATTTGTATGCACGGAAATATTATGTGTATTACAACTTTGAACCACATTATTATCGACCGAATCATGAAAACATTGCACGCTATTTACCATCCCTGTTTGATTTGTGCTGTCATCTGTTTGCTCTTTATGAAGAAGACGGTGATGTTTCAGTTGACATTTGTTTACGCCACATACGTTGTTGCTGTTCTTGCAGATGCCAAAATGTTTACGAAGGCACTGCCGGCAGAGCCTCTCCTGTCTGACAATATTCCAACGTTCAGATCGACTTGCTGCTTTGAAAAAGTCGCAGTCAGCTACATTATTGCAGTTGCCTTCACAAAGCAAACATTTTTTATAACTTTCCTCTGTGTGCGAGTGAGTAAATACGTTTTTGTGCTTGATTCGCGATGAAGTTTCTATCGCAGAGTAAGTGTTGCTTTCTATATTAATTGTACTTGCAGAGAGCCCGATGTCGTATATCCAGTCTGAAAATTCTGATAAGTTACATTTCTGTTTGTTTTTAACTAAATTCATTTTGTGTGTTCCCCAATTTATTTGGAAGTATGGCGGTAGCTTTGACACAAGCTCTTGCAACAGTGACGAGTTATTTAATTCTTCAATAATTCCACATGCTTCTATATACGATTGAAGGCCTTTAACCTGAACTGCAAATGAGGTAATTGTTTCTAATTTATTTGGATTTATGGTGGGTAATGTACGTATTTTTGTTTTCAGCGCATGTAAAATTTTTTCTGGTTGTCCATACAAGAGCTCAAGTGTCGAAATTGCTGTGGAAACACAAGAAGGGTGAAGTAAAATATGCTGAACCGATTGAGGTGCTTCTCCGCGTAAGCTTTTCTGCAATCGAATCAAGTTTTCAGCTTCCGTGAGACCACATAAATTTGTGGACCAGTTGTAGGTAGAGCTGAACAGCGGCCATTCTTCAGGTCTCCCTGTAAAGATTGGCAGGTCTTTTGGCACTGTTTGTCTGGCGCTAATTTGATGAGAGGTTAAATTTGTGTTTATGCAGCTTGAAGGCATGGCTGAAAAGGATGGGTTAAATGTGCTCGAGGTATTATGAAGCAACGGCATGGCTGGCGCATAAGTATTGGCTGGCTCTGCAGATTTTGTGTTTTGCGAATTAACTGTTTTAGTGAACGTTGAGGCAAATAAAACTTGCGATGCTTTTGTATCACATTTATTTTGTGCTGAGTTGTGTATTGTGGAATGGTTTGATCGCATGTAAATTTGTTTCACTGCGTCAGCGTTTTCGTGGCTACATGAATTACAAGTTTTATTATTTGACACATTATTATGTTGTATTTCAGATAAGTGTAACTGATTAATAGATTCGGTTAATTCGATGTTGTTGGTGTTCTCTGGTTGGCTGTCTACCCAATCCTGTACAGAGCCAAAGCTTGTAGAACTGACGTCATCTAGTTCTTTCTGCGTTTTTGTTAGAACTTTATACTTTCGCTTTATAAACTCCATAGCAAGTTTTTCCTCTTCTTCGAGACGTTGTAGCTCGAGGTCACGTTTGCGAATTATATCACTTAGTGTGTTGTGAGGTAAGTAACTACGTTGTGATCGTGAGGAGTCCAAAAACCGGCTTTTAGTAGAACAGTCGGCACATATAAATGATTGTAGCTCACTAGTTATATTAACGCAGATTATATGGTATGATTTGTAGCACTCATTACATTTTATAAGCCGACTGCCGGTAGGCCTTACACACGTAGGGCAACATTTTTCTTGGGCAGTGGCTTGTGCATTAGGCAATGGTTGCAGTGGTTGACCCTGAAACAAAGAGGTATCGTCCATTTTTTTTTTTAACTTACTTTTTTGAGCACGTTGAATGGCTGACAATTCGGTTTAAGGTTATGTTGAGTTTTTGTTGTTTCTGGTCCAACAGTAGGACAAAGATTTTCGTCAGTAATTATCTGAATAAAAAAGAATTATAAGATTTGTTGGGAGAGTTATCCAAAACAGCCTGAATTCCGCTAGATTTTTAACGTAGAAATAACACAATTTGTATTCAGTTTTAACTTTTATTTCTGGACGTTATAATTCCTAATCATAATTTTAATCAATACATTAATAAATTCATTAAATGGTTTTGTTTTAATCAATACATACTTTTTTAGTGCGACAATTCAGACAAATGAATATTTACTTCAAGCTAATAAAACAAGCTAATAGAACAATTATACACTTTAAGTATTATAAGCAAATTACAAAAATATGGCGCTTGCTTAACGCAGGAATATTTAAAAATGCTCTCTATAACTTTACATTAAAATGGTTTTTGACATTTGGTTAGAGATGACACTGCACAACCATAAATTAGTAATCGACAGTGGTGGTAACAGCTCAGCTCTATTCATTGATGTTTCCTAAGCTTTTGATAAAGTGTGGCACGAGGGATTAATGCACAGAATAAAGTTGAACTTGCCTGCAAACTCTCACAAGCTTCTGGAAAGCTATTTATGCGGCCGGAAGTTTGTTATCAGAGAAGGCGACTTTATAAGCCCAACTCAGCCAATCGAGGCAGGAGTTCCCCAAGGTAGCATTCTGGGACCCACTTTATATTTAATTTACACTTCTGACATGCCAACCAGATGTGGTATTCACACTTCAACTTTTGCAGATGACACAGCATTCTGCAGCGTACATGAAAACCATCAAGCAGCTTCGCGAAATTTGCAGGAGTATATTTCAATATTAGAGATGTGGTTAAAACTTTGGAAAATTAAAGTTAATGAACAAAAGTGTACTCACGTTACATTCACACTGCGTAGACAAACATGTTCAGCTATCCAAATTAACAATTCACCTATTACGCAGTAAAATGAAGTCAAGTACCTTGGTATTCATCTCGACCGTAGGTTAACGTGGAAGCCTCACATTGACGCGAAAGTCACTCAGCTAAAATTAAAAGCAGCGCAATTAAATTGGCTTATGGGCAGAAATTCTACATTGAAATTAGATTGCAAACTTTTGTTATACAACGCAATTTTAAAGCCTATATGGCGCTACGGAATTCAATTATGGGGCACCGCCTCAGCGTCAAACAAATTCTTCGAACAATTACTGCAGCTCCATGGTACGTAAAAAGCTCCCGAATTCACAAGGATCTGTGTGTTCCACTGGTAAAAGATGAGTTTTCAAAGCATGCGACAAGGTATATCAGCAAATTGGAACTTCACCCAAACCCTCTTGCACGAAACATACTTAATTTTAGTGGTCACACTCGGTTGAGAAGAAGGGATACCGTTGCCACCATCAGAGCGTTAAGTAGGTGATTCTACCGATATAATTGGCGCAAAATAAAACTTTTTGTCTAGCATTGGCTGGACTTAGTTAATTTATTGTATTTAGTAATAAGATTTGAATACTTATTGTTAGTTCACATTGTGAAGATTCAATAAATAAAAAAAAGCTAAAAAAAAAAAAACGTTTTTGAATGTAATATCACAGTAAACTAAACTAAAACTAGAGAATATGCAGAATTTGTATTATCCTTGTCTTCTTTTTTATTAAAATGTTACAAACTGATTATTTTTTATATAAGAATTTAAAAAAACCAAAATTGTTACTTATTTATTTTCAACAAACAAATTTATTTTAAACAGACACAATAAAACATTCCTGAAGAAGTTGGTCCAACGAAACGTAGAATGGAAAACCAAATAAAACAAAGCTGTAGTTTTATTAAGAAGGGAAAAACGACCTAAGAAGCCCACAAAAAAATAGCACAACTGAAAAGGTTATCGCTGAAACTGAAGCCTACTTTAAGGCAAAGATAAAGCGGCGCTGGAATGATGGCGTTGCTCTTGATAGAGATTACGTTGATGAAAGAAGCTAATTTTTAACCAAAAAAAACTGCGTTTTCTTTGTTATGTCCGGGTTTTTTCAGTCCCTGTGTTATAAGGCGTTTTTATGCATTAACAACACACAATTAGCGATTTCTTTGTATAGGGTGTTTTTTTAAGCCCGATAGAACTTGAAATTGTAAAAAATAACACAAAAAATTAAATTGTAATCAAAATTTTTTTTTATTCGAAAGATCAATACGTGACATTAACATTTGAAAATGATTTCGGGCATATGGGCACCGCAAACAACACGAACAATGCTGGCCTCCAAGGCGTCAATTGTTGCTGGTTTATCAGCATAAACCAGTGACTTCACGTAGCCCCACAGGAAATAATCGAGAGGTGTCAAATCGCACGACCTTGGAGGCCAATTGACAGGTCCATTTCTCGAAATCAACTTATCGCCAAATTTTGATTTCAGTAAGTCGATGGTTGCGTTCGCCGTATGGCACGTAGCGCCATCCTGTTGAAACCACATCTCCTCCGGATCAATGTCATCCATATTTTCAAACAAAAAATCATTGATCATGGTGCGGTAACGATCTCCATTGACCGTAACGCGAGCTCCGGCCTCATTTTTGAAGAAATAAGGTCCGATGATGCTACCAGCATGAAAACCGCACCAAACAGTGCATTTTTCTGGATGTAATGGAGTCTGTAGGGTCTCTTGTGGATTGGTCTCACTCCATATGCGGCAATTTTGCTTATTAACAAACCCGTTAAGCCAAAAATGCGCCTCGTCGAAGTCGTCTATAAGTTGCGCGAATCGACGACTGATTTTCAAAGTAAATTTGGATAATTTCGTAGCGTTGTTCAAGCGTGAGTCTATTCATGATGATTTGTCAGAGTATACTGAAACAAATAAAAAAAATGTTTCATCAAAATTTAATTTTTTGTGTTACTTTTTACAATTTAAAGTTCTATCTAGCTTAAAAAAACACCCTATATAAACTAAAAATTATTTTATATTTAAAATGGTTTTTTTTTTGGAAAATTACACATAAACCGTAATATTTTTATAAATGTTTACATTCAAAAATTATTTATTTATTTAAGAAGTCTATGAATTACAAATTCTTACAGACTATTTAATTGAACTTACAAATAATTAATATAATGAGTTTAAAAAATATTGTAATAACAGTTTAAGGAATAAATAATATTACGTGTTATCATTTAAGGTGGAATGAACATGACAATAGAGATTATTAAAATCCTTACAGCATTAACATAGAGATACAGAATTTTAGAAGCATAATTTGTTCTAAACGTTTAAGAGGAAAGTAGAAGTGTGATGGGTAGCATGGAACATTAACACTTAAGTTACTGAGTAGAAAACTCGAGTATATGGATCGCATATAGCTGAGCCACATTTCAGAACAGGGCGAAGAAGGGATGTAAACAACTGTTTAAGGTTGTATGACACTTCACTTTTTCTTCATTTTTCTAGTATTGAAAAGTAGTAAGAACATATTGTAAAATAAAAATTAAATAAGTTCGAAGAGTTCAGATATATTAAACAAAATGTTAGAATGTGAAAAATTCTATGCTTGTTATCGGTAAAAATAGATAAGTGTCAAAAATGTTCACATTAAAATTGACAAATCCAGCTTGAAAATTTAAAATTGCTGCTAACTCAGCAATTAATTTTCGAAGACAGCGCTTTTAGTGATTTTTTTTTCTAACCTGCGTATTTTGTTTCATGAATAAGAAATGAACGACACTTAGACCCATCTACCGTGGAAAAAAAACTAAAATATATCTAATATTTGTATAAAAAACTCATAATAAAAAACAAAAGTTAAAAAGAAACGTTTATAAAATGGATGATACCATTATAGATTCCATTGAATTAAATACCTTAAATACAATAAACATATTAATGGCAAGCGGGAGTAAAAAAGAATCAAAAAAATGTTCTTCCCGCTGGCTCCTTCTCAGAGAAGACGAATGATTTAAACATAAACTATTCAAAGAAATTTAATGTGAATATTCGAAACTTTATAAAAGCATTTTGACGATGACTCCTCATCAATTTGCAAAAATTTTAGCAAAAGTAAATTCCTATATTACAAAGCAAGAGAGCAAGTTTTATGGCCAGCTCCTCCCGAAACTTAACTTTCTTAAATATGTTTTGGTATTGCACCGACTTTACATCCCAAATATAAGGCACTTGCTTGACTTCATTTATTATACATATATAAAACTTCTTCTTTTAACCAAACTTTTAACATTTTATTCTTTTATAATCTTTTTTTTCATAAATTTACGTTTTCTTTTTTTTTTTGATTATTTTTGAAATGTAATTTTTTTAGCAAAAAAACGTTTTGCCTACGTTTTATATAGTTTATTCTTTCTAACATTTGCTATTTTTTTCTAACAATTCTATTAGAATTCAATGAAATAAAAATGAAGTGTCATACCACCTTTAGTGACATAAGAACCTTAAAACTCCTTAGCGCAGTGTTTGCTAAAACAAAAAAGACTTCTTGCTTTATTAACAACTATAGTAACGCCTCGAATAAAGTTGAGTTTTGTGTCCAACGAGATACCCAGATCCATAAAACTATCAACATTGTCCAACTCGTCACCATCCAGAATGTATTTAGTGCTTAAGAGGTATTTTTCGAACAAACACATAAATTTGTATTTTTTTAGAAGTAACACATTAGAAAGAACTTTCTGCTTTCTGTAAGAATAAAGCCACTTTAATTAGTTAGTAGTTAACTTTATTCTTTGCAGCTTATTGTATGAAGTTTTTTTTTTTTTTTTTTTTTTTTTTTTGAGCATTTTTTTATTTATTGAATCTTCAAAATGAACTAACAATAAGTATTCAAATCTTAATACTAAATTTAAAATTAAAAAAATGTGATTCTAAAGTCCGGCCAATGCTAGACAAAAATCTGATGGTGGCAGCGGTATCCCTTCTTTTAAGCCGAGTGTGGCCGCCAAAATTAAGTATATTGCGAGCAAGAGGGTTTGGATGAAGTTCCAGTTTACTGATATACCTTGTCGCGTACTTAGAAAATTCCTCTTTTACCAGCGGAACACTTAGATCGTTATGAATTCGTGAATTTTTGACGTACCATGGAGCTGCAGTAATCGTTCGTAGAATTTTGTTTTGTCGCCTTTGGATTTTTTCAATGTTTGACGCTGAGGCGGTGCCCCATAACTGAATTCCGTAGCACCATATAGGCTTTAGTATTGAGTTGTATAACAAAAGTTTGCAATCTAATTTCAGTGTCGAATTTCTGCCCATAAGCCAATTTAGCTGCGCTGCTTTTAGTTTTAACTGAGTGACCTTTGCTTCAATGTGAGACTTCCATGTTAGCCTACGGTCCAGGTGAATACCAAGGTACTTGACTTCGTTGTGCTGCGGAATAGGTGAGTTGTTAATTTGGATAGGCGGACATGTTTGCCTACACAGTGTGAATGTAACATGAGTACATTTCTGTTCATTAACTTTGATTTTCCAAAGTTTTAGCCATTTCTCTAATATTGAAGTATATTCCTGTAAATTTCGTGATGCTAAATGGTGGTTTTCATGAACACTCAAAAACGCTGTGTCATCTGCAAAGGTAGAAGTGTGGATTCCAGATGTCGTTGGCATGTCAGAGGCGTAAATCAAATATAAAGTAGGCCCCAGTATGCTGCCTTGGGGAACTCCTGCCTTGATTGGCTGAGTTGGGCTAATAAAGTCGCCTTCTCTGATAACAAACTTCCGCCCGAATAAGTAGCTTTCCAGAAGCTTGTGTGTATTTGCAGGCAAATTTAGCTTTATTTTGTGCATCAAGCCGTCGTGCCACACTTTATCAAACGCTTGAGAAATATCAATGAAAAGAGCTGAGCAGTACTTCTTCGCCTCAAAGGTTTGTCTTATGACATTGACTAGTCTGTGCGTTTGTTCTATGGTGCTATGTTTAGCCCGAAAGCCAAATTGATGATCAGGGATGCATCCCACATTGTTCAATATTGGACTCAACTTCGCCATTAACAATTTTTCGAATAGTTTTGAAATTGTTGGTAAAAGACTTATTGGTCTATATGATTCTACCTTAGTTAGATCCTTCCCTGGCTTGGGTATCATAGTAATCATTGAGACCTTCCACTCTGCAGGGTAATACTCAAGGCATAAAATGGTGTTAAAAATAAAAAGTAGAACCCTTCTAGCTACACGAGGTAACTGTTCAAGCATTTTACCAGTAATTTGATCAATGCCTGGAGCTTTCCTGGGGTTTGTATTACCGATAACGTTTTCGACATCTTGAAAATTAAATCTCAAAGACACAGGAGGTCTAACAACATATGGTGGTAGTTCCGCTGTATTATTCTCTGAATCATTTGTGATAAAAACGTTTCGCAAATGATCGACATACAACATTCCCTTTTCAGAATCGCTTCTTGCCCAGTCGCCAGTTGAATTTCGCAAAGGTGGCTTACCTATTACGGGTCTTTTTAAACCTTTTGTCGCTTTCCACAAGGAATAATCAGATTGAGGGGTACCATCAAGGCTTTCCAAATACGTTTTAAGGGAAGCCATTCTATGGACTTCAAGCAGATTTCTTAGCTGAGTTATGCATTCCCGTAGCCTAGTTTTAAGCTGGGGCGACCTGCGAAGTTGCCACTCTCTTCTGACTCTTCTTTTTTCGGACAGAAGTTGCTCAATTTCAGATGAATAACTTCTATTGCTCTCATTTCTAGGTCTTAAATGACTAGTGGTAGCATGCTGTACGGCCAGTTTGAGGTTTTCAGAAAAATTGTTAATTGACACATCAATATCCTCAGGCGTTCTCAAGGCGATATTTTCAGTACAATGTGTGCTCAAAAATTTTTTGTACTTTAACCAATTAACTCTATTGACAGTCAACGGTGAGCCAATTTCTTGAGGGAACGAAACAGAGATTATAGAGGGAGAGTGATCTGATGACAAATCTAATGAAGGCTCCACTTGCATCCACTCTAAAGGAAAATTTTTCGCAACTCCAAAATCTATAACGTCTGGGATCTTTCGTCGGTCTGTCGGCCAATAAGTGGGGTGTCCGCTTGAAACCACATCTGAACCCATTTTGGAAACGGTGTCAAAAAGCACACGGCCTTTCGAGGTAATTAAGCGTGATCCCCAAAAAGTGTGTTTAGCGTTATAGTCGCCAGCCGCTAAAAATCGAGGCCCAAGTGATTTGAAAAAATTTGAATATTGTCTTTCTGTTATTGAAAATCGGGGCGGTGAGTAAATCGAGGAAATAACGATTTTTTCATGAAAATATTCAATGCATATATTAGTTGCTTGGATATACTCCTCACGTGTCTCGTTCATTAAATAGTGCTTAATTCTGGATTTTATTAGAATTGCCGATCCTCCGCAAGATCTTCCACGGGGATCTTTTGTGTCGTACAGTATGTAGCCATTAATTTTGAAAAAACTGTTGGTTGTCAAATGAGTTTCAGCAATCAACATTATATCGATTTGCTTTTCCATAAGGAAGTGCTCAAGTTCATTTTTGTGATGGCGGATGCCGTTTGCGTTCCAGAAACATATTTTTAACCAATTCATTTGTTTAAAATTGCCTGCAAAATAGTGGATTGCATTTTTAGCATTTCCTGCATCATGTTTGTCATAGAAACGGTAAAAGTGTTTATGGACTGAACAAGAGTCTGCAGAGTTGCCTCAAGATTGCTAAAATTTGGATCGGATTTTGGAGGCTTGGGCTCCTGATCCAAGTTTGGTTTATCAGATTTTACCACATTTGCATAATAAATTTGTTTGGGGTTTTGCAAGTTTACATGGCTGGTTGACTGGCGTACCTGGGGAAAATTGTTTGTAGAAGTGGTGTTTGACTGCTGGGGTGGCATATTTGAAATTGGTGACCTATTTGTCATTGACCTCTTGAAGTGAGTGTAGACAGGGCAACCCCTGTAGTTTGCAGTATGGTTGCCTCCACAGTTACTGCATTTCTTAACGCTCGCGTCAGTCTTAGGTTTTTTGCACTGTGATGTACCGTGAAGTTCACCACACACAACGCAAACTGCGGGCAGCTTACAATAGGCCTTAGTATGGCCAAATTCTTGACAGTTTAGGCATTGAACGGGCCCTAAACGCTTATGAGGCTCCTCAACGGTAACCTTGCGATGCAAAAGATACTTGAGGTTATAAATGGGATGCACTTCATTCTTTTTTAAGGCAACATCTCTAGGTTCCAATTCAACCCTAAACATGGGTTGAGGAATTTTTCACGGTTTCTAATATTAACCACATTTTTAATTTTGAAGCCATTGTCTTCTAGTCCGGTTTTGACCTCATTCGTGTCAACAAAAGGGTCAATCCCTTTTATAACGACCTGAATACCTTTGGCACTTTTAAGCTGATATGTGTAAAATGATCGCTTCTCCTTCTCTAGAACGTCAGACAGCTTTCGGTATTCATTTTCACTGTTTACCTGGATTTTCGTTTCATTGATGCCGCCGTGCTTAACCGATGTTACGTTAAAAGTATCTTTGCCGATTGCCACAATAAGTTGTTTTACCAGCTCACTAGAGGTAGGTTCTCGCAAATATATTGGTGGCGGCTTAAAGGTTTTTTTAGAAATTGTTGGCTCATCTGTTTGCAGTATAGCAAACCTATTGCTATCGGTTGCCGAAGTCCTATTATCATCTTTAGAAAATTTCGGTTGAGATGATATTTGAGCTGATTTGGGGCTTCGCTGCCTTTTAACCACGGTTATGTACCTGTCCATGCCTACTTGGATTTTTACCTTATCATCAACAATTAAACTGGAAGATGTTTTGTCTTCAGTTGTAACAACAATATTTGGCGAAGACGATCGCGGGCGTTTCCTATCTCTTAGAGACAGGAAATTTTCCAATGATTTTTTCACCGATTCCTCTTCAGAAATCCAAAGGTTTTTTCTACCGGAGCTAAGCTCTTTTTCAGAATTACATCTGATAGGTACACTCATGCAATTAATTGTTTCTATTTTTTATTTACAATTTTAAATGGTATTTAAAAAAAATGTCACAAAGTTTTTTTTTAAACAAAAACACTCTGTTCACCTATTACGGTTTTTACTTAATCCCGTTTTATTTTTTTTTTTTTTTTTACTTGCGATCAAAAAACAAACACGTCCGTTCACTATCGAAGCTAAACAACGACTTCATGACTTCATGTTTATGATTCATCTTGTCAAATGGTTTCCTCAAATCAGCACAAATTACATAAATTTTTTTTTTAGTATAAAACTAATCGTCGTTTATAAGTTGTGAATTCCATTAAATTAGTTACAGTTAAACAGCTTTTACGAAAGCATTAGTACGCAATATACAACATAGATGCCTACTTAACATAATTCTCTACAATCTGATATTGGACTTTGAGAAAAGTCACTTTTAACATCGCTGTTTACTCTGGGATAATGTTTTACAGTTTGCATCCAGATGACAAATTTTGGAAGGCAGACATTGCTGGACGCACCGATTTAGGTGTTGAAATGAGTCACTGCGGTTAAGAAAATTTAGGCTTACAACTCACATACTGTATTTACTCTTCTATATAGAGCTTTTGGGCACCCCTGGCTGTGATAAATGACAAAATTGTGATTGTCGAAAAACAAATTCATCGGCAAAGTGTTACTGTTTTGTGTAAATTTTAGGTTTAGGTAAAACTGGTGCTCGATATAGCGACATTTGATAATATTGAAGTGGTCAATATATAGTTTCAGCCACATGTCATATAACCTTTGGATAGATTTAATTATTTCAAGAGACACTTCCATGTCATGTACTCTTTCGTATAAAATCTTGGGTAACAGAATTGGTTTGCTAGATCGTGTAATGTACGAGTAGCTACGTGAAATCGAAGGTGTATGCCAAAGGAGGAAATTCAATGCTGCATCAAATTTATGACAAATGGTCATTCAAATTTTCGCCGAATGAGTGAGTATGTGTATGAAAAAGCATAAAGGCCATTTGCACGTTATTCCATAAATAGCCCAGCTCTCTTTATTTTTTATAAAGATTTTTTACTTTATGATTCAGTAAAAAGAAAAACTCTAATCAGATTTAAAATTGTTTTTTTAATTCAAATCTTGCGTAATTTGAGAAATCCTTTATATATACAGATAAATCAGGTTTGAGACTATTTACAGTCAGTTTGCCGATGACGAAAGAATAAGTTCGTTCCCACTCTAGGCGAAAGAAAATTGATTTCGGGTTTTCCTAATTTTATTCTATGCGAACGATGTGTCAAAATTCAATTAAAATACATAAGTTCATGCGAACGAACAATAGTGACATAGACAAACCCAAATTGATTCGAATGTGAGTGACTAGCATCAGAGTAAATTGGCTAAAAATTAAATCCTTCACACTTTTATAACCAAAATATACATGAACTATCTGGCTCCCGATGTTGTTTCGTTAACGTTCGCTAATGTTATATGGAAAAAATAACTTATAGTTAACTATTAATCAACTAACGGATAAATCGGAGGTAGACAAGACAAATGATACAAGATCAGGAAAATATGAAGCTCCTTCTCGTTTATAATTATAAATACAGTTATAAAGAAAAACAAGAAAAGCAACATTATAACGTTTTTACTTAAGAGGCAATTAAAGATATGTCATGACATACATATGTGTTATAATAATTATAATTAAGTAAAAATGCAATAAATATAAATGACTCATACTTGATTTTACATTGAAACTTTTGTAGTGTCCGACATGAATCGCAAATTTTACATACCTGTAAAGAAGAATAAATATACAAAAATTAGTTTTCATATTAAAATGGTAAATTTATAACTTATTTTTATTTTATTAATAGATTTAATAATTTATTTACAGTACAATTGTTTAGTAATGGTGCTAAGTATTTTACATAATAAAATCAGATAGACTGATAATATAATACTAAAATATTATGAGTTGGTATTAATTATTAAATTCATTCAGTATCAGAGATCTGTATTTTAGGCAAGTTTCAAGATATTTGTGTAGTGCGTGAATATTAGAACCGTTTAATATCTTCAATACATCGTTGTAGCATAGTGTAGACTGATCAAAGTATATGATTCGAAATGCTCTATAAACAGGACAAATTTCGATGAGGTAACTGGTGTTAATGGTAGGTATGATGGTAAATGTTAAAAATATAAACAATTTGATTTTTATATTCTCCCATTTCATGAGAGCTACCCTATCGCTAGTGGACTGGGAAATATTTGAAAAATATTTTGAAACTTTTAACTATATATTCCCTTATTTTACTTTTTAAATTCTCATTGCTTTATTTAAAATACAGCAAAATAAAGTAAATGGCAATAAACTCAATTGTTTGAAAGTTTGTCTTTTATTTATAAAAACCGCCCTGTTTACAGGGAAAACAACAATAATTTTGGGTTAAATATAAAAACAAAAACTAAATAAATACAGCAGCTCTTGCACCACTAGCGTTTAGAAAAGATTATTCAATACAGTTCTTAATTAAATAGTCTTGAAACCTGACCATGTCTTAACACTGACATAGAAAGAACAAAACATAAGCAATAGCTTTTAAATAATCAACAACTGACTGATACAATGAAAATACTGGGCGATCCAGGAGTCAGCATGGGTGTAGTTTAAAAACCTATATCACTCGAACTTTGCAGTAATATCGGCTTTCAGTTCAAGGATTGCGTCTGGCTATATAGTCAATTCTTCCAATAGCTCAAAAAAAAGTCGGACGCTGACAAATCTAGTCAACGCTAATCTAAAATACCCTTCACGATAGTCACGTATATGTATAGTATATATTACAAATTCGTACTGGGTGGTTAAATTTCAAGGGCCGATGTTGAATGTGAACCACACCTAAACGCCAAGCTTTTTTTCCGAATTTTATTTGACATTTCTCTATTTCAGACTTACTCAATTTGAACCATGGAGAGATACACAATCCAACAACGTGTTAAAGTTATCCAGACTTATTATGAAAATGATGATCAATTTTCGAAGAAAATCATCTTCAGTGATGAGGCACATTTTCACCTCAGTGGATTCGTTAATAAACAGAATTGCCGCATTTGGGCAAATGAGAATCCAAGAGTGACTGTCGAAAAACCAATGCACCCACAAAGAGTGACGGTTTGGTGCGGTTTATGTGCTGGCGGCATCATCGGGCCGTATTTTTTCCAAAATTAGGCCGGTCAGCCAGTTACTGTGAATAGTGTTCGCTATCGTGAGATGATAACGAACTTTTTATGGCCCGAATTGGAAGATATGGATGTAGACAATATGTGGTTTCAGCAGGACGGTGCCACTTGCCACACAGCTAACGAAACAATTGCTCTTTTGCGCAGCAAATTTAATGGCCGTGTTATCTCACGTAATGGCGATGTCAATTGGCCGCCAAGATCATGTGATTTGACACCGTTGGACTTTTTTCTTTGGGGTTATTTGAAAGAAAAGGTGTACGTCGATAAGCCAGCAACAATTCAACAGCTAAAGGATGAGATAATTCGGCACATTAACGGCATAGAACCTCCATTATGCCTCAGGGTCATCGAAAATTTGGACCATCGGATGGAGGTGTGCCGCCGTGGTCGCGGCGCCCATTTGGCCAATATTTTGCGCCATACATAATAGAGTAATACCAATATATCATAATAAAATAAAATTACAATAATTTCTAAAATAGTTTGTGCTTTATTCAAAATCAACATCGGCCCTTGAAATTTAACCACCCTTTGTATGGAGCGATATCGGGGAAAAATATGTTTGCCTTGTAATCACTATTCCATAAAAGAAATCTTTCATGGACATATTTTGGAAAAGTTTGTTTAAGCTATATCTCGGTTCACAGAAAAAAATAGATGCCATATTGATAAAAAAAATTGCACTATTTTTATCAAATTTCCTGTGAAAAAGATTTTTTTGCCGGATTGATAATTCAAATTATAAAGTAGAAATAGCTTTTTCACTTAAAAGCAAAAATTATTGAGTTGAAAAAAAATTTTGTTAATATGTAAAATATACTTAACAAAAAAAAAATTGTTAAAGAAACAACAACTCTTCACTGTTATATGACAACCTTTTAAATTTATTTATTGAATAACAGTCAATAATTCGGAAAACTTTTTATTAATTGCATTTTATTAAGAGATATTTTCAAAAATTCATTATTAATAATAATTTAATTAAGTCAATACAAATTTTATTAAATTGATGGTTTTTTATTAATAACATAGCTTGATTGAAAAAAAATCTCATCTATTTTTTTCTGTGTTATACATGAACCGATACCGAAAATTTTCATTTTTGATATTTATATAACCTTTTAAGCAATAAAAAAATGTTTAAGTTCGCTTGCGCGACATTTTCATGAAAAACCGGTTTAGGCTATATCTAGGGTATACATGGACCGATATCGGAAAAAATATTTTTTTGCCTTCCTTAATAATCGTGTAAAGTTTGAAGCAAAACAAGCAAATTTTCATACAAAATTGTTAAAATTCATGGCTTTTTTCGGAATTTTTAATATATCTCAGCTATACGTGAACCGATATTACTGAATTTCAATAGCAAACCCATGACACAAAGGAGTAATAGAATGGTGAAAAAAAAGTTTCTAAGTCTAATGGTTTTCTCAGAAACGCTATTTCAACAGCGGACAGACGGACATCGCTTAATCGAAACTTTTCCATTAATTCTGATTCAGAATATACATATATACTTTATAGGGTCGCAAATGAAAATTGTAGAAATTACAAACGGAATCACAAACTTATATATACCCTTCAGATTTTTGTGAAGGGTATAAAAAATTGTTTCTCTCCATTTTTATATTTTTAATTATTTTATCCGCTAAAGCAGTTACATTTTTGTTCGATTTCGAACTACCAAAAGTTTACCACTAGATCAAAGAACTGCAGCGTTGAGAAAAAGTATGGTTCTTTTTCAATATGAAAGTAAAAATTTGTTATATAAAAATATATTTACTGATATCTTCTATGCAGCAATTAGTTTTTTCTATACAATATTTAACCAGAGAAACATTTCCGGGTTTTTTTCCGGAAATATGCTGAAATATTTTTAACAGGATGCAACTTATTTGCATAAACAAAACTCAATACTTTGTAATATTCAATTCAATGTCATAATAACAACATTTGTAATTCAATTACTCAAAAAAAAGTAATAATAATAATTTAATAACTAATAACTTTGTATGATGGAAACGCAAACATTTTATGTGCGAAACAAATGTCATCTCATCTCAAACACCCATCCGTCCATTCATCCATCCATCTCATGTTCATACGGATGAGCATGAAAATGTTTAAGTAGAAATTTTTGCTGATAGTGCCGTCATAAAGTAGATATTGTACTGCTTGCTATTAATGCAATTGTGGTCTTTTGTGTTAAATTTTATTACGCTATTAAAATTGTATTTCATTTGTTGTTTCTGCTATGCTTCTGACAGTGGTGCTTGCTGTTGGTGTTGTTTGTGTTTTATTACTTTGATATTAAATTGAATTTTATGCTGCTGTTGCTGTTGTTGTCGTTGTTGCTGTTGTTAACGTTCTTGTGTTGAAGAAGTTACTGGCTGCAACAAAATTATTATCCACCTCGCTTACATGCAAACAATGACAACAAACTTAGGTCATACTTATGCATTCATATGCAGCACACAGACAGAGCCGCTCTCACACATCCATGCATTCATTAACTCAAAGCTGTACAATAGAGTTTGTCATTAAAAAAAAGCGAAACAATAATGCTGTAAGTGAGTAAAATACAAAAAAAAATTACTCTTCAACATGACAAACACAAAAACATTTCAGAACTTTCCGCAAGCATCCATTAAGTGTTTCGGCATTTGTTAAGGCGGTTTGGAAAGTCATAACTAGTGCTGCTGGCGCCACGCCACCGAAAGCGCTCTTCACTATGCTGAACTGGCTGCCGGCTGATCTCATGGTGAAGGAAATAGCCTTGAATTCGGCTATCAGGCTGTGGTCAAGCAGGACGTGGAAGGAGGCGACATATGGTCATGCCTCAATAATAGGAAGAATAGTGAACCTTCCGGGGAATATAGATTACTGCTCGCCGGCTCTACTGCCCGACAAGAGATTTGATGTAATCTTATCAGGCTCGGTCTCTGAGAGGACTGGCACAGATCGTCAATAGGACGTGCTTGAAATTTTTACAGATGAATCCAAGTCGGACTCTGGAGTTGGCGGGGGGTATCTTTATCCCCTTGTATGAGAGGAGGATGAGTTTCAGACTGCAAAATGAGTGCAGCGTAGTGCAGGCTGAAATTGCGGCCATTATGAAGGCAGCTAACTGGTTAAGGTACTACAGGATATACGGGGATGATATCCAAATTTGTACTGATAATAAGACTGCGTTGTATGCACTATCTGGAGTCTATATGACATCCACGTTGGTTCGTGAACACCGGATAGCTCTAAACGAGATAGCGAGACATTCGAACCTGGAGCTTTTCTGGGTACGAGGGTACAGTGAAGTGCCTGGAAATCTAGTAGCGGATGAACTGGCAAAGGCCGGTGTCCAGCTACAACAGGAAGATATAGATGGGATCGTTGGAATCCCGCTTGCGAGCTGTAAGAAACAAGTACAGCGTCAACTTCTCCAGACAGCTCAAATATTAAGGCTGACATGACCTAGATATGATAACAGGAGAACTATCATCCTCAGGGGCTTGACCCGACGGAGGTTGCGTTCGGTTGTAGCGGTCCTGACGGGACATTACCACATAGGAACGCATGCGAGGAGGATAAATCTTCCATTTAATGACTTCTGTAGAAGTTGCAGAGATGAGGAGGAAGTAGAGAGCGTTGAACACTTCCTCTGTCAGTGTCCACCTCTTTCCATATATAAGGCTATTGTACCTAGGCAGACCGATGCTTCATGATTTGGCGGAGGTATCGGAATGCGATGTAAGTGTATTGAACTTCTTTATCCGATCCTCGGGTTAGTTCTAAACCAGTGATATGTAAATCTACTGAGATACGTATCACATCCAAGCAACACAACGGGACCAGACTGGACACAAGTGGGCTGGCTTTACAATAGCTGGCAGCCTGTTAAACCTAACCTAACCTAATAGTGGCTCTAAACAGCACGTTCTTACGATTTTATATACCTTATTCATTCTACTCTAGTATAGCGACTGCGAAACAGCTAGTTGCCCCCCAGCTTAGTGTATTCAATTATTTTTTCCAGTCTTCTTAAATCAAGAGTTAGTGATCACGGCAATCATTATTATGATTAAAAATAATTCTTGGTGAAAGCCAGGTTTCTACTTGAGCCAGACAAATACCATCATATAAAATTTTTTTATTTTCTTAAAAACATTTTCCATAAAAAGTAATTTTTAAGTAATTGGATTTAGAACGGAATTTATTTTTACCATTGTGGTTTATCATTTTAGAAATTTATAATTAATACATTTTAAAGAGATTGGCAGCGGATATGTTGTGTTAACAACACTTTTACATGGAATGTTCATAAGCTGTAAGTCGCAATGGCAACAAAACAACTGACATGATTAGGAAAGTTGTCTTAAAAGCAAAATTTATACAATTAATATTGATTTATTATATTTTTCAGCTTATAAAAATGTTTGAATCGCTTTTCTATCGCTTTATTTTCAGGTTGAAGCAAATCCAAGTATTACTGATATTCTTTTGTTAAACCTATCATTGTAAATGTATATTTGTCAAGAACAACCACGTACAACAGGTATTAAGCAAGTCATTACCTAACTACTTTTAAGTAATGCAGGCAGTAAATATTATGATATTGAAAATTGTGTTCTTAGTTACCAAGTTTTTTCTGGGTGTATTTTCCATCATAGAACATTACCAAAAAAAAATATTTATTTCTGTGTAGAAATTCTAAGCTAAAAAAAACTGAATAACTGTGAAACAATAAGTAAAAAATACAAAAAATTATATTAAAAATTGTTCAACTTTCAGGCTAGTGACCGACCTCTTAATAAAACCACAATGTCCACTAACATTTTAATTTCATCAAAAATTATACATATGCATTATGTATAGTACTATTATTTTTGCAGCTCTCAACCACAGTTTATTATGTGCCGCAATGCAAAATTACCAAAAACTCACACAGCATTATGAATAAAATGTAAAACAATGTGGAAGAAATTGCAAACATCCACACTTCGACAATTCTTTGGCTTAAATTTGTTTGTGTTTGATAAGAAACCTCAGTTTTGCATGCAAAAGCAGGATGCAACATGTTTAAGGTTACACTTCATCTTCTACTCTGCAGCACCAACACAAATGCACTTAAGCAGAAAAAAAAAACAAATATGTTATAAAAGTAGAGTAGAAAAAAATGTTTTTTGCTGATGTTCTGTCGCAAACAACAACCAAAAAATATTTAACTGCGTAATAAAAATGGCTGCATACAGTAAGTACTACAGCAACATCAGCACCGCTATTAAAATTATGTTCATAAAAGTGCAGCGCCGTCAAGAACAATATTTATTTCTCCATTTTGCATTTTTTAACTTCATTTATAAACATGCAGACAGAAATATATATTTTTAAGGGCGCATTTCTGTAGCTGGTTTATGTGCATTTATTTTAATGTATTTCATCATTTAATTTTCTTGTTGCTTTTAAGCAGCACAGTGGTTTTTCATATTAATTTTCTATTTTTCGCTCTGGCAAGAAACATTCTTGTAGTTTGCGTTTTCTTTAGTTTTTCCATAGTTTTGGAAACCGAAAAAACACATGTGTGTTCTTCAAAAAAACATCAATCACCACAGAACAAGCAATCATAAGTGCTAATGACAGTACTGTTGTTATAGTATACGAGTATTTCAAAAAACACTGGTTATTGCATTTTAAATGGGACAGAGAGAAACTTCGACAGCCAATCTCCAGTACGCCAAAGAGTGGGTTTTTGTAGCGAATTTCGTTTTTAACGTGAATCGTGCCAAAAATAATTTCTTCAATTTTTTGTCTTCTGACTCAATCACATGAAGAGCACCACACTTCAACAAAACATCAATCGTGATAGAACTAGCAATATCAAGTGTTGATGTCAGTACTGTTGTTGCACTAAATAGGATAAAGAGAAATATTTTCAGACAATACAAGTACAGTGAACATTGCTTGAGCTTTTTTTTACGCTTTTAAGAGCTTTTTTCTGCACTTTTAACCTTTTTCCCAAACTTTTTTGTTCTCAACTCTTCGCAAAATAATATATTTTATAGTGAACTACGACATAAGTCAACAGTTTAGTTTTAGACGAACTCAATTTGAAACACGAAAAGACACACTCTCGAGCATGATCAGAATAGTGGCAAGAAATGGCAACAGTAGATGATTTTTTTTTTTTTATCTTGGACCAGTATTCAAGGGATAACCGATACATATGCAGTGCATTGTACTGGAACTAGGAACTTAGGTTATAATGAGAAGGAAAGAGGGAGTAGTGCTCGTTAACAATAACAACACGAAAGACTAAAACAAACTCTGATTGCAGCATTTAAAATGTTGGAATTAAATTAGTTAAAACTGATCAGTGCCCAGTGTATATACCTTCGACACTGCTCAGATTAACAAAATTTAGTCCAACACTTTTTACATCACGAGGTAATGAAGTACATTCAAAATATTATGAATGAACACATTAAGAAAACACAGAAACGATGAAACATGAGAAAAAAACAAGAAATTGCTTGCTACCTGTTCCAGTGCAATTTGGTTTTATACGAAGTTAATAGTAAACATACATAAATATATAGAAAATACGGACAGCAAAACAAAAGACGTCTGTACAGGATGGAAGACCAAACACTACTCAACAAACAGTAGATGATAAATTTTCAAAGAAATTCATGAAGCACATTTTCACCTCAGTAGATTCGTTAATAAGCAGAATTGCCGCATCTAGACGAAGGATAAGACAAGAGTGATTGTCGAAAAACCAATGCACCCCCAAAGAGTGGATGTTTGGTGCGATTTATAGGCTAGCGTCATCATCGGGCCGTATCATTTCGAAAATGAGGCTGGTGAATGGTGTTTGCTACTGTGAGATGATAACAAACTTTTTGAAGACCGAATTGGAAGGTATGAATGTGGATGATATAAGGTTTCAACAGCATAGTGCCGCTTGCTACACAGGTAACGAAAAAATGGCGCAACACTTCAATGGGCGTATTATCTCACGTGGGGCCGATGTCAATTGTCCGCCAAGATCATGTGATTTGACGCCGTTAAACTTCCTTCTTTGAGGTCGTTTGGAAGATAAGCTGTACATCGATACAGTTCAAGAGCTAAAGGATGAGAATGAAAAAGATTTACATCAGCACCTGCCTTTACGGCTTTATCTGATGATGGACCATTTCCACGGAATGAATTATTCACGATTCACCAGCGTCACAATTTGGTTTATCAGACACACATAGGTCGCACATCATGCCATATGTTTGTAGCCATATAGGCAACCCCTTGTTCAGAAGCTCGGGCCTTTTAATCCCTCTTGTATGCAATATCCCAGCAATCAATGGAAGGCAAAGCTTAATGAGCTGCTAGGCCGAAGACCACTAAGAACATCAGCCCTTAAGCCAACTCACCCGCCAGCCTTGTTTTAACGCTTTACATTTATAAATACTAAGCTATCAAATGGGCAAAATGATGGATGTCTATGAGAATTAGGAAATCTGCTTGATTACAATTATTGGACTACAAAATATTACAATCCTTGTCTTATATTGCTACAGTTCTTGCTTAAAGAATTATCCGCAAATCATGTGCAAGTATTTTTGTTTCGTTGCATTTTCTATTTTTTCTGAACACTTTGCTGTTTCTGCTTTTGCAGCCATTTCTTTTTTATGATTTATTTTAGGTTAGACAGAGCAGCTTATAGCTTGCCGCACAGTATGTAAGCAAGCATTTTTAGATCGTTAGCTCTGCTGCTTTGGTTTTCATATTTTTTAAGTTTTTTTTTTTAATTTAAACGATTTATGCATTGTTTGCATAACAGTTTGTAAAACCAACGTTATAAACGCGAAAACATAAAAAACTAATAAATAAATAATATTCAAGAAGTACACATTACGAGAGCAAAACATTTTATTTATAAGAAACTGGTTGAACTTTCAACATAAAGTAAACGAGTGGGAAGAGGCTCTTAAGCCAATTTTTAGTTATGCATAATTTTTGAAAACCAAAAACACATAAATAAAAACAAAATAAACTTAATCTTTAAAATAAAAATTGCTTCAGACTTATTATGAGTGTAACAAATTTTGCCTTTTAAGTCTTTTTACGAAAAACAAATTCAAATGTCGTTTATTATACAATTTCCTCAAAAACTTTTGCATTGTTTGTGTTTACTTTTTGTTGCTGTTGTATTAAAGAAAATGTCAGCAACAAATATTGCACTTTGCCATAAGCATTAAATGTGTAGATTTTGTTGTTTCTGAAAATAATGATTAAATAATGTTAATTTTATTAAAATTGCTTTTAAAAAATGAAATCTTATTTTAGTGCTCACTCTGCTGTGTGTCAGTGGCCGTATGCGTAATACAGTAATTTGCATATCTATCATACGTTGGAGAAATGCAAATATTGGTTTGTGATAAAATTGCTAACAAAATTATATTTATTAAATGACAAATAGTACAAAATTATATTTATTAAATGACAAATAGTATATAAGTTTGTGAGAATAGTTTCCAGGTCATAATCCCACTAAAATGGGTTGGAACTTAACACAGTTAAACTTCGGTATAAAGAACTTTGTTGTAATCCATAACTCAATGCCAGGAATATTGCACTCAGTCGTTCCTTTAACGGTAAACGTGTTGATACAAAAATACGCTGCACTTATAACAAATAAATTCTCTGTGTAGTGGAGTATTCATTCAAAACCCTCTACACAACGAAGTCGGAATTAAATTTAAAGCAAAATTATATATCCCCATTATAAAACAAAAAAAAAAAAGTACTAAATGTGTGTGCAAGTGCAAATGTAGTCCGCTAGCTGGCTGGTTGGTCTTATGATAGTACACTACGCACAGCTAGTCACGTAGAGTCAGAATGATTTTGTTCAACAGAATCACGCCACTCGTTGAATGAAAGGGTTGTTTTTTTTATAGCGATATAAAACTTTAAGTTGGCAGCACATTTTTAACTGGCAGATATTTTGTCAGCCTAAACAACGTCTCAAAATTTTATTTGAACAAGATTGCCATTGATCCCGATTTTCATAAGCAAATTTATTTATTGAATTTTTGTTGAACTTTATAATATTTTAATTAGATTTTTAGTTCAAGCTTTTCCTTTTTTAAGTTTTTCTTAAGAAGGAGTTCTGACAATACAAATCCGCTGTGATCAATAATTTTTGATTGAAGAGGACAAGAAAAATAATAAGTAGTTGCTAAACTACTCATTAGCATCCGGGTCATGACGTATCACGAACTACTGCCTTAACCACTCAGCCACCGAGCTCTTGAATTATTTTCTGTCTGTAGTCATATATTGAATCACGTATGTATTTTGTTAGTTGCCCGCATTGTTGCGGGCTTGTTTAGAGACAGCGATTGCTGAAGCGGAAAAACTTAAGAAAGGAAAACCTTGAACTAAAACCCGATGTACAAATGTACAAAAAACGAAAAATCGAATTTATTGCTCACTTTTGTCTGAATGGATATATGAAGAAACAAAACTGGCGTATTTGGAGTGATGATAAATTTCTAGTGTATATGGAGACGTAGCTACATCTAGAAAAACTGGCTGTTTGCCATGTGACGCCGATCAGATAATTAAAGCCATTGGCGACCGCTATATACCCCTGATTACTTACTTTGTCGTCCACCAATTGAACAACCATGATGCGCAGAAGCTGCTTTTTCAACAAAATGATGCAAATTGTCATACAGCTCAAGCCACAATTGATTTATTGAAGGAGAGGGTTGGTAACCATCTTGGCCTCCAAGATCGTCTGATTTAATACAGAGAGGCTTTTTTCTCTGCGGATATGTGAAATCACGGTTATACAATGATAAGCCTATACACTTGGAGGTGTCAAATTGATTTTCGTGGGTACCTGTCAGTGTGGCCCCACGATGATCTCATCACTGGGTGAGAAACAATGCGGCCACTCTTGCCCCCACACATAACAAACTGTCCGGCATGAGTACAAATTCAATCCCCTTTGATTTGGAGCAGATCTTTTTTAACGCTCCTACCAATCCTTGGTTTACGGCACCCGATGTCAATGCAGCTCCACATCAAGTTCAATTAAATTCTCTCCGCGATTCGTCCTTAATTAAAGCCACCACGATACTCACCGAAGAGCCGCACCATAAGCGGACAGGAAAAAGCTCCTGGTGCTCCCGGTTCCCGTGATTTCAGATTTAAGTCTACAGCCAGACTTCGTAGCCCAAGCACTACTACCAATAGAGCACCTAACGGCTTGGGAACTGGTGACACCCCTCATTTGCCACGTTATTACCAATAAACGGTCACAGATTTTGGATCATAGGACAGAAGTCATACTTAAGCTATTATGCCAGCAGATTATTTTTCGAGTAAATTATATTTTATGTCAATTTAAAAAATCATGTCTGTGTTCTTTCATTTGTAAGTTTTAATGCCCTTATTCAGAAAAAAATATTGTATGTTTATTACACTGTTATTTGAAAAATGTCTATAGGAAATTTGTTTAAAAAAATTTATTTATAAAAACATCCTTTATTTCCACTTGCCTTTTTAATGCCATTATTGTGGTATTAGATCCAGCCTGTAGCCATTTTGGTAGGTGATTAAATCTGAACTAGGATAGCTCGTCTAGGTTGGAAATAGTGGTGCTTCCCAGAAAAGTGTGCATTCAATAAAAGTGTGGAAAACTATTTCTTTCTTCTTAATTTATTGAATTTCTGTTGAGCTTTATAATTTTCAAATGAAATTATTGGTTTGTACATATGTACATCGGGTTTTAGTTCAAGTTTTTCCTTTCTTAAGTTTTTTCTTTACAAATATGCTGTTTTTTTTTTACAATACAATTATGCTGTGATCAATAATTTTTGATAGAAGAAGACAAGAAAAATAAGAATAAAATCTTTAGCTGGGAGGCATTTCTTTCTTCGATGTATCATTGCAACTACGTTCGAGGCCAGATTACTCCATCTAATATCAGCTATCTAAAAAACGAGTCTGAGGATTCTACATGGTAATGGTTAATGGAGTTATGAGTGATTCCACGGTGGTAACTAAATACCGTTTTTCCTATCTTCTTTGTCGTAAAAAACCCCTGTGTTCTTGTCTAATTAGAAGAAATTAACCAAATTTAGTTGTAGACAATTTTGGTTCTTGAACCGGAAGGAGGCCATCCAGAACCAATTCTTCTTATATTGGTCATCAATAATCTACCATCTGCTATAAAATTTTCCAATATTTAAATCTATGCAGACGATGTAAACGTTTTTTTAACGTGTGGACCAAGAGTCATTTGCAATTGAAGAAGATATTCCAAAATAAAAATTTGTAAAAAATAACAAAGTCTTATATATAAAAACATTGCTTATGTCCATGAATGTTTGCAGGAGAATCAGGTGAAGGTGCTTTAAAGAGGTGCCGGAGCACAATTAAAATTTTAAATTATAGAACATAAAACAAGGTAAACCGTACTGCTGAAGCTGCCTCATATCATACACTCTGGACCCTCAAATGAGAACAACCCGTCATTACCCTATACTAGGAGAAATTCGAATGTCCACACGCACAATTTTGGAAAGCTAAATTGAAAGTGGATTATTTGAGGCCAAGTTTACAAGATCTTTCGTATTAAAAAATAAGTCACGTTATTCAACTTACGACTTAGGTTTAAAAATCCTACTAAAATAGGGATAAATAGCAAAACGGTTCAACAAAAAGTTACGTAAATATCTGTGCATGAAAACTATATTGCTTAACATAATATAGTAAAACATGAAAATTCATTGATAAATAATTTTTTTGCATTTCATTCACAATTTCCCGTATAACATCTTTATTTTTGTAATTTCTTTATACACATAACTCTACTCTGACATACAGTCATCTCTTTCTGACATATGGCTCCCATATTGCTGGTAAACCTGTAGTATTAATTACGAATAAGTTACAATAGTTTACATTCGTCTTTTTTCATATTGGTTTAAAGTGTGATCTTATTTTGACAAGTCTATTTACATTAGCATTTAATTAACAATAAATTAATAATATGTACGAGTATATTATAGAAAATGTGATCAGTGTTGTTGATACGAGTATATTGAATTGAATTTTCGTAGTTTCTTTTACACATTAGCAATGTACATGTATATAAACCAATAATTTCCATTTATCCTATAAAGAGAAAAAAAGGAGGAAAGCTTGGATTGCAGCCTAAAAAAGGCCTTTTTACGACAGCATCGTTGGAAACGTTCAAATGTAAACTTTCGTTTGTTATATTCAGTTTATATTAGAGCTCTTATTAAAGGAAAATTACATGCATTCATAATTGCATCTACACATCGGTACATATACATATGCGCAAAAACCAGCCGTAATAGCGATTTACTTCATATATATGTATGTACATATGCACATATGACTTGTTTTACTCTTTTCATTAAAGTCAACTCAGTTCAATGACTATATTCATAGATGATTTCATTACATACTTTTTCATTGTTATATACTTACACATACGACTATTGTTTACAATAAACTTATACCCCTGGTTACGGCGCAATAAATACTTTAAATGTTTCAAAAGATAAACCTTTAATAAACTGTATTTTACGATACTATATGGGCTATGAGCCCATATTTCGTTGAGAACGACATTGGCAGCTCATCACGGAAACAATGAATGCTGTGGGTTTATCATCACTAACTTCACTTGATCTTAACTAAATGATGCGGACACAAACGATGGAAAAAATGTGTTTTAAAAAATATCGCACTAAGTGCGGCGCTTCTCATGTTTTACTAAATATTTAGCTTGAACGATTTGAAAGCATGGTTTTTTCACACGGAAATCGGATCTCGGATCCAGACGCCTGGTGAAGTTTACTTAAATCACAGGTCTATGAGATAAGCGTCGCTTAAAGTCAATTAAATCCATGGTATTGGTCAAATTCAGCCGGATTTCTGCCACGTGGTCGTGAAATACCCTTTTCCTGATTTTTATTTTAGGAGGCCACAACTATTTCCAAAGAACACACTCCGCACTACATTTATTAAGTATTTTTAACGTTTTTATTGCCACAAAAATATAACTTCATTCATAAAATTTTTAATTGCTTAAACGAAAAATATCATACATTTACAAAATAGTATAAATTATATGTTATGAGATTAAATTGGTAGATTGGAAAATCTTTAAAATAAAGCAAATTTGCATGACCATAAACACGCAGATAAATATATAGTTTCAGCACATTCACTTACACTGAAAAAAGGTCAAGAAAAAAGTTAACAGCCAGCAATTAAACGTGTATTTATTCGCGTGCTTGCGTTATTTCTCTTTAAAAAACTTTTCTATTTATTATTTGCTTCAATATAACGTAGAAAGAAGTCTTACAACATCACGTTTGCTCTTATAGAAGCAAAATAAAAACTTTTGATATTTGTATGCCCACAGTTTGTGTGTCAATGCAATGCGAAGCAATTTAAAGGGTTTGTTAAGACCAAAAAATGCCTGTTGGAATTTAATTGAACTCTAAAATATTAAGTAGTCAAGCTATTTGAGTCACCATAACTCAAATGAGAGGTAACCTAATATGATAGGTTGAAAACTATTAAGTTTCTGTAAGGAATAGCCACAAAGCTTTCCTTGTGCAAAGTTATACTATGACATTCAATGATAAATCAAGTGGTTGTTCATTTTTATATGTTGCAACATCAAATACTAATATAAACAAGAGTGTAGTATATTCGGCTAGGCCGAATCTAAAACACCCTTCACGATAGTATATATATATTTGAACTAAATATATTCGGACATACATATGTGGACCGACATAGGGGAAAAATACTTTTGCCTTGTAATCACCGTTCTAAAAAGGAAATCTTTCATGGAGATTTTCATGCAAAAAGCTATATCTTGGTAAAATATGAACTGATATCGGAATTTTCCATTTTTTTATATTTTAAGTACCTCGTTTTATAATTAGAAATGATTTCAAGCAAAAAAATTTCACTAAAAAATTTAGAGTATATCTCGAGTATATTTAGACCGATATTGGATATGTTAATATTCTCTGTTTGGTAACTTCTTCCTTCAGAACTTATTTTAAGCTAAAAAATGTTTAAGTTCGCTTACCCGACATTTTTATTAAAAATCGGTTTAGGCTATATTTCGGGTATATATGGACCGATATCGGAAATTTTCATTTTCTGTATTTAAGTAACCTCCTTTTATAATCAGAACTACTTTTAAGCAAAAAAAGTTTTTTTATGGAAAGATCGGTTTAGGCTATATCTCGGGTATACGAGTATATGAACCGATATCGGAGGCAAAAAAAAACTTCCAGATATCGATCCATATATACCCGAGATATAGCCTCAACCGTGAGAAAGACTATCGTGAATGGTATTTTAGATTCGAGCCAGCCGAATAAATTACACTCTTACTTGTTGTTTTTTAAATTTCATACAAAATTGCAAAAAATATTGGCTTCTTTCGGAATTTTGGATATATCTTAGCTATATGTCAACTGATATTACTGAATTTCGATAGGAAATCCATGAATCGATGGGGTAATAATATGGTGAAAGAAAAAATTTTCTATGTCTAATGGTTTTCTCAGAAACGGTATTTCAACGACCGACAGACAAACATACGAACAGACGGACATCGCTTAATTGAATTTTCTAATATATATATTCAGAATATATATATACTTCAGAATATATATATACTTTATAGGGTCGCAAATGAAAATTGTAGAAATTACAAACGGAATCACAAACTTATAAATATTTATATACCCTTAACATTTTTGTGAAGCGTATAAAAAGTAGGGAACAAAGGCTATTGGACAATGCATTATGCCATTATAACCAGCTATAGCTGGTTATATACAAAGATCTAGTGCTTTCCAAACATGCAAAGTAGTAAAAACCACTGTATATTATAAATAGAGATATAGGGTGTTTTTTTAAGCTAGATAGAACTTTAAATTGTAAAAAGTAACACAAAAAATTAAATTTTGATGAAACATTTTTTTTATTTGTTTCAGTATACTCTGACAAATCATCATGAATAGACTCACGCTTGAACAACGCTACGAAATTATCCAAATTTACTTTGAAAATCAGTCGTCGATTCGCGACGTTGTTTTATCGCAAAATTGTGTTCAGCGATGAGGCGCATTTTTGGCTTAACGGGTTTGTTAATAAGCAAAATTGCCGCATATGGAGTGAGACCAATCCACAAGAGACCCTACAGACTCCATTACATCCAGAAAAATGCACTGTTTGGTGCGGTTTTCATGCTGGTGGCATCATCGGACCTTATTTCTTCAAAAATGAGGCCGGAGCTCGCGTTACGGTCAATGGAGATCGTTACCGCACCATGATCAATGATTTTTTGTTTGAAAATATGGATGACATTGATTCGGAGGAGATGTGGTTTCAACAGGATGGCGCTACGTGCCATACGGCGAACGCAACCATCGACTTACTGAAATCAAAATTTGGCGATAAGTTGATTTCGAGAAATGGACCTGTCAATTGGCCTCCAAGGTCGTGCGATTTGACACCTCTCGATTATTTCCTGTGGGGCTACGTGAAGTCACTGGTTTATGCTGATAAACCAGCAACAATTGACGCCTTGGAGGCCAGCATTGTTCGTGTTGTTCGTGACATTCGGCCAGCAGTGCTCGAAAAAGTGGCCCAAAATTGGACGTCCAGAATGCGCTTCGTCAAGAACAGCCGCGATGCCCATATGCCCGAAATCATTTTCAAATGTTAATGTCACGTATTGATCTTTCGAATAAAAAAAAATTTTGATTACAATTTAATTTTTTGTGTTATTTTTTACAATTTCAAGTTCTATCGGGCTTAAAAAAACACCCTTTATAATGCTATACATATAATTCTTATGATTATGGCATCTTTTCAAAGACTAGACCTGTGGAACCTTGAGAAACAACATTTATATCATTTGATAACTAAACAACTGATTTGAATGAGAGCTCAAACGTTTAAGACAACAATTAGTTTTTTTTTTTTTTTTGGTTTTTTTTTATCTTGGACCAGTATTCAGCGAATGGCCTCTACATAAACAGTGCAGTGTACTGGAACTAGGAAAATAGATTAGTGGAAGAGGAAAGAGGGAGTAGTATTTGCGAACGTTTGACTTGCACAGCGCGGAACGCTCAAAACAAATGTTATGAAAGTAATGCAATTTAATTAAATTAAAGTGATCAGTGCCCACTGTATACAACTTCGGCACTGCTCAGAATAAAAAAACATTAATTTAAAATATAATTAATAGAGATAGAGAGAGTAGTAAAAAAAGGGAATTTTATTATAAAGGACGATCTATGCATGTTAATGATATTTTAAATATAATTAATTTTTTTTACATTTGTTTTTATTTATTGAATCTTTAAAGTGAACTAACATTAAGTATTTAAATAAAATATATCGTTGAAAATCATGATCCAGGAGAAAAAATGCTGCAAAAGAGTGTCTATGTATGTTATTTTAAGTCTAGCCAGTTTTAGTTGCTCCCTGGTGAAGTTCAGCTTATAAATTCGTGTTCCTTCAATATTAAACAATCGACATAAGTGAAGTAAGGTAAAATTTAAAAAAGAACAGTGATGTGTTTATTTTCAAATCGGAATCATCAATTAACAAAATAAGTTTTCTAGAAAAACCAATTGAATTTAAAAACATATTGATTTGCTCCTTTTTATTGGCCTTTCCAACAATAAAGATTAAGTGTGATGAGTTTTATAGTGTTGTGCAAAATCTTTCTTTTGTGTGAATCTTTCATTCTCTTTCAGAAAGGTTAAATGAATTAATTCATTCTTTTCTTTCATCTTTCTGCTTGCCAAACATTTCAAAATGAATGAAAATGTTTCAATTATGTGTGTCAAGTGGCAGCATAACGAATTATTATGTGGGTAAAGCAGCTACGGAATTATTTGTTTGTATGACAATTTGTTTAAACGCAATGTATAAAAAAATTACATATTTAATGTTAATTTTTTAAAATTGATTTAAATTTAAAAGTACGAAAGAAACTAATAATTGATTTTGAATGTTTACAAGTACCGAATGAAAGATGATGAAATATGAAAAGAAAGAGCACGATGAAAGAAATAGAGAGATAATACAGAAGTATTTCATTCTTTCACTTGAGAGAATCATTCAGTTGAATTAGTTCATTCATGAACGACTCACGCCTAGAGTTTTATCTTGTTTGTATAAATGTGTTATACATTTGTAATAAGCAGATCAGAACAGCTGCACACTGGGTTAGATGTGAAAAAAGTTCTTAACAGTATTAATGATTTAACAAGTTAACTAAAATCGGACTAATAATTGATTTTTATTAATGTAACAAAAACACAAGTGGTATAATAATGATGATCTAACCAAATGTAAGATACTGATTGTAAATACAACAAAAAGCTTTCAGAAAATTGTCTTAATATTTTTTATTATGATATAATATTAAGCAAATGCTCGCCGCGTCTTCGTCGTAACTCTATCCGATAGTTCATACTTTCAATGACTCGGAGATATAATTGAGGTTCAATGCCATCAATGAGTCGGATTATTTCAACCTTTAGCCCTTGAAATATTTTTGGCTTATTGACGTACACTTTTTCTTTTAAATATCTCCAACAAGGAAATCATCCAATGGTGCCAAATCGTATAATGGTGATGGCGGCCAATTAACATCGACAAGATTTGAGGTAAAACGGCCATTGAATTTCTAGCCCAAAAAGTCATTGTTTCGTTAGCTGTATGGTAAGTGGCACCATCCTATTGAAATCACATATCATCTAGGTCCAGATCTCAATTTCTGTCCATAAGAAGTCCGTTATCATATCGCGATAGCGTACATCACTGCTGGTCACACTATTGCGAACAGCAGCAATGATTTTCTAGAATGAACTGGACGAGCATATAAGTTAAGAAAAACACATTTAATTCTATATAGTTTTGTGTTTTTATTTATAAATTTTAAGTGATTTTGTCTCTTAAAAAATCTACCAAAAGAATGACAATAATAATCCTGCTACTTTGATTTATATACTATTTTTATAAACACATACTTATAAATATATTTATTACAAATGCTAAAGCGTGCACGATCATGATTGGTCAAATCTGAATCTTGGTATTGCTTACGACAAATGCGTAAGCAAGCAAGAGACAGAAAATTAAAATGTATTTATGTTCTATATTAAATGCAATTTCTGCAATCCCATTTACATTAATAAATTGTGCATAGCAACAACTTAAGAACATGATCGATCATGCTTGTTAATTATACTTACATATATTACATATGTATATAATAAACGAAAAACGGCAAAGCAATAAATATGTGTTTATATTTGAGTAGCTATGTACATGTGTATATGTAGGTATAATGTAATTTATTGAACCAATTAGTTAGCAAAAAATATGTACGTGGGTGTACAAAAATAAACATTAGTGAATGATCGTAAATAGTTATACATATATTATTATTGAAATACGTATATATGTACATACTCGTATATATGCAAACTGCCTATTTACATATGGATATATGTATGTATGTACATATAACTCATATACTCGCACAGCTGTTTTGCTTTTTCGACAATCCGGTTTGTTGAAATTTGCTATCAATTTTGCCGATTGTGGACACATTTGGTCCATTATGTTGACAAAAAAATGTGAACGGAAACAATTGTGAAATTAAGTTGGGAAAAAGCTTGACGTTAAGGTGCAACTCACAGTTAACATTGCGTATTGTGGTTGGGCCACCCTTTATTATAGAAATTGTGGTCTGAAAAAATAATATCTATGTAAAAGCACAAGCGATTAAATGGTGACTTTTTGCCCACCTTGGATCAAAACGATGGCTTAAATATTTGATTGCATTTCAGTCCTACAGGGGTGCTTAGAACTTTTAAATAAAACATTTTAAATATTTTATATATTTTTTTTTTTTTTGTTTGTTAATTTTTTAAAAACTATTTCAAACTTAGCTATCAGATTTTTTTACAGAAAACACTTCACTCGACTACGGACTGCAATAGTTTGCACTCATTCGAAATTAAAGTTATTGATTTATATGTAAACAATACATATACCCATACGTAGCAGACTTTTCATTGCCGTTGGGCTTAAACTGTGATATATTAATTTAGTTCAACTTCTAGAGTTTTAAAAACAAATAAAAAAATTATGTTGTTACTTGTGTGCTGTTTCTTTGCATTAAGTTTGTTGTTATTGTGCATGCTCAGCAACTATTTGTTAAACCAACAACTGTTGAAGCAACTACACTTTCAACTATAAGAACTACTCAAAGTGGTCTGAGTATTTGTCCAAAGTATTCATGCCACTTGTACGTTACAGAAGAAGCGCATTCATACGGCTACCACTTTGAACGCAAAGTTCATACGTTAGTTAAACTTGTGTTATCTGGCTTTTAGCTTTTCTTTCCTCCTTTTCATTTCATTTCGCAGCAAGTTTTATACAGTCAGTGCACAAAATCCGCAAAGGAACATGCCAGCACTAACTTTAACTCTCGCTTTAAAACACGTAAAAATATCACCAGTAGATACTTTGTTGACGTTTAAGGCAAGTGTTGACAATTCCTGGTTTCCAGAACATCCCTGAAAACGCCAAAAAAAATTTAACAAAATTCCGCAAATAACTGTAATGTCCTCAAATTGCACACTATCGTTGTCCAATGGTATTCATCTTCTCGCGAAATGACAATAATTCAAGTGGCTCGTGAAGAAAGCGCCATTAAGTATAAGATATATGTTAATATTAAGATCATTTAATTTAAACATGCGCAGTGCATTGCACTCAAACTAGGAAAATAGATTTTGAGGAGCAGGATAGAAGGAGTACTGTTTGTGGACGTTTGACTTGCTACTATCAATGACAAAATGGAAAGACGAAACTAAATAAATGTAACACAACATCTAAAGTGTTGGAACTCAATTAGATAAATCTGATCAGTGCCCAGTGTATATACCTTCGACACTGCTCAGACGGAAAAAAATTGGTCCAACACCTCCCACACGGCCAGATAATGAATTTAAAATAATTTTACGATTGTGATAAACATGTATTTATTTATTTATTTAACTATATATTTGCAAATAAATTTTCAAAATATATGATGCACAACAGGGACGGAGTAACGAAGACGTTATTCCTACGATGCTATTAACAGTAATTTGCAGCGGCACTGTTATTAACTATGAAGAAGTTACCACGTGGTTAACAATGAAATACCTCAACAAACCTCTAAACTAATACAGTTAGTAGACGCAAACACTTAACCACGAGAGCGAGACGCAAAACTCTCGAAGGCCAAACAACAAACACAAGCCATACCACACTTGAGAAATAACTACGATGACGCGAAAGCTGCACGCAAAGAAAAAGCAGTTTGAAATATTGTTGTGGCAACATTAGTATTTACTCTGTGATATTCCGTATTGTTGCCCCTAGCTGTATATTATAATTTTTAATATAGTATAATTCTCTATAAATATACCCATGTTGATAGTTCCATATTTCTATTATTACACTTCTATCATTTTAAAATATGGTTGAATGCAATAATAATTTTTAAAAAGATAACGTAAACACAACAATAGCTTTTGTTATGTACAATAATATAATGCTATTTTGTGTAAAATATATGTATCTATAAACATTCAACAATTCTTGTTGTTGAACATATTTATATATATTTTTATTCAATTTTTTTAATTTTGGAGGAAACAGTTTATTTTGATGTGAAGATTATATGTACATATAATTATTAATTGGAGAAAATAGTCACATAGACATTTGGAAGTAAGAAAGTTTGTGTACGAAGCTATGTAGAAATACATGCATATATGTATATTAATGGGTTTGAATTTTATATGTATTTTTACAGATTTTTGTCGTGAGGATATATATATTCTTCAATCTTTCTAGAGCATCAAGATGTTGCCAAATTTTATGAGTTTTAATCTTTTTGTTAAAATATTAAGCAGAAAAATATATTATTTTACATATTAATAATTTACAAAAGCTTGTTTTAATTATAGAAGTTATGTGTGTGGTTCTATGTATGTATGTATGTTTACATTACGTAATTATATAATATTATGACGTTCAACACCAGTACGATTGCTCGTGATAATAGAATTTACAATTTTTCAAAAATATGGTCGGGATTGATAATATAATATGATTGATAATATAATATGACAATAACAATATTGATATAAAAATTATAGCTTTTACCAAATATATGGTTATATGGTATAATTTGGTTTTTGGCTGTACTAGATTTTGTAGATAAATTTCGTATTGAAACCATATTATGTGGTTGTGTTACACCATATAATTCAACAATAGTATTTTGCCCTTAAAATATTGTTATATCAACCATATTTTTTTTCTACGTGTGCGCTTCAGCCCAGAGCTGCTTTACCACTGAATAAATATATATAATTTTAATGTGCATACACATAATTTTCCACTCTCTATCTCTCTCTCTCTGTCTTAAGATTAGCGGCATCTTGATTAGTAGCTTAGTTTTAACTCCAATGCAGGCAACATTAATGTGATGTGTTCACGCACAATAAACTTAGACATTATTTGGTACTCTATTGTCAAATTCTATTGCCAATTCCACATGTTCACGTGGGGACCGCCAAAACATTTATTTGCAAAAATATTGCAAAATAGTTATTGCCATTTTTTTTTAAGAAATAATGTTTAACATAAACTGTCAAAAATACGAAACAACAATCATTTGTTGTTTTCGTACAAAAAAAAAAAGCTCGTGGTCGCAAATATAAATTAAAAAAAATATAAAAACATATGAATTTTATTATGTATCAATGATATTTCAATAAGTAATTTTAAAAGGCAAATGACAGAGCAACAAATGACCCAAAAAACTTTACTTGCAGCCCATTGTGCAATAACTGGACATATACTGGGTTTGAATAAAATAAGAATACTTGAAAGAGAGAGAGAGAGGAATAAAAATATTTAAAATAATAACTGTTTTCAGTACAATCCTATTTTATTAGGTAGTTTGAATGCATCTTTAATAAAAGTTAAGCAAATAATCTACTTTTGCCGGTATTTTAAGTGACCATGGAAGGTACTCTACACAGGGCAGACATTGTGGAATTTTTTTATAATTCTTGAGTGTCACATCGTTAATATAGCGACGAAAGACAGAACTGGACTACTGTCTATTATGGTATACTGCTACATGTATACATATATAAAACTAACTTAAAACAAAATTTATATTAAATAAGGCATACAAACATTTTTAAAGCGTTAAAATACCTATATAGTGGATATGTGTTAGTTTAACGTAACATAATATACGTGAAATACTGAGAAATAAATAATATCTCACTTCCTTATCTATCCAGTGCGCAACATCTCTACCCTGGCACCATAAATAACAAGCGAATAAATCTCACCAGTAGAGATCACTGATATATGCGAACGACTCGAGTGGTGTGGTCAAATTGACCAAATAGGAGTACGCTAGTGGCTCGCGCGATTTTTATTGTTAAATTCACTTCGAAACAGATGCTCTGCTATTTAAATTTGCAGCGCCAACGGAATTTAGCGGCATTGTTAAACGGTCGAAAAATGTACAGGGGAGGAGACTTAAAATACGAGGTACAAAAATTGTGCAATTTTCTTTAATAGAATATAAAAGTAATTTGAATAGAGTTTGTTTTAGTTTTTCGTGTTGTTATTGTTAACACTCCGCGAACACTAATCACTCTTTCCTTCCCATCATAACCTATTTTCCTAGTTTCAGCACAATGCGCTGCATATGTATGGGGTCATCCAATGAAGGAAAAACAAAATTTATATTGAAACAAAAATGTTTAAAGAAATATATAAAAGCTTAAAGAGCAAAAACTAACGAGAGATATGCCCGTAGGTTGAACTGGAACACATTTTATTGTTAATGTGTAATGTATTATTATTATCTGTAAAATTTAAGAACTCCCTGAGGATGACCAAGTATGTTGGCCGCAATACAGGAGAAGAAAAAACATTCTGGAAATTCATAGTTAATTAAAAAAGGACCTCCATCCAAAACTTATCTATTCAACATTGAATATTAAAAATTCAAAAACGCAAATTTGCACATAAATTTAATATTTTGAAGCAATAACTTTTCTTTGCTTCTATTTTCCAAACTGAAACAATTTTATTTTATTATTCTAAGTACATTTTTTCGCCTGCGTACTAACATAACAAATCACGGCGACGAAGGATGAATTTTTTGTCGCGAAAATTCGTCGTCAAAATTAAAACACATTAGTGAATATGAAAATGCACACAATCGTGGCGTTGGTCGAAATTCTTCACACTCAGCGAAAGTTGAAATAGATTTATTTCTAATTGTTTCGGCAGCGAACGAGGAACAAACCAGTATCAGGTGATCAGGTTTCTTATAAAAAAAATTTCATGAAATAATACTTTTTATATTTATATTACTTCTTCTAGTAAAAAATGTATGAAGATGTCGTTGTACTCGTATGTCATACTTCAGATGATTTGTTCAAACATCTCTCTTTCGGATGGGATTTATATAAACTCATTGACCCCCTTAGTATTTATATTCCTTTTTCAATTTTTACTTTGCACGGAATACACAAAAGGTTAGTAGTTATATTGTCAACAAACATTTATTCAGAAGTAGTTTTTCAGTTTTAGTTCCATCGTGTGCACTAAAAATAGAAACACTGATAGAAACACACCGTTCCTTTAATGTTCCCTCGTCTATATGATGCATAAGATTAGTAGAAATTTATGAGAACCCGAAAAATCGTTATGTAGTTGGTCTTTATTTTTTCTTCAGGACATGTTCAAAACTTTCATTGGCTCTCACCAACTGGAAATTTCTGTTGTCCCTGGCAATATCGAGTATTGATTTATTTATGAATAAATAATCGCAGAGCAACAAAGTACTATTTGTAGGAGCACCTTAAAGAAATTTAAAATCTTTTGGATGAAGTTTGAGAAACAAACTAGTCATCAGACCACAAACAGAGGGTTTCACCAAATAGTGTCCTATTTTATTCCAGCGACACGGGATGAATTATTCACGATTCACCAGCACCTCTATGGATTGCAAGGCTCACATAGGTTGTAACTTTTTGCCACAAGTATGTTGTCATATAGGCAAACTTGCTAAAGAGTTCGGGTTTTCTAATCCCTCCTGTTTGCACTTTCCAAGAAGTAAATGGAAAGTTGATACGTCAAAACCCATTAAGAGAATCAGCCCTTAATCAACTCTCCCGTCTAACCATCACTCTTTACATTACAGGTATCTGTTGCAAGACAACACCACCTCGAGGTGTTACTAGCCTCCGAAAACAGGCATTGCACCATAGTTGTTTGGGAAACTAAATCCTCTTCCTGTGATTTTAGGTTTAAACTATAGCCAGAACGTTTCAGCCAAGTTAGGCACCTTAGCTATGATCAGCCCCGAGATGGTTGGAGCCCCAGAAAGCAGAGTGCCTTGGTTCGCTGTAAAAGAAATTGCCTCTTATTAAAGATCACATTATTAGATATTCAAAAAATTCAGTATATTTAGAAAAGTCCCTCCAACTACCGCTTGGCTAAAAGCAACATTGCTCTTTCTGACAAACTGTAAGTTGCCACATTTTTTTAAAGCTCACAAGTCTTTTATATCAAAAGTGATTCCTGTTTTCATCAATAACTGTTGTTTCCATTCCTCTTTCTTAACTGGCAACACTTTTCCAGTAGCAAAAGTTAAAAGTACAAAAAAAAATAACTAGAAATAAATAAATAAAAATCCTTTATTGTAACTTCAAGAGCGCGCTAGTCTATCAAATGTTTTAAGAACTCTTCACTCAGCAGTAATAGAAACAAAGGAAGTTTCAAACTAATTGTTACTTTTAATCCTATTTATCTTCTAGGGCGTTGAACAGTATTAAAAGGTAACAAAACTTTAGGTGAGTTTTGCTTTTTGGACAAAAACTGTTTATTTAAGGAACTTTTTATTAATCTAATTGCTGCATTTATATATTCGTAAAGCTGCGGCGCACTTGATTGTTTTCGCAGCAAAATGCAAATTAAAAATCGAAATCGATAATTTATTTACCAATATCTTAAGCCAAGAGTAAATAACACGGCCACACACAATAATACAATCATAGAAAATTAGCGCTCAAACATATTTTTAATATTGCGAAACTTAGTGCTATTCATTATCAATAAAATATTAAAGATCTGAGAAAGTTGGAGAAAAAACTCAACCACCTCAGCCATCGAGCTCTTTAATTATTCTTCGTTTATATTTGTCGCATACTCGTATTGATCATAAATGCAATTTGTTATAATCTCAGTTGTTTGTACTGCATTCTGCTGCCACTGAATAATCAGTTATTTTTTAATTTATTTATTTACATATTTTGTATGTTAATATTTATCACAAAGGGAACGACTACAGGACGCAAGTGAGCTGGACAACCTAGACTATTCCGGGGTATCCAGCGGCCTGCCTACCTATGTTAATATTTCTTTGTATCGTAAGACACAAGAAATCTTATGACAATAACATGTTTACATGATACCGAGTTTGAGTTTGGGCGCTGATGTAGTGTAGTGGAAAAACATATGTGTATCCCCTTTTCTCAGGGGCTATGCTAATCATTTCTGTATCGTTCCAATTGAAGTCTATTTTTTGCCGAAACAAGAACCTTGTATAATTATAAATACATGCGTGTATTGTTTTTAGAACTAGAATCATGTTTGTTCTGTAAGTCGCCTGCGAAACCTAAAGTGATAAAACGTGTTTCTGCCTGAAGTGAGAACAGGAAGGCAAATAAAATCAACACTAATAATTCATGGCCACTGCGTTGAATTCTTCGAAATTTGATCAGTGCAAAATCAGGATCATCCCATTTTACAATGCTCCATTTAAGACAGCACTGTAGGTATAGGCTCCAAATAGGTTATACAATATAAAAAATTACTAGAATAAGAATTAAATATTTTCGTTCTAGTAATGAAGAACGAAACAAATGACAGAAGAAAACAATAGGATGAAAGTGCAAAATATTGGCTCTCTTTGCGTTGTTGACATGTGCAAAGTATACAGTGGTGGCCATATAATTAAAACATTGTTGATAGTAAATTAATTTACTGCTTTAATGGTATATCTGAGATTGTGTTGTTGGCTAACTGGGCACACAAGTAATTGGGGAAATTCATTTACTGTCTTCACAGAGCCTCTGAGATTAGTGGTTACCTTCCCTTCTTTTTCGTAGCATCTTGGTGTTCTTGCCATGACTGGTTGCTAATACTGTTGCTGATATCATTTAAAACTTACTTACCTACAAGTTTTCACAAAAAATGGAATTAGATATTAAAATAACGTTATTTAAATAGCAGAACCGAAAACGTTTTAATTATGTGTCCGCTTGAAAAACTACCCTTTCTTTAAACAATGACTTACTTTTTAAGAAAGCTGAATAGAAAATGAATGTAAAGAGAGAACCCAGTACAAGAGAGATCAAACTTATATTTTTAGTGGAAAAGTTCCATTGCAATAATAATAGATCATATAAATTACTGAAAGAAGGAGAGATCACATATATGTTTGAATTACATACTGTATCTATATCAAGAACACGCAAGAGCCCAGTCACATTGCTAACAAGTTGTTCATGTCACAGTGTTAACAACACCAAATGCTATATTTTCGAGTTGTGTGTACAGGGTATCTGGTAGCTGATTTATATTTTTAAACTTAAATGAAAAACCTAATAAATGACACAAAGTATTATTAAGAGCATCGAATGAAAGAATCAAAATGCGAATTTTATTTTTTAAAGAGCACGTCATTTAGATATCTTCCGTCGAGTTGAACACACTGTTCAAAACGAAGCGTGACACGCTGCTGTTAACTTGGTTCAATTGCGCTGACTTCTTGACGAATATTTTCCTTTAAAGTCACAAGATATTGGAGATTATCATTATAAACTCTTTCTTTGAGGTAGCAAAATGAATTCCGTAACCATGCGTCGATAATTTTCACCGTTAACATTCATCGCCTTGCCTCGAGAATTTTTGAAAAAATATGGTTCAATTGCTCATGCGTGGATAATGCACACCAAACAGTTACACTTAGGCAATTCATTGGTTTTTGATGTTTCAATCGGTGGTCACAGGTTCTTGGAGTCCAGTAACGTTAATGTGGCAGTTTAAATGAAAATAAACCCCGCTGCTGCAAGCAATGGGATTTGCAGTGCGAAAATGCTCCAACATCGTTTCACAAAAATTTTTGCGTAAAGCAAAAATTCAGTTCTTGAACGATTTGAGTTTTAAAAAGATGGAACTTCAGATTTTTTTTTAAATTTCCTGTAGAATCGCTCTAGGATTTTCACAAAAACTGCTTTCACCAAGTTCAATGTTTTCGGAAGTGTTGAAGGCCATGATACATTCATACCCGAAGCAGAATCTCTGCACCTACAAACGAATTAAATTTTACGTATTTGCCGAACACCGAACTTTGAATAAAATTGTCGACGAGCTGTAATGTAAAAATCATTATATCAAAAAATGTCTCTACAGCGAACGCGCTTTGCTCACTCAACGACTACGACATAATGAATGATAAATCCGCTCAGTTCATAGTTCCAACCGTGCCACCTTCCGCCCGCACCCTTTATTACTTTTTGCAGTAATCGTATTTAAATTTATAAGTTTGCCACCAGACACCTTGGACTTTGGGTATATATACTTAAAATCAGGAAACAACACTAAATACTCTTTTGTTTTTGATACCTCTTGTCGTTCTCTGGTGTGTATGTACATATGTATGAAGAAATTCTTTTTAAGATTTTATAGCTTTCATGGCCACCGGCAACAAATGGCAAACAAATCGTTTAAAGATAAATCTTGTATCAAGAATTTCTAATATTAAAATTCAAAACATATTGTTCTTGTACAAACTCAAAACATTTAAATAGTTCAAAGATTCTGTTGCAGGGCTGTGTGTTTTAATTCACTTCCTTAAAAAGGAAATAAAAAAGTAAATAAATAAAAACTGAACATGAAATCACACATGCATGCAGAACGGGTCAGTTGTCAGGTTGTTTTAAGCTCGTCTGCATTTACAGGCACGTAGTAATTCTGTTATGAATATTATTTTCCTGATAACACAAAGACTAAAAGCAAAAAACCAGAGAAAAAAAAACTACAAACAAATATAAGCAACTCTACGTGATGTCAACTCTGACATGAAAACGTGAAAATGGAAAAGACGAAACAAAAAACTCTAAACGAAAATAAATAACACTTGATTTATGGAAGCAACCTAAACTCTTTGCGTGAAAAACAAACAAGACTTTTTAACTACGAATTTCATTAGTTTGTTTCCTTTTTTTTTTTTTGCAAACTGCTAAAACAACAGTTAACTTAATGCATAACATGTATCTAAAGGTTAAAAGGATTTTGTACATTTAAGAAAAGGGCAAAAAAGTTCAGCTTTTTTCTGTTTCAACTTCTTAAAATGCTTAGATGTGTTAGAAATCTCGGAGCCAAAAAGTTGGCTTTTTCAATAAGAAAAGAAGAGATTTCTCTTCTTTATTAACAGCTTACCTGACACTACTAAGCAAATGGCTAATATTAGATTAAAGCAATAATTCTTCAGCTCGTTTTATAAGTCTGCTGATTTTGTTTACGAACAAAGAAACATTCACTTCCGCTTCATTTTGTTAACGGATATTGTTTTAACACAACGTATTCGTATCATGCCTTAATCGTTGTGTAAGTGTAAGTGTATATGTGTGTGTGTGGTTTTGTGAGGAATGCTTTTGTCAGCAAACTGTCTTTTCCCTTGCATGTAAATATTTTTCCCTCGTTAAGCTTCACTTGTTTGCCAAACCATAAATCTCCTTTTTTGTGCCTATGTTAGCCAAAACTACCGGAAAAATGTGGCAGAAAGATAGCAGGCTCTCAAAAGCATCTAAATGAAAGGCCGGCATCATATCAAAAACGCACATTTCTTTTCTTGACCACTGAACACAAAAACCTTCGGAAATATATACTTACATACATGCTTAACAAATCGTTGTTTTCTTTTTTCATTTGCTGCCCTGTTTTTCGACGGTTTTTGGTGAAAAATGTTCTGGCATCTGCTGAATTGGTGTACAAGTGTGTGAGTGTGGGTGAGGGTGTGTTCTGATAGCAATTGTAGGTGGTGACACTCGTGTTTTGTTCAAACACTTCTAGGACAATTCAAATATGTATTTTGTGCAGGATGTTTGATGACAACTTTAGTAAATGAACACATAATTGCTACTTAATGAGATTTTATTTAAAAACAAAAGAAAAGTCTAGCTTCTTAATGTAAAATTGGTATAATTGAAATTTGATGCTTTTACAGCACACAATGTTAAATAACTTATTGTTCTTTAACAGATTGCGATTTTTTTGGTTTTATTAGATAGTTTAAAGCAAGTGTGCCCAGCAATATGCGCTTGATACTCAATTGTTTTTGTAAATGCGCTTAGGTATAGGGCTGTGCTCTTTAATACACAAATACTGCGCTCAGCATTACATGCAGTCTACACCTAACTTGAAACGCAATTAAAACATAAAGTTAAAACTTGCTGTTTATATATCTGTCTGTTTAAGGTGGCGGACACGTAGTAATATTAGAGTTATAACTTCTCATAGTAAAAAAATAAAAATTGCGAAAAACAACTACAAATAGCACGCTGTTGTCAATTTAAGTTATAATAGAGTTTCCAAATGAAATGTTTTAACAACCAAGTTATAACTTTAACCAAACTTCAACATGAGCGGTCCACACTTAACTTTAACTTGAAGTTAGCGCCAAAGTTAACGTTTTCATGTCAGGTGGAGACCGCACTTTAGCAATGAAAAATTCACAAACAACTTCGCCTTTTATATATTACTTTCGTTCTTCACCACACACACACAAAAGCAAAGCAACAACACTTTCGCATGCTTTGTTGGTAAACATTGACGACAGACATTATCAGTGTGAACTTTGTTTTTGTATATGTTTTGCTTTTTACAACAAAAGATATTAAATAAAAATAGTGTTGCCTTAAATGTATTGGTGGTTACTCTTCCATATAGAACTTGTGGGCACCACTGGTTTAAAGCATGATGTAAAACATACAAGGTAGTTGCAATCTCTTTTTAGTATTTTTAATAAGGATTTTCGAAATTTGTTTTTACAGAGAGAATTTTCTTCGCTTTTCGATTTTGGAAATATTTCAATAGCACAAATATATATTGCAGTAGTTTTCAAAACATTAGTATTTCTGTAAGTATTTATAGCTTTTCAGCAAACGGACTGTACTCGTACTTACACTGCATTTACACATACGAGTAACTTACAGTAAGTTCAGAATACATTATTACATTATTATCGAAAATGTCCGAAAAATTCTCGAAAATCTCGCAACTTACTTTTGTGTTTACGTCGTCACAGCGTAAAAATCTATTAAAAATTGCTTTATGTTTGTAGTTAAAAATGTTAAACATACAAAAATTAAAGCGAAATTTATTTATTAATTCCTTATTCGTATTGGTTTTTTTAGTATTTTATGAAAAATAATTGATTTAAAATAATACTCGTCTTTGTTGAAGCAAAATATGGACCAAGTATTGCCGTTTTGTCATTGTTTAACTAGAATTTCTGCGAAACTCCATTATAGAATTGAGTTTAAGCTATTTATTAAATTATTTTGCAACCACTTATTTAGGCTTTGAATGCTACTCCTTTTACGAGAACTTTGTATGGTGAATCGCATTCAGATTCTAACGAGTAAAGCCGCTAACGGTTACGTCAAACCCTTTTTCTCGCCATCTTGCAATACTAACTTGCAAAATACCTTGTTTTTTTATCTTGGAGCAGTAGTCAGGGGATGACCCCTACATATGCAGTGCATTGTACCAGAACTAGGAAAATAGGTTATGGGGAAGGGGAAAGAGGGAGTAGTGTTTGTGAACATTTGAATTGAACTTTCCAACGTTATAACAGACAGGAAACATTTCTGCAGGCAAGTTGTTCCATAGACGAAGTGTGCGGCTGAAAAACGAATTCTCTCTGCAATGCGCAGTGCTGATGAAGCAGCATTTGCGGTCGTTTGTTTGTGCGTTAATAAGCAACATTGGGTCTTACGAGCGTTAAAGGTGACCCTGTTTTTATGACCCCATTCGGTGAGTAATAGAAGATCACTATTCAGTGAATCGTTCATATTTAGCCTCTTGGCAGTGATCTCTGATAGGCTGGGCCTATAACCAAAAGAGTACGAGTGCCAAATGCCGCTGTCATCTGCGAAAGAGTGGATAAGGTTGGAAGTTTGATAGAGAAGGTCGTTGAGGAAAATAAGAAATAGAGTAGGAGAAAGAACGAAGCCTTGCGGTACCCCTGAATTGATCTTGAACTCGTTTGATGAGACCCCATCAATAACAACTAGTATAGTGCGGTTTCTAAGAAAGCTCGATATAAACCGAGAGAAATCGTTACCGACACCAAAAGCAGTAAGTTTTGCCAGTAGTGCAGCATGCCACACTCTGTCAAACGCTTTGGTAATATCCAGAGCCACCACCTTACTTTCACCGAAATGATGGATTGAGTGGCACCATTTCTCCGAAAGATATGCCATAAAATCGCCGGTAGAGCGACCCTTACGAAATCCATATTGGCGATCACAAAGTAATTTGTGCGACTCTAGATATCCCATAAGATGGTAATTAACCATACTTTCCATCACTTTGGAAAGCGCAGAGCAGATTGCAATTGGGCGGTAATTTTCAGGGTTATTTGCCTCACCCTTTTTGGGGATTGGTGTTACATTAGCGACCTTGAAGCACGATGGAAACTTACCACCTTGGTAAATTATGCTGACGAGGCGTGCTAATGGACGCGCAAGCGTAGAAGAACACTGCTTCATGACCTGTGCTGGAATGCCATCCGGTCCAGGAGTCTTGTTTATGTCGAAGTCTGCTAAAACCCTTTTAACTGCTCGCGCCCGGAAGAATATATTTGGCATAGTTACAGATACTCTTTCGAGCTCGGGAAGTGGTTGACTGCTTTCAGGCAAGCAGGAATTGCTTGCAAAAATTTCAGCCAATAGGTTAGCTTTGTCAACCGGGTCGGTGAATGCTTGGTCATTCTTTAAGAGAGTTGGGATTGATGAACTAGCACTGTTCTTTACTCTCTTAACGAAAGACCAAAAGGTCTTACTGCCCCGAGGAGCTGCAAGGACCTTGGCATGAAGGCGCTGTTCGTGAAGAAACTTTTCACGCCTAAGTACCTTGGCACACGAAGATCTTGCCCTTTTGCGTAGTAAACCAGTCTCTGGGGTTTTGTTTAAACGCCAGTTACTGAACGGTTCCTCTCTGGATCTGACTGCATTTTTCCACGTCCGATTAAACCAAGATTTTGCTTTTGGTTTGATCGAAAGAATGCAAAATAAAATGAAATAAAAAAAGAGCTTCGGGTTCTTCGCAAAAGTTTGGAGCTCCGTGGAAGCACATGGAGAGTTTAAGTTTTTTGGCAGAATCTATAGGGCCTGCAAGGTAAAAAACTATTGATATTTTTAAGAGTGGAAATAATAAAATGTCGTTTTGTTTATTTCAGTACAATCGGCAATATGTCCATGTTTATATAACCTTCTTTTATTACTAGAATTGTTTTAAGCAATAAAAAAATGTTTAAGTTTGCTTACGCGACATTTTCATGAAAACCCCAGCTTAGGCTATATCTCGGGTATATATATCGCTCTTTTATTGCAACATAGTCATATCTCAAAAAAGCTCGTTTCGAGAAAAACGCATTTAAAGTTTTTAATTTTTATACAAGTCTTAGCAAAATTTTTTAGAAAATATCTCTTAAAGGAAACAGTTTTTGAATAAATTTTTGGCACAATATAAATGATAGGACTGTTAATAATTCTGCATTGTTAACTCGAAAAGCTTATTTTTTGAGATATGACTATGTTGCAATAAAGGAGCGATATATACCGATATCGGAAATTTTCATTTCCCATATTTTTATTTTTCATATTTATAACCTTATTTTATTATCGGAACTGCTTTTAAGCAAAAAAAGTTTGTTTAACTTCGCTTATGCGACATTTTCATTAAAACACCGATTTGGGTTATATCTTGGGTATATATGGACCGATGATATCAGGAAAATTTTTTTTTTTTGCCTTTAAGTCACTATACTTAAGAAGTGTGTGAAGTTTGAAGCAAAACAAACAACGTTTTTTTTTTTAAATTTTCATACAAAATTGCAAAAAAAAGACTATTTTCGGAATTTTGAATATATCTCAGCTATATGTGAACCGATATTACTGAATTTCAATAGCAAACCTATGAATCGATGGGGTAAAAAAATGGTAAAAGAAAAAAGTTGCTAAGTCGAATGGTTTTCTCAGAAATGGTATTTCAGCAGCGGACAGACCGACATCGCTTACTCGACTTTTCCATTAATTCTGATTTAGAATATGTAGACTTTATAGGGTATCAAATGAAAATTGTAGATATTACAAATGGAATCACAAACTTATATATACGCTTTACATTTTTGTGAAGGGTAAAAAAACGACCGAAGGGTATAAAAAAGCACATTGCGCACTGGCTGCGTATTTTTACGCACAAACAATTAAAAAAAAAACACCAAAAACGGAGTTGAGAAGAACGTGTAAAATTGTTTATTTTTTCTTTAGTGGTGGTACACCTACTTTCTTCAAAAATAAAATTCCACTGTATTCAGCTGTTTAAGAATATATAAAAGTGGAAAAATAAGCACTTTTTATATGTGTGTACGTTTGAGAATATACTAGAAATGCATTTATTTGCTTGTAACACTTGCTTGCAGTTAAGTTGTTTAACATCTAACATTCGTAGTGAAGTTCAACAATTTCGAGATGAAATATAAGTGCAATAAAAGGGAATCTACGAAATAAATAAAGTTACCAAATTGTACTTGAGAAAATGCCAATTTCTTAAACGACCAACTACACAAACTTACAGGAGTGGGCATTAAGATGTAAGAGCTGGGGTTCATAAGTGTCAAATAAAAATAAAATATTCCCCTCCTTCTCTAAAGAAGCCATACATATGAGTATATGCAACAAGAAGCAGAATGCAATATAAGAAAAGGAATAAATAAACAATAAAACTAAACAGGATTTTGTATTTGGTAAAGAAAATCATATAAATTTTAGTTTTGTTAATTTTATGTGTCATGTGTTCCATTTTGGATTGAATTTGATTTTAGCGTACGAAGCCTAAAATAAAGTTATACACTTGGGTAGTGCTCATTTCAGCACTAGCGTTTCCAGAATCAAGATTTTACCTTAATTTTGAAGAAGTTTCAAGTAAAATAAGTTCTGAAGAACTTTTTGTTTTTATTGTCGTTTCTTTGTTGGCCTCAAGATACTTCTCTTTTAACTTCTCTGAAAAATTTTATAGCCTATATTTCTTAAGACCTTGCGGCTACAGACTTTGGTTTTAGTTTTTTCACAAAGAAGACACACTTTTTTAAAATTCTATAAATCCTAACATGACAACTTTTTCTTGATAAGTTTTGTATGTTTCTTCTTCTACTATTTCACTGAAATGAGAAAACTTAGCGCTAAACAACACAAGCGTTTGGACAAATATCAACATGTTGGCACGAAAATGAAAAATTTCTGCTTTTCGGGCAAGCATGCTTCAAACACAACGCAAAATGTTTGTACAAACGTAAAATTGTGGCATGTTTGCCAAGCATTTTGTATAGTTTATTCCGTACTTAATTACATATACTACCAATTTCAAGGAAGGTAATTTGTTTGAATTGCATTTTTAATTGAAATTTTTGTTTTTATTTCTTGTTAGAATCGCCATCTTGTAAAAATTAACAAACATTATTTTTGTGTTTAGACATAAAAAAACATTTTAAGATTTTTTTCTTTCTCTCTTTTTTATTAATTTATTACAAACTACAAGCCTTCATGGCCAAATTAGTTCTGAATTTCAAATGGTTATTACAATTGCATAACATAAAAAAATATTTACTATATAAATTATTAAACAAATATAATTTAAAACTGCTTAAGGCACGGTATCATTAACCAAGTTTGCTTAAATAATGAAAAAAAAAATTATTCAAATAACTTTTATTATTGTAACAGTGAAAATCCTCATAAATACTGCTTGAGCAAACTTTTGAACTGAGAAATAGATTTGTAAAAATTCCGTTCCTCTAATGGAATTACTCTGTTCAAAATTCATAATACTCTCACAACAAAAGATCTGTTCATCACTAAAGTGGAATGATGAGGACAGGTCAGCATATTAGTTCTTGAAGAATGTCCGAAGACAAATTTTTCTAAAATGTATAAGCGTTTATTATATTTCATTATTTTATAAATCTGCAGCATCAGTAGCTGGTGGATAAAAGTTGAAAAGTCAGAACCTAACGCTCTTACAACCTAAGAAGACACATGATACCTATAGTGCAGACCATATATATAACGAATAACTCTGTTGAAGCACAGTTTGAGCTTAGAAATATTTTGTTGAGATGTACCCGAAAACACTTCAATAAGTCGCAAACACAAAGAAAAAGCTGCACGTTTTCACACATTTATCAGCAAGAAAATAGCCAAATAGTGTAATTTCTGCCGAGTGAAAGAAACTTTAGATATTATTGAGTTGACTTGATAGTGAAAGTCCAATTTTTTATCAATAAATAAGCCCAAACCATTGCGATACAAAATAAACTCAAAAGGGTGATTACGAATGTGTATATACGGAAAAAATGTGCTATAAGCGAAGCACATAGCGCCGGTCTTCGCAGGGTTCAAAGACTAATACTTTCGTTCAGCCCAATCTGCAATAAGCTGAAGGACACAATTAGTATTCGAAGCAATGCAATTCAAGTCCAGTCCCTTGTTGTCAGCAAAAAGTTGTATATTACCAGCATATGTGTAACATTTACCGAAATCAACTACATTATACAGATCATCCATATGCATCATGAACAGTAAAGGGCTAAAATAGATCCCTGAGGTACGCCCCCAATGCAATTATAAACAAATTCTTTCAACAAACTGAAATCTGTTCACAAGGTAGCAGTATAGAACATATAATAAAGAACAAGCATACATAGAAAACGTTATCAATAACACAAACCCCTGGAAAGCTCCAGTCATTGATCAAATTACAGGTAAAATGCTTGAACAGTTACCTCGTGCAGCTAGAAGGCTTCTACTTTTTATTTTTAACGCTATTTTACGCCTTGAGTATTATCCTACAGAGTAAAAGGTCTCAATGATTACTATGATACCCAAGGCAGGAAAGGAGCCCACTAAAGTAGAATCATATAGACCAATAAGTCTACTACCAACAATTTCAAAACTGTTCGAAAAATTGTTAATGGCGAAGTTGACTCCAATATTGAATGATGTGGGATATATCCCTAATCATCAATTTGGCTTTCGGGCTATACATAACACCATAGAACAAACACACAGACTAGTTAATGTCATAAGACAGACTTTTGCAGACAAAAAGTATTGCTCAGCTCTATTCATCGACATTTTCCAAGCTTTTGATAAAGTGTGGCACGACGGATTGATGCACAAAAAAAATTTTAACTTGCCTGCAAACACTCACAAGCTTCTGGAAAGCTACTTATATGGGAGGAAATCTGTTATCAAAGAAGTTGACTTTATAAGTCTCCCACTGTCAATCGGAGCAGGAGTTCCCCAAGGTAGCATTCTAGGACCCATTCTATATTTGATTTATGCCTCTGAAATGCCAACGAGATCCGGAATCCACATTTCAACTTTTGCAGATGACACATATTTTTGCAGCGTTCTTGAAAATCATCAAGAAGCTTCACGAAATTTGCAGCAGCATATTTCAATATTAGAGAAATGGTTAAAACTTTGGAAAATAAAAGTTAATGAACAAAAATGTACTCACGTTACATTCACACTACGTAAGCAAACATGTTCGGCTATCCAAATTAACAATTTACCTATTCCGCAGCGCAATGAAGTCAAGTACCTCGGCACTCGCCTAGACCGCAGGCTAACGTAACGCTACACCCCACTCCCACTATATTCCTACAACTTCTTTTCTTCTCTCCACTAACTTACTTTTCAGGCAATTACAAAGGGAACGACTCCAGGACCCAAGTGAGCTGGACAACCTAGACTATTCCGGGGTATCCAGCGGCCTGCCTACCTAACCTAACCTAAGGATCTGTGTGTTCTTTTGGTAAAAGACGAATTTTCTAAGTATGCGATATGGTATATCAGTAAACTGGAACTTCACCCAAAACCTCTTGCACGCAAGATACTTAATTTTGGCGGCCACTCTCGGTTGAGAAGAAGGGATACCCTTGCCGCCATCAGAACATTAAATTAAATATACTTTGATTTAACTAACTAAGCCGGCACTTCCGCCTATATTTTTTATTTCATGCTATTTACATTGCTTAGTATACCTAGAGCACAGATCAGCGAGGCCACTTAGCACTGGCGAAGGCAAATTTGCGGCGAGTTGCCTTTTAATAACAAAAGATCTTTATATTACAAAGTGTTACTCAATCTATAGTGACATTTTGGTCCAATTAATAAATTTAAAAATATTAATAAATAACAAATTTTCAATATGGTTTATTGGCAATAGAATCTCTTTTCTCCAATAGAGAATACAAAACGATTTGTTGGCTGACAATTGTTATTGATAGCTAATAAAAATTGTATGCTTGTCCTGGGCCATTTAACTCAGATAAATTATTGCATTACAAATTCAATTTATTTGTTAGCGATTCTCACTATAGAATCAAATAAATGTTAAACCCTTGCCTGTCTCAGTGGGATTTTAACTATAAAGACTTCTGTAAAAACAATTTAGTCTTAAAATAAAAAAATATACTTTGTATATACAGACTTACACACATATACACTTGTACTTTAAAGGATATTTATATTAAAATAGTCCAACTAGTTAAACAGGTTTCATTGTAAGCGATTAATTCGTTGGACATTGTAAACCTTAAACTCTTAAAACATTTAATGTTACTTATGTTTGCATCCGCTTAGCGTCGAAAGTATTTCTGCTGGTTGTGTTTGTCGGTTCGAATTCCCCAGAGTTATAATGACTCAATAAATGAAATTTTGCTAATGTTAGAAATTTATGGACTTTCCAACAAATTTAGGTTAAGTTACAATACTCGTACGTAAACTGAACATGTCTGCGTTCAGTTTACGTACAAACAAACAAACTATCCCAGCAAACAGCAAGATTTGATTTCGAACAAACGGTTTGATATCAAACTCAAAACAACAAAGTGGGAAAATTATTTTCATAATCAAACGTTATTCTCAAAGGTTTTTCGAATGTGGATTGTAATGCAGTAAAGACCATATTTGAAAACTAATTTTTGCTTTATAAATTCATATTCGTTTTGCTTTATTTATTTTCCATTTCAATTTTTTTTGTTAATCTCGAAGAAATATAAACTTTTTCGTGTACTTTGTTGAAATAAATTAGCAAAAAATTATTACAAAAAACCCAAAAGTGTAAGAGCAAAAGCCTCTTCTTAATTACTGAAGTGAAACATTGGTGGCGTCTCAAATTTTTAATTTATAATTTGGCAAACACATTTAAATTGTAAAATATTTTTTGTTGTTTCTATTTTTGCATTTGTTTTGTTTATTTTATTCTAACACTCAGTCATTACAATAGTCAATTTTAAGTAAACATTTTTTGGATTTTTCGGCACTTTTCTATCGATAACATATTGAAAAATTTTGAGGTTTTTAGATTTTTTTTCAATATAGCCGAACTGTTTGCTGTTAATAATAATTTCAATGGTAATATGTCTATACTCCTCTGCAATATCTTAAGAAGTTGAAAAAAGTGTCATTACGGCTTAAGTAATCACTTTCATTCACTTCTTGAGATACAGTTTTGATTATTAATTTAATTCCAATTATACGTTATATAATAGTATGGTTTTCAAAAAGAAATTTTTAAAAATCGCATATACAACATTTTCAAAAGCGACCGTTTTTTTCACCTTCTGAAAACGATATTTTGCCATACGATCGTTTGCCATCACTTACATGATCATAATAGCTCCTCTATTCGCTGAATACTGCACTTTAAACAAAATTGGCGACGAGCAATTAAGTAAAAATCGTTACTCTTAAAAACTGTCTGCACAGCATTAGTCCAGAATATCAAACAAATTCATTCCTTATTTTAAAATGCATCGAACGACAATAGCTCATCCTAATACACAGAAAAAAAATAATTTCGTGTTCAATAACGAAATTCGTGGAATCAATTAATAAATTGTTTGAATGCGGTCCTGTAAAGGAATTCGTTTCAAACAAAAGTTTAGAAAAAATGATTATTGATCGATAACAACAATTTTTTTAAACAACAACAAAATACGATATCCAAGGTTATTTTTTTGTATTTATTTTTTTTTTTTTATCTTGGACCAGTACTCACTCAGGAGATAGCCCCTACATATGCAGTGCATTGTACTGGAACTAGAAAAATAGAGTAGGAGAAGGAGGAGAGGGGGAGTATTGTTTGTTAGCTTAACATACGGAACGACCAAAACAAACATTATCACAGCATTTAAAATGTTGAAATTAAATTAGTTAAAACTGATCAGTGCGCAGTGTACATACCTCCGACACTGCTCAGATCAACAAAAATTAATTCAACACCGTAGGATAATAAAATACATAGGAGAGACATAAAACAGAATTTAATAATAACAAATAGAGAAAAACCAAATGACAGTAAATAAAATAATATAATAAAAAAAAAAACACGTGCACACATGATGCAAAACTCGGTAAAATTTCGCTTATTACAAATTAATAATAAACATACATATGTGTAGGTATAGAAAACACGGACGACAATGAAAAACACGTGAGTACGGAACGAAAGACAAAACACTACTTATGTATATGCATACAAATTATTCTTTCAGACAAAAATTTTGTTGATTTTATTTTTACTATAATTTTTTGTGTATAAATTTTAACCCTGTACAAAATAAAAGGGCTTTTAATTTCCAAATAGCACATTTTGTTAAAATAAAACAGAAAAATGCATTTTTTTTAATATAATGAAAAAACAACATTTTTATCTGAGTATTTTTGAGGTGTAAATATTTTTTATATAAAAGTATAACTCTTCTCTTATTCGAATTGAACCATATATATTTTTGAACTGACTTAAACCTTTTACTAAAAATATTTTTTTACTATAAATTGGATACAATTTGAAGAAAATTGAATTTGAATTTTGAATATCCACATAGGTTGGCAGTGAGGAATATGAGTTCGATTAATGCCAAGCTAATGTGGATGGCTAATTATAATCACTCGGTAGTGATTATACTTAGTAGGGGTTATGGAAAACCAAAAGAAAGAAATGATTAGTTTCTTCAGGTTTAACTGAGTGGATATGCTTACCCTTTGTAAAACTCATAAAAAGGATAATACCTTTGCTTCCATTCCAATTAAAAGGTGTTAATTAATATATACTTTACAGCAACGAAGTTCAAAAGCAAGTAATTAAAAAATTGTAATAAAAGTAATGGTAAAAAAGTATCAACTAAAAGCTACAACATACTTTACGTGTAGCGCAAGTATTTCAATGTTGATAACATATTTTTACGTTAGCAAATAATTCACATTTTAATGACTTTTTAAATAATTTTTTAATTACAAAGTAAATACAAAATTTATAATAATTAATGTCCAATGAATTTGGACACAATTAATGTTTCATTTCTACTTAGTATAAGGTAGCTAAATTTAAATCGATTTCAATTTCTTTAGTCTTAAAACAAATAATGCAACTGCATTCGATATCTCTCTCTCTCTCTCTCTCTCTCTCTCTGCTGTATTACTATTACATATGGAAAGGTGCGCACGTATATGTGTTTTTAATGCATCGTGACCACACACGCTCGTTCAAGCTACAACCATACGTAATTCAAAAAAATCACAGCACTTTCCCTTCTCTACTTTTAATGAAACTGTTAGAGGGCTAAACTAACAAGTCTTCTTTCTCCAGTAAAAAATACACGTGAGTTCAGATCAAAGTTTTATTGAAGAAGAGAAAAAAGGTATAACAATAATAAGATACAAAGAAGTAAAGAATAGAAAAAACATGGTAGTAAATATTCGCATTGCTGTGAAGAGTTGTACATTAAATGCAAATATAATTCAACACTCCTCCTCAATGCCAATATTAATTTAACACAATAAAAAGCTACGTTTTGCGAGAATAGAAGAAAAACAGCACGTTTTGTTTTGCATCAATTTTTTAAAGACAAAATTGTTCTATGAGAAGGGATGAAATATTATGCAAATAAAAAATTTTTCAGTAGAACTTAGCCAAATTAATGCAAATACATCAAAAGACCATTTTCTAAAAAAAGTCAAAAAAGCACGTTTTGTTCTGCGACTCCTCAATTCATAGTATATTTTTTTAAAACAAGTCGGATTTTCTTTTCCTTTTTTAGTTTTTTAAACTTTTATTTAACTAACCATCTTTACCATATTAATCTCTTATATTTAATTTTACTTTGTGTAGTTTTTTAAAGTTTCATTTAATTGACCATCTTTACCAGTAATCTTTTCTATTTAATATTAAATTGATAAAATACTGAACGAAAAACATTGAAGATTATGTTTGATATCAAATGATACAATCATATTATAGCAAAGGTTTGACTTGGTGTTTACTGGGTATTTATAAATCTTGATGGCTTGGTATATGTGCAGCAATAGGCATACAAACACACACACTCATATAAACATATATACATATATGGATGTAAAACATAAATTTAGTGTCTTGTTATTTTGTCGACTTCTACCTGAAAACTGCTTTAATGTTACGGGTTTTTGAATTGGCAAAAAAAAAGAAAAAAAAAACAATAGTAAACTATAAAACAGCAACAAAATATTATATTACCCTGGGTCAATTTGCAACAATAAAAGCTTACTTGTATTACTGGCATGACTTTTCCTTTTATTTTGTTGTCCATTTTTGCTTGGAATATTAAACTAATATTTGTCCAACTGATCAAATGACATTTAACAATAAATATTAAATTTCTATACATACGAGTATTTGTGCAATTTTTAGTTTTGCCTCTGCTCGACTTTACAGTTCACAAATTATTTTGTTACTCAGGTAGTAAGTTCACGAGTTAATTAAATACTCAGAATTGAAATGAAACAGGAAGATTTAAAGAAACAAATTTGCAGACATAAATTGTAAAATATTAAATTACATTAATTGGTTGCAGAATTTTCAATAACTGGAACATGGAAAAAATTATTAACACATTTTGGACTGTACCTAAAGCAAAACAAAACAAAAAAATCTTTTAACCAAATGTGTTATGGGCCATTTAAGGCCATCTGAATACTTAATGTTGTTTAGTACTAGTTTGTCGGCCCTGAGGGCTTAAGAAAACTTTGTAAATAAATCTTGTGAATAAAAGATTTCTATTTTGATTATTTTATTTCGATTATTTCAGAAAGCAAATTTTGTTGAATATGTAAGAAATGTTGTCTAAAGTTTGCCAATAAAAAAACTAGGAGTACGATTAATACAGAAATTCTTTGAGCTCGTAATATCTGTTTATAAGTTTGCATTGAACAAAATCGCTATTAATTCCATATTTTTATAGGAAAAATCTCAAGAACAGTCTTAGAAATGTTTTTTTTTCATACAATTATATATTGAATCTTCACAATGTCAACTGACAATAAGTATTCAAATCTTAATACTAAATGAAAAAATTAACTAAGTCCAGCCAATCTTAGACAAAAAAGTTTTATTTTGTGGCAAGGGTATCCCTTCTTCTCAACCGAAAGTGGCCTCCAAAAATAGGTATGTTGCGTGTTCCAATTTACTGATATACCTTGTCGCATACTTAGAGAATTCGTCTTTTACCAGCGAAACACACAGATCCTTGTGAATTCGTTAGCTTCTTACGTACCATAGAGCTGCAGTAATCGTTCGAAAAATTTGGTTTTGTCGTCTTTGAATTTTTCCAATGTTAGACATATTTACTGAAGCAAAAAAAAATTTATTAACAGAAGGAACTAATTTAAGAAAAACTCCGGTTTTGAAAGTGTCATTTTTGAATGCTACAATACACTAAATTAACAATGCATGCCTTTTTAATAAGTGTCGGAGGACTTATTGTGAGGTTTGATTGATTATGTAAAATAAATTTTAAAGTGGACTTATAATTTTTTATTATTGGTTACGAGAGCTATTTATGACATTAACTGTTTGAAAATGATATTATGGACGTGTTGGTTACGACTACGTCTCAGGTGGTCCATTCGAAAGGCACAATTTCGGGTGACTCGTTGGAGCATAGCAACTGGTATCTCGCGATTAATACGATAAGTGTTGTCTGCCAAAGCCCAGCCTTTACACATCCCCGGAAAAAATAGTCTAAAGATGTGATATTGCATGATCTATGTGACAAATTTACCGCCCCAAAACGTGAAATTAAGTGTGTTTCAAAAAATTTTTTGTTCATGTTCAATAAACAAATTCGCTGAATATATTATTAAATTGTTTAACCTGTAAAGGAAAAGAACGTACAAACTAATTCTGCCTTAATATACCCTTCATAAAAATATAAGTTTCTGATTCTGTTTGTAATTTCTGCAATTTTTATTTGCTACGCTATAAAGTACACATTTTCAGAATCAGCATTCTGAGAAAACCATTAGACTTGGAAACTATTACTACATCAATTCATGGGTTTGCTATTGAAATTCCTATTCCTATGCTATTGAAAAGCCATTTTTTACAATTTTTATAGAGATATAGCCTAAACCGATTTTTTAATGAAAATGTCGCAAAAGCGAATTTAAACAGTTTCTTTTGCTTAAAAGCAGTTTCGGTAATAAAATAACATTATCTTATTATGGAAAATGAAAATTTCCGATATCAGTCCATATAAACCAATATTTTCATGAAACAATTTTTTTGGTAAAAAAACAGTTGAAAAAATTTAGGGGTATAAATTTGTATACAAAATTATTTTCTTTAAATAAAAAACTGTATGGCTATATTTAAATACAAAATTATATCAATCAACATGAGCTGTTAGATTCTGTAGAACAAGTCAATTTATAAGAATATAAAAATGATTTTATGACCGTTAAATGAAGTTCGGCTGTTTTTAAAGCCGAGCTTAAACGCATAAATTTGCATTTGTTAACTTCATTAACATTAAAACAGAAAAAAGGAGGCAAAATAATATATGTAAATATTGTATGAAAATTAAACGGTTTGCACTGTTGCTCAGTGTCGAAGAAAAACGAGTTCGACAGACCACTTCACAACGGCGTAATCCTGTTTATTTTTAGTGTCAATTAACAAGTGTTGATGAAACATGGATCTACACTACACACCTTAAACCAAAACTCAATCGAAATAATGAATTGAAACTCGGTGGAAATGCTCCAAAGAAGGCTGAGATAGTGAAATTGGCTGGCAAGGTTACGGCCACTGTATTTTGGGTTGCACACGGAATATTGCTCATCGATTATCTTGAAAAATGAAACACAATCACAGGAAAGTATTATCGTGCACTATTGGCTCAATTGGTTGATACAATCAAGATAAAACCACTATGTTTAAAGAAGAAGAAAGTGATGTTTCTTCAGGACAACGCAACGGTTCGCTCAGCATTAGATATGATGCTAAAATTACGTGAAATACACCTCGAATTGGTTGATCCACCTTATAGTCCAGATTTAGCTCCTACTTGTAGTGACTTTTTTCTGTTTCCAAACTAGAAAAAATGGCTCACAGCAAAAAGATTCGTCTTTAAGGAAGAAGTGATTACCGAAACTAACGGTTAAGCGTATTTTTCAGGTGGTATAAAATAGTTGGAATATCTACAAAGTTGAGCTAAAAGGACACTATGTTGAGATAAAAATGCTTTTTGGAAAAATTTTTGTTCCTACTTAGGTAGCTTCAGTATTAATCCGCCCTCATATATCTGAGCATGTTTAGCTCAAATTTGTAATATATACTACATATTTACGTGACTATTGTGAAGATTATTTTTAGATTCGGCTTAGCCAAATGTGCTACACTTTTACTTGTTTTTTTTTTCTTCTGAGAATATTTAGTTCCTCTTTTCTTTGGCTTTTCTTTTTTGGGTACAAGAAAATTGCTTATAGAAGTTTTTTGCATGATTAAATTCATTTTAACACTTTTAATAAATCAGCTTGCGTGCATTTTTTCATAAATTTTTATTAAATTTGACAGCAGATACTAATGGGTTAATTGAGTTTTTAATTGATTTGTTTGTGTTAAACAATACGAAAGTTTTTCAAACACATTTAACTGAAAAAATTTTTCATAGATTCTTCTTAGTCAACAAGTGTATCGTTGGTCTCATGTAGAAAAGGCATAATTGGCATATTCTAATTTTAAGCTTTTTTTATGTTTCTAATACATTTCACACAAATCACTTTGTCACAAAAATTTAATTGATTAGTTTTATTAGTTTTACAGACAATGGTACAAAAACAGTTGATAAGTATCTGTTATGTTGTTTTCTTCTCATGTTAACTTGCAATTATGTTAGTTTAGGCATTTATACATGAGACTGACGATATGTAACGTAGCCAATAAAAAATAAATACAATTAACACACAAATACAAACATATATTTAAGTTAACCTAGTTGACCATGTGTGCACGGCCCCCTTACCAAGGCTTTAAATTGAAAAAATGGTGATCAGCAAAGCCCCTGGATGGTTTTACTTTGCAGACCATCCCGGTACTGATGATAGTAGAGGTGCCTGCCTTAGCTGAAGCGTTCTGGCTGTAGTTTGAATCTAAAATCGTAGAAAGGGGAATTTGTTTCCCTGGTGACTTTGGTGCATGGCTGTCTTGCAACAGATACCTATAATATAAGAAACTATGGGTGATGATTAAACGTGTGAGTTGGTTAAGGGCTAGTGTTCCTAATGGACTGCGGCCTACCACTTATTGAGATTTCTTCTCCATTGACTGTTAGGAAATTGCATAAAGAAGGGTTTAAAAGCCACGAACTGTTAAGCAAGGGGTTTATCTATATGGCAACAAACTTGTAGCAAAGAGTTGTGACCTGCGTGATTAGTAAATAATTCAACCCGTGGAGCTGGTTCTTCATCAGGTTAGGTCGAATGTAAATCAATTTCACAATCTGCCGCAACAAATATAATAAGACTTCTGTTTCACAAAATCCAATCAAAATCTTAAGACTTATATGATAGTCTGACAGGCCCTTAAGTAAATAATAGCGTAGCACATATGAAATGTGTGTATTCGCATAGTTACTTCAGTTGGCTTCGGTTAGATTATGCACACTATTACTGAGCCCTCATTCTGCCAAGAATATTATGGTGGACATAACATAAAACGACGCCATCTTTCATAAGTTAATAAAAAATACTTGCTTCTAATTTTTCGACCCTTTTTTTAATTTAAATTGTTATTTGTTGTTGAGCTTCTTGTTTTTGTGAGAATCTTTGGCTTTATAACCAATTTTTCCAAACATGTATTCAATAGCTTCTCCATAACAATATCCGCAACAATTGGAGAGAGTTGCGGATATGAGTTCTCTATATATAGGGACAACAGGAAATAAACTTAAAACTAGGTTAGCGGGTCATAAATCTAACCAGAAAACTTCATTATCTATCCATTGCCGTGATTTTAATCACTATCCAGATTTTGGAGGAACATCTATTTTAAACAAAGAAAATTATTATAAACGTAGATATATGCTAGAAATGCTACAGATAACTAACGTGCCTGTAGATAAGAGGATAAATTTTAAAAAAGATGTAGACGGATTACCCCAAAATTATAGGCATTTAATACATAAAAACGAAAACAGAAGTATATAGGTATTTTGCCTAAAATTGTTTAAAAATTTTTCATTTCTTTTTAAAAAAGTGTTATGTAATATGTTTAATGTTATAATAATGTAAAATATGTTTCTTTATTGTAAATGTTAATGTAGTTGAATATTTTGTTTTTATTATTTCAATATGAGTTTCCAATTATTTTGTATACACAATTTAAAAAAAAACAAAAATTTTCCTGAAGAAGACACACAACGGAGTGTCGAAATATTGAAAAATAAAAACCATACTTTTTACCAAAACAAGAAGACCACTAGCTCAACAACAAATAACAATTTTAATAAAAAGTAATTAAAATATTAATCGTTTTTAAAAACAATGAATATTTAACAAGGAGCTTTCCAATTTTCTAAACACTACGTTGCGCACGCAAGAAGCAGGTTCTGTTTTTTCGTAAGTAACAAAATTTATAATAATTTGAGAATAGTCCGAAGATCTTTTTTGGACGTAGAGTTTATTGTTTCGGTTAATTAAGCAGATCATAAAAAATAATTGTAATAAACACAAAATGATTCATATATCTAATATAATATAATGCAGTTTTTCAATTCTGTCAGTAATTACTATATAAATAATCTGTGAAACTATTGGAAATTACTAAAACTGTGTACAAACAGAACTAAGCACTATCACATAACACTATTAGAACGGAATAGCATTTGTTTCTTGCTTATCTATTTTTATTTTAGATTAAACTTCTTCCAGCTATATATAGATTGTATTACTTTTAATTAGTCACTTAAATGCTCTTACATCTCCACACGATGATGATGGTAGCCAGTCATTTCGTAGAATTTAGATTTCTAAAGCACCACCTAAAATGCAAATGAATTAATTAAATAACAATTTAGTTTAGTTACAAGTACCACATATCTTTAAAAAGGTATTTTTTATACCTTTTAAAAGTGAACTAAGTGCCAAAAAAAAACTGCGTATAGATATGTTGATTAGAAATATTATAAGGAATATTATATTGATAAGTTCAAAAAGAGTACATGCGTTTGCAAGTCTTTGCAATCATATAATAATAAAATATATCCAAACCATAACTCGTTATGGCCAACTGGTTGCCACTGGAAAAAAAAAATAAGGAAAAATATGTTTAATTTGTAGCATGTGGCAAACATGAAACTTAACTACAAACTGTAATACAAATGTCGCTACAAATTAAAACAGAAATGTATATACGCTTTGAAATTTCCATAGATGTTAGTTGCAGTATTGATATTTCTGTTGTTGCGCTGGTTAATGTTGTGTGTGGTTGATAATGATGATGATGGGGACACTGATACAATATCACATTTAACAACAGTTGAATTAATACGTAAGAACTAAAAAATAAAAGAATGTAGTAAATTGGTAACACTAGGTCCCTTAACAGCGACATATTTGTACTGTATAGCAAGGCTAAAGTAGAATCACATAGACCAATAAGTCTACTGCCAGCAATTTCAAAACTGTTCGGAAAACTGTTAATGGTGAAGTTGAGTCCAATATTTAATGATGTAGAATGTATCCTTGATCATCGTTTCGGCTTTCGTACTAAACACTTGTTACAGCGATAGTGACCAGAGAGGTTTCATCTATTCGACTTAAGATTCCATCAATAGTTTGGAGTGGATAAGTATCTTTGACTGTTAATTGGTTCAATTTCCGAGCATCTAGACAAAACAGATTTTTTCCTGGCTTCCTAACTACAGTCGTCCTATTAGATCATGGGCTTTCACTCTCCTCTATAACTCGCAATTCAAGCATTTTGTCTGTCTCGTTATAAACAATATCTTGAACAGCTGGTGATAGAGAATAATGTCTATCTCTAAATGGAACCGATCCTTCAACCAATTTAATCACATACTTTTCAAGCGAGGTACAACCTAGGCCTTCTTTTTCAAATGCTAGAAATAATTCTATTATATTCTCAAGCTGTTTCTTTTCGACTTCATTCACATTCATCAGTCAACTTTTCTACATTTAGTTCTTCGCATGGGCAAACTTCGGGTGCTAAATTAAAAGTTACCCAAAAATCAACACCCAGATACACTTGTCATTCCAGATCCGGGCACAAATAGAATGTTATTGTTCCTTCTTTATTCCTGAAACTAACATTTCATTCAGCTTTGCCTATCAGTCTATGCTTATGAATAAATCGGCTTCATTTCAATACCTAATTCATCCATTAGTTGAACTATTGACAAGCTTTAACAAATAAATACATACAACCAACACAAATTTTTGGTTTTTTTATTTTCCCGCAACACACAGTACAATAGAATAAACGCATAGACTAGTTAATGTCGTAAGAAAGACTTTTGAGGACCAAAAGTATTGTTCAGCTCTATTCATTGATGTTTCCCAAGCTTTTGGTAAAGTGTGACACGAGGGTTTAATGCACAAAATAAAGTCGAACTTGCCTGAAAACACTCACAAGCTTTGTTATCAGAGATGGCGACTTTGTAAGTCCAACTCAGCCAATCGAGGGAGGAGTTCTCCCAGGTAGCATTCTGGGACACACATTATATTTGATTTACACTTTTGACATGCCAATCAGATTTGGTATTCTCACTTCAACTTTTGCAGATGACACGGCATTCTGTAGCGTTCATGAAAACCACCAATTACCTTCACGAAATTTAGAGCAATATATTACAATATTAGGGAAATGGCTAAAACTTTGGAAAATAAAAGTTAGCGAACAAAAATGTGCTGATGTTACATTCACACTGCATAAACAATCTAAAATAACAACTCACCTATTCCGCAGCACAGTGAGATCAAGTATTTTGACATTCTCAGCGAAAATTGTGACATCAATATTATGTTAATAGTCATCATTAATGTGAAAACTGACATCAATCTCAATGACAGAAGTCATCAGAGAATTTTGTCATACATTGAATATCATGAATGCTACAACTGTGGTGACATAAATTCAATGATACATTTTTTTATAATTATAATACATCTAATTCGACAAAATTGATTTAATAACAAGTATAAATAGTATTGTAATACTTCCTATTTATTGTTGATAATTAATTTTGTTGTTAACTCATTATTTTTAAACTTAGATTAATTTTTAAGAAGTTTAAAAAAAGTCATCTTATTTAAAGTAAATTTGTACTCACAGCAAGTATTGTTTAAGTAAAGGAAAATTAGTTTAACTAAATTATAAAGCAAATAAATAAATGAACGATAATACGTCATATTGATGACATTTAGTCATCACATGCGGTGATAGTTAAATATCGAATTCAATGAGAGCGTAGGAGATAAAATAAAGAGTAGTTTTTTATAGACAGCATACACACAATTAAAATATGATGCGATATGCAGACATTATCTTGATGACAGTAAGTCATCAAAAGTATTAGAACATTTTTAATTCTCATTGATTTCTTGAAAATAGTAAAATATAAAGTTACATGACTGAACATATTTTTGAAATCATTAAATTTAACTGGAGCTTAAGTTTAGTTGATGATAGCGTGCCAAGGTGCTGATGACATTTTGTCATCAAATTTCTCATAAAAGCGATATTTACATCAAATTATAGTTGGTCTGATGTTAGTGTGCTATTCAGTTGATAATATGTTGTCATTATATTGACTTTATTTAATCATATCTTCGATATTAGAGTGCCACTGAATGCTCACATCAAACGTATTCCAATAAAGCATCACCATGATGTCAGTATGACATGTCATTCATGAAATAATTGTTATAATTACTGCTAATGATAATTAGAGCAAATGATGTAATGGTTGACTTCACAGCTCTGAAAAGTGTCATAGGATCAAAAATGATGACATTTATCATTACAGTGATGTTAAAATACATCACAGTTATGACGGTTTTTCAATAAGTGAGAATTTCTGCATTGAAGTTGGATTGTAAACTTTTGATATACAACGCAATTCTAAGGCACACAGACTTTAATTATAAGACCCCGCCTCAACGTCAAACATTGAAAAAATTCAAAAGCGACAAAACTTAATTCTTGGTACTTAAAAAACTCAGAAATTCATTAGGACCTGTGTGTTCCGCTGGTTAAAGACAAATTTTTGAGGCACGCGGCAGTATATCAGCAAGCTGGAACTGCACACAAATATTCCTACCGTCAAAATGGTGGCAAGATGATGGTGCCATCATCAGAATTTTAAGTAGGTGATTTTACCGATAAAGTTCCCCCAAAATAAAAGTTTTCGTCTAGCATTGGCCGGACAGATATTTTTTTAGTTAATTTTTAACATTTAGCACTCGATTATTGCGAACACGATTAAACTAGCAAAATTATTTTGATATCGTAGTGATACAATTTTTATTACAGGTCTTTGAATAAAGAGCACGTTTAGTCATAAGCGTGTTTGAAAAAAATTGAAACGGTTTTTTATTATTATGTGTTTTTTTTTTTTACAATTAAATTTGTTTTGGCAGCAAATGGACACATGGATGTATATACTCTTATATACCACAGAAAGACTTAATTTGCCGAAAAAATAAAAGCAGATTTGTGATCGAAGAATTATAATTTTATGTACAATACCGTTAGCATATCAATAAAATTCACGTTAATTAAAAACTACAAGAATTAATACATTTCCAATACATTAATAATACTTCCAATGAAGTAAGAATGGCTGTTGCTGTATTATTAACTAAATGAAGATATATAATTAGGGTAGTTCGTACTATACATTGTATTGTATATATATTAATTCTCTTTTGCATACCTTTGCTACGCATAAAATGCTTTTTAAAAATATGTAGTCCTTCAACCTAAATTGTTGTTTAATTAATTCATTTGCGTGTTGGGTGGCGTTTTAAAAATCTCAAATTCTATTAAAATTGATTGTTCTTCGATTTGACTGGATGCCATCATCATCGTGTGGTGATGTGAGTGCATTTAAGCGTCCAATTAAAACCCACACAATCTTTGTACGAGTACATACAAATGAAATGGGTCACGTATGCCATCGCATAACTGGAGAATGCTAAAGCGATTTGACTAATTTTTTATTTATTTTTTGTTAGATTTGAAATTTTCAGAAAGTAATTTGATTTAACTGGAAAATTATAAGCTTTTAAAATATTGCCTCTTTTTTTTACTTATCATATTTCTATGTAAGAGATGATTTTAATGATACTTCTGCTTCCTAATGAATTCTTTTTTGACAGATCTGGCAACGTTAATTCGAAATGAACTAATGTGGCAACATGTAATTCCGTACATTTACTTATTTATTTATTATTTTTGTTTTAAAGGAACAACGCTTTTACTTACACATTAAATAGCCAAGTAGATGAGTTAGCGGTTCTTACCTGCAAGAAAATAAAGAAATCCTATTAGTAATATGCTGGACTTAACGTCGTTTCAAAATATTTTTTACACAATTGAGTTTATTTTTATTTACTTTCTTAGCTACTAATATGTATACCAATTAAGAAACATACATACGAAATGTAAATATCTTGTATAGCATGTTTTTTATGCTTCCTAGTTGTCATAGGAAACGTTTCAAGGCGAATTTATTTTCGCTAGATAAAACTAAAACAGCAGTTGTTTTACCTTTTTTCGACTTGTAGAACATCAATTATCAAATGTTGTTTCCGGTTTACTCGCATACATGCCTACTCGCAAGTAAAGTGCGTGCGTGTACGTAGGCATATATTCCCTACACAGTTATTGGACACATGAAACGCTTAAGGCACGCCTACATGATAATACAAGATAATTAGATTTTGTGGGAGCAAAATATTATGAAACTCTCTCTGTATTTAAAAAAAAATGTGAACATAAATGTGCTGTAAGTATTTTTTACGTTTACACTTGTGGGATAAAGTAGTTACCACACGATATGTTTTTAACAATGTACATTTTTCACAATGTAAAATGCCTACATGTCGTCTGTTACCTCAAAAACATTGCGTCTGTAAAAACATGAACAAAGTCGTCTGACAAAATTTCAAATAGAGTGTGTTCTAATTTGTTATGTTCAAATATCATAGAACTCTATGCCTTCCGAACAGTTCAGTGGCCGTTTTTGGGCGGTATAAGTAGTCGGCTCGAGGAAATTGTAATGCATTAATATTTTTATATGTTTTAAATAAATATTTTTTTATTTTACTGAACTATTGTTCAGTAAATTAAAAGATAAAACAGACAAACTTGAGATATCAATTATTTTTTATAATAATAAAAAGCAGAGACAATGTCAGACGTAAATGTTCATGTACGTTTGTGAGAAAATTTTAAAAACCGCCTGTAAAAATTATAGTTTTAACATACATGAAAAAATACATGAGGAATTACATATTAAAAAACCAGACGTAAAAACATATCGTCTGTGGGTGCCTTAAGTATAGTCATAGTATTATTATGAAAGTCCAATAAAATTGCTGATGATTACAGTTCTACAATATTTACAAAAAAAACATACAATATTCTTGAACTGCAATTGTTTGGGTTTCTAAATGTTTTATAACCTTCAATAAATACTCGAAGTGCTGCCAATACAAATTTAAAAATACACCCCTGACGTGATGAGATTACAGAGTTTTCTGAAATGGTTTAGCAAATGAAGATTTACCGACCGCTTGGCAATTTTTGCATTTGGATTTCTTTTTTACTGAATACATATTACTTTTACACGGTAAGATTTCCTTTATTCTACACATATTTTTGTGTGTAGAATAAAGTTATGTAGGAAAATTGAATTCTTACCGTGTAAAACCAAAATATATTCAGTAAGAGAGAAATCTAAATGCAAAAATTGACAAACGGACGATAAATCTTCATTTTCTAAACTATTTCAGAAAACTCTGTATTTTTCATTGGCAGCACTCAGAGAACTTATTGAAGATGGTACAACATTTATAAACCCAAACAAATGCAGTTCAAAAATATTGCATGTTTTTATTTTGTAAAGGTTGTAGAATTGTAACTATCAGTAATTTTATTAGACGTTCTTAACATTACTTTGATTATAGTTATCCTTCAAATGTAAACATGAAAAATACTTACAAATATACAATCTTTGGTAGCTAAAGATTTGGTTATTATTTCTCTTGTCTTCTTTTATCAAAAATTATTGATCACGGCAAATTTCTAATGTAAAAAATTCTTGTTAAGAAAGACCGACTTCCTAAATGCAAGTTGCAATGCATATTTACAATGCATACAATTCGTGACACATACGTAAACATTCTGGCAACGTCTAATGTTCCTCATCGTTTGGCAACTCATTTTAATGAGTATCAGCTGTCACAGTCACACATCATTTTTATTTTTGATCACTTTTCTTTTCGTAATTTTTATTGTCCATAATAAAAGTGTTCGTATTTTTCCTTTTTAATAAGTTTCTTTAGCAAATCAATATTTTCTGAAGGTTTAGCCTGAGATAATTCCTCAGCATTTACCAACAAAATGCGTAAATAATTTTGTGTTACCTCCATTTTTCCAAGAAAATGTATTCAATTTAAAACATGTGTTTGACCTTTGTTTTGTGTATGAGTTGCATAGCTACGTTCCTAAATGCCGATAAAATGCAAACGCAAGGTTGTACTTAAGACAGGTTTGAATACGCATTTTTTTAAATTATTCATTGCAACTTGCGTTTAAGAAGTCGACCAAAATGTACAAACATACAAAAATCTAATTTAAAAAGTTATAAAAAGTTCAACAAAAAAAATTCAATAAATTAATATTTACATCTCTGGATATGGAGAATTATTAAAATACAAAAATCATATGTTATTTTATTTTTGTACAAAGAATTAACTTTAAACTATTGAAGCTTGCAATTCAAATATTCGTCAAGCTTTTTTCTAACATAAAAAATAACGTTGTTATATTTAGTTTTAGTTTTAAATCAATAAATAGATTTGACACTCTTAACTTGTGCGTGTGAATATTAAATTTGTAGTATTTGAAAGCAAAAAGAAAGTATTTGAAAGGAAAAGAAAAAACAAAATCTGAAAAATAAAAGAATTTCATGTTTCCGTTTGAGTGATTTTTAGCAAATTCAATCAGTCTATTTATTTACGAAAGTGAGCATGTTTACTGTGGTGTTTCCTGCAACATGTACGAACATGTTATGGGTCCTTATTAGGGGTTCGAATTACAAACAGGACTCAACAAAAAGGACAGAAGTGTGAAGACAAAAACTAAATAGCTTTTCTCTTTAATGGTTCAGTTTTAGTCCCTTGTCAAACAAAGTTTCAAAAGCAGAATTATTCAAAGTATTCAGCAAAATCATTTCTTTATTGTTTTACAAACATTTTATTAAGAACTCCTACGCCTTAAAACTAAGAGTAGTTTGGAGTACTGCGTGTATGATGACATCGACAAAAACTTTATCTGTGAAATAAACTTTTAAATAATGAAAAGTCATTGTGTAACTTTTACAAATAATAGAATTGGAGTTTCTTAAATTTTAGATTCTAACAAGCATCGCTTGCAGAAAATATGTTACTCCGACCTATTCTCTAAAAAGGACAACTAAAAGTTTTAGAATTAATAAAAAAAATATTAAGGAAATCCAGCAAAAATCTAATCAAATGTCATCAAGAGCAAATTATTAAAGAAATCATGTAGCGGCGATATAATCCATCAGGCACGGACACATAAACTGACAAACGAAAGTGTGAAAGCTCACACGTATTACACTCAGGCAGACGTATCAAATAATAGGTGATTTATAAGAACTATTGGAAATTAAAAAAAAAAAAAAACACATAAAATTCAGAAAAATGCATGAAATATTTATTTGGATCGATAGTTGGGTCGATATAATTTAATGTTTGAAGATTATTTCATGCAAATGTTGGCCGCGGCTGCGCCTCAAATGGTCCATCCGCTTAGTCCAATTTTGGCATACTCTTTCCAACATTTCGGCCGGTATCTCACGAATAATGTTGGCAATGTTGGCTTCCAGTGCGTCAATAGAAGCGGGCTTGTCGCTATAGACATTAGCCTTAACATAGCCCCACAAAAAATAGTCTAGAGGCGTTAAATCGCACGATCTGGGCGGCCAATTGACTGGTCCCAAGCGTGAAATAAACTGTTCACCGAACTCGCCTCTCAATTGGTCCATTGTTTCGCGTGCTGTGTGGCATGTGGCACCGTCTTGTTGAAACCACATGTCATGCAAGTCAAGCTCTTCCATTTTGGGCAAAAAAAGTTTGTAATAATCGCACGGTAGCGCTCACCATTCACAGTAACGTTGTGATTCGCATCATCCTTGAAGAAATACGGCCCAATGATGCCGCCAGCCCATAATCCGCACCAAACGGTTGTTTTTTGTGGATGCATTGGTAGCTCTTGCAATGATTCTGGCTGCTCTTCACTCCAAATACGGCAGTTTTGCTTGTTCACGTATCCATTCAACCAGAAATGAGCCTCGTCGCTGAACACAATTCTTCGATAAAAAAGTGGATCTTCATCTAACTTTTCAAGAGCCCATTCACCAAAAATTTGGCGTTGTGGTAGGTCGTTTGGCTTCAATTCTTGCACCAGCTGTATCTTATAAGGCTTCACACCCAAATCCTTCCGCAAAATTTTCCACGTAGTGGAGTAACAGAGGCCCAATTGCTGCGAACGGCGCCGAATCGATAATTCACGGTCATCACCAACACTGGCCGATACGGCTGCGATATTTTCTTCAGTTCGCACTCTACGTAAGCGTGTTGGTGGTTTAATGTCCAACAATGTAAATTTGGTGCGAAATTTTTTTACAATAGCCCGAATAGAAGCCTCAGTAGGTCGATTAAACTGACCATAAAATGGAAGAAGCGCGCGATGAACTTTCTTAACAGAGCACGCATTTTGGTAATAAAATTCAATAATTTGCAAGCGTTGTTCGTTTGTAAGACGATTCATGATTAAATTATAGGCCAAACTGAAGATGTTTGACAGTGACACAAGATACAAAACGTGCGTGAGCTGTCAAAACTAGTGTTGCCAAAAAGATAATTGCAAAAAAATCACTCGTTAGCACTTCCAGTAATTGCCATTAGTGTGGCGATATCCAAAAATATTTTACAGCTAAAAAATTATAAAAGAAAGCCTAAACTGTCAAAAATAATGATAAAATTCTAATTGAATTTTTGTGGTTTTAAGCGGCCCATACAATTGTGAATTGAGTCTTTCAACTGAATTGATTATTGCCCACACACTTCATAAACTGAATTGAAAGATTTTCATTCAACTATTAAATTCAATGATTTGATAGACAATTTTAAAAATATATAACGTTCTCTTTGCAAAAACACTAGAAATATAAATTTTGAGACCTGAACAAGAGACTCGAACACACACAACACAATCGAATTGCAAGACTTGCTAGTCAACTTGAAAAAATCAAAACATTTTAATTTCTCTTCAGCCAACTCGACAACTGCCAAACTAATCAACTGGCAAAGCCATACACGCTTTGATTTGGACAACAACCGACTCAGTTGCTAACTGAGTTGAAACGTGTATGGGTTGCTTTAGTTAGCATATCATTATGAATGGTTTTCTTTTCATAATTCTTTCCTATGAACACTTATTGTTTCTGTAATACAAACTGATTATGAAATAGTAAAATATTTATTGAACATACAACAAACATATTCAAATTAGAATATGTAGTTAGGTGCATTCACTCGAAGTTTTCAAAGAAAAAGCATAATTAAATTCAATATTGCACACTATTTATGTTCATAATCACAAAATAGAGAGAAAAAAGCAACTTGAAGCATAAATAGCTTTGAATTAGAATAGCAATACAATTTATACACAAAAACTAAATTTAAACACGTCAACTTCTGAAGATTCATCCGATGTAGTATTATTATATTGTATATATTTTAATCGGATTTCCAACCTGTATTCAGCTGTTTGACATCACACTCAATATAAATTAGTAAACTCGTACTTTTTAATGTCATTACAATTAAAATTTTAGTTTTTCAGAGATTCACACCACTAAAAACATTTTGAACTTCTGCGTTGCTAAATGACAAAAACAGGAACTTACTGCAAAAGTAGCTAATTCTCTGCTACTGATATTCCAACGTTGGAATTTCATCAAGTTTTTTTTTTAGCTTTAATTTATTTATTAAATCTTCACAAAGTGAACAACAACAAGTAAGAGTGTAGTATATTCGGCTGGGCCGAATCTAAAATACCCTTCACGATAGTCACGAATATGTATAGTATATTAAAAATGTGACCTAAATATGCTCGGTTATATATGAACCGATATGGGAATTTTCTATTTTCTGTATTTTAGTAACCTTCTTTTATAACGAGAATTGCTTTTCAGCAAAAAAAAAAAAAAAAATTTTTTAATGGAAAAATCGGTTCAGGGTATATATGGCCCGATATCGAAAATTTTAATTTTCCATATTTATATAACCTTATATCATTACCAGAACTGCTTTTGAGTACAACAAATTGTTTAAGTTCGCTTACGCGATATTTTCATGAAAAACCCGATTTAGGCTATATCTCGGGTATATCTGGACCGATATCAGAAATTTTAATTTTCTCTATTTTCGTAACCTTCTTTTATGACAAGAACTGCTTTTCAGCAAAAAAAAAAATGTTATTGGAAAAATCGGTTCAGGCTATATCTCGAGTATATATGGACCGATACCGGATATTTTCTTTTTCCTTATTTATATAACCTTATTTCATTACCAGAACTGCTTTTGAGCACAAAAAAGTTGTTTAGTCGGCATTTTCATCAAAAAACCTGTTAGGCTATACACCGGGTATATATGAACCGATATCGGAAATTTTCATTTTCCATATTTATGTAACCTAATTTCATTAGCAGAACTGCTTTTGAGCACAAAAAGTTGTTTAAGTTCGCTTACGCTGCATTTTCATGAAAACCCCGGTCTATGCTATATCTCGGGTATATATGGCCCGATATCGAACATTTTTATTTTTCATATTTATATGACCCTATTTCATTACCAGAACTGCTTTTGAGCACAAAAAAACTGTTTAAGTTCGCTTACGCGATATTTTCATGAAAAACCCGATTTGGGCTATATCTCGGGTGTATATGGACCGACATCGAAAATTTTCATTTTTCATATTTATATAACCCTTTTTCATTACCAGAACTGCTTTGAGCACAAAAAAGTTGTTTAAGTTCGCTTACGCGACATTTTCATGAAAAACCCGATTTGGGCTATATCTCGGGTATATATGGACCGATATCGGAAATTTTCATTTTTCATATTTATGTAACCTAATTTCATTACCAGAACTGCTTTTGAGCACAAAAAAGTTGTTTAAGTTCGCTTACGCGGCATTTTCATGAAAACCCCGGTCTAGGCTATATCTCGGTCTAGGCTATATCTCGGGTATATATGGACCGATATCGGAAATTTTCATTTTCCATATTTATGTAACCTTATATAATTATCAGAACTGCTTTTGAGCAAAAAAAGTTATTTAGCTTCACCTATGCGACATTTTCATTAAAAATCCGATTTGGGCTATATCTCGGGTATATATGGACCGATATCTGAAAAAAAATTTTTTTGTCTTTTAGTCACCATGCTTAATAAGTGTGTGAAGTTTGAAGCAAAACGAACAACTTTTGTTTTCAAAAATTTTCATACAAAACTGCAAAAAAAAAATGGCTTTTTTCGGAATTTTGAATATATCTCAGCTATACGTGGACCGATATTACTGAATTTCAATAGCAAACCCATGAATCGATGGGGTAAAAGAATGGTGAAAGAAAAAAGTTTCTAAGTCTAATGGTTTTCTCAGAAACGGTATTTCAACAGCGGACAGACGGACAGACGGACATCGCTTAATCGACTTTTCCATTAATTCTGATTCAGAATATATATACTTTATAGGGTCGCAAAAAAAAACTGTAGAAATTACAAACGTAATCACAAACTTATATATACCCTTTACATTTTTGTGAAGGGTATAATAAGCATTCAAAAATTAATAATATATACAAAAACTTAATTAAGTCCGGCCAATGCTAGACAAAAAATTTTATTTTGCGACAATTATATCCGTGAAATCACCTATTTAACGCTCTGATGGTGGCAAGGGTATCCCTGCTTCTCAATCGAGTGTGACCGCTAACTTAAGTATGTTTCATGCAAGAGGGTTTGGGTGAAGTTCCTGTTTGCTAATATACCTTGTCGCATACTTTGAAAATTCATCTTATACCAGCGGAGAATGCTGGGTAATCTGCTAAAGTTGAAGTGTGAATACCAAATTTAGTTGGCATGTCAGAAGCGTAAATCAAATATAAAGTAGGCCCCAGTATGCTGCCTTGGGGAACACCTGCCTCGATTGGCTAAGTTGGGCTTATAAAGTCGACTTCTCTGATAACAGTTTTCGGCCGTGTGTGAGTGTTTGCAAGCAAGTTCAACTTTATTTTGTGCATTTAACCCTCGTGTCACCCTTTACCAAAAGTTTGGGAAACATCAGTGAATAGTGCTGAACAATGGTCCTCAAAAGTCTTTCTTATAACATTAACTAGTCTATGCGTTTGTTCTATTGTGCTATGTTTAGCCCGAAAGCCGAATTAATGATTAGGAGTCAACTTCGCCATTAACAACTTTTCGAACAGTTTTGAAATTGTTGGTAGCAGACTTGTTGGTCTATATGATCCTTCTTTAGTAGGATCCTTTCTCGGCTTAGGTGTTATTTTCACTCTGCTGGATAATATTATAGGCTCAAAATAGCGGTAAAAGTAAAAAGAAAAATTCTTCTAGGCATACGAGGTAACTGTTCAAGCATTTTACCAGTAATTTTATCAATGCCTGGAGTTCACTTTATTTATAGCGTTTTCGATATCTTGAAAACTAAGTATCAAAGGCACAAGCGGTCTAACAGCATATGGCGGTAATTCAGATGCATCATTTGTTGTATCATTAGTAAAAAACGTTTATCAAATGATTTACATACACCATCCTCTTTTCAGAATCGCTCCTTGTCCAGTCTCCAGTTGAAGTTCGTAAAGTTGGCTTACCTATTACGGGTCTTTTGAGACTTTTGTCGCTTTCCATAGGTAATAGTCGGATTGAGTGGTAACATCAATACCTTCCAAATAATTTTCAAGGGAAGAAATTTATTTATATTCTGAAGCAGATTTCTTAATTGAGTTATGCATTCCCGTAGCCTGCGTTTAAGCTGGGGAGACTTGCGAAGTTGCCACTTTTTTCTAATTCTTCTTTTTTTAGGTCAGAAGTTGTTCAATTACAGACGAATATGTTCTATTGCTCACATTTCTGAATCTTTTATGGCTAGTGGTAGCATGTTATACGGCCAACTTAAGGAGCTCAGAAAATTCGTTAGTTGACACATCAATATCCTCAGGGGTTCTCAAGGCAATGTTTTCCGTACAACGTGTACTCAAATATTTTTTATATTTTAACCAGTTAAGTCTAGTGAAGGTCAACGCCAAGTCATTCAACGGGGAACAAAACTCCTGGGGGAACGAAACAGAGATTATAGTGGGTGAGTGATGTGATGACAAATCTAATGAAGGCTCCACTTGCATCCACTCTAAAGGAAAATTTTTTGTAAATCCAAAATCTATAACATCATGGATCTTTGGTCGGTCTGACGGCCAATAAGTGGGGTGTCCGCTTGGAACCACATCTTACTACTAGAATATTAACTTTAGATATCACTAAAAGATAAGTAATAAAAAAAAATCGAAATTAAAATATTATTTAAAGGGAAAAATAAGAAATTGACCCACTGTTATGTTTCTACAACTTTAAAATGTCAGACTATTCTATTTAATGACATCATTTGACCAATCTGCGCAGAACTTTCAATTTTTGTGTTGCGTTGGCGTAATTTGGTACTTTATCATTCTTGGCGTTAACCTACTATTTATTAATTTATAGTGTTAATTATTTAATATTTCCTGTTAAATAAAATTTAAACAAACACTGCATGGTATTGTACACAACTTATCTGCTGTTTTACTAGAAAGTCAACCTATTGCTAGGAACGCAACTGCGACGAACGACGAATTTTTGGTCGCGAATATTCGTCGCTAAAAATAAAACACATTTTCATATGCACCATATGAAAATGAAAACAATTGTGGAGTTCGACGAAATTCGTTATACTCAGCGAAAGTTGATATAGATTTATTTCCAATTGTTTGTTATATAAACAAAATATTTTTCACGATTTAATATTTTTATATTTATATTAATCCATGTAGTAAAAAATGTATGAAGATGTTTTCAATTGTAGTGTACCACAACAACAATCACTCAAAACAATAACAAATACGTTGGCCACACACTGTGTGAAAATATTGTAAAATTAGTATGAGCAGTCAGCATGTGTGACTGAACCAAATTTAGGGCATTTCAGTGCAATTGATTATGAGTCAATATCATATGAAATCGAGTGCATTGAAATGCATTGATTTGTAATTGGTTGTTGAATACCAACTTCATGGCATCGAATGAAAAAGGAAATGTAAAATAGATAAGCTAGAGTAAGTTAGAAAGGCTAAGAACGCTTTTCATAAGTAGTATATAAGACTAGAATTCAATAAATTAGACTTTTGATTTTAAACATAATTCGGTAAAATCTGCCTATGTTTTTTTCTTAAGTTTCACTCTTTTGGCATTCTTTTGAACAAGTAAAATTTAGCTGTACTCAACAGCTGCGATAAATATAAATGATCATTATTTTTTTATATACAACTCCGGCACCACAATCCTGTGCTGCCATACAATATATAAAGTACCTCAAATAATTTGTTCCAAAATCCCTCTTTCGGATAAGATTTGTATAGGTTTACTATTAATATGGTTCCCTTAGTATTTATATTCATTTTTTAATTTTTTCTTTGCACAGAATATAAACAATGTTATTTGCTCAAAATGAATTTATACAACGAATATTTGCCGGCGAAAACGTCACTAAGGGCGAAATTCGTCAGTCGTCGCAGTTGTGTTCCTAGCATTTAGCATTATGAATTTATGTTAATATCTATTAAATTTTTAGCGATAATAATTCTTGATTATTTATTCCTGAAGAATTTTACATATTTTTTTTATAAAAATAAAAAACTGTGGGAATGTTCTTATCAAATGTGTTTTGAGTGCGAGCATCAATTTAAATATTATTGTTGGGGAACCTTCCCTCAAACACAACTCGACTTTCCTGCTACTCTGACGAACGAGTACGCTGACCGGTGAAGTCAGTCGCAAATCGAAAGTCAAACAGTCCACTTATATAAATAATAAATAATATGAATAATATACATATATAGTTTGTGCTTTAATTGCTTATAAACAAAAAGAAAGGAAATTAATGTGGCTTTGTTCAGAAATAATTATTGCCAATCATTATGTTTCGCTCAAAGCTTAAATACCCGTTTTCAGAGCTTGAAAGCTGTGAGTTAAAATCATTTTATAAGTTACGCATATTTTAGCTTTAAAAAATAAGATTTTTAGCAAACTTCATCAAATGTTCTTTAACTTCAAGAAGCTTAAAACCTCAAAAGAGTTTAAGTACGATGCAATTGTTCTCCATTCCCAAAACTCTTTAAAATTACTGTGTACTTCAAAATCAAACAAAATCTTAAACAGGAAGCCTCCTTTTTTAGTCATTATTTGTTTGTGTTTCTTTTATGCTTAACTGAAGTACTCAGAATTTGTTACAAGAAATAAAAAAGACAAAAACTGAAAATAGACAAATAGAAAAATAATATCAGAAAGGTAAATTTATCCTCCTAAACAGGAAACAATTGCCTGAAATATTTGTGGTTAAGTTGTTGTTCATTTCAACTGAGAATCTATACAGGATTTCTGTGTTTTTTCCCCAGTGTTAAGTTTTCCTGTGTCTGTGTATCCCTGACGTGCTATGTAAAGTTCAATTTCTTTGTTGGTTGGGTGTTTAAGTACTTCATATACTTTTTTTTAGCGAGAAACTGTCGGTTCTTACGTTAACACGCCATAATGTAGCTTATTTGCTTTAAAGCTTTTTATGTTGCCTAAAGTTGAGCTAAGATGAGTTGAGTTTCTTTTCATATGAGTGTTTGTAATATCCTTAAGGATAAATGTTTGTTGGTTGCAAATGAGGTTTTACATCAAGCATAGACAGGAAATTCATCTTCGTCAGGGTTTTAGTCTGTTTTATTTTCTGTTTTTTTTTTCTTAATGTTTTACCGATAACTGTGTGCAGGGACGCAAGTATTCTTCCTCTTCAGTTTTTAGTTTGTTTATTTTGTTGTTTGCCACAAGAATGTGCATTCAAATCATAATAAAGTTTTGGTATTGAAATTGTGGAAGATAAAAATGTTTTTTCTTTTTTTTATTCTGTAGCTGTGTTCGTTCATTTACTCGTTTTTAGGGGCTTTAAGATATTCTTGCAATCTTTTGATGATAAAAGTATTTAAAGCATTTATGGTTGAAGAGTGTTGCACAATATAATATCTTAATTCGCAACCTGGTGCAAATGATCTTGCATCACATAGCATTTGCAAAATGGCTGAGTATATTCTTACTATACACTAGCAATATAAATAGAGATGCGTTAGGGCTATAGTTATATTCACAAGATTGTAAAGAGCCCTAAATACATATTCACAATCATGTACAAACGGCCTTTTTTTATCTGGTACCAGTACTCAGGGGATGATCCCTACATATGCAGCGCATTGTACTGGAGCTAGGAAAATAGGTTATGATGAGGAGGAAAAAGGGAGTAGTGTTCGCGGAGTGTTAACAATAACAACACGAAAGACTAAAACAAACTCTATTGCAGCATTTAAAATGTTGGAATTAAATTAATTAAAACTGATCAGTGCCCAGTGTATATACCTTCGACACTGCTCAGAATAGCAAAATTTAGTCCAACACCTTCCACACTACAAGGTAATGAATGTATCATTTCATTTGTAAAATACAAACAAATATATTATACCACCAATTGAAGAAATACGGAGTTTTTGAATCAAACGCTCGGGCGAAAATCTAAAAATATAATCGAGATAAAAAACGATTTAGGCCAACTAATTGAAAATGATAACAAGAAGGCTGAAACTTTTAACCAATATTTTATAAACTGTATTAGGAGCTTATATGCATCAATAGAAACAAACTCTAATAATGAGTTTAATGCTTTCCGAAAATATCGCAAAATAGCATCAGATTAAATCATATTATAGAAAATAAAGCTTTTAGGTTTACATATAAACAAAAGTCCTGCAAGTGATTGTATAACCTCAAAAAGCGTATTCGCATGCAGATACTTTTTAGCACCTATATTAACAAGAATATTGGTTCCACGATTGATAAAGGTATATATCCTGATATTTTAAAGATCCACAAAATTATTCCGACTCCTAACGAAGCACGTTGTATTAAAACCGATAAGTTTAGACCTGTAGCAGTAATACCAGTAATAGAAAAAATTTTTGAAACAATACTTTATCAAATCAAACATACAATTGTATTTAAAACGAGAATTTAATGTATTCACATCAATATGGGTTTCGAAAGGGTAGTACTACAGAGGAGGCCATCATCAATGTGTTTAATTACATCTATGATGGTTTGGACAGTTTTAGTGGAATCGCAGGATTATTCTACGATTTCTCTAAAGCATTCGATCTTGATAATCATGCAATATTAATTAGAAAATTAGAATTTAATGGTGTGAGGGGTATCAATTTAAATTTGTTCAAAGACTATTTGGCTAATCGAAGGCAATATGTTCAGGTAAATAGTTCAAGAAGTACTCTTGAGAGCGTAGAATACGGGGTTCTTCCAGGAAGTGTGTTGGAGCCTTTAATATTTAATATTTACATAAATGATATCGTTAATTTGCAGCTTTTTATTTATGCAGATGACTTACATATATTTATTATATCCATAGAAAGAAAATTTATTTCTGGAAACAACTGCTGGAAAAGACGCAGCTCTCATTTTTGAGTTTGAAAGGCTTAAAAAATTAGTTGTAAACTGTCAAAAAACAAAACTATTCTGGTTCAGACCGCAGCTAATTCGAAATACATAAAACTAAAATATTTGTAGGGGCAAGCAGAGAAAATACATTTCTTCATATAGTTATGCCAACATTAGTATGCAATCTATAACATTTTGTATTGTTGCCGCAAAATACGTATTATCGTTTTTAACATAATTTAAATCTTTATAAATACACTATAATAAAAATGTTACAGTATCTATTATTACGGTTCTATTCATTTTAAATATGGTTGGATGGAATAATAGTATTTAAAATATATAGTTTGAGTACGATACTAGCTATTGTTATACGTATATAAAAACTTTTTATTTTAAACATATGTAAGTTAGACTTACTCACTGGCAACATATGTATATTTACAGATTATACTTACTATTGTGGTTTTTTTTTCAAGATATTGATAAGTATTTTAATTTTAGTTTTATTTTTTTGCCTTTTCAAGGAGTAAGTTATTTTGTGTGCTTTATTATTGAATAGAAAAAAATAAAAAGTTTTTATATATTAAATTTTGGGTAAAATAAATAAATAGGCCGGTCAAGGAGAATTTTGTAAAAACATCTTCATAAATAAACAATAATATATGAAGATAATAAGGTTTGTATCAGCATTTTTATTTTTAGAAATTCATTTACAGATCTGCAACCCAATAATTTATTCAAGATACCAGGAAGTTGCCCAAATGTTATTGCCTTTTTGTATATTAATTAAAGTCAAGCATTTTTAATATTTTTATTTTTTTTTAACTTTATCTCTACCACATGATTTTTTTTTTCTACGTGTGGAAAGCAAATTATTGAAGTTGATTCAATGAAATATTTAGGGGGTTTTCTTCAAAATAACTTAAGTTGGAACAACCATATTAAACATGTTCCTTCGAAAATATTACCAGCTCTTGGAATCCAATGCAAGCTTAAACATAAACTAAACGAGAACACTAAATGCGTAATTTTTCAAGCTATTATTCAAAGTCACTTGAACTATAAGGCACTTGTTTATGGTTTTAAAAGAAATATAGATTTAAAATCTTTACAAATTGTTCAGAATAAGTCTCTCAAAGCTGTATTCAATCTCCGCCATTTATATCCTTCTTATCGCAAATGTGTTATCAATTTATGGAATTTGTAAACAACAATTACTTGTTTTTAAAGCTTTAAAAGGAGTAGGGCATCATACAATTCCCTTTTACACAAACCAAACAGTAATTGATACAAAAAACTGTGAAAATTTGAGAATTTCTCGTTGCTATACTGAAACTATAAAACAAAGAATTGGTTATATCGGCAATTTGGAATATAATACCCTAGCACAATATTTCAAAGAACGTATGTCTATTTCACCTTTTAAACAAACTTTTAAAAACCTATTTATTCGAACACTCGCACAACTAATTAACTTTAGATCTTCTCCTATATAAACTACAGGGTCCGCCCGTAAGGTGCTCGTATACTACTTTGTTTTGCCGCCATTTCGGTAAACATTAGTCTTAACCGTTCATATGTGGCAGCTATGAAGTAAACACGTGGCAAATTTATTATGGAAAAATATTCAATAAACCATTCAATAATCGTTAAAACATTTTATCAAAAGCAATCATCGATTACTGTGACGATGAGAAAGTTAAGTGAAATTTAGGAGGGAAGCAACGTGCCAACAAAGCGTAGTATTTATCGTGTAGTGAATGATTTCGAATAAAGACGTTGTGGCCCAAGTATGGACCACAACGTACTGCAAGATCGGCTGAAAATATTACTGCAGCTCAAGAAAGTTTTCAAAACAATCCATCAACCTCAGTGATCAGCAGCTTTATCTTCAAAGAACAACTTTGGCCACAATTTGGCGCAAGGATTTTCATTTATTTCCATTTAGGATTCAGTTGACACAAGACCTTCTCCCACAAGACGATTTACACCGCCGTAGGATGTTGCAGATCGCGCATGACAAACCTGATTTTCATGAAAAAATCCTAATGAGTGACGAGTCATATTACCATTTGAGTAGGTATCTGAAAAAACAGAATATTGGTTCTGGGCAATAGAAATTATTCATCAGTTACCTTTGCATCCATTAAAAGCGACAGTCTGGTGTGCATTTTGGTCAAGGGGAATCATTGGACCTTACTTCTTTGAAAAATTAAAACGGCGTAATGGTAATTGTGAATGGGCAGTGATATCGTGATATGACTGAAAACTTTTTAACCCCACAGCAACGTGTGGTGTCAACAAAACGGCGCCAGACCGTGTACAGCCAGAATTACAATGGAATTAGTGCGCGTAGTACTCGTATACCTTCCCGACGTATATCCGTTATGTATACTGTAACTTACATAACCAAGAAACAGGGTTTGCCTTGGCGTATTCCTTACTAGGGTACTCTGTTTTTCCGGTAAAGAGGGGAAGTGGTCCCCCGTTCCGGTGCAATTTGGTTTCATCCGAAATTAATAATGAACATGTATAGAAAATAAGAACAACGGTGAAAAAAAAGAGAAAAAAAATACACGTGTACACATATTGCTACCTATTCCGGTGCAATTTGTTTTTTTTTTTTAATTTAAATTTAACACTTAACTTAAAATTATCACACAATTTACAGAGTTTTAATCAATATACTAACTTCTCATCTATAAAACTTTTCATCTATAAAATGAACAATATCAAAACACAAAACATATTACTATTTTTATTCTCTCTGATATTTATAAACATCTGTTTGGCACTTCTTTAACAGGATGCTTCATAATCATTAAGTTTAGCATAATCTTTTACATTATGATTCATTTACAAAATTTTGCTTGTCGAAAATTTTAGACGGTAAGATAAGAGTGTGAATGCGAAAGTTGTCGTTTTACGACTACGCCAAACACAATAAGGGTGAATATTTAGCTCATAAAAGGATGTTTATTATAAAAAAATATTTTACTTCAGAGGAAGGTAATATGTTTAAAAACCTCTGATTTGATATTTTACATGAATTAATATAAATGAAAAATCAATCATATACACTCGTGCACACATATATAATTAAAAGTCATACCGTATATACACATTTAAGTATATACGCAATACATATACGTATATATGGTGATACAATCAAATAAATGAATTGGTCTTCTTTAATAAACGCCGGAAATTAGTGGGTTACTAGACATGATACAAGAAACCTTGAAGCGTTCTGTTAAACAATTTATTTTTTCGATAATTAATTTTATATTATTTTCTTCGTGAAGATGTTTGGTAGAGAAATGTCATGGTAAAGTATGCATCATATTTAATAGCTTATTTTGACAGGTTTAATAATAAACATACATAAATAGAAAATACGAACAGCAGTAACAAAATACGTGTGCACAGGATGAAAGGGAAAACACTACTCACAAACAACAAACACCACTCCCGCGGCCCGCACCGTTTATTACTTTTTAGAGCAATCGTATTAGTGGGTGCTGATGAGCAGTATAGTGACTGCGAAACAGATAGTTGTCCCCCAGCTTAGTGTATTCAAATGTTTTTTCCAGCCTTCTTTGTTTTGTTTTTTACATTTTTTTTGTTTTTTTTTTTGTAGCATTTTTTATTTATTGAATCTTCCAAATTAACTAACAATAAGTATTCAAATCTTAATACTAAATTTAAAATTAAAAAGATGAGCTTTAAAATTACAAAAAAAATGTGCTTTATACTTAAGTCCAGCCAATGCTAGACAAAAAGTTTTATTTTGTGGGAGCTATTTCGGTAAAATCACCTATTGAGCAATCTGATGGTGGCAACGGTATCCCTTCTTCTAAGCCGAGTGTGACCGCCAAAATTAAGAATATTGCTCGCAAGAGGGTTTGGATGAAGTTCCAGTTTACTGACATACCTTGTCGCGTACTTAGAAAATTCCTCTTTTATCAGCGGAAAACTCAGATCTTTATGAATTCGTGAATTGTTTACATACCATGGAGCTGCAGTAATCGTTCGAAGAATTTTGTTTTGTCGCATTTGAATTTTTTCAATATTTGACGCTGAGGCGGTGCCCCATAATTGAATTCCGTAGCACCATATAGGTTTTAGAATTGCATTGTATAGCAGAAGTTTGCAATCCAACTTCAATGTCGAGTTTCTGCCCATAAGCCAATTTAGTTGCGCTGCTTTTAGTTTCAACTGAGTGACTTTTGCTTCAATGTGAGGCTTCCACGCTAGCCTACGGTCGAGGTGTATACCAAGGTACTTGACTTCATTGTTATAATTAAAACTAATTCTTGGCGAAAGCCAGGTTTGAAGTTGAGCCAGACGAATACCATCATTTAATATTAGAAATATTCGATAAGTTCAACTATTTATCATTAAGGCACATAAATAAAATTTTAGTCGATTAATGTCAACACTGATTAGTCGATTGTTATTATATAGTTCTTGTATAGAATTTTAATCGATTAAGGCCGAAACTATCTAATTGGTTTTAAAGTTAGTCGCTCATATTTTCAATTGATAACCTTTTAAGTAGATTAAGGGCCTGTCCGACGACTTCGAACGATAACGCTGGTTGATATTATGAGTAGCAAAAAAATTATTAAAAACGAACTAAGTGACCTAATCGCAACATGTATGGATTCACTACTGCGAGCAATAGATGTACTTTTTAACAAAAAAAAAATCCGCGAAGTATTGCGACCGTTAACGTTCGATATCGTGGCACAGGTTATAAAGCTTTAATCGATTATATTTGTATTCCAAAAAAAATTTTTGCTTAAATATTTATCCTAATTGCGAAAATTTAGAATTAAAATTTTGATAAATCAGGATCAAAAAACCGATTATGACCAGTACTGTTTAATCGGTCACACTTTTCTTTGGTTACATTTTTGGTCAATTGCGAGGATGGCAGAGGCAGCAAATTTTTTTTACTTAAATTACATTTGGTTGAATATTAATTTGACTAAAATGTTAATTAATTCCAGTTTTATTAATTTATTAACTTTTTAATCGTTCACATACAACAATTTTAATCTAATTTGTTTCAGCAAAAGTTATTATTTATCCCAAATTTTTTTATGTTGTTGCAAAATTTTAAAAATTTACTGTCATGCAGCGTTTAATGCCAAGTACAAATAAAGCCCCTTTATTTCATCAAATATTTCTTCAGGGGATAAGTATTTGTTTTAACAGGAAAAATCTTGTAAATATGTCTTCAGTTTCGTCTTTAACTTCAAGTGTAATTTAATACTCTTTTTGTTGTGTTTCAAATTTTTTTTTTTAGGAATTAATATAAAAAATATTACAAGTGCATGTGTGTATGCTTAATGGCTTTGAGTTGCACTCTTAAATACATGACAAACTGTAGAGGGAAAATGTTAATGACTCGTACAAAAAAATATTGTAGCCGCCGCTGCAAAAAAATATATATAAACCAAAAAAGATTTAACATTAGTACAGCTTTTGTCGATACAACAAAAGAATACTAAAGAATGGCAACTACAAAACTCTAAAGATGATATACAAAGAAAATTGTAAAAAAAAAACGAGAACACACACAAGAATAGGAAAAATGTTAAATATAGTACCTGTGTGAAAAGGATACTTGAAATCATAAGAAAGAATACAAAAAATAGAATAGAAAACGGAAAGAGAGAAAAAAAAATAAGCAAGAAAAAAGTGATATGATGCTTGTGATTTGTATGACTTGAAAAAATGTCACAAGTAGAAGGAAAACAGCTACACACATACGCAGCCACATACACACACACACACACACACACACTTGCATGCATGCATTACAGCAACAACAAAGAGACAATCTAAATAAAATACATGCATGCATGCAGATGACTAATTACAAACATTAAATGACAAACAACAGCAGAAAGAATAAAACGTTGGCATGCAAACTCACTTATACAGCGATGTAAGCACTCACACACACACACTGACACACACACACACACATATATACTCACACAATTAACAATGAACTAACAGGAAAATGCTAATGATGATTTAGCTTTTGCCAGTGTGCATGTGCATGTGTGTGTGTGTGAGTGGGCAAAAGTTCATAAATAAAATGGTTGGCTGAGGGAGGATGTGGTGGTTGATGATAAAGATGAAAGGCTTAATTGCTTATAAGACTCATGTTTGTATGTAAAATTATAAAACGGCACATACAAATCTACATGCATTCGCTTACATACATACGTATTTACTCAGTGTAAGAGACTGTAAATCCTTTAAACATACATTCTTACTTGCAACAAAAAGTAACAGACAAATGAGTAGAGCCTAAGATGGGCTCATACGTAATTATCCATTGCATCGCAAACATCCAGTTGCACAAACATGACATATAAATATCAAATACTCGTACATGCAAGTAAACATGTGCGATGTGAAATGTATGCACAAATAGTACATTTAAGTTAATTGGGGGTAGTGATGAGGTTACGAGCAAATATTGTAAGAAAGACACAAAAGTAAAACAGACAATCGTAACATGTGTATTTGAGACTAAACAATATCCGTTACTTCTTAAACACAATAAACCATCAACTGTTTAAAAAAGAGGTAACAAGAAGTCGCTTTCTAAGCTTAGCGAAAAACACAAGTGCTTTGAAAGAGAACCATGTAATTAAAACAAAAATTAAATAGATATTCAATTCGTTTTTTAAATACATTTACACTTTTCAATAACTTTTTGGACTTTTCTAACACTATCACACATGTTAACATTGGTCAAGGTCTTATACAAGCACATTAAAGTTGGACAACATTTTCGATACAGTGCTTGAAATGACACACTAGTCCCTTGTGCTCTTATTTTTAACTAATCATGGAAAATCTGACTTTCCTTAGTCTTTGTATCGGGTGGTTAAATTGCAAGGGCCGATGTTGAGTGTGAACCACACCTAAATGTCAAGTTTTTCTCTGAACTATATTTGACATTTCTCCATTTCAGATTAAGTCAATTTGAACCATGGAAAGATACACAATCGAACAACGCGTTAAAGTTATTAAGGCTTACGTGTGAAAATGGGCGTTTAGATCAAAGTAGATATCGAGCACTTTGTGATTTTTTCGGTCCATTTAATAGTCCAAATGTGCGTATAATCGGAAAAATCGTGCAAAAATTTTGGTAAATCTGTTCAGTACGAGATGTGAAAACATCAGTGTATGCTCGTACAGATCGTTCTGCAGAAAATAGTGTGGCTGAAGGGCCGTTCATCTCAAGTCGTCGGCGTGCCCAACAATTGCACCTCTCACGCTCGTCGTTGTTGAACATTATGCATAAAGACTTGCATTTACATGCTTACAAGGTGTAATTGACTCAAGAACTAAAGCTTTTTGACCATTCCAAGTGTCATCAATTCTCAGAATGGTGGCAAGAAATGTCAACAGTGGATGATCAATTTTCGCTGAAAATCATCTTCAGGAAAGAGATGAGGCACATTTTTACCCCAGTGGATTCGTCTATAAGCAGAATTGTCGCATTTGGGCGAATGATAATCCAATGGTATTACAAAGAGTGACTGTTTGGTGCATTTTCGGGCCATAATTTTTCTAAAGTGAGGCCGGGCAGGTAGTTACTGTGAATGCTGTTCGCTATCGTGAAATGATAACGAACTTTTTATAACCAAAATCGGAAGATATGGATGTGGGCGATATGTAGTTTCAACAGGGCGGTTCCACTTGCCACAAAACTAACAATTTAACAATTATTCTAAATATGTATTTAATAAAAAAACCAGACAAATTGAAAATATCTAAATTCAAAGTATATAACAAATTCGTTATACCCATTGCCTCGCTAAGAACATAATAAGTAATGCTATGATATAACTAAGTTTGAAGACATACGAATTCAATTCGTTATAACTACAATGAATTAGATTTGCTCATACGTGAAGATTGCATTCTCTTGATTACGGGACTTTGCTATTTTGCTATAATTTTATTATTACATAGAGGGCTTTGTGCGAGTATTTCGTTGTATAGAGGCGCTTGTAGCTGTTTTTATAACAGTTTTTATTTTCTAATTTACTTATATTAAGTAAGCTTTATTGCTCAGAATTTATTCGTTATAGCCATAATGTACTTTTGTATGAAAACCTTTGCAATAAACAGAGTTCCTCAACGGACTCGATATAATACGTCATATTAAATTACACGTTACAGCGAAGTCCGCTACATCGAAGTTTCACTGTAACAACAAGTTTTAAATAAAAATAACACAAACTAAATTAAACTAATTTTGTAACCAACACATGTTCTGTTAATGTTTACTACATGTTGCTTATTAACTTCAACAAATTAACAAAACAAATGCCGTTCACAGAATAACATTAAAAAATATTAACATAATTAACAAATATTCTAAAATTCATTCAGATCTACAGTTTTTTATTTAATTTTACTAAATACCCAGTGAAACAAACAAATCGGAAATGGGATGAGACCGATTGGAACAAAAACTTCAAGGGGTTTTGTTTTACTTCAGTGAGAAATTTTTTTTCATTACTTATATTATAAATGTGAAAGAGAAACTCTGTCTCTGTTTGTTACCTTTTACCGCCTAATCCACTGAATCGATGTCGATTAAATTCGATATGCAAATACCTTGAAGTTTGAGACTGATTATAGGATAGTTTTTATTTTGAATTTGGAGCCATAAAGTGCCATTTAAGAATCGATTTCTAATACTTTTTACAAAAATTACAAAAGCGTTTTTAAAATTCAGATTGGCGAAATGTCCTTCCAAAAAACTATTTTTTGAAAACAAAGTATGCACATATTTTTAGCTCTTTACTCTCAAATCACTGAACCCATTTAGATGTAGATCGGGTTGCAGATATTTTGAAGCCCGAGAATCAATATACGATGAATTTGATTTTAAAATTTCAGCCATAAAGAGAGAAAAGGGGTGTAAAATCACCACTCAAAAAATAATTTCTTTTCAAAGAGTTGGTCAACGGGCTGCAAATTAAAACAAAATTTGGCCACCGGACACATGAAAGACATCCGAAAACTAAACTTTGTAGTTACTCTAGCATTTCTTCTTTCAAAATAGTTTGTAAACATCAGACGATTTTGTCTATCCAGCTGAAAAAAATTCCAAGTAATTCGACAAAACTTTTTGCTTTCTCTAAAAGGGTATACCAAAGGGATGAAAATAAAAAAGTTTTTTGACAACGGATAAATTTAATGTCCGTCTGAAAAATAAATAACTGGTCAACTCAGCATTTATAAACTAATTTTCAGTATTCTTTTTATACCTTTCTGATTCCGTTTGTAATTTCTACAATTTTCATTTCCAACCCTATAAGGTATACATATTCGAATCAGTATTGATAGAAAAGTAGATTAAACTATGTCCGTCTGTCCGCCGTTGAAAAACCGTTTCTGAAAAATTCATTAGATACTTTTTTCTTCTATCATTCTATTACTCAATCGATTCATGTGTTTGCTATATCCAATATTCCAAAAAAATAATTTTTTTTTGCAATTTTGTATGCAAAAAATTCTTTCTTTTGCTTTTCCCCGATTTTCCCCGACATCGGTCCATACATATCAGAGCATTTTATGGCTAAATTATGAATAGCAACCGAACTTTACAGAAAAACTACAACTACACAGAAAAAATTATAGTAAAAATAAAATCAACAAAATTTTTGTCTGAAAAAACAATGTGTATGCATATACATAAATATCAAAAAAATTACCTTGGATATCGTATTTTGTTGCTGTTTATAAAAATAGTTGTTTTTGACCAATAATTATTTTTACTAAACTTTTGTTTGAATCCGCGAATTCCTTTACAGGTCCTGATTCAAACAATTTATTAATTGATTCAACGAATTTCGTTATTGAACACAAAAAAAAAAATTTCTGTGTAACTATAAAAATTATAGTACACAGAATATGTATGGCAACTATTTTCAGTTGCTGAAAACTTATCGATAGTGATATTTTGAAAAATTTCAATCAAAATTTTTGTAAACAATAAAATTTGTTTTATGAAGAAGACTAGAATTTTAGTTTAAAAGAAAAAAATTAATATGAGTTCATCAACGGAAAAACATGGAAAATGTATCATCTATTAGAAGGCGGTTAAGGAATGCTCTTAATCCTTTAGATTCGCACTTTTTGATGTAAGTAAATACCATTTATGGGATACGTTTTGGTAACTACTTATCTGCATGTCTTTTTTCACCCTTAAAGATTCTTTCTGCCTTCCTCAGGGTGCCATGATGTGTTTCGTAGAAATTTTTACGAATGCCCCCCTCCAGTTGTATGCAGATTGCAATTACATTACACACATTTACTCGTTCAACTTTGCCTTATAATAAACTCTCGGCCAGTCTTCGGATGTCCGAACTGAGGGACCAATGCTATTTAATTTTTCTGAAATATTGGTCCAAACCTGATCTGCAGTGGCTTTACATTATCCAAATGCTCCAACAACGTGAGGTTTTGCTTCCATTTCTTCTTCGAGGGTGTCTGCTGCTTAAAAGTAATTTTATCCATTTTCAGATGTGAATATTAATAGAATCAATTAAATTTACTCGTTTTTTTGTTTTTCCGCATATTTCGTTTTCAAAAACCATACACACGCAAAGAAAACGCAGTTTAAAATATGGCTGCTACAACATTATTTCAACGAAGTGCTTAATAACTACTTTTGATTTGTTCCGAATTATTTCTAACTATTTTATACCACGAAAATATAAATTTTATTTTAGCTTGAATTTATTATCATATGTATAATAAATTATGACAAAAATACGGTTCTATTAAAAAAAAGTTATTTGCAACATTAGTAAAAAGTAAAGCGGTTATATATGGCAAAAATATGGTTTCTTAGTATCATAATATGGTTGAGTATGACACTAATATGGTAGCTCCAATTAATACTATCGTTGCTTATTACTATATTGAACCAAAAAATAGAATAGTCATTTATAATTTTTTGTTTACAATGCTATGGAGAGTCATATCAATGGTGTTTTAAATTCACAATATAGATAAAGATCTTAATAGTAATTAGACTATTATGGGACGGATGGTGATAGCTTTGGCTAATGATTTCAGACAGTCTATCGGTTATCGCTAGAGGTAAGCAGCAAAAATGCATGCATGCCTAAAAGCGTCTTCGCTGTACATACATGGAAAAAAATATTTTTTTACAACAAACATGAGTGTAAGTGCGATGCCTACTCTTATACAAATCGGGGATAAGGTATGAATTTTACAATATGGTCCAACACTCGAATAGTTTAAATTGTCATATTTATCCCGACCACAAAAATAATATACATAAATAATAATGAATGGGTATAAGAAGAAATAACTTCAGCACTGACTTATGGGGCAGATTAATGGGCATACATTGTAAGATATCGTCGGCGGGGCTGCCGAATATATGTCTATAGGCAATTTCATAGATATTAAAAAAGTGACTCATATGCTGTTGAGTTACTCAATTCTTAAGAACTAACACGCTTGCCTTGCTGCAAATTGAGACTGAAAGTGGGCATTCCGGCTCCAGCAGCACGAACCCTTATTGTTCTAAAACTCTATAGCTTCACACGATTGCAAATTATACTTTTGGGACGGCGTATTGTGGCAAAATTTTTAGGGATATATAGGAATAATTCAATTCGATTTGCTATTCCAGCCAAAAGTCCAGTCTCTAAAAAACATTAAACTTAAATAATGTTTAAATTAAACATTAAATAATAAAAAACTTGTAGGATGCAGTTTTCTTTGTGCTTTTCTCTCTGGTAGGGTGGCACATACATATAAGTACTGCGGTTCGTCGTTACACTAAGTAATTATTTGAATTCTCCCCGAAATATCGCTCCATGAAATACCATCTAGCACACCTACTGCTGGTAACTTTCCAAATGTAAGCATTTCAACAAAACGTTCCTTTCCTCGCTCAGAAATATTGTAGCAGAATTTTTCGAAAAGAAAAAAAATTACGAAGTTATTCTGAACTCGGACACTTACCCTCTTTCCAATTTTAGCAAAATTTGAGTGCAAAATATATTTTGAAAATCGGTCCACATATGACCCCCCCCCTCCCCCAACAAACTCATTTTTTTTAAATTTTCATACAAAATTGCAAAAAACCGGATTTTTTCGGAATCAATTTTATTGAAAATAGTGAAGAAAAAAGTTTCTAAGTCTAAAGGCGGAACTAGTTTGTACGTTCTTTTCCGTTCTGAATCAGCTGTTTTGTTTCTGTTCCATATAAACTATATGTGCTTGGTTTGTTTTTACTTTTTCGTTCTGTTTTGTTGACTAATCTGTTGAAAATAGAATTCAACGTTAAGTGACGGCCAGATATGTGTATGTTTTACTTTTTCAGGTATGGAAACATTAATTTATTATTCGAATGTATATAATTTTTTTTTGTCAAAAGCTTGTTTCAATTAAAGAATTTTAAAAGTTAACACATTTTTATCAATTAAGCAACTACGGATGATCAAAAGAATATTATTTTAGCGAAGAAAAAATTATATTTTGTATCTCAAACGTCATAAACTCTGCAAATTGTGAGAAAGAAGTGCACTGTTTGATCGCCAATTCTAAACTATTAATTTGCTTTTTTTGATTTTTCACACAAGATAATATTTATGTACACATATTATTCTGTATACCGATGTTTTTCTTTTATTCATGCACTACAGCAGAATATTTTCACGGAAAAAGTAATTGTAAAATATTTGCAACAGAAATGAACGTCACAGAACGGTAACAGAAAGTAAAAACTAATGAGGCCGTAATGGTTAATTTATCAGACCATACATTGATTTAAAAAACCGTCTGTGTTCGATTTGATATATACGAAAAATAAGTTTAGTGGAGGTATGCGAAAATCTGAAAAAGTATTTTGATTTCTTGATTAAAATGTCGTGGTCTACTGTGTCGATAACCTTGGAGTGATCAGTAACACTAAGAAATTTATATTTCCGGCCTCCAATCCCTGTCGTAAAATTTCGCATGTAAAAAATTTCGGATGTATATCATCGGCATTAGATTTTATTAAAGCTCAAGTAGCCGCAACATCAGCTTATGATACACAGCAAATCGAAAATAATCACCAATCACACCTTTATCTGAATTCAACTTGAAAGAGGAAAAATTATAAAAAGATTGGTTTGTTTGAGTTGAAGGAGTGAAAGTTTTGTTAAGCAAATTCGCATCCGCCTTTAATTCTACGTTATTTTACTCCAGGTTTCATTGCAGTTCTGAAACGTGAAGAGTAATATTCAATTTTGGCAAGTTTATTTGCTGTAATTTAAGATTAAACATTTTAAACCTCTTTCACCTATCGGATGCTAAATTTCTTTGCCTTATAGCTTGTTTCATAACGTTTGAAATCCATGGTTTTTGTTTATATATTATCCTTTTATATTTAATTAATTAAATTTTATTAATTCAGATTCTAATTGTTTTTGGTATTTCAATCGAGGGTTGTGGGTTTTTGGAGACCAGTAACAGCAGTTTTGCTTGTTGGCGTGGCCATTTAATGAGCCTCGTCGCTCCAAAAAATATTGCTAGGAACACAACTGCGACAAACGACGAAATTTGCCTATCGCGACGAATTCGCCAGCATATGTTCGTTGTGTAAATGTGTCGTGTGAAGCTCAATATCAACGAACTTTTGTGTAGATAACATTGTTTACACATAAATATTAAGAGGGCCATATTAAAAAAGTCAACATCTATAAATCCCATCTGAGAAGAGGGATTTTTAAGCAAATTATTTGAGGTACATTATATATTGAAAACATCTTCTTAAATTTTTTACTACATGGATTAATATAAATACAAAAAGTATTATTTCGCGAAAAATATTTTTTTTATGTAAGAAGCTTGATACGTTTTGTTCGCCGTTAGCTGACGAAAAAATTAGAAATAAATATATTTCAACTTTTGCTGAGTATGGCGAATTTCACCCAACACCACGATTGTGTGCATTTTCATATACATTAATGTGTTTCATTTTTAGCGACGAATATTCCTAGCATAAAAATGTTACAGCATCGTTTCACAAAAATGTTCTTCAACGATTTGAATTTTAAATGAATGGAACTGCAGATCCCTTTTTAAAATTCCACGAATAATCACACTTGGAAGTCCCAGTGAGATTGCTCTTTTCCGTATAAGAATGAAGGTAGCGTATTTTCCTAGCCTTGGGACACGAATGAATTAAATTTAGACTCGGTCCATCACGTATTCGCCAAATACTGAACTTTGAACAAAATTGTCGACGAGCTGCTAAGTAAGAATCATTACCTTTAAAAATGTTTCCACAACGAACGCGCTATCACCACTGCGACATCGTAATTCTAACGGTGGCAACATCAACAGTTTTTAAAAGAATTGTATTTAAAAATATAAATTTCGCCTTTCTGCATTATCATGGAAAATGTCGAAAAGATTGTCGAAAGTCTTGCATCTTACGTTTATGTTTACCCGCAAATGCAAGTTCATTTTTAATATATTTTTTTAGCGAAAAAGTATATTAATAATAGCTTTTCGTTTGCAGTTAAAATGCTAAATATAGATAAACGAAAGCAAAATTAATTTAATAATATCTTCTTTATGTAATTTTTTTCTATTCAATGAAAAATATTTGGATTTAAAATATTTTTTTTTATCTTGAACCAGTGCTCAGGGGATAGCCCCTACATATGCAGTGCATTGTACTGAAACTGGGAAAATAGATTATGAGTAGGAGGAAAGGGGGAGTAATGTTTGTGAACTTAACACACGAAACGACGAAAACAAACGTTATCACAGCATTTAAAGTGTTGAAATTAAATTAGTTAAAACTGATGAGTGCCCAGTGTATATACCTTCGACACTGCTCAGAATAATAAAAATTAGTTCAACACTGCACATACCGTAAGGTAATAAAATACATAGAAGGAACATAAAAAAGAAATTAATAATAACAAATAGAGAAAATGTAATATAATAAAAAAATATATTACATGATGCAAAAAAACCTATTCCGGTATAATTTCGCAGAAACATAATATGGAACTAATATTGCCGTGTTGGGTTTAGCGAAAAACTTCAGAAGAACATATTTGCGTGAAATATTTTATCTATTTTATGTTTAGTTTTGCTATTAAGACATGTTGGTGTGTTACCTTTCTTTTTATATGAATTTTTACCCCATATCGATCCATATAAACACGAGTATAAATCGATTTTTTAATGAAAATGGCGCATAAGCGAACTTAATATTTTTTTTTTTTACTTAAAAGCAAGCAGTTCTGGTAATAAAATAAGGTTATCTAAATAAGGCAAATGAAAAATTTCCGACATTGCTCTATATATAAATACCCGAGATATAGCCTAAACCGATTTTTTCATAAAAATGTCGCGTAAGCGTACTTAAACAACTTTTGTTTTTACTCAAAAGCAGTTCTGGTAATATAAAGACGTTACCAAATACATAAAATAAAATAAAAATTTTCGACATCGGTCCATATATACCCGAGATATAGCCTAAACCGATTTTTCAATGAAAGATTACCTTTCTGACATGGCGATTACAAGGCAAATAAAAAATTGTTCCCCGATATCGGTCCATATATGTATATCCGAACATATTTAGTTCAAATTTGTAATATATACTGTGTGAATATTTCTTATTTTTGCAGCTAAAGATCGTTTTATTTTATTTAAAAAATTTAACAGTATTTGATTTCAACATTTCGATAACAATTTATTATCGTCGTCAGGAAAATTAATATGTTATTAAAAAATTTTTCAATTTGAAAAATTATTGTAAAAAAATTTCTGTATACAAAAAATATAATAGAAAAATTATTAATTCATGCACAAAAAAAAAAATGTTTAACAATATTATCAAATTGAAAACTTAAAAACTTGAAAACTTAAAAAATATTTATTTAATTTACTGACAGAAAGTTTTTGGGTTATTAAAAAATTCAAAAAAGAAAATAATTATTAACAATAATAACAAATATAAAAAACAACAAACATTGCAAACAAAAACAAACCATATTATCCAACCACTGAGTTTAGTATTATTTACTTTCCTAGCTACCAATCTAAAAGAACAATTCGAAAAAGAGAAAATTTTGTTTTTCTTTTTAATTCTCATTATTTTCTTGAAAAAAAAAAGCGGAATTAAAGCAAAATTTTGTCATACCGTTTTCAACGGTTTCCAAGTCTACTAATGATTGGTGTCGTGTCGTACCTATGAAAAGTCGACATATAGACAGCTGGGAAACACAAACAACAGCTGTATATATATTTTGATTTGTTAAACAAATTATCGTATAATTCCTTCAGAGCTCATCACAGTTTTCAAATTGGCTGAACAAGTTTATACCTTAAGAACATTTTAATATGTTCATTCCTATTAAATGTTCATCCTTATTAAAAATTATGTGTTCATATGTACGTGTCTGCAATAAAGTATTAAATGTTTTGCGTATTTAAAATGCAGAATGAATGAATATTTATAAGAGTTATTCATATTTAGTACTCGACAGTTGTTAATACGTACCATTATTTATCGTAAAGATGATGTGTGAATTAAGCCGTCTTTAACACATTTTATTTGGAGCGGATTAGGAAGCAGAAGAAGAAACAAAATAATTATTAAATAATTTTTTGTTCAAGATTTTTAAACACTTGTTAACAGCAATCCCTGATGTAAACAATTATGTTTTGCTGGGGCTTTTATCTCTTGGGTTGGCATTTTAATTTTGTAATTTTTATTTTAAGCGATTTGAGAGGCCTCTGCGGTTTAAGGCGAGCAGTAAAAGTTTGTTGTTGAACAAAAGTTTTTGTTTTTAGAGGCACCATGACTAACTTTTCTTAATATATTTTTAATTATATACTTTGTTTTAATTAAGCAAGGCACTTTTAATTTCTTTTAATTACTTTCGCTGGTTTCAGCAACAAATCAACAGAAAAAAATATGTTAAGGCACATTGTTTTAGTTTTCTTTTATTTTTAGTTAAAGAGAAACAAAATTTTTTTAACATTTTTAAACATCTTAAAGTTTGTATATTCATTTAATCACATCATTCATATTCATCATGCATTGACACTTTCTCAGTCATTTTAGACACCTTGCACAGTGCAACCTTTTGATTTTAAGATCTAAACAGCTACTGAATTTCAAGTGTATGATGCACTACTATTTAATGAATAAATTAGCCGCAGGCAAAATGTCCACCATGAATTGAACTGAACCGGACGGAGTTTGTAGTTGTCTGAAGAAAAATGATGCATGTGTAGAGTAGAATATAAAATGTAGTGCAATCCAAACGGCACAAGCAACAGCAGTCAAGTGTTCATGTTTGACAAACTGTTTTCCTTGGTAACTCAACTTGACTCGACTCGATTTATCTGAACAAAACTGAACTGAACAGTTAAGAATTGAACAGAAACTGAACTGAATTTAATTCACAGTCTTTGCCAAGAAAATATAAAATCAAATAAAGAAAAAAAAAAAACGAGCATAACAGCAACGAAAAAATAAAATCATTTTATGAAAGGAAAACAAAAAAAAAAAACGAAAGAAATACTTCAGAACTGAACTTTAAAATCAACTAAAAATACGATGTTCGTGTTCTATGGAACAAGATTCTAAGTCGGATTTTATATTCTTTTAGGAATACTGTTGCAAGTCCACAAACACTAACGTCCGCTTCCGTTGGCCTTTGTTAGCTGTCTGCTCCAGAAATTCCTGAACACAACAGCATAAAAACCCCAGCTTTCGTAACAGTGTTACGAAATCATTAACTCGTCTTTTGTTGCCAATACCATCTTCGTTTGCTCCCAGTGGGTTTTTGGTGTCTCTCTTGCTCTCTATCTTTCTTTCTCTCCAATGTCTCTCTCTTTGCAAGATTTTCTGTACAAAATGGGAATTCTTAATGAATAATTAATAAAATTAACTAGCGCATGCTCTGTTATATTTGCATCCACATGTTTGTGGATGAGCCACACTTTGTTGTTCCTTAAAAGTTGATTGCTCTAATTTTTTTTTGTTTGTTCAACAATGTGGGTTATTTTTAAACGATTTTATTTTGCCAGAGCTTTGCTACAGCGGCGCTAATATAGCGTTTTTTAGTATTAATTTACTTGTATTGTGGCTGTAAGTTGTGCAGCTTTGTTAAAACTTTTTTTTTGTCTGGTTCAAGTCTTTTTTAAAAATTTTATTATCAAATAAATTGTAATTATTGGTATGAATTATCGAAAAATGCAATAAAAACAATAAAATTTAAGCTGTAACTGTCTGAGTTAATAGACCAATTAAGTGCTGATGAGCGGCTTAGCGACCATGATATAACTATAAAGTCTAAAAATTACACTTATTGTCTTCCTTAAACTTTCAGAATGTATTTTTGTTGTCTACAAAACCGATGCATCAGTCTTTTATCTAAATTCAAAAGAAAGAAATTTACTCGTGTATGATGATATACTATATGACAACAGCTAAATGTTGCTTCTATGCTTGAAATTATAGCTCTTTCAAAATATTTTTGAGGAATCTTTTGTGCCAAAACCAAGATTGTTACAAAAACCAAAATAGCCTGGACGATTGATAATTACCAACAGTAATAAAAAATACTTAATATTATTATTTACTAACATACTTACATACATAATAACTTGTAACCGCGACTTTGCCTGCGGCGAACAGAGAGTTAATTCTGGCATTCGTGATCGAAATTAGTAGCGAATAGAAAGCAACTTTCTAAAGACGTTTTTCGTAGCGAAGCATTTTGTGTTAGTGTTGGGAAATGCGCAAAAACTGTGTTTTCGAACACTGGTGAAAATTGTGAACAAAAACCATATGTTGGCACAAACTCAAAGTTGGAAAATGTATAATTTTTTTCCGAAAATTAAATAATAAAAAATTTCCCATAATTGTTGCATTTAAAAACAAAAATTAGTTTTTATTTCTTAAAAAAAAAAACTGGTAACAATTACAAAAGAATAAAACAAAATTACATTTCAATTCGAAGGGAAACACTCAAAGCAAATTTAGCTAAAAAAAACTAAAAACCATAAATATTTCATTATTACAGATATTTTTGTAGTTTTTATTTTTGGAAGCTTTTCTCACATAGCTGCTGTTAGAACATTTTTTCTTCCACCTCATCATCAATTACTATTAAGAAATAGATTTTGTCATCATATGAAAGAAGAAAGTCATTAGTTGTTTTCTATGATGTCGTACGAGTAGTAGGTACACTAAAACACCTTTCAGGATTGTGCGATTGTGTCATATCTTGCGCTTCTGATGGTAAAAGGGAGCCAAAAGTTTTAACATTTTTCAACTCCTCAACACTAACATCTTGGCCTGTTGAAACAACTATCTGTTCCTCAGATTGTGAAAGGACTTTCTCTTCAAACGGTCCACCGGCGGTTTTTTTAGTCAGAATTTATTGAAATGCATTTTTTTCACATATTGCTTGTGGTTAACACACACCTGTGTATTTACAAATAAAAATGAAATAAGGAAACTTCTACTGTAATAGAAGTCATTATCTTACGTAGTGGCAAATTTTTGAGTCCTTCTTAAGTAGACCAGAAGCATTTAATTTTAATCTTAGTTCTTCCCACAATTGGTTCGCCTTATACTTTCGCGAAGAAGGGTTATACAATATATATTTCTTTGTGTAAAATTAATTTTTGTTATTATTGAAGTAAAAAAGAGTTTACACATATAATTTTAAACTAAAAAAAAAAAAATATTTAAGCTGTTTGCTGCGATTACGAAAAGTGTTTTGCTGACGAGTAAAAAGTCGCACGGTTGCATTCGACTGATTACTTGTTATCGAATGCCATCATTACAAAAACTATTCTATTCATAAATGGCAGAGTTAATTAAAAATAAATTTTGGGACAGACTTTTGTTCAATCAATTTTAAATGGCCTCAAACGCACTTTTCGCAAAATAAAATGATTTTTGAAATCGGCCCACAAATGACACAGTTACTTAAAAATAAAATTTTTAATTTTTCTCCTCGTAACGAGTAAGTTTTAGAGTAAAAGCTCTTGTAGTATTAAAAGTGACAAAATTTTAATTTCTGTCTTAAACATTATATTCATGGCTAAAGTTATCAATTCAAGCATAATGATGCGTTAAATTTCATTGGTAGTCGCTATATTGATAAGAAATCCGGCTACTAACAGATTTATTAGCATGTATGTTTTTGAAATACAAAAACCACTACTTTTTTACTATGAGAGCTCTCCTAAGAAATATGTTCGGCCAATTCTTTCATTCTTAGGACCAAGACATTCTGCTTCTCAAGTATACACTTAAATTGTACTTTAAAACCACAATTTATTTGTAGTACAGCTGTAAAGCAGCTCTGGGCTGGAGAACAGCTCTCGCGTCATCGTAATTATTTCTTAACTGCAGTCGGGCTTCTCGTTGTTGTTTGGCCTTCGAGAGTTTTGGGTCTCACTCTCATGGGTTAGCTGTTAAAAAACTGTATTAGTTTACAGTTTTTTTTTTTCGAAATATTTCATTGTTAACCGCTACTCCGCCCATGCTATGCATCCTATACTTTGTCAAATTATTTGCAGCTGTATAGTTACATAAATAAATAAATAAAATTCTTTGTGGGACTCGATTAAACTTGGTAGTTAAAATTCTAGAGGAGAATGCTAGACTATGATTGTGGCGGAATTTTTGAAACCTTTACAAAAGGTGTACCCGAGAATGCTTTGTTTGAAAAACCATACTGGCGATAATTATAGATTAAAAGGAAAAAATTGGTACATTGGTTGTGTGTTAGGTCAAAGGTATATGCAGGCGTTTGGAAGCTCTTTGACAGCGGTAAAGTATAACCTTATTTAGATCGCGGAAATGGAATTGCTTTGCTACAGATGCCTATAATGTAAGAAGCGTAAACATAGGGCAGGTCTGGTTATAGCGTGATGATTTTAATGCATACTGGGCTGCCAGCTAAAGTAGCTTGACTTCCTTCAATATCTATGGTGTTACTCACAGGAGAGAATAGAAAGTCGAGCACTCGAGCAAGAACCTTAAAAACTTTGTATTACAATAAATTGTCATCTGTGTGCGCTTTGCTTGTGACGCTGAAGTGATAATGAACTGTTCACTGTATGTGGAGTTGTTTTATATATTACGCAGTATGGCTTAAATCCATTCAGTATTTTTTTAAGGGTCTCCGGCTAGGAGGCGAGTTTTGCCCCATTTAAAGCCAAGCGCACTCTTTTTTTTTCTAACGCATGGATATACACCAACAAGCCGTTTAGGGTACCATCCTCAACTCGAGAAAACGAAATCTTAACTGCCAGAATAGAGTTCACATGGCCAAGGCGGTTTTTTTTTTTTTTTTTGGGTGAAGCTAATTGTTTTTAACTCGTCTGAAAGCTTGAGTAATTTCTACCGATGGATTTTTTAATAGTTTTGTTTTTGGGAGCACAAGTGTCTTTTGAGATACTGGGTACAGTTGATTAAGGTGGTCTTGACGAATTTCAACATGTTCCATGTTTACTTACATAGTAAACCAACCTGCGGCAGTTTATTTTTGAAATAAAATTTTAACTGAAATAACAAAAAGCTTGTATTAGTTGGGGAGTATAAGATAAAAAATCTAATGTTAGTGATGGAATAATGACTGGTTCCAAGATTGGTGAATTTATTTACCAATATTATGAAGAGCATTGCTACTACGTGATCTAACTTTAACTGCACCTAACCGACAGCAACATTATACACAATTGGCATTACTGTTTTATACCAATATTCTGCAAGTATTTATATTTTTTCTCCAAGCAAACCCTGAAGCAGCTTTGTTGCCCATTAATACCAGGGATTTTTCTAAACGCACTTATTCTCTCTTTTTGCTTGCTATCGATTTAGCTAAACGCGACACGAACATGAGGGGAAATACTGAAAAGAGCTTTTTCATCGTATCTGCCTCCTTTCGTATACGAGTATAAGAGTTATTTAAAGCTTTTGCTATATTTATGGTGTGAAAAAAAAAACGAAAATATTTTGACAAACAAAACCTAGATTTCTTAAAGTCATTCACTGTTGCTTCTCGTGCAGGAAATTTGACCATACTATTATTTTTGTGGCCAAAAAACTGTTCCATAACCCTTTTAAAAGTCATCAAACAATAACAAAAAATCTTTTTTTTTTATCTGTTTTCTGCTCATTTTCATTTTCTAGCAATTTGTTTAACATATTGTTTGTCCTAAAGTCTTTCATTTCTTCCTTTCCTTGAGGATGTTGTGCGTGCGCGTGTGTTTCTGTGTTTTAATGCTGTTAAGGGTCTGATTTTTAGATGATTTTCCTCTGCGTATGTAGCGGAGATGTTCGTTTGTCTGTTTGTTTGTTGGCATATCACAACAGGAATTGTGGCAGTAAGTCATTTATTAACATTTTCCTTATTGCTTATTGCCATTTATGGTCTGTTATGGTATTAGGCTTCCAGCAAAAGCCGTTAGCGTTATTGTTATTTGCGTCTGAATATATTTCTTCTTCTTTTTTACAAATCGCGCATTCTTCTTTTTTTGTCTTTTTATGTTAAAATATTCCGTAATTAAAGTGTTATTTAACCTAAAAATATGCGAAAACAAATACATTAACATTTGCCCTCTTCGTAGAGCGTTTTCTTGTTCTTTTGCTGTATTTTCTTTTACAAGGTTTAATTTTTTGTAGCTTTTACGTTCTTATTTGTGTGCAGGACTGCGAAACTTTTTAACGCAATTATAAGGGAAATACTAGTTTCTGGATAATATGGCTGTTTGACATTTTTGGCAGACATTTAAATTAAATTTTAATTGATAATTCTTACAAAATAAATTTATGAAATTTGTACACAAAGCGATTTACTTAAATTTTTTGCTGCTTTGAAAATAAAACGCACATTTTGTGATTCGTTTGCAAAACACAGTACGTCTGAATCAGACATGTCTGACAAGTGTCTGACATTGAATGTGCCAACGTAAAATTGTGTCCATCAGAACTGTAAAGTTTTTTGATGCGATTTTATTCAGACTCGCTAAAAGTATTTACGAGTAAGCTCCGCATTCTGTTAGGTTTCTCAATAAATTATTTTTTCTTAAATAATACTACATTTAACAACACTATCTCTTAACATTTGAAAATAACGTAGCTTCAGCGCTGGCGGGGACACCGGCTTTTTGAATTTTACCACAGTATAATGCGCGTTTTACGCGCGAGCGACAACAACGCTTCTGCGACCGAAGCTAAACGCAACTTTTGTTCTCATTTTTATATTCGCGATAGGGATCATTCTCCAACGATTCTCAACTCGTAAGCGATTTGCATTTGACAGCAAGGTGGGCAACATGCCATACGTCAAATGGCTCGTTGGCTAAAGTCTGTTAATATCATATCGGAAAGAAGTGACATTAATTGGCCATCCTGTAATCCCATTTGTCTCCAATGGACTTTTTCCTTTGGGGATATCTAAAAAGCAAACTTGTCAGTAACAACCCGACGACCAATACCGGACTAAATACACGAAAAAATGCAAAATATTTCATTATCCATGAACTTGGGAAGAGCATCATGTCGAACATAGCAAATGGCTAATGTGGACCGCTCATGTCCACGTTTCGTTCATGCTCTGACATCGATGCTCGAGATATGGTTGAGCCTCGATGTTTGCCATGAGGTTGGCCATTACGAACAAAAATGCACAAAATGGCGCTGAACTGAACACTTTGATATGGGTAAATTATATAGTTAATTAGACCATACTATTCGCCTCATACAAGAACACGAACTTATTTTTATCTTCGCTCTGCCAACGTTATGTTAATGTCATGTTCAAATCGATGGCATTTGAAGACAAGAAGTTACTTTCTTAATAAATATAGTTTTATAATCACGTGGCTATTTGTTTTCTATTCATCATTTCAGGTGTTAAGAGATTTATGATCCACCCTGTAATATTATTGAAAACGTACCAGCAGTATTTTTTACATATTCAGAAAAAAGAAGTCGCACATCGAGGCAAAAGTAACGCAGATGAAATTGAAAGCAGTGAAAATTAACTGGCTACTAGGCAGAAATTCTACCTTGAAGCTTGATTGTAAACTTTTGCTGTACAACTCGATTCTAAAGCCAATATGGTGCTATGGGATTCAATTATGGTGCACAGCCTCTGCATCGAAAAAATTCCAAGAAGTCAAAATAGAATTCTCCGTAGAATTACAAATGCTCCATGGTACGTTAAAAACTCACGAATCCACGCAGATCTGAACGTACCTTTTGTGAAATCTGAATTTGTGAAGTACGCGACAAAATATATTAACAAACTTGAATTCCATCCAAATCCTCTTGCAGCTAATATTCTTAATTTTGGTGGTCATACCCGTCTGAGAAGGAAGGATACTTTGGCTACCATTAGAGCTCTAAACAGATGACTGAATTCTGAAATAATATTCGCATAAAAATAAATTTTTGTCCAGCACTGGCAGGACTTTAATCACATTTTTTTTTTAGTATTAAGAATTGAATACTAATTGTCATTACATTTCTTATGTAGATTCAATAAATAAAATAATAAAGTTAACAAAAAAAAAAAAAAAAAAAATATTCAGAAAAACTATTAACTGAAAACACGTAATTACTAATAACTTATCTGAAAACAATTTTATGACATCCCCTTTATATAAGTATGTGTCAAACTCTAATATGCTGTTCATATATACAGTTTTTAATCAATTCAATTATCAGATAATTAAAAATTTTTTTAAGCGTTCATACATACTTAATATTGCCAATGCAATTAACGTTTGATAACAGCTGACAGAAAAGTTGTTTACATTTTGATTCTGAATATTTCTTCTTGTTGACTCGCCGTCTTTTGTTTGCATTTGTTTACATTTGAGTTTTCAAGTTTGACAAAGTGTGTTCAATGGGTATCACATAACTAAACACGGTTGACACAGGGTTGCATGCTTAATTTTACTACATATTAGAATAATTAACGGTTAATTGACAATTAAGTCAATTAAAATTTTGTATGGGTAATTAAAATCAATTGAGGCGTTAATTGCAAAATTTTAATTAAAAGTATATGTATGAACAGCATGTAAAAGAATTACAGGTGAATTAAAAAACAAGTAAGAGTGTGTCATATTCGGCTCGGCCGAATCTAAAATACCCTTTACGATAGTCACGTATATGTATAGCATATATTACAAATTTGAACTAAATATGCTCGAATATATATGGACCGATATCGGGGAAAAATATAAAAAGAAATCTTTCACGGATATTTAAATGGAAAAGTTTGTTTTAGCTATATCTCGGTAATATATGAACCGATATCGGAATTTTCTATTCTCTGTATTTTAGTAATTTTCTTTAAAAAGAGAACTACTTTTCAGCAAAAGAAATGTTAATGGAAAAATTTTATTAGGCTATATCTCGGGTATATATAGACCAATATAGGAAATTTTAATTTTCCATATTTATAAAACCTTCTTTTATTATAGAACTGCGTTTGAGCAAAAAAAAAAAAAAAGTTGTTTAAGTTCGCTTACGCGGCATTTTCATGAAAAATCCGGTTTAGGCTATATCTTGGGTAAATATGGACCGATGCCTAGAAATTTTTTTTTTTTGCCTTTTAGTCAGCATGCTTAATAATTCTGTGAAGTTTGAAGCAAAACAAACAAATTTTGTATGAAATTTTTCAAAAAATTTCATACAAAATTGCACAAATTCATGGCTTTTTTCGGAATTTTGAATATATTTTAGTTATACGTAAACCGGTATTACTGAACTTCAATATCAAACACATGTCACGATGGATTTATAAGTCTAATGGTTTTCTCAGAAACGGTATTTCAACAGCGGACAGACGGACATCGCTTAATCGACTTTTCCATTAATTTTGATTCAGAATATATATAATTTATAGGGTCGCAAATAAAACTGTAGAAATTACAAACGGAATCACAAACTCATGTAGACTCTTAACATTCTTGTGAAGGGTATAAAAATGAAGTAGGAAAAGAGACCAAAACAGAGTTAAAGACTTTGGGTTATAAGTGCTTAAGTTGGCGTACAAAATTTTATAGTAGATTCGTGATTGGCCCCCCAAATCATGATCAAATCAGTATTTTTCTCTAATTTCGATAACAAATTATCGCTAGTTTATCTGAACTAGCTGCCAACTGTCAAAATGAAACGCGAATATTCTGTTTATAAGGATAAGGCAGAATTAGAAGCTATTCTGATGATGGCCCCTATATATGCAGTGCATTATACTGGAATTAGGAAAGCAGGTTATGACGAGAAGGAAAGAGTAGTGGTGTTTGTGGACGTTTGACTAGGAGCTATCAGTAACAACATGGAAAGACAAAAGCAATAATGATCACAGCTTTGAAAATGTTTAAATTAAATTAGTTAAAGCTGATCAGGTCCCAGTGTATAACCTTCGAAACTGCCGAGGCTAACAAAGAGCAGCCCAACAACTCCCACACTGCAAGCTTTTAAAAGAAAGAATAGTAAGCGTGTACAAGTGTTTCATATTTATGTCTGAAAATGGTATTGAACATTGACCTAATGAAACCCAAGTAACAGCATAAATGTTTTCCTAATGAAAACACGGCAACACTTGAAAAGTTTTATTTACATTCGATGTGTGTATATGATTGCACTTTTTCATATAAATTAATATTTTTAAAGATTTCTTTATTAAATTTTTCAATAACGTGGTAATAAGTCGGTGCAATAGTCATTTAGTTTATAATTTAAAATTTACTCAGTTGTTATATTTTACTTCCAGGTCTTTAATATTTTGTTTGATTCCAAATTAATTATTAATTCATATCTCATTTTTTCTTCAAGTTTTCTTTCTTTTGTTTTAATTTTAAATTAAAGTACATTATTAATCGATCTCCTCCCTTTTTGGTTTGGTCTTTTCAATTATTTTTATTATTCAACAATTTTAGATACTTATTTTTCCTTAAATTAGCAATTTTCTACTATGTAGAATTGTTTTAATTTTATTATAAAACAATCTTTTATATATTTTTATTGTTGAAAAACTTTATTTTTGGTTTTAGAAACTATAATAAACAAAACCCAGCCAGTCTTTCTACTATGTAGAACTGTTAAAACCGAACTGAAGCTTCTCAATAACAAAATAATTTTTGCAATCATTCTCTTATTGAGAATAAAAAATCCTTATTAATTCCTTTTTAATTTTGCTGCTATGCAGCATTAATATGATCAATTTAACATAAGGAATATTTTACATTTTAACATTATTGTTGTTGTTTCTTTATAGAAAAATAATGTGAAAAAGACAATTAAGCACATGAATACAGTGAATATCATAAATTTGAACTATTTTTATTACACCGTTGGACAAGTGTGTTAACTACTCCCCCTATTAAAAACAGTCGTCCTCGACTGGAAAAACATTTTTTGTTTTAATAAATGTGTAATTTCTTTAATTTACTTAACAAAATATGAAATTTTTAAGACATTTTAATATGTTAAGTTGTCTGTTACAACACAATCTCTTTTTTAAAAAGCACAAAGTTATTATTTATGTTGAATAGTTAGTTTGTAGGTTGCTGTTATTATACGAAAATAAAAATTCAAAGAGTGCAAAATAAAATTAATTCATTTAAGGCTTTTTGTAGAGACATAAAAATTTTGATTAATTTTAACTTAGCAAGAAATATGTCAAATATTTCTCTAAGAACAATCAGAAACATAAAGCTTATTTAATTATAATACTATAATAAACCGTTAAACAAGTGTGTCAACTTATAACTACTAAGTGTGTCTAGTGTGTCAACTTATATCTACTAGTATTTTTGGGAGCTACGAACTATGGGAGCTATGAACTCCTAAATTGCCGTGAGCTTCTGTATATTAAATCCATTTCAACTTAATTTGTTTACTATTTCATATAAAATTGCTTAATATGAAAAAATCATTCCCACTTCGTGTTAACTTGAAACTACAATAGCTAGCTTAATTTGTCCTAACATTTTTAAATATGATTAAATAATGATACCGCAAAAAGGCTCATTAACCAAAATCACGCTTTTTAAACGAATAATCATATGACTAAAATTATGAATTAAGTATATATTTATATACTATTTGACGTATCGCCGTATCAAAGTTTTCTGATATATGAGTAATATCATTAATGAATCAATAATTAAAATAAGAAGAGAATTTTAGATGGAAAATATTGGCAACCATGTCTCGTTTCAAACTTCTAGTCTATAGGAAAGATTTTAAAGCAAAATATTGGATAATATTCTTAACACAACACTTTTCGTTTTCTTAGTCTTTTTTTATCTGGAACGAGGAGATAAGACCTACATAGACAGTGGATTGTACTGGAACTAGGAATATAAATTATATGGAGGCGTTTGACGCAAACCTATCAATAATAATACAAATACCAAAATAAGTGATATCACAGCAACTAAAATATTGAAATTTAATTAGTTAAAACTTCTCAGCGTCCAACGTACAGGGGATGGAAGGCAAAACACTATTTATTTCTGCTTGCTACTTATTCCGTTCCAATTTGGTTCAGAAAGATATTACTAATGAATACATGTGGGTATAGAAAACATAGAGACAGTAAAAAAGACGTAGACACGGGATGGAAAACACAAAACTCTCTGATAACTTCGGTGCCTGAGGACTTTGGAGGGCTAACAACCACCAGAGCTGCTGTTGTTTTGCAACAAATACCTGTAATATAAAGAATCCGTAGTGATGGTTAGATGGGTGAGTTGATTGGGGCTTCGACGGGGCGCTGTATAACTCACCTCGTGGAGTTGGTCCGTCATCAGGTTGGGCCGTCAAGGCAAGTTATGAAGTAAATCAATGGCACAAATTATCTCATTTGGAGATATTTGGTATTCACGAACCAAACTGGATGTCGTATAAACCCCCACCAGTGTATTCAATGCAGAATTGCTGTCAGTACATATTTGGATTTTCAACCCGTATGCCCTTTAGTACATTCACCAGTCAGCTGCTCTCATCATACCCGTGATTTTCAGCTGCGTTACTCTACACCCATTTCGCAGCCTAATCCTTCTGTCATTTGGGTAGATAAAGATACCCCACCAGCTCCTGAGTCCGGCTTGGATTCGTCTGTAAACATCTCAAGAACGCACCTTTTATACCTCCACCGACACGGGCCTGACAAAATTATATCGAATATCTTGTCGGGCAGAAGAACTGGTGAATAGAATGGTTTTAATACTCTACGGAAGGTCCACTATTATTTCCACTGTTGAGCAGTGCCATCTCTTAACTTCTTCCACGGCCCGCTTGTTCTTAGCTTAAATTCACGGCTATTTCTTCACCATGAGTTCAGCCGACAGCCAGTTCAGCATAGTGAAAAGTGCTTTCCATGGCATAGAGCCATCTTCCTTCCACCATATAAGCGCCTCCATACGTTAAAATAGAGTTTGACTGTTACCTCTATTAAAATTTCATTTCGCTTAGACACTAGGCTAAAGCTGCTACTATTTGAATAAAAACTCTTAGCCTTTTGGTAACAACCAAATTAAATTTTTTTCTTCCAAATGATGAGGAAAACCATACGAAGAAAAATCAACCCTATTGCTGCTAAAAATCCCAAAAATTAAGAAAGAATAGGAAGTCTACAATACAATACAAGTGTTTTTGTCAGAACAATGTCAACAAGAGAAAAGATTTAACCACTTTGGCACATTTCACACATATTAAATGGCTTTTTAGAGGTCAACTGGATTCTTGATGTTTACACTTTAACAAAAAAAATTTTTCAACTTTACTAAAACTTTCTAATTGTCTTTATTTAATCCAGTTTAAGTTAAGCCTTTCTGTTAGCATTTAAAGCTTTTTTAAAGCATTTATTTGTTTATTGAATTTGGTAAAAATTAGTCTTGACAGTTCATATTTGGCAGCCGTGAGGAAGACACTTGGCAAAATTATTATGGAAAAATATTCGATAAACCAACGTGTTTTAATCGTTAAAACATTTTATCAATATCAATTATCGATTACTGTGACGATTAGAAAGCTACGTGGACTTTTTGAGAGAAAGAACGTGTAATACTATAAATAAGTTTCTTATGCTATGTCCGATATAAAAATCTTGAATCAGGAGCCAAAGTCCCAAAATTTTGATCCAAATTTTAGCAATCTTAAGGCAACTCTGCATACTTTTGTTCAATCTATAAATACGTTTACCGTTTCTATGGCGGCAACCATGATACAGGAAATGATGAAAATGCAATCCACTATTTTGCAGGTAATTTTAAGCAAAATGATTTGTTTTCAAATATGTTTTTGGAACGAAAGTGCTCATTGATAAAACTCACTTGAGGCGCACAAGTTTTTTTTCAAAATTAGTGGATACACACTATATGATACTAAATACCCCCGTGGAAGACTTGTGAAGGGTTGGCAATTCTATTTACTAAACGAGATACGTGAGGAGTATCTCCAAGCAATAAACATATGTATTGAACATTGTCATAGACAAATTTTTATTTCCTCAATTTATTCACCGCGCCGGTTTTTTTTAAATGGAAATCAATTTCACATTTTTTTCAAATCACTTGGGCCTCGATTTTCAGCAGAAGGTTTACTTCTCCGTAAGGCCATGTACTTTTCGGCACTATTTCCAAAATGAGCTTCAGGGGGACACCCCACTTATTGGCCGTCAAACCGACGAAAGATTCCAGATGTTATAGATTTCGGAGTTACAAAAAATGTTCCTAAAGTGGAGCCTTCATTAGATTTGTCAGTAGATCACTCACCTACTATAATCTCCGATTTGTTCCCCCAGGAGATCGGCTCACTGTTTTGTGATTTGGTGTTTACCATAACTAGAGTTAATTGGCTAACATACACGGAAAATGTACGGAAAATATTATCTTGAGAACGCCTGAGGATATTGATGTGTCAATTAATAACTTCTCTGACGCCCTTAACTGGCCGTACAACATGCTACCACTAGCCATATAAGATCCAGAAATGTGAGCAATAGAACATATTCGTTTGAAATATAACAACTTCTAACAGAAAAAAGAAGAGTTAGAAGAGAGTGGCAACTTCGCAGGTCTCCCCAGCTTAAAAGCAAGCTACGAGAGAGCATAACTCAGTTAAGAAATCTGCTTGAAATCCAAAGAATGGCTTCCCTTAAAAATTATCTGGAAGGTCTTGATGGTACCCCTCAATCAGACTATTCTCTATGGAAAGCGACAAAATGTTTGAAAAGACCCGTTAGACGCAAAGCACTTTTTCGTACTTCAACTGGCGACTGGGCAAGTACTGACTCTGAAAATATAACTTCCCCATATACTAGTCATTAGAAAAACGTTTTTATTACTAATGATACAACAATTGATCATGTGAAATTACCGACATATGGTGTTATACCGCCTGCGCCTTTGAGACTCAAATTTCAAGATGTCGAAAACGTTATAAATAAAGCAGACTGCGGGAAAGCTCCAGGTTTTAATAAAATTACTGGCAAAATGCTTGTACAGTTACCTTGTGTGGCTAGAAGAATTCTTATTATTATTTTTAGCGCTATTTTACGTCTCGAGTATTATCCTGTAGAGTGGAAAGTATCTATGATCACAACGATCCGGAAGCGAGGAAAGGATCCCATTAAAGTAGAGTCATTTAGACCAATAAGTCTTCTGCCAACAGTTTCAAAACTGTTAAAAAAATGGTTGATGGCGAAGTTGACTTCAATATTGAATGATGTACGATATATGCCTAATCATCAATTCGGCTTTTGGGCTAAACACAGCACCATGGAACAAACGCAAAGACTAGTATATATCATAAAAAAGACTTTTGAGGACAAAAAATTTTCGTCAGCTCTATTCATTGATGTTTCCCAAGCTTTTGATAAAGTGTAGCACGACGGATTAAAGCACAACATAAAGTTGAGCTTACCTGCAAACACACACAAGCTTCGGGAAAGCTATTTATGTGGCCGACAATTTTTTATCAAAGGAGCACAGTGTTCAAACCCAACTCATCCAATCGAGGCAGGAGCTCACCAAGGTAGCATTTTGGTTTACGCATCTGACATTCCAACCAGACGTGATATTCACACTTCAAATTTTGCAGATGACACAGCATTTTGCAGGAGTATATTTCAATATTAGAAAAATGGCTAAAACTTTGAAACATTAAAGTTAATGGACAAAAATGTACTCACGTAACATTCACACTGCGTAAGCAAACATGTTCGACTATCCAAATGAACAATTCACCTATTCCGCAGCACAATGAAATCAATTACCTTGGTATACACCCCGACCGTAGATTAACGTGGAAGTCTCACAGTGATGCGAAAGTCACTTACATGAAATTAAAAGCAGCGTAACTGAACTGGCTGATGGGCAGAAATTCCACATTGAAGTTAGTTTGAAAACTTGTATTGTACAACGCAGCATCAAACAGAAAAAGATTCAAGGGTGACAAAACAAAATTTTTCGAGCGATTTCTGCAGCTCCTTGGTATGTAAAAAATTCCCGAGCTCAGGGATCTGTGTGTTCTATTAGTAAAAGACGAATTTTCAAAGTATGCGTCAAGGTAGATCAGCAAATTGGAACTTCACCAAACATACAAGTGAAACTATAAGCGTGTTAAAAAGTGCTAAAGATGGTTGACTTAAAAAAGTACTAAAGAGAACATTTTAACGTAAGATTCGTTTATGAATACAGTTTTATTGACTTTTTCCTAAAAATGATTTGAACAGCTGTTTGTCTTTTTTATGAATTCGGCCATTAATGTTCAATAAGTGTTATATTAATTTTTAAATCAGTTTGTTTTATTCAAATGATGGGCAATAAGTGTTTATAGCGAACAATTGTGAAAAATAACTCTATAAAGCGAATTTAAGTAAAATAACAAAAATATAATAAAATTAAAATTTGAGTACTATATACATATATATATATATATATATATATATATATATATATATATATATATATATATATATATATATATATATATATATATATATATATATATATATATATATATATATATATATATATATATATATATATATATATATATATATATATATATATATATATATATATATATATATATATATATATATATATATATATATATATTTTTTTTTTTTTTTTTTTTTTTTTTTGGCAATTCAGGATAACGTTTTATTGTTGAATGTGGCCACACTGAGTATCACTGTAGATGAAAATTAGCATAGCCTATCTAAGATTGGCAAACAACGAATAGAATACGATACATATCTGGGTCGGTGCTTTAAAGTCTATTATGTGATTACGGTGTACAGCGAATAAGCTATTTATCGTTGTTATAATGTATATATGTAACTCGGAGGAGGAGGCCTGGAATCTTGTTGCGAAAATTCACTAATTTCTACGTAATATACATTCGTTTCATAAAGCTAATCCACTTAAAAAAATCGTTTAGTAAACAAAAAAATTTTGTATATATATATTTTATTTTAATTTCATCAAGGTAGGTTGCACAGCTCAGGAGAGGAAGTAAGTGTCTCCCTGAACAATATTTGCGCTAGGTTTGAGGAATTAAAAAAGCTCCTTTCTTTTTAGTCGCATATATCTATATTTTAATTTCTTAAAAATGAATTACATAGCTTTGCAGACAAAAAAAAAACTTACTTCTGATCCCCGTTGGTCAACGTTTTACTACAATCAAAAGCTGTTGTATTTCTTTGAACGCAAAGTGGACAAATTTTTGTTTATCATCCAGTCGATCTTAGTTTTAAACATTTTTAATATCATTCTAATATTATATGATGGGAGTGTATCCCATCATTTTTAATACCATTCTAATATTATATGATGGGATGGTATCCCATCATATAATATTAGAAAAGCTTTATTTTTTTAGACATACTTCTGTACATATGTATATCTGTTTGTGCTTCTAATTTCATCAAAGTAATTTAGACAGCTCAGGAGAAAAAGAAACTGTTTCGCCAAGCACCCAGTGTTTTAGCTTTGAAAAGTATAGCGGATTGGCTAGTGAAACAACCAATAAGTTACTTTAAAAATATCTTGTTCAAACGTATGATTCACGTACAGAATAAATTGCTTAAAGTATTCAAGATAGACATGCATTACTTAATTTTTCCTTTTACCGGTAACTCATTGTCCTACATTTCTAGTTCCTGTACAACGCACTGCACATACGGACATAACTCCCCTGAGTACTAAAATAAAAAAAAAAAGTATCTCACAACACATGTGTTTACTAGTGTATGTAGAAACGAATCCTACTGGTTTGTTATGCGTCGAGTCGTAACCCGAAATTGAATCAAAACTGTACTCTCATGCTTGAACAGATGTTAATGCTGACAGAATTAATACTTATGTACATTCAAACCAAACTAAACTTTTTTCACATGACAAAGCAACATTTTCGAAAGGATATAAATATTTCATCAAAATCCTTTAAACTTTTTTCCAGTTAATAAAGGGTAATCCAACCAAAATGCACGATGTTAATTGTATATTTTTGATTATTACGGAAGAATATATGAAAATTTTGTGAGAAACATACGTTCGGCCAAATATTTGCTCCAGATTCGGTGGCACATCTCTATCCGATGGGCCATATTTTCATAATTGACATTGAGTGTCTTGTGTCATTGTGCCGAATTATCTGATTCTTTAGCTCGGGAATTCTTCTTGGCCTATTGGAAGTGTAGTAAACTTTGAAATTTCAAAACGGGGGAAAACGCGTTATTTCAACAAAAACCCAAAAGTATGTAGAAAAAAGTTTAAATTATTGGATCAATAAAAGTTACCGAATTGCACTACAGGCCATCAAACTCATTTAAGAGTAGGTCTGTCACAGTACAAATGTATCAATCACCAAATCAGTAACTAATTCATACGTCGTCATATAAACGAACTTCTTTATTCAGTGTCCACTTTTATTATGACAACAAACAAATTTGACCTGATTTTAAAAATGAAATGTTCCTTTTTATTTAGACAATATGTATAATAAGCAACAGCAAATTTGTCTTGCTTTGTGCGCATGATTTGGTGAGTTTTCTACATTATTACACCGCGTTCTTTTTGTGCAATTTGAATAGAAACGAAAAAATGTTGTAACTCGCACAAAAAAAGTATTCCAACCGCCGTACAAAAACTTTTTTCTTACATTAAAATAAAAAACTATGTTGGATATGATTCGAGATAACCGAATATTAAAACCAAAGGCGTTACGCACCGGCTAAAGAATTTTTCGCACAAAAAATTTAAAAAAGCATCAAAACGGCACCAAACGGTCTGAGCTGACAACGCTGCTTTTGACATTTATTTTTTCTTGTAAATATCTCCAAAGAGAGAAATCCAACACTGTTGAAGCACACGATTGTGAGAAATTAAAAACGCCAAGTGAGATAATACGGCTACTGAATATCACCGCGAAAAAGAGCAAATATTTCCTTGGCCCGGTCCTTATTTCTAATTTGTGTCTGCAAGCAATCTGTTATCATCTCACGTTATCATAGCGTACACCATTCATGGTAACTGCTTGGTGGCCATGTGACGCCTTCAGCCCCTAATTCGCTGGACATACCCAGTTATTTTTACATTTCCTACAGTCTGATTTGCTGAAATTTGTCCGCCCATTTCCTTAAAAACCAATTCCAGTGCACAATTATTGAGCAAACAGCTCGATGTTAAGCTGTATCTCACAATTAACATCGTGCATTATGGTTCGACCACCGCTTACATAAATGAAAACATAAAAGAAAAGAAATTTCGGAAAAGGATAAATTTAAGGATGATACTGTTAAATTAGTTAATTTTTCATGCATGCAAACTTAAAAGTTTTTCTTCAAGATTTTGCCACATACATATATTATCCTTAGTTTGAAAAAGCAATCCTATTGTTTTATAAACATTTGCTGCTTTTGGCTACTTTGTCAAATTGTTTTCATTTCACTGAAGATTTTGTGGTCCCACAAAGCAAGTTAACCCAAACCCGAAACAAACTTGAGATAAAAAGCCAGTTAATTTTTCGTTTATATGTTCTTCAGAGAAAATCATATCGTAATGTATTTAACCAAACAAACACATTGGCAACAATAAATTCTGAAAGCAAAAAATAAACAAAATAACAACAAACTTTAGCATAACCAACAACAACACACTTTTGTAGTTTATTTATCCGTTTCCTGTCAGGAACAATCAGAATTTAGTTTTTTTTGCTCTCCCGACATTTGTTTTTAATATTATTATAAAGTATGTATGTATGTATGTGCATGTATTCGTGTGGATGTGTGCGTGTGTTTTTTTCTTATGAATTTTTCCTAGCATGACGAAAGAAAAGCAGAGTAGAGGTGGGGAATTGCCAACATAGTGTTACACATATTGAATATCCTGTATCAACAACATTGCAACACACCAACACATGCAATCTAAAAGGACGAACGAACACCCACCCATAAGTGTTTTTACTTCACAAACAAACACACCGACGACCATATGTGCTTGTTTATCTGATTTTACGTGGAAAATAATTTTATCTGTACAATTTTGTTACATGTGTGTGTGTGTGTGTGTATGTGTGAGTATAAGGGTGTGTGATTGCAAAGTTTAAATATTTTAACTCTATATTTATTTGTTTATATTTGTTCGAGTGTATGTCCACAAAAGAAAATAAAAACTTCAAGGAACTGGTAAAACAAAAATAAAAAATAAACTTAGTCCTTCCAGTGTGTTTTTGTGACTGTTTAAATAAATTGAACTTTTGGTGTACTTTACTGTACAAAAAGTAAAACTAACAAAATTAAACTACTTCCGAATACAACCACAGACAAACATTTATTCATATGGACAAAATCATATCATATTCGTTTCAATTTGTACAGATTTCAGGAAAAAAATACAACAGGTTTACGCAAAATTTTTAATCGGTATAAAAAAAATTACATAAACCGGTTGCGAGGCAGCTTTCGGATACAGAGGAGTGTTAGACTCCCTCTCGTGGATGCAATTATTGATGAATGTGGGACTGTTGCGGGATATTGCGAATGCAACGATTTCTTTTTTGTATTACAACATTTTTTATCGAAAACAAAAAAATTTGGCTTAACATTATATTTCTATGCCAAACTTGAAACAGTTTTTACAACTTTAGGTCTGAACATAGAGCATTTAATGCAAGATGGAGGCATGCCACTACAGTTATGCAAAAAATTTACATCAGCACCTACATTACGGCCTTATGTCCGTATCACCAGCGCCCCCGTGTGGCTTACCAGGCCCACACAAGCAGCAATTTTTGCCATATGTCTGTAGCCATATAAGCAACTTCTTGTTGAGGAGTTCGGGCCTTATAATCCCTCCTGTGTGCAATGTCCCAGCAATCCATGGAAGACAAGTCTTAATGAGTTGGTAGGCCGAAGCCCACTAAGAGCATCAGCCTTTAAAACAACTCACCCGTCAACCATCACCACTGGTTCCTTACAATACAGGTATCTGTTATATAGGCAACAGATCCCCGGGAGATTGTTAGTTCTCGAAAAAAGCCACACACCAAACAATCATCAAGGATACTAACACTCCCTTCCTGCGTTTTAGGTTCAACCACAGCCAGAACGTTTCAGCCAAGGTAGGCACCTCAACCATGATCAGCCCGGGTTGAACTACAAGCGGAACCTATGCTGATCCTCGTTCTGCTAATTTCAGCAACATACAGATAGATTTTCCTACGACATGCCATTTAACATCTGGTAAAGTTTTGGGAATTCTTGTACAACTAAAATCAAGCGTACCCTCCCTAAGATCTTGATTGCAAACAACACTAAAGAATCCTACGAGAGCATATTGATATTAAAGATACCTAGCGCTATATGGCAGCACAAACACAATTTTTTTTTAACTGCGGTTTGTCAAACGTCAGCTGTTAAAATTTCATCCAAATTCATTTAATAGTTTATTTGTTGAAGTCGTTTGAATTAAGTAACTTTTGAGTTTCTTGAAAAATGGAAAAAAAGGGAATATTGTTCAGTGATTAAATACTATTATTTGAAAAGAAAAATGGTGAAAGAGCCAAAAGAAAAGTTCGATTAACATTATGGTAAGCCTGCTCCGTCAGATTATATGGTAAAATAGTGGATTGCTGAATTTAAACGCAGTCGAATAAGCACTGCAACAGAACCATCAATAGGAAGGCAAACCATCAACAGGAAATATCAAGAAAATCCTCGATATCGTTATGAATTTTTTTTTTTTTGTCATTCATTTATTTATTGAATCTTCAAAATATGAACTAACAATAAGTATTCAAATATTAATACTAAATATAAAAGTTATTTAAGTCCAGCCACTGATAGACAAAAAAGTTTCATTTTGCGCGAATAATATCGGTAGAATCACCTATTTAACGTTCTTATGGTGGCCAGGGTATCCCTTTTTCTCAACCGAGAGTGGCCGCCAAAATTAAGTATGTTGCGTTCAAGAGGATTTGGATGAAGTTCCAGTTTACTGATATACCTTGTGGCATACTTAGAGAACTCGTCAGTTACCAGCGGAACACACAGATCCTTGTGAATTCGTGAGTTTCTTACGTGCCATGGAGCTGCAGTACGATGAATTTGGTTTTGTCGACTTTGAATTTTTTCAATGTTAGATCGTTATGAATGATCGCCGAGTCAAGTAACGTGATATTCTTGCGATGGTAAACATATCATGTGAACCTGTGTTCAACATTTTGCATGAACATTTGCTTATGAAAAAGCTATCAGCAAGATGGGTGCCGCGTTTGCTCTCAGTATCGACAGACCACTTCACAGCGGTATTTGGACATGCTAAAGCGCAATCCTGCTGATTTTTGGCATCGACTAATAACTGTTGATGAAAAGTGGGTGTATCAGTGCACACCTGAAGCCAAAAATCAATTGAAACAATGAGGAAGCTGGTGGAAGTGCTCCGAAGAAGGCAAAGATCGGCTGGAAAGATTATGGCCTCTGTATTTTGGGATGTACACGGAATATTGCTCATCGATTATCGTGAAAAGGATCCACAACCATAGGAAAGTATTATCGTGTATCCCTGGACCAATTGATTGATGCAATAAAGAAAAACCGACCACATTTAAAGAAGAAGAAAAGTGCTCTTTCTTCAAGACAATACACCGGTTCACACATAATTTGATACGATTCTAAAATTACGTGAAATACACTTGGAATTGGTTGCTCATCGAACTTGTAGTCCACATTTAGCGCCTAGTGACTTTTTCCTGTTTTTCAACTCGAAAAATGGCTCGCACGAAAAAGATTCATCTAAAACGAACAAGTGATTACCGAAACTAACGCGTACGAGTATTTTAGGGGATTCCCAAAACCGTATTATTCAGGTGGTATAAAAAAGTTGTAATATCGTCTTACTAAGTGTATTGAGCTAAAAGGATACTATTTTGAGAAATAAATGGTTTTTGAAAATAATATTGTTTTTCCTACTTAGGTAGCTTCAATATCAATCCGCCCTCGTAGGCTTATATATATAAAGCAGAGCGTGATGGTTTGATGTTTACGCCAAAGCCAAATCTGTTGCCCGGGGATAACTTGTTGGTGGCCATAGAAAGCCTAATTATTGTTTCAAAGAACCATATTCGTAGTATAAATTGCGCTACAATATTTTACTTTGTTCTAAGGAAATAACAATGTTAAAGAATTCTACGCATTCTATCTCTAGGTATCATATAAATGTGAACGAAGGGCGAACGAAGTGCTTTGATTTAAAATATATGCATCAAAATACTTTTATTTATTGGACAATATCGCTGTCAAAAGTGTTATGTTATCTACGCAAATTTGATTTAAATTTAATTAATTTTAAATAGTCTCTTTTAACTAGTTAATCAAGAGTTCAAAACCAAAAACCATGTAATTAACATCAAATTTCCGTCAAGAAAATCTTTACAAACTCACACATTCTCGCATGAAATTTATCCAAAAGTCCCTAATTAAACAAGTCCTTTAATTAAATAAAATCATCATCGCATTTCGCATTAAGTATGTATACCTTTAGACCGCAATAGTTCTAAAGTAAACAGATTTTAAGTAATAAACTCTTTTATAAAGTAACTGCTATTTATTTAACCGCAATTATCTCCCACATGCGTGTTTGTAAGTCTGTTTGCTGCTGAATGTAGAACAAAGTTTAACTTTTGCATCAAAAGTTTCGTTTCGTTTTGTTTTAGTTTGTTTTATTTTATTTTTCTGACTTTTTTCCATTTGAAAAGTCTTAATTTTTTTCTACTCGTCCTTTGCTTTTGCCGCACAGCTCAATCTTATTTTTTTTTTTTTTTTGTTGAGCATTTTCTGGGCAAATAAAATTTTTGGGGAGAGCGAACGGTTGCAGTCAAATGTCAAAATCTTTGTTTGATTTTTTGAAATCAACAAAGTTCATCTTCTTTAAATTTTGTTTTGTTTGTTTTTTATTATTATTTTATTTCTAATCTATTAAGATTTTACATTTTTCTTCCAAAATGACATCTTAAGCAAAAATTCTGACATTGAGTAGTCAAAGTGGGCTTTAAGGACTGAACAAGAAACAGGCAATTGTTGAGAAATATTGTTGTACAAAAACAACAAAAGAAAAAGGTTACAGGACATTTGTAAATTGATTTGCAAATTATTAAGTGAATTCTTTAAATATGACTTTGATTTGAATAAATCAAATAACTTTTTTGATATGAGCTGCTACTTGAAGGTTGGGGAATTTAATTCAATTTATTTAATGCATTAGAGACTTAAGAAGTTATTCATTAGACAAAAGTAATTAAAGGACTTAACGTCATAAAATAATGTCAATTCAAGGCTAATAAAGTAATATAATATGCTGAACAAAGAGTTATACAGAAATATTTTTAGAAGTGTAATAGAATTTTTACACTGATCAACAACTTCGAATGGAAAATCTGAAACACTGTTTACATTGCTCACATCTAGAATCTACTATCAATCAAAAATATTATTTTTTCAGTTTTCACACAATTTAGGGTGCGCGCAAATTTTTTTCGGGTTGAAAGACAAAGCAAAAATTACTATCAAATGTATGAAGAGTTTTAGCAAAAACACAGAAAAAGGTATTACAGAAAACAATTTAAGGAAGAAAACAAACAATTGATACATGATAATTAGAGCGCTTTCACATTCGGCAGCTTAGTTGTGCAATTCTCTTGCCCAAGTCTAGTGGTTGTTGATGTGAGAGGTGAGAGTATAGACTTGGACTTGCTTGTACTTAGAAATTCGTTTTATTTGTACATTCTTGTTTTTGATACTTTCTTTTGTTTATTTTTCGGGCTGTTCAAAATATTTAGAAAATGTAAGTAAAGCAAAATGAAAGTTGCGCAACTAAATTGCTGTATGTAAATAAATACAAAAGCAAGTTTAAAAGGAAATAAATAAAACCCAAAAATAGAATTGCGCAACTATGTTGCCTAATGTGAAAGCACTCTTAAACTATGATTTTTTTAATATCTTTCAAAACAAATTACGATTTTTTCAGTAGAGCCATAAGAACAATCGCCACTTTGACATTTAATGATGACACTTAAATAATCGAAAGATGTTGAATGGAGTAAAATGAGATAGGAACATTTTATAAAAATGTTTAAAAATATTGAATTTTAAAACAATATATATATTTCTTATGAAAAGATGTTAACATTTTATCAAAATGGTGGGGAATGTTGATCAGTGTAAAAAGCCTATAAAACTTCTCAACTTCATTCGTAGAAAATAAAAGACATGAAGCAAATAATAAAAAAAAACTAATAAAATACTCAAGGCGAATTTGGCAGAACAATAAACATAACCAAGGTGAATTCAGTACTGAGTTCGCTTTGAACACAACATTTTAAGAAACACAAGTATTTTATTGTTAGAAAAATATAATCACAAGAATAGTAGAAAATAATTCTGAAGTCCCGACTGATTACAAGGTAAGTTTTTTTATTTAATGAATACTACATTCAAGGATATTAAAAATTTATTAAATTCCAAAAGATTTGGCTTAGAATGTGGAGGAAACCAATCTGCGAATACAGGAAAGTAATTATACTGCACAATCTAAAAAGTACTCAGCAGGTGTTTGGCGAGAAGGGAAGACCCTCCAAAAGTGGTTTTGCTTAACAAACAATATCTTTTTCACAAACTAGTGATAGAAGTTAAAAAGATATGTCTTAAATAACAGAAGCTTTGAGAATTTGGTTCGTAGTAAACCTAAGGGAAAATTGCACATGGCTGTTACTTACAGTGGTGGACATATAATGCAATTATATGTCCACCACTGTAAATGTGATCTGTCATTCTTTCGGTATTTTATATGATCTATTGTTATTTCAACAAAACTTTTCCACTGCAAAGATTTGATCTCTCTTGTAATTGCATCTTTCTTTACATTCATTTTCTGTTCAGCTTTCTTAAAAAGTAAGTCATTAAGGAAGGTAACCACTAATCTCAGAGGCTCCGTGAAAACGGCGAATGAATTTTTTTTTTTTTTTTTTTTTTTTTATATTGGACCAGTACTCAGGGGATGACCCCTACATATGCAGTGCATTGTACCAGAACTAGGAAAATAGGTTGTGAGGAGGGGGAAAGCGGGAGTAGTGTTTGTGAACATTTGACTTGAATCCTCCAACGTTATAACAGACAGGAAACACTTCTGCAGGCAACTTGTTCCACAGACGAAGCGTGCGGCTGAAAAACGAATTCTCTCTGTAATGCGTAGTACGATTCCCCGGGCAATCGACCACAAATGGGTGAGCTCTAGACGATGAACGCGTGCTACGTAAAAATGTGCGCGTTTCGGGAACAAGATCCCTAATCTCGTCAGAGCAAAATCCATTGTAGTATCGATAGAACAGAGTAACGCATCCCACACTGCGTCGATGCTCCAGTGAGTCAATAGAGTTGGATACCCTACTGTCACCGATGAGCTTCTTCGCCCTCTCCTGCACACGGTCGAGTAACCCCAAAACAGACTTTGAGGCACCGGCCCAAACATGAGAGTTGTATTCCATTTTCGGTCGGATGTAGGTGGTATAAATAGTAAGGAGGTCGGATGGAGTGAAGTACATCTTACACCGTTTCAAAAAACCGAGGCACTTGAATGCTTCTTTAGAGATATGAAAAATGTGTTCATTCCAGCGAACGTCACACTGTATCTTCATTCCAAGAACATCAAGAGCATCCGATTCTTCAATATTTATACCATCCATGAGTACAGATGAAGCAGCATTAGCGGTCGTTTGTTTGTGCGTCAATAAGCAACACTGGGTCTTACGAGCATTAAAGGCGACCCTGTTTTTACGACCCCATTCAGAGACCAATAGAAGATCACTATTCAGTGAATCATTCATATTTAGTCTCTTGGCAGCGATCTCTGATAGGCTGGGCCTATATCTAAAAGAGTACGAGTGACAAATGCTGCTGTCATCCGCGAAAGAGTGGATAGGATTGGAAGTTTGGTAGAGAAGGTCGTTGAGGAAAATAAGAAATAGGGTAGGAGAAAGAACGGAGCCTTGCGGTACCCCTGAATTAATCTTGAACTCGTTTGATGAGACCCCATCTATAACAACTCGTATAGAGCGGTCTCTGAGAAAGCTCGATATAAACCGAGAGAAGTCATCACCGACACCAAAAGCAGTAAGTTTTGCCAATAGTGCACCATGCCACACTCTGTCAAACGCTTTTGAAATATCAAGAGCCACCACCCTACTTTCACCGAAATGATGGATTGAGTGGCACCATTTCTCTGAGAGATATGCCATAAGATCGCCAGTTGAACGACCCTTACGAAATCCATATTGACGATCACAAAGTAGTTTATGCGACTCCAGATACCTCATAAGGTGATGGTTAACCATGTTTTCCATTACTTTGGAGAGTGTAGAGCAAATTGCAATTGGGCGGTAATTTTCGGGGTTATTTGCCATACCCTTTTTGGGTATTGGTGTTACATTAGCAACCTTCCAGCACGATGGAAACTCACCAGTATGGTAAAGTATGCTGAAAAGGCGTGCTAATGGACGTGCAAGCGTAGAAGAGCACTGCTTCAAGACCAGTGCTGGAATGCCATCCGGTCCAGGAGTTTTGTTTATATCGAGGTCTTCCAAAACCCTTTTAACTGCTCGCGCCCGGAAGAATATCTTCGGCATAGTTACAGATACTCTTTCGAGCTCGGGAAGTGGCTGACTGCTTTCCGGCAAGCAGGAATTGCTTGCAAAGATTTCAGCCAACAGGTTAGCTTTGTCAACCGGGTCTGTGAATGCTTGGTCATTCTTTAAAAGAGTTGGAATTGATGAACTAGCACTGTTCTTTACTCTCTTAACGAAAGACCAAAAGGTCTTACTGCCCCGAGGAGCTGCAAGGACCTTGGCACGAAGGCGCTGTTCGTGAAGAGACTTTTCACGCCTAAGTACCTTGGCACACGAAGATCTTGCCTTTTTGCGTAGCAAATCAGTGTCTGGTGTTTTGTTTAAACGCCAGTTACTGAATGCTTCCTCTCTGGATCTGACTGCGTTTTTGCACGTCTGATTAAACCAAGATTTTGCTTTTGGTTTAATCGAAATCTGCTTGGAGGGGATGAATGTTTTCATCCCTAGCAATATAATGTTCTCGACCATTTTTGCTGAAGCATTTATGTCGTTATCTAGAAAACAAAGTTTCCAATTAAAATGCTCATAAAATTGGTTGAGCTCAGCCCAACGCGCCTTTTCGTAAATAAATATTGAACGTTTCGTAGCTGATTTTGAAACGTTACGAAGTCCCGAAATCGAAAAGGTGGCAGAAATGGTGCAATGATCCGAATTGCCGAGAGGTGCACTAACTCTGACTTCATACTTTTCAGGGTGTGAAGTCAGGAATAGGTCAAGTGTGTTTGAATGGTGCCCTTCAACACATGGAATATGCGTTGGCTCATTCACTAATTGCGCTAGGTGGTTGTACGCAGCGAATAACTCGACATATTGGCCTTCTGGAGTTGTATGACTCGAGTGGCGAAGCCAGGATGAGTTGTGAACATTGAAATCACCAGCAACAACGATTTCACTGCTCGGACAACTTTCCAGGATCTTCGATATGGAGTCGGAGAGGGCATCGAAACCAGAAAAGGTAGTATCCCTCACCGCATTTGGACTTCTGTATAAAAACCCGAAATGCAAAAAGTGTGATCTGATTTTGAATTTAACCCAAAGACAGGTAAATTCTGCATCATGCATGCTTAATGGTTGCTGGCATTGGAACACAACTTCATTGCGAATGTAAATTACAAGGCCCCGATGGAAGTTAAAGAGGGATAGGAATTGATACCCAGGTATATGAAAATCCTGTGGATCAGCATTCTCAGATACCTGGGTTTCACATAGGGCGAAAATATCCGGCCGATGGAGACACGTGTGAGCATAGACGGAGAAGAAGTTCGTTCTCAGCCCACGTATGTTGCAAAAGTCTATTCTAAAGTTTCCCGCCATTGCGATAGAAAAATCATGTACAAATGCTAATTCTGCTGTGCTGGTGAGGCCGAAGTTAACTTAATTGTTCATTCGACTGTATAGTATCCAGTGTATATACCTTCGATACTATACAGTCAACAACAGTCAACCCCATATCACCAACATTGCAAAACAATTATTTGGTTTTTATTTTTTTTTTTTTTAAAAGGTATGTTGCAGGATTATGGAACAATGCCTGTAAAAGGGCCATAAAAGCCCTGATCTGGCCATTTATCTATATTATTTAGATTAAAAAGTTAATTATTATTATTTTTATTATTATTATTTTATTATTATTGTTGTTGTGGGTGTTTTCTATTTTTATTTTTATTTTTTTATTTTTTTATTTTTTTATTTTATTTTATTTTATTTTATTTTTTCTGTTTGTTGATCTGTCTGGTTTATTGGGTAGCAGCATGTATGCATAATTGTTTGTATTTGTTAATTGTATGGTTTATTGCATTTGTTGTTGGTAGTCGTATTTATATTTATATTGTTGTTGTTTAGATGCATGTTTTTAAGAGTTTTATGTTATTTTTTTTTTCACCCGTGTATTTTGTTGTTTTATTTTTAAAAAGATTTTTAACTGTTTATTTTATTTGGTTTTATTTTTATTTATTTTATTTGCAATACAAAAAAGCAACACACAAAATAAAAATTAAGGAAAAAAAAAAAACACTGAACGCGGATAACACTTAATACGTGTTCACAACACAACGGACAGAACACTACTGAATTATTTCAATTAGTTGTTTGCTCTAGAGGAAAAATTTGCAATACAATGAAGAAATTTGATAACAATTAAGTTTTTTATTCGCTATTTAAGCTTCTAACATTTATACCAGTAAAAAATTATAAATAGCTTGTTTTCTATGTTTCCCAGCTATCTATATGTCGACATTTCATAGGAACTACCCTAATCATCAGTAGACTTTGGAAATTTTTGAAAGATATTCTCAAACATTCAACTTTATATCCCAACAAAACAAACAAATTGCTGAGAGTATAAAAAGAAAAATGCTCTAATAATATCCGTCAAAACACAAAAAAACAAACTTTTCTATTTATAAACGTCTCTAACATTTCTTTACATCTTTCAAACAAATGAACAACCGTTGGTTGCTACGATTTGCTTTTTGAAAGTATCGAAAAGCAGAGAACAAAAATTCAAACAATTAAGTTTTTTATTCGCTATTTAAGCTTCTAACATTTATACCAGTAAAAATTATAAAAAGCTTGTTTTTTGTGTTTTGACGGATATTATTAGAGCATTTTTCTTTTTAAATTCTCAGCAATTTGTTTGCTTTGTTGGGATATAAAGTTGAATGTTTGAGAATATCTTTCAAAAATTTCCAAAGTCTACTGATGATTAGGGTATTCCTATAAAATGTCGACATATAGATAGCTGGGAAACATAGAAAACAAGCTATTTATAACTTAGATAACCTTGGGAGCTCAAATAGTGTACCCAGAAATTACTCTTTCATCACTGTCTATATTCTGACCTTTAATTCTATCCTTAAATTCCAAAGAAGCGTTACATTTTAGAAATGTTAGAGATTGTAAACACACCAACAACACAGAGAATTCACTTTAAGGTAGAGACAGAGAAATTAACACATAATTATAGATATTTTAATAAGAAATTCTAGATTTGAATTGTTTAGGATAATTTTTTAAATTATGTTAACAATTTTTTTCCATGTTATTCTCTAAATAACATTTGTTTTGCTAGTTGAGAAACAACATGTTGCAGAACATGTGTTAGTTGCAGAATTAGATTATTTTGGTTTTTATGTTTGTTATTATTGTTATTAATATCATTTCCTTTTTTGAATTTTTTTATAACCCAAAAATTTTCTGTTAGTAAATTAAATAGATATTTTTTAAGTTTTCAACTTGATAATATTGTTAAGAATTTTTTTTTGTGTATGAATTAATAATTTTTCTTGGTGTATGGATTTTTTGTACATAGGAATTTTTCGACAATAATTTTTCAAATTGAAAATTTTTTAATAACATATTAATTTTCCTGACGATGCCAACAAATTGTTATCGAAATATTGAAAATAAATACTGTTGAATTTTGTATAAAAAATAACACGATCTTTAGCTGCAAAAATAAGAAATGTTAACTTTGAAATTGACCGTGAGGATAATCCTGCTACTAAGTTATCAGTAACTTTTCAGGTTAATGTTAACTTGTGATAATCAAAAAATAATAATTTGTAAGATAAAATTGTAATGTTAACTAACGTTAGTTGTAATAATGGCTCCAAGAATATTAAAAAAATTAATTTCAATAACAAAGTTATAAAAAAATATATGTAGTTCAGTTTGACATTAATTTTTATATAGCTTCAGTCGCTACACTGCTTAGCAGCACCCACTAGGTTTCGAACTCGGTATCATGTACTCGCAAATACGACCAACTCAGCCACCGAGCTCTTATTTATTTTTTCGTCTATATTTGTCTCATATTGATCACATATGCAATTTGCTATAATCCCAGTTGTTCACTGACTGCTGAATGCAGTACAAACAACTGGGATTATAACGAAAAGCTATATATAATTTATTTTTGAACAAACGAAAGAACTGCAAATCTATTTCATTCATCTGTGCTAACATCCAGAATCTTTCGTACGAATCGAACCTGCGACCTCGAAACTGTGGGTCGAGCGTTCCAATTCCGCCATTGAGGCGCCCGATATCAAAATAGTTATTCTGCTTTAATCGCCCATCAGGATGCGCTTATTGTACCGGCTTTAAAACAATAAAATATTAATCAGTGGTTTGTTACCGTATTTCTGGCATCGATGTGATTTGAAACATAAAATTGTTTCTTCGACTCATTTTGCTGAAAGTTATCTGTCAATTAAGCTTACTGACGCAAATTTTTGAAAAGTTAGAATTAATTGCGTTTCTTTACTATTTGCCAACATCATTCAAAGCATTTCCTTTTTATCAGGCAGACCAACAATGTCTCCTCTACGGGCCAAAGATACTAGTGTATTTAATTCGCATTTAGTCACTCTTTGTATATGATTTTTCAAATTCATTTATAAAATGTACAGGTAACGTGCGGCGCTCACTTAAAAGTACCCGACGTTCAACATCTTCAATTACAACAGGACGTGATTCGAGGTTCACTTATAACGTTGATTGTAGTTGTATCCCTGAATACGTAAATTCTTCAAGCCCGGCCTCTTCACTACCTCGACAATATCTCGCTAATTGTTTACTGACGTACTTAGGGATAAAACGATACGAGTAAATACAAGTAAATACTCGATACTTTTCTTTCGATACCAAGTACTTTTGGTATCGATGCTTTACTACTACTACTGACTACCAAGTAGGTATCGGTCAAAACTACTCTATTCTTATTGACAGGTGAAAAAACTGAATTGGTGTTTTCCATAAGTCTATTTGTTTCCAAAGTTTTTACAAAATAATTCTATGCTACCGCACATGCATTATGATTCATAAAAAATACGGTAAGATTGCGGTCGCGATCTTGAGATACTAACATTAAGGTAGTAGGGTAGGGACATTATGGCAACTTACCGGTAAGGTTGGCGATAGTTAAAGGTACCTTTAATAGAAGTGATCGATGAACTCTTTAAGCATTTTTCATTATTGCAACTTGCCTGTAAAACTAAATTTATCTTTTTCAAAGTATGACAACAAAACACACATTTTTAGCAGCTGCTTAATAAAAATAAACACAACTTATGTCGCCTGTTTGCGCTTTGAAACGATGGAATTTTTGTCTCACAGTTCTCGATGTGAAAATATCTCACTAGAATTATAGAAACGAGGTACCGTTTTTGTGGTTACACAAAAACTTGTTAGTCTTCATACAGGGTGTCCTTAAACTCAACGTCAAGCCAAAACAGCGTGACAAGATTGATTTGAACCAACATGAGAAAAATCAGAAAAAAATTTAAAACAAAAAAACATTTTACTCAGTTCAAATATATTTTTTTTTATTCTATAAATATAAAAGGGCTGTCTATTTTTAGATTTTTTCTGATTTTTCTCATGATGGTTACAGTCATTCTTGTCACCCTGTTTCGGCTTAACGTTGAGTTTTGAGTCACCCTGAAAAATATATATTTTTTATATTAACTTTAATATAAATATTCTGCCAGCGTACCCAAACAATACCTACCAAATGACATACATACGAAATTTTACTTGCTAATACAATGACTATTTTGGAAGTTATCATTGTATACATGGAACCACAGCAATGTACGAGGTCTGATCAAAGAATAACCGTCATTTTCAAATTTCGTGAGCTACGTATGTTTGATTTGCGCATTTTTTCTGTTATGTTGGTACACATGTCTGTTACATATCACGATCAGAGAGGTTGCTGATGATGTTGGATTACCTTTCAGCTCATGCCAAGCAATTTTTACGGATGGTTTAGGCATGAAACATGCAGCAGCAAAGATTATTCCAAAATTGCTGAATTTTGAGCAAAAACAACGTCGCATGGCCATCGCTCATGAGCTGTTGAACACCGTCAACGACGTTCCAGATTTGCTCCAAAAGGTTATAACTGGAGACGAATCAGTCGACGAAGCGTCCAGAAGAGCAAAGACCAAAAAGCGGTCAAATGTGAAGGTTTTGTTCAGTGTTTTCTTCCACCGTAAAGGCGTGGAGCATCATAAATTCTTGCCACACGGTCGTACGGCCAATAAAGAATACTTCCTTGAAGTTATGCGCCGTTTTCCTGAAGCAGAATTGTGGAAAAAACAATCATTGCTTTTACATCATGATAACGCACCAGCTCACACATCGATGCTTGTGCGTGAGTTTTTAGCCAAAACCCTTATTATGCGTCAACCACCGTATTCACCGGACTTGGCCCCCGCTGACTTTTTCTTCTACCTAAAACTGAAGACACCGATGAAAGGAAAGCGTTTTGCTACGTTGGCGATACCAAAAACGGCTTTTCAGAACTGCTTTGATTGGAAAAAACGCTAGTATAAGTGTATTATATCAGTAGGAGATGAAGAGGACAAGATAAATAAGTTGAATAAATAAATACTTTTTGGAAAATTAAAAAAAAAACGGTTATTTTTTTTTATCAGACCTGATATTAAAATTGTTGTATTTATCTATCCTTATTACGGTTAAGTCACGGTTAGATCTGGTGCAGAAAATCGTCGTTAATATATTAATTCAAGATCAGCTCCCACATTCTTCCTGATTGAAAATTCGTTCGCTCGTTATTAGTAATGGAGTTTTTTTTATCAAGTTTCTACGACTCAGTATTGAAAATTATTCATGACACTCAACTCGTCACCTTCCTGGCCAGAATAGCATTGCAGAGATATCTAAAGCTTATATTGCATCCTTTCAAAACGAGCAAATAAATAAATATGTATTTTTAGAAACGAAATCTTTTAAACATAAGTTACTGTAGAAATAGAAACTAATAGAATGATTACAGTTTTTGCTACTGATTAAACCTCAAATATTTCTTCATAATTTCTGATTTAATATTAACCTGTTGGTGTTTAAGTCTTGTCAAGCCTCTACAGAAGCTACTAAAGAAGTTTAATTAAAATATGTGTCATTAATTCCACGTAATCTTTAAAATCTATTTTAATCCATTTAATTTAAAGTAATAAATAATTTTATCAAATTGGCATACATCTATAGAAGAACACACATCGATGTATTGGCATATGTAAACGCATTGATGTTGCAGCTACAACAAATGTGAAATATCAATGATTAAAAGAGACATTAAATTGCTGCACCGACACAATTGTACAGAGAAAGACGGACGTATAGACAGCTACATATTGATATTTTAAATAAGTGATAAATATTGAACATAATTATGTATGAAAACAATTGTAAATAATCAACCGAATTATACTAGACTTTTAACAGGACAAAATAAAATACTGAATTCTTTTAATCATTTTCAAGGATTACGTTTTTGTACGGCACGATGGGTATGTAGAAAGTAATATTGCATCAGTAATAACATATCAGATATTTGTTTTTGTAAAAAGAGCTACTTAACTCATTTTGGCAAAAGTTTTGGCAATATTCGAAACAAATATAAATTTATAAAGAATAACTGTTATCAAAGTGTAATTGTTTCTTATATATTTTCCAAAAGGTTTGACCTAAATTCTCGGCCCACAAAATCATAATATTATTACCAATGAGATTGTTTAAACATAAATTAATCCCCGTTATTGTGTTTGGCGTTTTTATGGCGAAAAACGGGCGTTTTTGAAAAATAGGTACTGTGAATTTCGAAAAACGCCAATGAAAACGACAAGTTTCCAGTCTATTACAAAAACGCCATTAAAATGCTAGCGTGATTGGCGTATTTGTCTTTCGAAAGGGAGAAAATTTGTCGTCAAAGTATTTGCTCCCGACAAATATTTAAAATCACTTAGTCGTCGATTTTTAGCGGCTGACGAATATAACGTTAAATCACGTTTAATTTCCCCGAAAGGCCCCTTGCTTTTTGACACCGTTTCCAAAATGGGCTTAGATGTGATTTCAACCGGACACCCCACTTATTGGCCGTCAGACCGATGAAAGATCCCAGATGTTATAGATTTTGGAGTTGCGAAAAATGTTCCCTTAGAATGGATGCAGGTGGAGCCTATATTGGATTTGTCATCAGATCACTCACCCACTATAATATCTGTTTCGTTCCCTTAGGAGGGTGGTTGCCCGTTTTGTGACTTGGCGTTGACCGTCACTAGAGTTAATTGGTTAAAATATAAAAAATATTTGAGTACACACTGTACAGAATATATTGCCTTGAGAACCTTTTAGGATATTGATGTGTCAGTTAACGAAGTTTTTGAAAACCTTAAACATACTAGTCATATAAGATTCAGAAATGAGAACAATAGAGCTTTCTCGTCACAGATTGAGCAACTTCTGTCAGCAAAAGAAGATTTAGAAGAGAAAGGCAACAACGCTGCTTAAAACTAGGCTACGGGAATGCGCAACCCAATTAAGAAATCTGCATGAAGTCCAGCAAATGGCTTCCCTTAAAACACATTTGGAAAGACTGGATGGTACTCCTTAATCTGACTATTCCTTGTGGAAAGCAACAATAGGTTTGAAACGACCCGTTAGAGGTAAGCCACCCTTGCGAATTTCAACTGGGGACTGGGCAAGAATCGATTCTGATGTTGCCTGTTAATCACTTGGGAAATGTTTTTACTACAAATGATTCAGCTAAAAATACAGCGGAATTACCACCATATGACCGCTTCTGACTTAGTTTTCAAGATGTCGAAAACATTGTAAATAAAGTAAACTCCGGAAAAGCTCCAGGTTTTGTTAAAATTAATGGCAAAATGCTTGTACAGCTACCTCGTATGGCTAGAGGAATTCTATTTTTTATTTTTAACGCTATTTTGCGCGTAGAATACTATCCTGCAGAGTGGAAGGTGTCTATGGTTACTATGATACCCAAGCCAGGGAAGGCTTCGACTAAGGTAGAGTCATATAGACCAATAAGTCTACTACCAGCAATTTCAAAACTATTCGAAAAATTGTTAATGGCGAAGTTGACTCCAGTATTGAATGATGTAGGATGTATCCCCAATCATTAATTCGGCACCAGAGAACAAACGCACAGACTAGCAAATGTCATTAGAAAGGCTTTTGAGGACAAAAAGTATGGTTCAGCTCTATTCATTGATGTTTCCCAAGCTTTCGATAAAGTGTGGCACGACGGTTTGATGCACAAAATGAAGTTAAGCTTGCCTGCACACTCTCACAAGCTTATGGAAAGCTACTTATATGAGCGGACATTTGTTATCAGAGAAGGCGATTTTATAAGCCCAACTCAGCCAATCAGCAGAAGGGATACTGTTGCCACCATCAGAACGTTCAATAGGTAATTTCACCGATATAGCTGCTTAAGTAAAAAGCACATTTTTATTTTTTTTTTTTTTGTATTTAGTATTAAGATTTGAATATTTATTGTTAATCCATTTTTAAGATTCAATAAATAAAAAGTGCTTAAAAAAAACTCAGCCAACCGTGGCAGAGGTTCTCCAAGGTAGCATACTAGAGCTTACTGCCTCTGCCATGCCACCAACATCTGGGTGAGAGATGAGCGTTCACGAAGTTTAGAGGCATATATTTCAATATTAGAGAAATGGCAAAAACTATTAACATAAATGTACTCATGTCACATTCACACTACACATGTTCGTCTATTCAAATTAACAACTCGCATATTCTGCAGTACAGTAAAATCAAATACTGGATTGCAAACTTTTGTTGTATAACACAATTCTAAGTCCTATATGGTGCTACGGAATTCAATAATAGGGAGCCGCCTCAACATCTAACATTGAAAAAATTCAAAGGCGAAAAAACCAAAATCTTCGAACGATTACTGCAGCTCCATGGTACGTAAAAAACTCACAAATTCGTAAGAATCTGGGTGTTCCTCTGGTAAAAGACGAATTCTCAAAGTACGCGCCAAGCTATATCAGTAAACCGGAACTTCACTCAAAGCCTCTCGCACGCAACTTACTTAATTTTGGTGGAACGTTAAGTAGGTGATTCTACCGATATTCGCGCAAAATAAAACTTTTTTTCTTGTCTAGCATTCGCTGAACTTAAAGAACTTTTTATATTTAGTATTAAGATTTGAATAATTATTGTTAGCTCACTTTTTGAAGATTCAATAAATAAATGAATTAAAAAAATATTTTTTTCGTAAAAGAGGAGCAAGTTAGCCAACAATATTATGCAGTTTTACACGTTTAGGGTTTTTGTACAGTGTCTTAAGTCGAAATTGTACAAAAATAATTCCACAACAGTTCTAGAGCTTAAACCAACATTATCGAGTAGATGTCAAGCAAAAGCAACAGTTTACTAAAAAAAGTGATTAATAAGTTTGGGATCCCATCGAGCCAGTGGAGGGTCACTTAATCGGAATCTAGATTCTTAAACAAATTTTTTTTTTTGTGAAATGATATCAATTTTGGACCCGCTAATATTTTGCTCAATAATCTGAAAGAAGAGGTTTGTAAGCTTACTGCGCAATTATTTGAATACATTTTGTTCATTTTTTCATTATAATAAAGATATGAAGCTCCTATAAATTATATTTTGAGAAATTTTAACAAGTTTTTTTTTTAAATTTTAAAAGGTTTTTTTTTTAAATGGAATATATTTATATATTTTATATAAGATTTGCGTAAACCCAAGAGTTTGAGATAACTCTTTAATTTATTTTACATAATAAACAACTAAGTTTACTACTATTTACTTTAAAAGCTCAGGGAAGCTATTAAAACTTCCAAGATCTCTCCTAAGAATGACGGTAGCAGTCATCGCTGGACGTTGCCCGTTCGGAAACCATGCCAAGAGACTGGGCCTACCATATAACGACTTCTGTAGAAGCTGTCAAGATGAGGAGGAAGAGGAGACGATCCTTCATCTCCTCGGTACATGCCCCTCATTGGAGCATCATCGTCTAAGATTCTTAGGCGAGTGGAGTTTCAATAGCCTGTCATGTCTGGCATCGGGCAAACCGACTTCGTTAGCTTCTTTCATCAGAAGTAGCGGATGGCTAGTAAATCAGCAAGTAATGCCACACTAAGCAGTTTCCCACCTCTTCTTTCCCTCTTCCTCACTCCTCTTATATCTATATAACGTTTAATTTTTCCTCTATCATAACCTAACTTTTTCAGGTAATCGTAAAGGGAACGACCTACAGGACCCAAGTGGACTGGAGTATCCGGGTGTTTTCTGGAGAATCCAGCGGCCTGCCGACCTAACCTAACCTACTTTAAAAGCTATCAAAATTATACAAAACAAATAAAACCTGTTTCTTGCGCGTTTCCTAGCTGTCCATATTCCGCCATTTCATAGGTGCAACCTGATCATCACTATACTTGAAAAATATGTTCAAATATCACATAAACTGTGATTTGACCCCATTGTGTTTGCTTTTAATTGCGAACACGTGGCACACAAACCGGAAAACATACCCACTTGTCAGAGTGACTTCAGTATTAAACAAATGAATATCGGCCCCTTGTACTCCTGCTTCTTTTACTCCTTGGTAAACACTCGTATCACGGGTAATGTAGTTTTTGTTTAAATGATATAAAAATGCAATTTATATTGTAAACACAAAAACAGGAGAATATCAGGAGGCAAATCCGAAACTTCGAGATGAGCAAACATAATCACACTTCATGTCATATACATATATATTTATTTTATTTTTAATAAAATTCATATGTCAGGACGTGTAGATTATGGAGTGTATGCACAAACACATTTGCATATACACTCACTTCTATCAATATTTATTAATAAAGGGAAGCACAGGACATTAATTATGAACCTGCAGCATGATTTAAAATACTCGTAATGCAAATTTAAGAAGAAATGTGTTCATATTTAAAAAAGGATATCGAAGGTGGCATCATTTGTAAAATGTGAGTAAAAAGGATGCAAATAATTGTGCAAAAAAATAAAATTGAAGCAACTTAAAGTAAATTGAAGCGAGTCTTCTGAATATATGACCACGAGTTAAGTAGCAATTTTATATTTAATTTGTGTAAAAAATTATTTTTCAGAAGATAATAAAAATACAAATTTAATTGAATTTTCAGCCAATTCATAAGGAAATAATATTCGTACATATAATTGGGCTTTTTTGCAATGTATTAAGACTTACACTGTATATTTGTATATATTTTACATATAAAATAAATATTCTTGTGTGAAAAAATGCAACATATTTATATTCATATATGTATACATATGGTTGTTTAAAGAGAAGAAAATGTATGTCATACTGAAGCAGTAACCAGAGGATGTTCGTATTTTGCCACACACGCACACACAAACACTCACACTCCCTGACACTCACTTTAACACAAACACATAGAATGTGGTTTACATCCTTAAACCATATTGCGGTCTTGAATATGATATAAAAATTATGCAAAAAAAAAATTGACCTACACTCTACAGTTTTGAAAAAAGTCTACTATAAATTGTGGATTCTAAACTCATATGTGTTACGGCATAATTTTCCGAGTTTTGTAACGGATTTGGGCACTGCCTAAAATGAAATGCTTTTCAATGAATTTGGCATACTTACATACATAAAACTACGGAACGAACCCGTTCTCTGCAGCGCCTCTATGTGGCTTGCAAACTTCACACTAGTGGCAACTTCTTTAGAATATGTTCACTTTACTATTGCCAAACACCTTTCTGAAGAGCACAGTTCTCCTAATCTCTCTTGTATGTAAGTCTTTAAACAGTTAGAGGATATCAATGTTTGATAGTGGCCCGAAGTCCATAAAACTCATCATCCTTTATGAAAACTCACCCTGATCTTCCCCCTCAGCTGGTACTTTACAAGACAACCGGATCGCGGGGTCCTTATTATGTCCTCGAAAATCTGCCACGCACCATTATTATCAGGGAACGATAGATTTATCTATTATGATAAAAGGGCCTCTGACAACGACGAAGATACAAAATATGCTCGTCCATATTTTTAATGACTCTGAGATGCAAGAGGATCAATGCCCTAAGTCATTGTGCTGAATTATCTTATTCTTGGCTCTTGAATTGTTCTTGACTTATTGACGTACACCTTTTCTTTCTAATAACCCCAAAGAAAGAAGTACAACGGTGTCAAATCACATGATCATGATAGCTAATTTACATCGCCATAACATGAGAAAACATGGTCAATGAATTTCTCGTGTAAAGGAGAATTGCTTTTTTAGCATCTTGTTGGAATCATATATCATCCAGATCAATACTCTATATTTCTGGCCACAAGAGGTGCGAACAACTATTTGGCCGACCTAATTTTCGTAGTACACTATCGCGAACAGCGGAATTTTAGAGTTGCTGATATGAACAGCAACCGGTTCCTACAGAACCGGTTTCCCCAAATTTGCCAACAGTTCTCTTGATTGTAGATACATTTTGTCGATTATAATGACAAAAAAAAAAAAAACAATCATGAAGTAAACGATATGCATTTTGATTTGAACAATCATTTTCGTAAAAGGCCTCTACAATCTTATCGGGCTACTCAATTGTGTACCTCTCCATGGAGGAATTTTCAAACATTTAAACAAAGAAATGTGAAATTAATTTGGGCAAAAAGCTTGATGTTAAGGTGTGATTCACAATTAACATTGTGGACTATGGTTGGACCATTCTTTATATAGCTTATCACTGATATTTTGCCTCATGCTTCCATAACTTGGAGACTTGACTTATATAGTTGAATAGCTTCCAGCCCTGCTATTATTAACAAAAGAGTGTTGGAAATACGGCCGAGGATGCCAAATAAAAAATAAATTATTAATGCCAGTAAAATTGCTCCAAACACGAAAAAAATTTTAAATGATCATCATTCATAGAGCAATAAAAAACGTGTTTAAATTTGAAGGCGTAGAGTATCACGTGGTCTAACAGTTTTCAATTAATTTTTTATTAATTTCTGCAAGCAATGTACACGTGTGTATGTAGGTGTTTTATATATTTACATTCATAAGTACACACAGAGAAAAGTTTCTTTAAGGAAAATAAAACTCTAACTTGCAAGACAAGTCAGTTTTGAAAAATCGTTATCGTAATGGTGACTAATCTATGATATTCTATACGGGCAACTTCATAATTGCCCTGGTGAACAGACCATTCGTTTTGTGATGGATAATAATCAAGTATTTCAGTTACATATAAAATACAAACACTACAAAGCCGAAGCATAATCGTTGATTGTGAGAATGCGCAAGAGATTCTGAGTCAGCCAATTTCACATGTCAAATAAAAACTCGGTGATTTGTATACCACAATTTAAATATTTTGCATCACGATTAGACCCTGCATCCCTAAAATGGTTTCTAAAAAGTTTGGCCGCTTTTACACATGAAAAGTTTACTTTGCACTTGTGTTTTCCCTAGCCACCACCAAACTCAAGACTTTGGATTTGAACTCGGGTCATGAAACAGCTAGTTGTCCCCCAGCTAAAGGTTTCATTATTATTTCTCTTTTCTTCTTCAGTCAAAAATTATTGATCACAAATTTGTATTGTAAAAAATCCTTCTAAGAAAAACCTAAGAAAGGAAAAAATTGAATTAAAACATAATCTACAAAAACCAAAATTCTATTTTAAAGAAATATTTTAAGATTAAAACGCGTTGATTTATCGAATATTCTTCCATAATAATTTTTGCCACATGTTTACTTCACGACTGTCAAATATGAATTGAAAGTTTAACAAAATGGCGGCAAAACAAAGTAGTATATTTTCCCATAAACAAATAAAAACTTTTGTACTAAATTTCTGTTCCCTTTTTAAAGAATTTTTAATACATATTTCTTGCTTTGTAATTATTATTTAACTATGAGTATAAAGTGAGAATATCTTTTCTGTTTAGTGCAAACTAAAATATGTTTTCCAGTAAGCACATAGTGCTATTTGATAACTTTTCCCAAAATTTCGTCTGTAATAATTTGTTAGTTGTGGGAGCATTGTTTGCATCACATTTATAAGATATAAACACTTAGACGACAGCAGACTTCACAATTTCACGAGTACAAATGAAGTTAGCTTCAAATGCTGCCGTCTCATCAGCAACATAATTATTTTAAAGACAGCAGCAGCATTATGTGTATTAAAACAATGAGAATTTCAGAGGTGCCACATATATTTTTACATGAATAAAACTAAAATTACTGAGTGAAAACGTAATAATATCACGTAAAAGTGTAAAAACTTATCAATTTATTTGTTTATTTTATTTATGTGATGTTTATTTCTAATAAATATTTCAAAAAAATTTTAGTTCTTATTGCTGCGAATTTATATTTATACTGGCAGCACTGCATTTGCTTTTCGCTGCTTACGAAAATAAAAATTAGTCTAAGTTGACAGCAGCAGCAAATGATGTTGTGAAGTCGTGCTGCTGTGGTGTCGTTAAAATAATAGTGTGCATCTAAACACATGTATGTTATTTTTGACAGATTGCTGCTTGCCGTTTGCTGTCGTCTATGTGTTTAATGCTATAGACTGTGCTATTACACATTGCGTTTCCCTTGAATAGCACAGTCGCTTATATTCATTATTAATTGCTTACCTCTCAATATTCTAAACTTCTTGTTATTGTTTTGTTTTCATCATCAAATTTAGTGGACTGAAAAATGCCGTCATTTGTTTTTGTTACTTTATGCTAGGAGCAAAACTGCGACGAACGTCGAATTTTTGATCGCGAGTATTCGTCGACAGAACTAAAACACATTGGTGAATATCGCGATTTGGTCTAAAAATTATTTTCCAATTTGACTTTAGCCTGTATAGCAATTGCTAATAGTTTATGGATTTTTTTTAATGAATTTCAAAAATCCATTCACATTCACCCAGTAGTATTTAATATTATTTTAATAATATCTATGCGAAAAAGATAAATGGCAACGCTACCTAAGGTATTAGCAATAGACGAATGCTCAGAACAAGGCGAATTCATTACTAGCTGAACTTGACAGGTCAAGTAATTATTTTTTGCTTGCCGCATTTTTTCCAATGAGACTGTCAATTTCTTTTCTTTTGTTTACAAACATTTTCGCGCCATTTTAATCTGAAGTTTTTTGTATGATTTAGTGAAGTTTCAAGAAATTTTTGTGAATTTAAAAGTGAAAACCCATTACAATCTGTGATTTTAATTACAAACAATTATAAAAATTTGTATTTAACGTTTATGTGACATTTTTTCTTAGCTGAACTAACTTAGGCGAGTTTAGATTTTGACATTTTCAGTAAGTTTTACAATAACAAAAGACATAATGCTGAATTCATCTTCCCGCTTGTATTCACCTGTAAAAATTCGCCTTGGCTCAGAGTGAAAACAAACTCTGAAAACTTAAACACAAGTTACCGGTGTAAATTTGTAGGTTCAAATTTTTACACAAACTTTTTTTTTGTTTATTTGAAGCACGAATGTACTTGTTGTATGTTAAAAATAAATAAAAACGAAACAGTAATTGATTGTGTTTGTTAAAGACTTGTGTACTACAAACTCAAATTATTGCGAGTGTCACGAGTAGATACGCAAACAAATTGCTGTCTTAAAAACTCCGCAACTCGTTTTTAGGCCAGTGTATTTGAATCGTCAAAACAAGCACTCGTTGCAGTTCTCTGATGTGAACAACGTTATCTAGAAAAAAGTTCGTTGATATTGTGCTTCACTCGACGTAGTTATACAACAAATATTTGCCGGCGAATTCGTCGAGATGGCGAAATTCGCCGTTCGCCGCAGTTGTGTTCTTAGCAATATATATCGAAAATGTTCTTCTTTTCTATTAAAAGCTATAAATATCACTACAAATAAGAACTAAAACAATCTACTACTTTTATTTCCTACAAGGATATAGAGAAAGGAATTTCAATATGTACGGTGTGCTCTTCAAGTAAAACGCAGTTTATATTCAGTCCTAATCACCTAATTAATATAGAAATCATAATGGAATAAAACGTTGAGTTCGCTTGCCAAGAAGTTTGGTTGTCATAACGATTCTGTTTTTCCAGTGTACACATGAAAATTACTTATACATTTAAACATGTGCATGACATGAAGTAAAAAATCGATTTTAATGGCAACACGAACTTATTAAAAATGTACAAATATGGTTTTACTTAAATAAAAATAATTAAATCAAATAAATAATTTTTTTCCCACTGACCGATTCAGCGCCACAATCTGTATCGTCCAACACTAATTTAATATTCTTCTTAAAGTAACTTGTCATTTTGAATTCACTTACGAGTTTTATTATAAATCAATATCATTTTTGTGGCTTTCTTAACATTTTTGAAAGAGGAAAATACTAAGAATATTCCAACCCGCAAAAATTACATCATCTGCTTTTCTTTGCCAGCATTTCGTAGTCTGCAATTACCGGGGGCTTTTTTCTGTACTCAACTCAGACATTTCTTTTAATGTTATGAATTCCATATGGCGAATCAGGGATAATAAAAATGTTGATTGATAATTTCAAGTATTCAGTATGATACTTAATTTAAAAGCAAAATTATAGACAAAAGTTTCCTTGCTGCTTATAATTTCCTCAAAAGAAACAGACATTTTTTTGACTACTTGTCAACAGTTATGTGATTAAGCATAAAATTTTAATGAATTGTATTGGGACTTTTCTGGCAACACAATAAAGGCCCTGATACACTATCCTACACGATCGTACGATTCATTCACAGAAAAATGTTGTAAAAGTCTAGCCGACTTTACAAAATCGCTTCAAAATGGCGTTGCAGGCTATATTTATGTTACAGCGATAGTGACCAGAGAGGTTTCCGCCTAGCTCAATTATTTCTCATTACGAGCAATCAACCACTCAGTGGGGTCTAACCCTCTCTCTGGGTATGCTGACATAAATAAAATCATAAAAAAAACTTAATCATAAAAGCACACTTTACCTCAGCCGCTTTACGTGTCACACACCGATGATTCCATAGGGGAGAAACTGATGGATTTGTTCCTCCCTTGCCCTCCCAACCTGGTTGCAACAAGTTTGTCCTAATCTCAATTTTTGTTTTGCAACCCCAAAACCGTAAGTAACAATAACTAACTAATTATATTTTGAAATAGATGCTAATTTTATTTTATTTGCTTTTGAATTCAGTAACATTTCAGATTTGACATGTTGAAAAGTAGCGGTCGTCGAAAGGTGTGTTTTAATACTATAGAACCATCAGTGGTGACACGCAAAGCGGAAATCAACATAATGCAGTACCTCATACGATCGTATTTCTAGACTATGCCAGCATGAGATTATGAGGTTTGTTCTATATATACCCATAGATTTGAACCAGGATACAACAGAACTAGTGAGTTTTTATTTCAATAGCGGCTATCACTCTTTTCAACCTAAAGTATAATTAAAAAAAACTGCAACTAAAATTATTCATATTTCAAAGATCAAGACTTTCAATACTGTTGGATATAACTTCTCAAGTTTGTCCAAGCTATTGCTAGTCGTGATCATTTGCACTGAGGAAAGACTACTTTGAGCAGTAAAAAATGAGATATTTCCTTCTCCTACTACCTTACGGGAATTCATCCCACCAGGGCTAGGAGTTGGTTGTATATCACACGATCACTGCACAATGTATAACTTTTTCGGCTATTGCTTGTACTAATATTCTATTTTTTCCTACATCGCTTAACTGCTTGGATTTTACTACAGAATTCCACATTTATATTTTTCGATTGGGCGCCATATTTATGGCGCAACCACAATATTTGGTATGTTTTGCTCCCATTACATACTCCCACAAGTATTTTAAATTGGGCGCCATATTTATGTTACAAGTATGATTGGAATAATTTATATATTTAGTTAAGTAATTAAAAACTATTACACAGAAAAATTTTTTTTTCGTGTTTAATAACGAAATTCGTTGAATCAATTAAATAATTGTTTGAATGCGGACCTGTAAAGGAATTCGTAGATTCAAACAAAAGTTTAGTAAAAATAATTATTGATCAAAAACAACTATTTTTTTAAACAACAACAAAATACGATATCCAAGGTTAGTTTTTTGATATTTATGTATATGCATACACATTGTTTTTTTAGACAAAAATTTTGTTGATTTTATTTTTACTATAATTTTTTCTGTGTACCATAATAATTTTATATTATTTCAATATTCTCATATTTTTCACAATATGTACCACACTAATCGCACAGAAACCATCACATTATCCACATTTTCACAAAATTTTTCAAATTGCACGATTTGGCAAAAACGCTCTTACACAGTTGCATTTTTAGTACTTTTTCAGCACACATGTTATATTTGGTAGATCTCACGGTTCTGTAGGATAGTATATCAAGGTTTTAAGAGCGCAAAAAATGTGTGTGATTTGTTCCTCGCTTTAAGGCTAATATTGGGTTCATTATTTCGTGCGAAATTCTTTCAAATTGCATACAAAAGTGTTTAGTATGAAATATTTGCGAAGTAAGTTTAGAAATGTAGTACTTAGTTTTTAAAGCGAAAAACACACAATGTGTATCTGCAACATGTTTTCATTTAAAATTGTTTTTGGGAATATTTGTTTTTTCAGCTGCGAAATAACATAAGCAAAACTTTTTTTGCACGAAGTACAAACATGTATACATAAAACTAAAAAAGAAACATGAATAAGAGAAAAAATAGATTTTCAATTTTTCCGTACGAAATAAGTAATGTTGCTGAAAATTTTTCGTACATTCAATGTCAATACTAGGCTTTATTCCGCAAAACTTTTCGTTATTCGTTTCCGTTTGTGAACGGAATACTATAAGTCATTTTTTAAGTCTCTCGTTTACTTTTATCAGGGCCAAGTATGACTGTGCAAATATATGTTAATAGTCGTGAACTCAAATTGAAGTATGATTACAAAGTTTAGAGAATCACAGAGTTTTCAGAAAAATTAGACCTATTTTTCAATGAATGCTTAAAACTGCATATTTTGCGATAAATGCATCTTTTTGCATATTTTGTGACAAAACCTTCTTTTGTCTCCAAATACTTTTAATAACTATTTGAAAAAAAATTATAAAAAAACTTTCGAAGCAGCCTATATACAAGATATGCTTACTACCAAAATCAATACGATTCCGCATATCAAGGACGCACTCACACTAATCAAATTAAAATTTTTTTTATGTATTTGGCCGCTTAAATTCCATTGATGAACCAAAAATCAGATATTGATTTTATTTATTTCTAAGTACGAAAAATGTTTAAATATGGCCGATTTGAAACGACTTGCATTGCGCAATGTTTGTATATTAAGTGGTAATTGGCTCCAGAGACGGGTTGAATTGATAAAAAGATGCTGATCAGAAATCGATTTGTTGTACCTTATTCTATTTATATTATAGCCTCTAATGGATCTTGAGAATTGCATCTTTTGAAATAGATATGCAGGTTGACGTTCATATATAATTCGGTGTAAAACCCTGAACACACGACACTTTAATAAATTATGAAATGTAAGATCATAAATTTGCTTTGCAAACTGCGATATGCTACTATATCGCCTTACTTCAAATACATATCTTGCAACATTATTGTACGCCACATTCAATCTCCTTTTGCTTCCAGCATCACAGCTAGCAAACAGCTCACATCCGTACATGAGTATTGACAACAAATAACTTTTAGCAAGCAGAAGACGAATATGCTTATGTGTAAATGATTGCGACATCCAGAGATTTCTTAACGTAGAAAAAGTTTTTCGGCAATTTGATTTTAAATGATCCGACCAATTAAGATTTTTGTTAAAAACAACACCAAGGTTTTTAGCATTTTCGACAATTTTTATAACTGCGTTATTAATATGGATTGGTGATAGATTTATACCAATGTTTTTTGGCTTCCCAATTATTAAAGCAACAGATTTCTTTGGATTTATGCTTAAGCCATTAGCAGATTCCCACAAGTAAATTTGACTGAGATCTTGATTTATCAGATCGATACAATTTGTTGCATTTGAAATATTACAATTTATAAACAATTGCACATCATCAGCATACATTTGTATTTGGCAATATTTTATATGATCAGGGATGTCGTTAGCATAAATCGGGTATAGAAGTGGCACAAGTACAGAACCCTGTGGTATACCTCTTGGCATAGAGCTACTTCTTGATATATCAGATCCATAGTAGACACTTTGACTTCGGTCACTTAAATAAGACGACATAAGTGTTATTGCGGTTGAGGAAAACCTACACATATTTTTCAATTTAAGACACAGAATAGAATGGTGGACAGTTGTTAAATGAGCGACAGGTGTCGCTCATTTAACAATGAACTTTGATGTAAGAGCTACTTATTTGCTTGTGTATTAGCTTGTCGAAAGTTTTCGAAAGAAAAGGTAGAATTGAAATAGGTCGATAGCTTTTGTCAGGTTTTCTAATTGGTACAATTTTGGCATGTTTCCACGAAGACGGGAACGTAGATGTTGTTACTATTGTATTGTAAGCGTGTACGGGAGTGTCATTTTTAAAAATTTTGGATGCAAGCTGTCACATCCAATTTTTGATTTGATTTGAAGCAGTGGCTCAAAAACATCTTCTCTTGTAAATGATATAAAACTGAACTCATGTCGTTGATGTTGATTCTGACTAATATTGTTGTAAAAACTGGTATTAGTTTTTTAAAGTGCATGTTTTATGTGCATATTTTTGTTCTTAGTGCATAAAAATCCTTGCCCTTGTTATTATTAATATATGAAATTTTATTTTGTGCACTCAAAATAATAATTTATTTAGATTGTTGGGATATAAAGTTGAATGTTTGAGAACATCTTTCAAAAATTTCCAAAGCCTACTGATGATTAGGAAAGCTCCTATGAAATTTCGACATATAGACATCTGGGAAACATAGTGTTCAAACTAAGTTTGAACAATACAAAAAAATCGTGTAACTAAAATTACAATCCATTACGAGTCATCAGGTAACTCTAAACATTTGTCGCTATTGCGGGAGGTGAACTTGTGCAGCAGAACTTTTGTGGTGGTTTTGGAAACGCGATTCACATTTCAATTTTAGCAGCCCTTAAGCAGCATCGTCACCCGAAAGCTCAATTTAATTTTGATCTAAAGAACTTGTATTCTTAAATCTATTATAACATATTTATATATAGCCGATAAGAAAACACCAATATTGAAGAATAATAAACATTGTGAATTAGAAATTAGAGCATTTACATATTGTAGCTGTTTTGATTTCCCTTTCCAATCCCGAAGCAGAGGGCATTTGGGTAAATCGGCAGTAAGTGTAATCACATAGAAAACAAGCTATTTAAAATTTTTGGATTACTTTAAATTATTATTGAATTATTTTAGCTGAAATTGAATTAATTATTAATGAAATTGAATTGAAATTTGGTCGCACCGAAAATAATCTTTTGTGATATGTCGTAGTGGAATATTTTTTTCCTCATGCCGAAAGTTATCCTTCCAAATCAACCCACCCTAGGTGCACATATTTGAAAAACAGCAAAAAGCAACAGCATGTGCCACAGTAAATCAATAAACTCATATATTAATAAAAGTATTAATTTCGCACTAACGAAAAGTGCATAAGCTCTTTTTTGTGTAACTTTAAACTGGTGCGACTTTTAAAGCCAGTAAGTAGCCTTTTTATACAAGTACAAAAGCCAGTCGAAAAACTCTTTTTGTATCACACACAACACATTTGGTTTTACGATTGTCTTTTTTTGTGCAAAAATGCAATCAAGTTTAAAAAATCATCAACCTCTGGATGGGAAAAATATCATATTACAAAAGTAAACATCAAATGGATGGTGAAGGTTTTGCTTAAACTTCATTGCCGTTTCCAGCTTTTTTGTACTGTTCGATAAAACACTATACATTTTATAGGCTTTTTATTTAATTTCAAACATATTTCATATTTATATTAGCTTTTTTTATTATTATTGTTTTGTATTAATGATAATGCCAATAAGTTTTGTAAACGTTTCCTTGTATTTGTTCACTCGTTTACATTTTTTTATTATTATATTGCTTTATTTGCACGAAATTTAATTGTATTTACTTTGCATTTCATTTGAAAATTTTCAATGAACATGGCCATAAGCAATAAAATGCCACTTTCTAGTTTAAAAAAATCGTGTGATTATCTAAAATATGTTTTATGTAACAAATGTTTTGGAAACATTTATTTCACAGAAAAAATTTTTTTTCGTGTTCAATAACGAAATTCGTGGAATCAATTAATAAATTGTTTGATCCAAGGTTATTGTATAAATGAATTTTAAGTATGGGAAGCTTGTCTCAACTTTTGCCTGTAGGAAGTAAACATTATAAAGTTTGTTGTTGTTATAATTCTAAGTAATTGTAAAGCTACGTACAGACAGTTGTTAGATCTGGCAATATTATTAGGGCTGACAATGTACTGGCAACATACTGAAATTAAAAATTTATGGTAATAGGTAAGTTGCCAGTTCAAATGAATGTAAGAAAAGCCTACAATTTTATCGGCAGACAATTGTCTCACAATAAATTCGTCTGCCAATAAAAATGATCAGTTCACACGATTTTCAAACTATTGTATGACAAAAATTGTCAGAACAAATTTAAGAACTTTCGAAGCATGTTAAGTTAAAAAAAAATTAACTCAAAAAAGTAAAAATATGTTAATAAATTAAAAAAATATATATATTGGCGCCTTAAAACTGCCTTTGTTTTCGTATTTGTTATAAAACACTATCTTGTTCTAGATTATTCATCTCATTTAACAACAATGCTCTCAATAATAGCGCACAAGTGCATGCAATTTCCTGAAACTCGCATATTTTTACGTAGCACGCATTCATTGTCCCGAGCTCATCCATTTGTGGTCGATTGCCCAGGGAATCGCACTACTTATTACAGAGAGAATTCGTTTTTCAGCTGCACGCTTCGCATGTGGAATGAGTTGCCTCCAAACGTGTTTCCTGTCTGTTATAACATTGGAAGGTTCAAGTCAAATGTTCACAAATACTACTCCCTCTTTGCTCCCCTTCGCAATCTATTTTTCTAGTTCCAGTACAATGCACTGCATGTGTAGAGGTCATCCTCTAAGGGCCGGTCCATGATAAAAAAAATGTAATGTGAAATTCTAGACATTTATACTCATCAGTATCGCGAAAACTTCGCCGCTCCTTTTCGGGATTACAAGTATTTCTTTACTGCAGAGTTCTCACACGATATCGTTACGTTTTTGCCTAATAAACCGCTTTGTTCTTCAATTGCAATTGAAATAATGACACTTACACTTGTTCGTTATGCACTATTTAAATAGCTCCAAACTTTATTTACACTTGATAGCATTGTGTACCAAAACACTAGACTTGCTACTTTCTGACTTATGACTGTCTTGCACAAAGCTTGGTTGCCGCCGACCTGTCTGCTATTTATAATTCATTATCATCTTCTATAGTCATCACGATATTTCTAGTCATTCATAATTTTAGACTCAAATGTACAAATATAATTCTTACGCATATACACATTCACACACATGGTTGCGAACGATAAGCAAGTGACAACAACAAACAATAAGAAACGTAATCCCAAGAATACAAAAATAACAACAACATCATTTGTAGTTGATTTACTTGGACTTTTACGCACTTTACGCAGTTTGTGTATTATGTTTTTAAGTTTATCGTATTTGTGTGACTGTGTTGTATAACAACCAGATCAACAGCTGCACACTGGGTTAGATGTGACAAAAATTCTTAACAATATAATATGTTGGCATGGGACCTTTGCACAGTAGAAGAGATATAAGGACATCACAAAAAAGGTTTGTGGTATAGCTACAACAAGAATGGAAATGAAGCAGGAATACATATTTTTGTAACTTCTAATTCCTATTAGAGACATGTACATGCATTTAAAACAATTATTATAGTTTAATTATCGGGTATATAGGTGAGGTAATAGAGCAAAAAAATCGATTTTCATAAGATGTATTGATACAAACGTATTAAATATATCACAAAGTGTTATTAATATTATCAATAGAATATTTCTCTGACAATAGTGCGATTATCAGATATATTAAAATACATACAACTACGAATAAAAAAAGAGCTTACAATGTCTGGCAATTATCTGACAACGACTACGAAGAGTGTTCTCATGATTGTTCATCTTACAATGAACTGACAATGTTTTTTCTGTCAATGTTGTAAGACATAAATTGCCAATTCACACGATTGTAAGACATTTTAAAAATATTTTTCTGGCAATATTATCAGATCTGACATCCGTCTGTGCGTACCTTAAGTAGTATTAGATCAAGATATGTACATGCATAGATACATTCATAAAAATTACTCGATTATGTATTTGGGGAACTGCTTAAAATGTATGATTGTCTGGTAAATCATTCAATAAGTATAACACATAGGTTGAAAAGTCTCAGGCCTAGCATAGAAAATACAGTTTTGCTTAGTTCAAAAATATTCCAGCGTCGCTCTAACATTTGAGTACCACTTTTGTAGAACAATTTATCAAAATTCGTCCGAAATTTCTTACCGGCGAGCATTTTTTTCAGGTCTGCAAACAGCCAGTAGTCGTTGGGAGCCTAATCTGGCGAAGACGGTAGATGTAGGAGCAATTCGACGTTCAATGTAGTTTTGATTGACTTGTGACAAGGTGCGTTGCCCTGATGAAACAAAATTTTTTTTTTTTTTTTGCCATATGCAGTCGTTTCTTTGCAATTCGGTCTTCAAGCGCTCCAACAACGATATATAATATTCACTGTTAATGGTATTTCCTTCCTCAAGATAATCGATTAATATTACACCACGCACATCCCAAAATACAGAGGCCATAACCTTTTCCAGCCGATTGTTGTGCTTTCGGGCGCTTTGGACAAGGTTCACCAGTTGCTGTCCACTCAGATGATGATCGTTTTGATTCGGGAGTGAAGTGATGGATCCATGTCACATATCGACGCAAAAAGTTCCGGTTTGTTACGTTTAAATATGGCCAAACACTACTCAGAATCATCAACACGTTCTCGTTTTTGGTCAATTTTGGTCAATAGTGAGCAAACGAGGCAACCACTTTGAACAGAGCTTTCTCATTGTCAAATGCTCATGCAATATAATGCCAATACTTTCATATCTTTACGATGTCAGCTAACTCACGCAACTTCACTCTTCGATCATTCAAATCGATGTTGTGGATTTTTTTATGTTTTCTGGTGTTACCGCCTCATTTGGACGTCCATTGCGTTCTGCATCATCGGTGTCTCTAAGACCACGTTTGAAGTCATCAAACCAACGTTTAGTTGTTGTTTCTGATGGAGCGGAGGGAGTATCCATAACATTTTTCAGCCATTGCTTCGCTTGAGCGGTATTTTTTCCCATCAAGAAACAGTGTAAAATTAAAACACTAAATTGTTGTTGATCCATTGCTTTGAAAATAACGAAAAAAAAACGTCACTCTTAGCCCTACTAATGAATATATTATCATGAAATTTTAACAGCTGTCTTTTGAAGGTTTTAGTTTTAACTGAATAAAGGTGACTGCAACAAAACTAGCGCCATCTATGTGTTAGGCCCGGGGCTTTTCAGCTCGTGTATATATTAAAAATAATAAAAAAATTAACTAAAGCAAAAAAAAAATCTTTTTGGGCAAATATTAAATTGAGAAATTTTCCAATTTTGTTTTTCTATTGCTTAGAAGTCCAACAAAAAATCAAAAGAGCAACATAATGAAATCTATTAACCTTTATCTCCATTACATACTTACATACATACATACATGACAATCTAAGACAAATGTTGATGATGAAACCCTATATGTACTTGTGTGTATAAAAACCAAAAGTCTTATTCACATTTAATACAATTACAATTCCGTATGAACAACAATAACCAGACAGCATTTGCTTTAAGATTTGTCCCACACACAAATTTTGATTGAGTGATAAGTATTTTAAAATTATATAAACTCTAAAAAAATATTTGAAGCAGGTTCTGGTTTGTACTTCTCAAACAGGCAAATACTGTATGCGTAGCATGTAGCAAAATTGATTAACCTCGGTTAACCACTTCATTTTGCTTAACAAACCATTGCTGAATTAATTGTTAATATTAAGCCAGATTATGTTTCTTCAAAATCATAAATATACCACTAATATGTTTCTACTCTTCACAAAAATGTCAAGGGTATATATAAGTTTGTGATTCCGTTGAGTAATTTCTACAATTTTCCTTTCCGACCATATAAAGTATACATATTCAGAATCAGCATTGATAGAAAATTCGATTGAGCGATGTCCGTCTGTCCGTCGTTGAAATACCGTTTCTGAGAAAACCATTAGACCTAGAAACTGTTTTCTTTCGCCATTTTATTACTACATCAATTCGTGGATTTGCTAATGAAATTCAGTAAAAACAGTTGATGTACAGCTGAAATATATCCAATATTCCAGAAAATCTATTTTTTTGCAATTATAGCGTAAACCGATTTTTTATAAAAATGTCGCATAAGCGAACTTAGCAACTTTTATTTGCTTAAAAGCAGTTCTAGTAATATAAGAAGCTTACCAAATACAGAAAATGAAAAATTCTGATATTGGTACATGAGTATAAACCCGAGCTTTAGTCTGAACCGATTTTTCCATAAAAAATTTTTTTTTTGGTTAAAAGCAGTTGTAGTCGTAAAAGAAGGCTACTAAAATACAGAAAATTAAAAATTCCGATATCGGTCCATATATACCTGGCATATAGTCTAAGCCGAGTTTTTTATGAAAATGTCACGTAAGCAAACTTAATGCCAGTTCATGGATAATGAAGCTGTTCATTCGTTCGCACAATCACATTTGAAATTTTGAATGTTGTTTTTGTTTTAAATGTAATTGTGCGAACGAACGAACAGCTTCGCTATCGATGAACTGGCATTTAAAAAGTTTTTAGTGCTTAAAGGCAGCTCTGGTAATAAAAGAAGGTTACTAAAATACAGAAAAATTTCCGTCATCAGTCCATATATACCCGAACTTAAACAACTGTTTTTGCTTAAAAGCAGTTCTGATAATAGAAGGAATTTACGAAATACAGAATATGAAAAATTTCTATATCTGTCCATATACATATATCCGAGATATAGTTTAAACCGAATTTTCCATGAAAAAAATTTCATTTGCTGAAAAGCAATTCTGATTATAAAAGAAGATTACTAAAGTACAGAAAATGAAAATTTCCGATGTCGTTCCATATACTCGTATGTATATCCGAGCATATATAGTTCAAATTTTTAACGTATAGTATATATTTACGTGACTATCCTGAAAGGTATTTTAGATTCGGCGCAGCCGAATATACTATACTCTTACTTGTTTACATTTACTTTTGTTTTAACATTATCGATATCAAAAGGTTGCGTTTGCATTTGGTTTGTCATGTCAATTCAAGATACAATTCATGTTAAATCAAAATAATGTGGCGTACATTCCCCCACATACACACCTGCTGATAAGAAAACAATATTTAACTGTGGCAACTTGCAATAATTTAGTTTAGAGATACATAGAAAATAACCTTTCTTTTCTGATCGCAAACCTTATGGTTGAAACACGTTTTTTGAATCATAATTGTATTAGCAATAAAAACTAGTTCTACTTTAAGAACCAAATCGTGTTTTAATCCAAACTAACCGCCACATATGGTGACCCCGACAAAAAAGGTAAAATTTAGAATAAATACATCTACAAAATGAACGAGACAAAAGGCAATCAGCCACAAGGCACACCGGCACAAGCTCGTGGAACAATAGAAATGCCCTCGACAATGACTGCTCACCACCGTGAAGAGTTGGCGCGTATTTCGATAAAAATACCACCATTCTGGCATTCTCGGCCAGAACTTTGGTTTGCACAAATCGAGTCTCAATTTGTCACCGCTGGCATAACAGGTGAACAAACCAAATATCACACTGTTGTATCTTCTATTGATAGTGCAATTCTATCACAAGTAAGCGATGTCATATTGAGCATGCCATCAGAAAACCAATACTCGACCCTAAAGAAACGTATGCTGGAGGAATTCTCTGTTTCCGAGCAAAAAAGACTCAAGAAACTATTGCAAGACATGGAACTTGGAGACTTACGACCATCCCAACTTCTGCGTGAAATGAAAAATTTGGCTGGTAACCAGGTCGACGATAACTTTTTGAAATCCATGTGGATGACGCGGCTACCTAACCACATGAGAAGTATCATTTCAATAAGCGGGGAGCCTTTGGATAAAATTGCTGTAATGGCCGACAAAATCTCAGAAGTGAATGACAATGTGTCAATAAACGAGTTATCAACACACAATACTGTAACAACGAATAACACGTTACAACAACAGATACAACAATTAACAAGCGAAATAAGCAGTTTGAAAACGCAATTCAAACGCTCACGTAGTCGTAATAGAACTGAATCCGCTAATCGAAGACAGAGCTTCCGCGCTCGCACTCAGACGAGCGGTAAGTGTTGGTATCATAGAACGTTCGGTCCGAAAGCGGTTAAATGTCGAGAACCATGTAGTGAGAAGTTAAACTAAGAAGTCTGTCACTAATGACGGTACATGAGAGACAACCAGTTCTTTATCGCCGTCTCACAATTTTTGATAAAAATTTAAACTTTCATTTTCTCGTAGATACCGGAGCTGAGGTAAGCGTTATTCCCCCAACCCAGAAACAATTAGCGCATCCAGACAACAACATTTTTTTATTTGCCGCGAATAGATCACCAATAAAAACCTTTGGAGAGAAAAGTCTCACATTAAATATAGGCCTACGGCGTAATTTCACATGGAATTTTATAATTGCACAGGTTTCTCAACCCATTATAGGCGCGGATTTCTTAGGACATCACAATTTAACAATTAATATGCGAGCACGCAAACTTTTTGACGGGAACACCAAAGTAGTAAGCAGTTGCGATATTACAAATATCAAGTCACCGGTCATAGGGCTATCTACCATCAACAACAAAGACGAATTTCAAATGCTGCTAAAATTATTCCCCGACGTCACACAAACGCAACGGCAAGTCGCAACAACCGCACACGACGTTGTTCACCATATCATTACAAAAGGGCAACCGGTTTTCGCTAAACCCCGCCGCCTCGCGCCATGTATGCTTCAAGCCGCCAAAGCTGAAATTCAGTCGTTACTCAATGCCGGGATTTGCCGTCCATCATCAAGCCCATGGGCAAGCCCACTACATATAGTGAAGAAGAAAAATGGTGAATGGAGACCCTGCGGCGACTACAGAAAACTAAACTCCATTACTGAACCAGACCGATACCCAATTCCGCACATCCACGACTTCACGCACTGGTTGGAAGGCAGCACAATTTTTTCCACAATTGACTTAAAAAGGGCATACCACCAAGTCCCTGTAGCGCCCGCTGACGTCCCGAAAACTGCCATAACAACACCGTTCGGCATGTTTGAATTTACACATATGACATTCGGTCTGAGAACCGCTGGACAAACTTTCCAGCGATTAATGGATCATATTCTCCGTGACGTAGAATTCGCCTATGCTTATTTGGACGACATACTGGTCGCCCCAAAGGATTTGGATCAACACAGACAACACCTTAAAACAGTTTTCAGAAAACTTCAACAGTACGGAATTGTTATCAATCCATCCAAATGCAATTTCGGTAAGTCAGTGGTTAATTTTCTAGGCTTTACGGTTAACAAAAATGGCACACGCCCTCCATTGGAACGAGTAAAAGCAATAACGCAGTACAAGTTACCCGAGCGCGTCTGCGAGCTAAAACGTTTCATTGGAATGATAAACTTTTTTAGAAAATTTTTACCAAACGCAGCCACTCAGCAAGCGAACCTTTTAAAGCTTATCCCAGGAAACAAGAAAAATGACACATCACTAGTGAAATGGACGGAAGAAGGAAAACTCGCTTTCGAGCATTGCAAAGCAAGTCTACGTGACGCAACATTTCTGGCTTTTCCCAAAATCAATGCGCAACTCGTTTTAATGGTCGACGCTTCATGTGTAGCAATAGGAGCTGTATTGCAGCAGGTAGTAAACAACAGTCTTCAACCTCTAGCTTTTTATTCGGAACTTCTTTCCGAAGCCCAACGTAAATACAGCACCTACGACAGGGAGCTACTGAGCGCATATAAAGCAGTCAAACACTTCCGATATATGCTAGAGGGTCGAGAATTTTGTATATACACAGACCACAAACCATTGCAGTTCACATTTACACAAAAGCTTGATAAAGCAAGCCCAAGACAGATACGGCACTTAGATTTTTTGAGTCAATTTACAACAGATAAAAGGCATATAGCCGGCAAGCAAAATATAGTGGCTGACACCTTGTCACGCGTAGAAGCCATCCATGTAAAGGAAACCATTAATTTTGAAGAGCTTTGCCGCCTTCAGCAGAACGACGAAGAAATCAAATCATTTCTCAACACTACATCGGGCTTACAGTTAAAACAATTCGTATTGTCCAACACAAATTTTTCGATTTATTGCGATATTTCCACAGGCGTTGTGAGACCTTTTTTAACAAAAGAACTTCGCAAAGCTGCATTCGATTCTGTACACAACCTATGCCACGCAAGCGTCAAGAAAACTACGAAATTAATAGCAGAAAAATTCGTCTGCCCAGGTATGAAAAGCGATTGCCAATTGTGGACAAAAACCTGCGTAGCCTGTCAAAAAGGTAAAATACACCGCCACAACAAAGCACCGCTGTCCAAATACTTCACCTCAGCCGACCGTTTCGATCACATCAACATGGACATAATCGGGCCTCTGCCACCGTCTAGAGGATTTCGGTATTGCCTGACGATGATTGACCGCTTTACGCGATGGACTGAAGTGTGCCCATTAGAGGACATTACGGCCGAAAACGTCGCTTTTGCTTTTTACTCGACGTGGGTTTCAAGATTCGGCGTACCGCTGAGAATAACCACAAACCAAGGACGCCAATTCGAGTGCAATTTTTTTAAGGAACTGACTAGAGTCCTCGGCACAACACATCTAAGAACTACTGCCTATCATCCAGCAGCGAACGGCCTTATCGAACGATTCCACAGATTTTTGAAATCTGCCATCAAATGTCACGAAAACCAGAATTGGACCGAAATACTACCTATGATTTTATTGGGCTTTCGTGTAACATTCAAAGAAGACATCAATGCAACACCATCTCAATTAGTTTACGGATCTAGTTTACGTCTGCCTGGCGAACTTTTAGTAAAGAACAACGAAAACGAAACGAGCCACAGCGAGTTTATAAACAAGTTAAAAAAGTTTATGAGCGACTTACGTCCGACGGAAACGTCATCACATTCCAGGGATAAACCTTTCATCAAAAAAGATTTGTTTACGTCCCCACAAGTGTTCATACGTAATTCCATGATTTGTAAACCGCTACAAGCTCCTTACGAAGGACCCTTCACTGTGTTAAAACGGCACAATAAATATTTCACTATTGATGTCAAAGGAAAAAAAACTAATATTACAATCGACCGATTAAAGGCAGCATTCATCCTGAACCAGCAAGACTCTGCGGGAGTCGAGAATGCTAAAGCAAATCAAGCCACACCACAAGAAACAACGGCCGGGAAATTGACAACCAAAGAGTCAGCAGTAAAAAAAGTATCTTCGAAAAAGCAAACCGGTATTTTACTGGACCCTGCCGGCGAGCCTAAAATCATCACGTCCGGTCATGGACGTAAGATACGATTTTGCCTCAACCGAAAGGGGGAGTAATGTGGCGTACATTCCCCCACATACACACCTGCTGATAAGAAAACAATATTTAACTGTGGCAACTTGCAATAATTTAGTTTAGAGATACATAGAAAATAACCTTTCTTTTCTGATCGCAAACCTTATGGTTGAAACACGTTTTTTGAATCATAATTGTATTAGCAATAAAAACTAGTTCTACTTTAAGAACCAAATCGTGTTTTAATCCAAACTAACCGCCACAATAATATATGTGGTGCAAGATGTGAAGTAAAAAATCATTACCACACAAACAGACGTTTTACCTTTTTCTTTTTTTTTTTTTTAGGTATCTTGTAACCCTGAAAATTTGATAACATGAATTGAAACAAGTGTTTTTATTCAAATCTCTCGGCGGTGGTGCCAAATATTATTATTTACTTTTTGATCAAAAGTAAAATTCACAATTTTTGATAAAAATAAATCTTAAAATCTTTTGCCTTTGAATTTTCAGGTACCAAATCATGAATTCTTATAAAGAGGTATTACTTTATTAACAAAAATACATAAAAGCAAAAGTGGAGTTCAATCGAATTTCTTTTCATAATTAGAAATATTTGAGTATTTCAGTCTTGTATCTAATATAAATTATGTGAACCCTGTAACTGTCAGATGGCATCTGTCATTATTATTTTTGAATTGTAATTTAGAGATTAAGGAGGGAAAATATAAGAACACGTGTCTCAATTTTAACATTAACAGCTATAACAAATTGGTGACGAAGAAAAAAAGTTAATCTGCTAATCACTAGATACATTTCTCATTAAATATAAAAAAAATGGATGCGGGACAATTCCAACTATTGTTGGAAACTTTCCACAAAAATCAACGCGAACTAGTGCAAATATTAAGGACAAATTCTCCAATTCTACAAGCGCAGCATAATATACAGCAAAATGTGCCACCATTACAGTCATTTGAAAATTTCGAGTCTAATAAAGAACTTTTAAGTTGTGTCGCCAAAGGTTTGAAAACTACCTGACAATGAAAGGTGTATTAGGCAACAAATTAGTAAGTAATCAAATGCTGGTAAATGTATTGTTAGCTAGTCAGGTAGATACTGCCTCTAGTGGCCACGAAAAGAAATTATAATATATGAGTTAGGGAAAAAACTTGAAAGCAATGCTACGGCGCGACATAATTGAGCGTAAGTTTGCTTTAACGTGCGAATATAAGACGGATATATCAAATATTTTTCTTCGAGCACAATTCTTGCCAAGGATAAAAGACTACACTCATGTTTATAAGCAGCTTCTACAATCGAAAGAATCAGATTTCTAAAAAATTATGTAAAAAGCGTCTAGAATCGACAGTCGAGATTAAATTTAAGTGGCGTTAGCATTTTATTCAGTGATGAAAATGGCAAACGCAAAACCAATGAATTCGAGGCGTAGTCTCATCTGTGAACCTGTAATGGCGCTGCGATCTTTTATATTGACATGAATTTTTATTTTTGTTTCGTAATATGAACTTTAATGTATTTTTATTACTAAATAAAGAGCAAATAACTAAAGCAAATATTTTACTAAAATAACCTTGTGAATTAAATAAATTAATTATTACCTGAAGCATTTTAGCAACAGTACGTAAAATTGGCGTTAGTATTAACGTAGTATTAAATAGCGATAGTTTTCTTGGGTTAAAATGAGAGTGATTCAAGCACTTTTTTTATCTAGGACTAGTACTTAGGCGATGGCCCCTACATATGCAGCGCATTGTACTAGAACTAGGAAAAGGGTCTGATAAGGAGAAAAGAGTAGTTTTGAAGTTAATTTAACCCGAAACAAGCTAGGTAAGAGATTTAAGATCACTCGTATATTATTCTCAAAGAACAATTGATTCTGCGTTATTTAGTTTCTAAAACAGGTTGGCTGGCGAAAGCTGCTATAAAAAAAAAAAAAAAAAAAAAAAAAAAAAAAAAAAAACTAAAAATACTTAATAACTTACGTGCTGTTCATAGAACACAGACGAGCAACTCGTCTAGAAAATTTGTATGAATGTTACTCAATTTTTTGAGTGATTACTATATAAAATTTTTTAGAGTAGTGCTCATCTGTGTTCTACGAACAGCGCATTATTTTCTGTGCAACTAACTTGTTCCATTTTTATTGTATTATATAGATTGATCTTTAAGTTTAAGTAAAATGGAGAATTGGGACAATAAAACAAGAATTTGGATAAAGCAGCGCCTTCACTCTTTAGAGTCCGTTGTATCCGTCGAAATAGAATATAGGCGCACGTTTGGCGGCGCTTCTCCTAGCAGATGGGCTCATGAAGAATTTTGCCGAGCGTGGCACAAACGCAAGAAGGCCTTATCATCGAAGTCCCTCAGTTCGAACGTAGGAACCTATCGCTGCTGTAGCTGCTGCCATACAATCCAATCCTAGAATTTCGACAAGAAATCTGCACTAAGTCTTCAGACAATTTTGCACCAAGATTTAAACTTATTTCCATATAATATTCAACAAACAAACAAACTGAATCCTACAGACCTCCCGATTCGCTTGGCGTTTCGTGAAAAGATAATTAAAATGGTGTCAGAGGACGAAAACGTCTTGAACTGCATTTTTATCTCTGACGAGGAAAATTTTGATTTAAACGGCAATGTCAAATATGGAGTAATTCTAACCCACAGATACTCCATCAGATGCAATTACATCCACTTCGCAGTGCGATATGCAGTTTCTTCAAGATTCGTTGTCGGGCCTTACTTTTTTGAAGAAAACGTTATTACTGTTACCGTCCGTTACTTAAAGATGTTGAAAGAGTTTTTCTTTCCAGAATTGCACCGAAAGAGAATCCCTTTCAACACTGTTTGGTCTCAACAAGATGGGGCAACTTGTCATAAAGCCACGCCTGTTCTGACAGAATTGAGGCAAAAATTTCCCATTAAATTGATTGCAAGGAACTCAACATTCCCTTGGCATACCAGGTCTTCTGACCACACAGCACCTGATTTTATTTTGTGGGGTTATTGCAAACAAGAAGTTTACAAAAGAAACCTAACAAATTTGGATGATGTAAAGCAATCCATTCGAACGGTAATTGAGACAATTCCCGCCGCAACACTTCAGGCAGTAATGAATAACATTTTGTTAAGATGTCGCACATGTGTCACCGAGGGTGGAGGCCATTTTAATTCAATTAATTTCAATTCTTCAGGAATTAATTTAATAAAAATGTATTATGTTTCAAGTGAATTACTAAAAAATAAATTACATAAACTTTACAAAAAGGTATTTGAATTTCTTAATGTAGTAGAATTGATCAGCCACCCTTTATATATAAAAGACAGAAAACAACAACAGCTCGTTTTCTTGTTTTTTTCTAGATGTCTACATATGTATCTATCGTGCATTTCAAACAAGCTGCCATAATCATCAGTAGACTTAAAACCCTTTGGAAAATATTTTCAAAAATTTAACTACATATTCCATTATTTTAAATAAAATAATGAGAATGTAAAAAGCAAAATGTGCCAAAAGTATTTCTAAAACACAAAAAGTAACATTTTCTCTAATCACTCTTTAATTCCTAGCTCTCAGCAACTCATTTGTATAAATGTGTATATGTATTTGTGCCTCTGCGTTGATTTTTTAACTCAGTTTAACTTCGCGTTATTGATTTTTCTTGAGCACTCCTGTTTTTGGCTTGCTTGAAGATACTCGTGCTAAAGTTTTTGAGGTTTAAGACAAAGTAAAAAAATTTAATTTAAAACGAGCTTTTTCTTTCCACGTACTCTTAACAGAATACAAAATAAAAAATAATCTGGTTAGTTTTAAATAAGCAAGAGTTTTAATTCAATATGTTTGCTGGGTAGCATTTATTTTTTATTTTAGGGCCAACTATTGTAAAAGAAATGTATATATTTGCTAAGTGTTTTTGTATCTACCACAATGAAGTGAAATTAAATACCGAATAAATGAGAGTGAAAACAATGAGGATTTCAAGCCAGCAAGTTCCAGCAAATCTACAGTAGAATCTACATTAAACTCATTTTTATATGTACGATAATTTAAATGAATAAAAAAATTTTTCACCCCAACAATGAAGAAATTATTTTGCTGTTAACTTGGCGTGTCTGGGTGTGAGTGTTGGGAGAATAATAGAAAGGTTATGTTCATGTTAATTTTAATATTAAACAAGGGATAAACATATTTATTGTAATAATTAATTAGTTAATTTTATAAAATTTCGTAAATCATTTACAAACGCATCTTCAATAATACATGATTTCGCTCTTGATACAAGTTTACGCAAACAGAAATTTTACAATATTTCTATTTTAAATAATATCATTAATATCAGGACGGCCTTATTCGAAAATTTCTCATAGCCTTTTCACAACCTGAGTACATGTGAGTTTCATTATGTTGCAAGTAATCGTCTATTAGTTACGTAAATATCGACACTGCCTATCCAAAAATGTTAGTGAGTTTGAGCGATTTTCCTTAAACAAATAAATTATTGCTAAGTTATTTTAAATTAAATACAAATATTTCAACTGATAATGAAAGATATAAGAATAAATTAAAATAAAAAAAACACGCAAAAGTTATTTGTGTATAAAAACTATTTTTTTTTTAACTTGGATCAGTACTCAGGGGATCCCTACATATGTAGTGCATTGTACCAGAATGAGGAAAATAGGTTGTGAGGAGGAGGAAAGAGGGAGTAGTATTTGTGAACATTTGACTTGAACCTTTCAACGTTATAACAGACAGGAAACACGTCGGCATTTAACTTATTCCACAGGCACAAATACCTCACTCATAAGAGGGCGAATTGCTATTGAAGCTACCTAGTGCTAGATGGCAGCACAAATACCTTTTTTTTTTTAATTGCGACCTGCCAAACGTCAGCTGGTAAAATTTCACCAAATCCATCGATGGAAGTAAGCCACAGAAATTGCTCCTTAAAAAATGGAAAAAGGTGAATTTCGTGCAGTGATTAAACACTTTTATTTGGAAGAGAAAACAGCGAAAGAGACAAAAGAAAAGCTCAATAAACATTACGGCGAATCTGTTCCGTCAGATTACATGGTAAAATATTGCACTGCTGAGTGTAAACGCAGCCGAATATGCACTCCAACAATACCATCAATCGCCTAGTCAAGTTACGTGAGATTGTTGAGATGGTAAACATATCACATCATAGGAATACATGTTCATGTTGCATATTCAACATTTTACATTAACATTTGCATATGAAAAACCTATCGACAAGATGGGTGCCGTGTTTGCTCAGTGTCGAACAAAAACGAGTTCGACAGAACACTTTACTGCGGTGTTTGGACATGATAAAGCATAATTCTGGTGATTTTTGGCGTCGATTAATAACTGTAGATGAAACGTAGGTCCACCACTACACACCTGAAAGCAAAAATCAATCGAAACAATGGGTGGAAGCTGGTGGAAGTGCTCCGAAGAAGGCGGAGACAGTGAAATCGGCTGGCCAGGGTTATGGCCACTGTGTTTTGGGATGCACACGGATATTGCTCTTCGATTATTTTGAAAAAGGGTCCGCAATTAAAGGAGGGTATTATCGTGCATTCTTAGATCATTTGGGTGATGCAATCAGGAAAAAATTACCATATTTAAAGAAGAAAAAAGTGTAGTTTCTTCAAGACAACGCACCGGTTCACACAGCATTAGATATGATGCTAAAATTACGTGAAATATACTTTGAATTGGTGAGTGATCACTCACCGTATAGTCCAGATTTAGCTACTTGTGAATTTTTCCTGTTTCCAAACTTCAAAATATGGCTCGCAGGAAAAAGATTAATCTCAAACGAAGAAGTGATTACCGAAACTAACGCGTATATTGAGAGGTACCCAAAATCTTATTATTCAGATGGAATATCATCTTGTTAAGTGTATTGCGCTTCAATGCTTAAACTTAAATAATGGTTAAACTTAAATAATTAATAAATGCTTAAATTAAATTGAAATGTTGTTTAAGCTTGAGGTCAGTTTTGTTGTTTATATAAAAAATGTTTTAATTATATTCGATATTTCGAGACTTCAAAAAATTTTTTTTTCACTTTTGTTTACAAAATCAAAAATATTTTCAAACATATTGAAAACAATTTTAACATACGTACATAAAAACATTCAACATACATTGAAACAAAATATTAAAGTACATAAAAAGATTATTAACATCGTGTATTAACATAGTGTATATATATATATATATATATATATATATATATATATATATATATATATATATATATATATATATATATATATATATATATATATATATATATATATATATATATATATATATATATATATATATATATATATATATATATATATATATATATATATATATATATATATATCTGTGTGTGTATATGTATATGTGTGGATCCTCCCGAATTCTTTACAATAAACTCACTCGTAATTAGAATGCTTGATTTGTAGTCATGTGAATGAATTTGATAAATTGATTTTTTTAATACAGAAGTATATATTTAAAATACCTAATACTTTAAAATACATTTCTCTCCATCCATTAAGATTTCATTGTAATCGATTAGATTTTCAATCAGTATACAGAAAAGAACATCAAGTATTTGTACAATTTCTTTAAACAACAAGCACAAAACCATTTATTGACAAAAGAAGTAAATGCTGAAATGTTCTTGCAACAAAGTGATTTTATTTATATAAAAAATAGGCATACAGCATTACAACAACTATTGTCTTGATAATACGAAAAACACTTTTGAAATCAGAGAATTGAAAACTGATATCTAAAAATATATGACATACACGAGTATGAAAAAATACGTTTTACATTAAGAATAACTAAAAAAAAGATTATGTATTTAGGTGAAGAAGAGCTTAGGACCCATATTGTAGGGCATGCCCTGGAAGCATCACTGGGGCTGTAGAGCTATCTTTTTAATATGCAACAAAAATTAAACGGATGAAAAGAATTGACTGCTTTGCACATATGTTAACTGTTACCAGTTTAGTCATATACCTCTTAATCGAGTCTAAGCTGCTAAAAAAATGTTGTTGGTGAGTTGGGACTTTAAAAGGTGTTTTTATGGTAGCTTAAACCTTTGAAATGGAATAAAACAGTGTTGATGTGTGATATTTATTTTAATTGAAAAATAATTATCTGGTATGTCACCGCAGCGGCTGGCTAGCAGGTCTGGCGGAGTTAACTCACATGATCTTGAGGCCACGTTGCGGGTGCGAAATGGTAACCAACGCTTCTTTCAATAAATATGAGCTGCAAGATATGTTACGCCATCTTAATTGGTGGCGGTCACTATTGACTGTAACATTCTGACCAGCATCCAATGATTTCACCAGCTCATAAAGGACACCAAACAAGTCTGTTTTGTTGGATGTAATGATATCTGAACATATATGAGGATTATTATCACTCCAAATACGGTAGTTTCAGTTATTCATTAATCTATTCAAACACAATTGAGCTTCATCACTAAACAAAATTAGCTTATGAAAATTGGAATCAACGCCAATCCTGCCGAAGAGCAATTTGCATAATTGGGAGCATTATTCAGGCGTAAGTCTATTCATGCCGAAATTAAACATGTGCTAGAGTGTAACAGAAAGTTTTGCGAAAACAGTTTATCTAATTTCCTATGCATTACTCTTAATCCAAATAAGAATATTCGAGAGTATATCGTATAAATTACTTATGGTCGGAAACATAAGTGTAGTTTCAAAAATCGAGATAAGCGAAATTTAAATACTCATTTATGGCTCTGTTCAACAAGTATGAACAAAAAAATATATATCAGTGTTTTAAAAAAGAGCAGCAGGAATCACAATAACGACAATATTTTGTGTTTATTGCAAACCCAGTATTTATTCTTCCCGTTTCTTATTTTTCTTTTCTTTTTTTATTTTTATTTTTTTCTGTGTAAAGTTGTCATTTCCGGGATGATTAATGGCCGCTTGTTGAATTGCAATGCAAAACCAGCACTTCGTAAATTATACAAATGAGTGCTGTTAGTTTATGTGATCGTATTTGAATGAATGTTGTACGTAAACGTACATATGATGCATGTAAGTATATGTGTTAGTATGTTGGTACTCAACATATCTACTAACGCAAAAATGTATGCGCTAAGAACCTGGAATGGGCCATGGATGTGGTAAGTCGATATTTAAGCACAAGGACATTGTCGAAATTTAGTAGATGTGCTGGTAAACAATAAAATGTTTACCCAAGGCTCCACATGTTATAGCAATACCAGTGACATGAACATCTGCATGTACAAATGTACGTATATTTGAACACTAACACTCCCAAGCGAAAATATTTCAGAAAAACAAAACAAAAACAGCTTATAATATAGAAACAACAACAGCTATAGCAACAAAGCAAACACACACAGAACAACAAACAACCGACCAACTCAACCAACCAACAGCATTTCAACTCAACGTCACACAATTGTTATTTTGATAAATTATTATTTAGTTTAAATCCTTGGCTTCATTACAATATCCTGTGATGTTCAATATGCGGACAACTTTAAATACTTTAAAAACAAACACATGATGTTCAGTATCACGCACACTCACACACACACATCCATACACATATTCACACATTTACAAACATTAAGTAATTTACTTATTAACTTTCGTTTACTACTGGTAAAGAATTTTAAGCGAGATTCCATGTTGCTCTCCCGCAGTAAATTTATTAAATTGAATTGTACGAGAATAAAAAAGGCAAAAACGCAAAACTGTAATAAAAGTATTCATATAATGAGGATATGATACGAGTATTAAGGACACAGCAGAAGTTTTTGTTAAACACTAAATGTGGCGTCAGGCAAGCGGCGCTGTTATTACCAATACTATGGCAACTATTTCCTTATTAAAATCTTTTTGTATTTAAGTTTTTTTTTTTTACTTATTTATGTCCTCACTCTTTTAGCACATACATTTTAACTTCATTTTGGTGTTTTTTTTTTCGCATAACAAACTGGCGGCAAGTAACATTCGGTTTAATTACGGCTATAAATACGCTCGATTTTGTTTAGCTGAAACAAAAGCAATTTTCCAAAACAAATGCCTTCAAACATATGTATGAATGCAAGTGAAACGGATGTGAAAAATCAAAAGGACAATTAAGAATTTTTAAAACTTTATAAAAGCTGTCATTTGGTGTTTAAGTTTTGGACTTATCCAGATGGAAGCATCGAGGTTCCTACTTGTCTTTAACCCTTTTATTATTACAACAACTAAGATACATATAATTCAATCTAATCTCATAATAGTATAATATTAATAGCAATCACTGGTCAACGCAATCGGCCGCTTTGTTTTTTTACTGCTGCTAAATAATGCACTCTCATATACTCGTAAAATCCAATGTTGAAAATACCCAGCGACGAACACTGCCTACCACATTATTTCTCTTCAATGATGTGTGCAACACTTTGTAATCAATGAATGCTAACTTACAAAATGTATGTATGGAGTTCTCAATATTGAATTACGACCATCTTTTGAACCACATTGATATGTATAGATTTTATTTTTTATTTGTGAATCCAAATATTAGTTTTTTATATAATATTTTCCTTATGTATCTCAAATGTATATTTCGTCATCTAACCCTTTTATTTCCATGGGATTGTAATTATATCCAGATTTTCTGCAAACGTTCTCATTTCCACAAAGAAATTAAAAAGTGTTTTCAAACTACTACTTTTTGCGTAAAAGTAGTTTCAAGAACCAGACAATTCACTACAAATTAATATTCGAAAATAAAACCCAAATGAAAAGTAAAGGGTAGAATGTAGAACACCAAAGCTTGAAATTGAAGTGATTTCAAACCATTTTCACTTCAAAGTAGAATCAAGAATATACCCGATACATATTTTGTTTGTTAGTGTTAGTAACAATTTAATAGCCGTATTGCTCCTAAAATACTGAACCGATCAAATTGATCGGTCACTTTCGGTTCACAACATTGAAAAAATTCAAAGAAGTCAAAATAGAATACTCCGTAGAATTACAAATGCTCCATGGTACGTTAAAAACTCACGAATCCACGCAGATCTGAACGTACCTTTTGTGAAATCTGAATTTGTGAAGTACGCGACAAAATATATTAACAAACTTGAATTCCATCCAAATCCTCTTGCAGTTAATATTCTTAATTTTGGTGGTCATACCCGTCTGAGAAGGAGGGATACTTTGGCTACCATTAGAGCTCTAAACAGATGACTGAATTCTGAAATAATATTCGCATAAAAATAAATTTTTATCCAGCACTGGCAGGACTTTAATCACAATTTTTTTGTTTTTTTAGTATTAAGAATTGAATACTTATTGTCATTACATTTTTTATGTAGATTCAATAAATAATATAATAAAGTTAAAAAAAAAAAAAAAACAAAAAAAAAAAAACTTTTTTGTAGAAAGAACTTTAAAGCGAATATAATTGTATTTTTTCCTTTCTTAAGTTTTTTCTTAAGAAGGATTTTTTTTACAATTCAAATTTGTTGTGATCAATAATTTTGGATTTAGCTGGAGGACAACTAGCTGTTTCGTAGTCGCTACACTACTCATCAGCACCCACTGGGATTTGAACTCGGGTCATGACGTATCATGATCTGCTGCTTTAACCACTCACCCACCGAGCATTTAATTATTTTCTATCTATATTCATCTCATATTGAAACACATATGCATTTTGTTAATTGCCCACATTGTGTGTACAGCGCTTGCTGTCTGTGAACAAGCGGTATTTCTATTTAGTTCTTAACGTACATATTTTTGTATTTTAATATTCTCCGCACCCAGAGATGTAAATATTAATTTATTGAATTTTTGATGAACTTTAAAAAATTTTTTTTTAATAAATTTTTTTTATATATATAATAATAGTATAATAATAGTGTTTTATTACTCGTAAATCGGGTATTCAGTATATTTCAAGTTCGTATACGAGATTGACTCAACTCTAAAATATTTTAATCAATCCGTTTTAAGGTTGATTCGATATCAGATTTTCTCAAATAAATTTTATTTTGGCTTATTTCAGGTATGGATTTGAGGCTGATTATGTCTAAAATTAAGTATTTAGTGCTTGAATAATCCATAATGTACTTGATTTGAGAAAATCAGTACTTACCGTACTTTTGACACGACTTGGGATTGATTTAAGTATGGATTGATTGAAATTTCCCTTCAGTGTATGAGCTGATATCAGTAAGGAGGTCAGATATTTGCTATGTACATATACAGGATGTCCCAGAACCCAACGTCAAGCCGAAACAGGGTGACAGGAATGATTGATCATGAGAGTAATCAGAAAAAAATTAAAAAAAAAAATTTTTACTCAGTTCAAACGAGCTTATGAGCACAAACCCCTGTATTTTTTTTTATTTGTTCCTCACTTTTCTAATGATGGCTACAATCAATCTTATCACCCTGTTTGGGCTTAACGTTGAGTTCTGGGACAACTTTTATAAAAAGTAACTTATCTTATTTTACTGGAACTTTACTTGGATTTATTAACACTTTTGCTTTGTTTTCTAAATGTTTTTATTAATTCTTTGTGAAATATTAGCATGACACTATCGTGAAAAGTGTTTTAGAAAATTTTAAAACCACATACCATCAAAAGCGTGATTGAGTCACCGAAAAACTGTCTTCATTCTTCTGTGTAACATTTTTTATACTCGTTACTTAGTTGCATATAAAGACATATTTAAGTTTGGTAAAAGGTAATATGAAAGAAATTACTTTGAATTGTTAAAATTGTTTACAAGACAAACTTTGTTTTGACTCCTATCTGGCTGTACTGACGGTGGTGTTGGCCCTTCACCACTCACGTTACTCATTGTAATCAGTTGTATAAAGCTGCTTACTATTCTTTAGTGAGTACAAAAACGGAAAAAGTTAAAACTAATACCACTGCTAGGCAATTTATACTTATTGATGATAAACAAAAATACAATAAGATAAAATATACACGTGCACATAATGTTACATCCACAACAACGCATCACACAATGAACAATACAAGAAAAAAGGTGATAACACTTTAAATGGAGCTGGAAGCCAGAATTACTATCTTTATCCTCTTCAATGGATGACGAAAACCAGAATGAAAAGTTTATTGTTTAAAAACAATCCAAACTTCATATGCCGCCAGTAACTGTTATCAAATATGCTATTGAAAAAATTCATGATCTTTGCAAATCTCTTAATATAAAGACTATGCAATTAGAAACATCTCAATCGGATTAAAATGGGTTTGCAACAACAGAACTGACTTTGATACTATTATTATTATTAATCTTGAGATGTATAAACATTTTACAAATATTACAACAACTGATAAGTCATTTAAAGCTATCTTATTAGGATAGGTTTAGCAAGATTTAATAAAAGTCAATAATGTATTATAAGTAAAGGGCTACAATGCATAAGCGCTAAGTTAGTAACTAGAGTAAGGAATACTAATAACGAACATGCTATTTAAGTTGCTTATTTTCAAGGAAAAACAGTCATTGTTAAAGAATTAAGCAAAAAACTTATCTAATCGTATTCTTGATTGAATTAAAGTCATGTGGAAGTTTCAACTGTCAAAAAGATTCAAAATAAACCAATATTACAATTGCCAAATGGTTCAATTCGGTGCAAAGTAAAAACTTTCTGTATCAACTGCGCTGGAAACCACAAGTCCACTGAGTATACTAAAACAATCGAAAATGTGCAAACTCGTCTGATTGTCCGAGCAACGCAACCCCGAAGAGTAGGTTTTGCCTTGGTGGATACCAGAGATCAACAAAGATCAGGTTTTTGTTGGATTAGCCCATACAGTAAAATTGGAATCAGCAAAAATGAAGCAACAAAGTTAAGCGCTGAGAAAAATCAAATCATCTTGTAAAGATTGTAAATACACATTTGAAACTTTCATTATTCATCAAATATCAAGCAACAAAATTCAACGTTGAGCGTAGTTACAGTGTTAGGAAACATTTTGAATGCGCATTCGTTTTAGTGTTGAATAAAATTAGCGTTTCTCTGATAGTGAGATTTATGAACACATTACACAAAATAAGTGCTCGATGTACCCTCTTAAAAATGAACCTTGGACTTTTCATATTAAACATTTAAAATATTTCGTCTTTGACCTTTGATTTCGAAGAAGGGTCTATTTTTACATGTTTTGTCAATTTGAGTATCTGCTTCCTTCCCAAGATATACGATATTGGTATCTTAAGAAAGATATAAAGAAATGATTGACGACTTTTTGCTGACATATTTTTTTACAAATTAATACGTATAGAAGCTGGAAAGCTGTGGTTCATATCTTTTTTCCTCTCTGTAGTCCTATTTTCATCCGTACAGGAAATACATCTAATTTTCAAAAATCGAATTTATTTACATATGTACAAAGATGATGTACTTGGCAAAAGAAAAAATTTAATACCCATATTGTCCTATTTAAAACAAAGGATCACCACCCCATTACATTTTTATCAAAACGTGAACTAGCAGAGGTTATCGCTGAAACTGAGGCCCATTTTGGAGCAAAATATAAAACGTTCTACAAAAGTGGTATTGAAATATTAGAGCGGCACTGGAATGATTGTGTTGCTCTTGATGGAGATTATGTTGATGGATAAAGCTAGTTTTGAACCAAAAAAACTGTTTTTCTTTGTTAGGCCACAGATTTTTCAGCCCGTATGTTATTAATCCGTTGTTAAAAACCAACAGCATGTATGTAATGTTTTTCAGATTGTTGAGCAAGTTTTTTTTTACAATCGCACCAAGTTGTCCTATGGTGTATACCTGGCAATCTGGTTTCTGAGGCATAGATGGTCAGGAGTTCCTCGTTTATTGTAGCAAATAAAACTCTTTTAACCCGCATGACTTATGTTGTGTTGGACTTGCGAAACTCTCACCAAAGGTTAATCGGCACAGCCGTGGTTAACAAAGTGCCCAGCAGGTTCTGCTTGCAGAGCAACTCGACGCTGATCATGGCAGAAGCGTTCTGGTTGTGGTTTGAACTTAAAATTGTAGAAAGGGGAATTAATTTACCTGATAACTATGGTGTAATGCCGGCTTTCACGGGCTAATAACCCCCCGAGCTGCTGCTGGTTTGCAACAAATGCCTGTAATATAAGGAACCACAAGTGATGGTTAGACGGGCTTCGTCCTATCAACTCATTAAGCGTCATTGCTTTGAACTCTTCAGCCTATATGGCTACAAAATTATGGCAAAATTTGCAAACTGTATGAGTCTTGCAAGCCACACGCGAGGACACTGGTGAATCGTGAACGCTGACAAGACAGGTGCTGATGTAAATCAATCTTTACAATTTGTCAGAGCAAAGCCAGCTATTTGCGAATTAGTCAGCGTTTTCTGCCAAGAGTCCATAATATTCGAACGATAACAAAAATTTTTAAGGCCTTGTTGCTCAATGCAATACAAATTGTTCTAATACTTTAAATCAGAATACTCAGTCTAGTGCCAGAAATTGTAATACAGAACAAAACGCATATACATATAACTTGTTTTTAATGCAATAAATAAATACTCTCAATATGGAGTTAATTTAAAATTTAAAAAATTTAAGTCTTCAATTTGAGGTTGCTAATTTCTACACGTCGACAATTTCTATCTAATTATTTCGTGGATACAGAAGTTCCGCGCAACTCCTTTGGCTATGAATGTCCCACGTCAATCTTCATGGACTCCCGTAAATATTGAACCGGTTGAAAGTAGCTTCCGTGAAAATCCGCGACATTCAATACGAAAAAGAGCAACTTCGCTGGGACTTCCAAAAGCGATTATTCATGAAATTTATAAAAAGGAACTGAAGTTCCATCCTTTTAAAACTAAAATTGTTCAATACTCGTAACTGATAGAAAGAAAGTGATTTATGCAAAAAATTTTGTGAAACAATGTTGGAGCCTTTTCGCACTGTAGATCCCACTTTGGAAGCAACCCGGCTCACTTCCATTTAAACAGCCACGCCAGCAAGAAAAATGCTGTTACTCGTTTCCGGGATCCGACAACTCTCGATTAAAACATCAAAAACCTTTGCATACCCCAGGGTAATTGCACATTCATGTATATTTTTAGTATGTGTAGTGGTAACTAATTAATTAGCTACTTACATCTTGAATATTATACTCTACTCTTAAGCTATAAAAGATCTACTAATCAGTAAAAAAACGAGAAAATACGTTCACAAATAGAAGTGGGAAAGGGTAGTAAAGATTTGCATTTACCTATTTATATACAGGTTACCTGAATACTTAAGTGTGAGAGTAATTAATATAATTAAGTCTGTAAGTACAGACTCTGAGGAATACAAAAGAGCTAAAAAGAACTTGAAGAGTGCTATACTTAGGAGCAAAAAACTTAAATGGAAGGAGCTAAGATCGGACCTTCACAACGGCCCTTGGAGGCTCGGATATAAGCAGGTTTTACAGAAACTTGGATCTTGAACGCCAACACCGAAGTTGAGACAGACCACTATGTAAAATATTGTCAGCACCCTCTTTCCAACGGGGGAGCTACTGCGAGATACTGTGGGGAGCCACCACCACTTTTCAGTATAATAAAGTTACAAACTGCAGCGAGGTCTCTTAAGAATAGAAAGGCATCTGGCCAGGATGATGTCCCAGCGGATATTCTTAAGATCATTACAGAAAAAAGTTGCAGTTATTACGGGAAATGTACAATCGTTGCCCTCAGGAAGGTGTCTTTCCTGGAAAAGGCAACGACTTGTTCTAGTAAGCAAAGGAAAGGAGATCCGGAATCTACGTCGGCGTATGTATGCTGGATACTGCAAGAAAACTCATCCAAATGCTGCTGAAATCTCGGATACACGCAGCGTTGGAAAGGTCTGGTAGATCAACGATAGGTGCTATCGAAGACGTTATAGATGGAATACGTAATGCGCAAGCGGGAAACCATTTTTCTAGACGAATCGTCCTACTGGCAACTTTAGATGCTAGGAACGCCTTTAACAGCGTTTTAGATGCTCTAGATTTACGATTTAGAGCGTCTACATACTTTATGAGGATGGTCCAAAGTTATCTGAGGGACCGCGTGCTCACATACGTAAATGCTGGTTAAACCTATGAGAGGCAGATAACTGCAGGAGCAGCCCATGGATCGATCCAAGGCCCTGAGCTGTGGAATATCAATTACGATAAGATTCGCCGTACCGAGATGCCAAGCGATGCCTACCTGGTTGGGTATGCAGATCACATTGTAGCTGTCATTGAGGCTCGTAACATGGAGGATGCGCAGAGCAAGCTGAACTAGGTCGTGATTAAAACTAAAGCATGGTTGGATGCTCACAGCCTCAAGCTAGCCACGGAAAAGACGGAGTTGCTTATTGGCACAGATAAGCACATCCCTCTCGAAATGGACTTTCGGGTATTGTCTGAAATGAAAAGCAGATGGAGCAATTACCTACGCCTGAGGCTAGATTCTAGACTGACGTTCAGGACCCAGCTGGAACATGCTGCAACAAAAGCTGCTTAGGCAACAGCTTCGCTCAGCAGATTAATGGCAAAAATCGGCGGACCAAGATATAGTAAGAGAAAGCTGATATGGCAACGACCCAGTTAAATTTGCTGTACGGGTGAGAAATCTGGGCAAATTCCTTGCAGGCAGAATACCGAAGGAAGATGTTGGCAATGGTCCAGCGTACTGCTGCTCTCAGAGTGACTTCGGCATATCGCACAGCTATTTGGGTCATAAGCGGGACTATCCCGATTGACCTCTGGGCCGAAGTGCGTAAAAAGCTGTGGGAAGACCTAAGACAAGCTGGCGAAGCAGCAACGGCAAGTTCAGAAGGCGGACACTATGCGGAAGTGGCAAGAAAGATGGAACAACCAATCACGTGGCAGATGGACAGCGAGATTGATCATCGATATAGACAAGTGGATAAACAGATAGATTACTATATAACACAGATGCTTTCTGGACACCGATATTTTCTGGAATACCTCCATAGAATGGGGAATACGGATACATTGATCTACCTTTATGAGGATAGCTTCGTGGACGATGCAGAACACACATTCTTCAGATGTGACAAATGGAGGCAAGAAAGACATGACATGAGAGGAGAATATTGGTAAAATAACACCGGAAAATGTCGTAGAAGTTATAATGGAAAGTGAGAAGAAATGAAGTCAAATTGCTACTTATATTGAGAAGATCCTACGAGACAAGAAATAGGATATAGACATATGCAATCCGGTAGGAACAAAAGGTTTATTGCACGTCCAATCCGTGAAACCATGCGAAAGCTATACTGGGGTAGAGACAAGGCTCAAGGAAAATGGAGGGGTTTGAGTGGGTCAATGTGTGGTCACAGTATCTGATGATGCAGAATACCATGTCCCCATAAAGTTTGTTTGGACATGCTTAAGACATTGATATTTACTTGAGAATTTTTATATGCATAAATTGTTTATTTAAATATGTTTTAATTTTTTTTGAATTAACTTTTGCTCATGTCATCATCACTAGTCTGGGTAGACCAGCAAAATTTACAAAATTGTTTTCAAGTTTTTTCTTTATGGGCTTTATATTCACAGCTGCTATAATTTTCTGGGTGTGTGCGTAAGTTAATTTTTTAAATGTTTGTATGTGAGCAAAACTCTTTTGGAGACTAGCACTTACACAAGCAGACACACAAACAACTACACTTAGTGTCTATATGTGTGCGTGCCATATTACATTGCAATTAAATTGTATAAATTACTATTTGAAGCAGCATAACAAAACAGTTTACTCACACTTTAACAGTTTTTATAAGCGAAATTGAGGATTTTTTATGGCAACAAAAAAAAAAGTATAAAACAAATAACTAGAACAATAATAACTACTGTGTGCATAAACTTTAGCGAACTTTTTTATTACTTTAAGTATTCGACGGCACAAACAGCTAAACCTTAAATGCTTTTTATAAAGCTTTATTGCATTTTGTTTTTATTACCACATATTGGTTTTATATTTTACCAAAGAAACGTTAAAAAATGTTGTTTTATATTCTGTGAGTGGGTCATTATGGCAGTTGTTATCTTAATAGAAGGATACATAAGTGAACACCTCATATCTTCAGCTTTATGAAGTGGCAAATGGGAAATGCTTTGTAACAATTGCAGTCGTCAGAGGATTGGTTTTTGTAGTCATAAAGTGTTTGTAGTGAAAAAAGTATATTTAGACAATGAATGTTATTCTAACTCAATTATTAATTATATAATCAGGTTTGGGTTTGGTTTTTATTCATTAGATGAGCAAGAAGTTTACAATTGATGGGGACTTTTTTTTTAGCCTGGAGACAGTTTGTGATCACTGCACCGCTCGTTAGCAACCACTTGGCCTAAAAATTTCAGTGAATACAATGGTAGATATATTCTATCTATACCTCTAATGCTTGTGCTACTCGATTTCGAGTTTTTTGCCACAGCGTATATCAAATCAGAATTACTTCGGATAACGCTCTAAGCTAGGGAAGGAAAAGGATTGCCTATATTATATCTACCCTTATTCTCTTTGGCGTCATCAATATGAAACGATGAAGATTGTTGTAAATTCGTATGCCCACTGTCAATATCAAGTGCTATCGACAAGCGCAGAAGTACTTTTGGTATGCGTAACCTAACGACAACAACGACATCAATTTAAATTGAAAATCGAAACAGTTTGCTTTTAAAATTTCAAATAATCTTCAATTAAAAAATTAAAAAAAAAAAAATTAAAAATGAAAAACGTTTGCTAATTCAATAAGTTAGTAGAGGAGGCGAAGGAAAATCCTACACTTGCCAAACGTTTTCAAAAAGACAGTCTTCATTGTGATTTAAAAAAAAAAGAGAATTTAAATAGCACTAAATGTTCTAGATCCTCCAAAAAGGGCAGGTGACGTACAATCGGGCCAAACCAAAAAAAAAAAAGAGTAATAAATCTGTATCTGTATCTTTGGAACTTGCGATCTGATAATATTTACAAAAGTAATGAGCCGAACAAAAGTTTTCATACCCGAGGTAGTCAACGTAGACACCCTGTAGGTCACCATGTGGTATAACATGTTTGTTCAAATTGCACAAATCCTATTTAAATCCTATTTCCTCCTCTATGATTCCTTGATACATTGTATTATGATCAAATCGCACGTCTCAAAGACACAGATTAATTAACCTTATTTTTTGGTTTGCCCCCACTGTGCGTTGGAGAAAAAGCCTTTACTTGTCACAGGTTTTCAAAAAGGCAGTCTTCCTTGTGATTTTAAAGAGCAGTGGGAGAGAATTTCGACGATACTAAATGCTCTTGGTCTACCGAAAAGGGCAGGTGACGGTTGGCAAAAGGTACTCGTGAATGAATAGTGCTAAAAGCACTTAAAGGTTCTTCGGGATTAAAAATTTAAGGTAAAAAAACTTGTCACAAACAAGCAAATAATACGTAACTCTCTGGAAGAAGCTGTGGCAAATCTGTTTGAAATTCTAAACCCTGAAGAAGCTATTCAGGAAAAGCAATTTATTGAAAGTGATAATTTAGAAACAGAAGATCTTGACAACAATGTGTCGACCTAACTCCCACTTCCATATGTTGTGTTAGAGTCTCCGGCACATAGTTAAATGCATCTTTCTTTAGATGAAACAACTTTCGGACCTTTCAAATAAATAAGAAATTAACTCCTGGCAAATGCAGATCTCTTTTAATTTATTACTTACTCTACGTCATTTATTTGAAATATGTTTGATTTCTGCTTTATTAATCTTTTTTGTAACACCAATTGTTTATGTTTTTTCTTTATTTATCGGATCAGACTTACAAACATGAAAAAAAAACATTTTAGTTGTTTGAAGTTATCAAGAAATAGAAAAAATTCTTTATTTAATTTTAAAAATATATTAAAGGGGAAATCAAGTCTATATTACAAAAAAAAAACGATTTTCAGTCAGAGCGGTAAACAAATTGATAAAACAGGTGGGAGAAAAAAGAATGAAACAAAAGGAAAACTCCAAATGTTGAGCCAGCTAAAACTTATGTCATTGATCTATGTACCAGAATTATCAGAAAGAATAAAATGCTCAGACATACATAATAAAGAACGAAAACCACCACATGCAATTTATTCAGCAATATGAAATCAAAAGTAGACATAATGGGCGTGTCGGATGTAGTGTGTGAAATAAAATGCAATGGTGACAACAATACGTTATGCCAAAAGACAACACGGACAAAATTAAATAGAAAACAAACAAATCGGATTTAAAAGCAATAATGGCAGAACAACAAACAACCCAAACAACTCCATTGTGCAATAATATATCGCTCCTTTACTGCAACATACTCATATCTCAAAAAATGAGCTTTTCGAGTTCACAATGCAGAATTGTTGACAGTACTACCTTTTATATTGCGCTAAAAATTTATTCAAATTACTTTTAAACTGTTGCCTTTAGGATATATTTTCTAAAAAAAATTTCCTACGACTTGTATGGAAACTAAAAATTTTAAATGTGTTTTTCTCGAAACAAGCCTTATTTAGCTATGACTATGTTTCAATAAAGGGGCGATATGTCTAATATACCAGAGTTGAATAAAGTAAGAATATTTGAAAGAGAGAAAAATTGCTGAAAGAGATAAATCCAAACGGATAAACGCATCAACCACAAAACAGACACAGACAATTGCGCACACACATATATAGACACATAACATAGAAACATACGGGTATGTTCTGGATTCTACTTTGAAGTGAAAATAGTTTGAAATCACTTCAATTTCAAGTTTTGGTATTCTACATACTACTCTATACTTTTCATTTGTGTTTTGTTTTTGAACATTAATTTGTGTGAATTGTCTGGTTCTTGAAACTACTTTTACATAAAAATTTTATTGTGAAAATGAAATATTTTACAGAAAACTTAGTATAATTACAATCCCATTCAAATAAGAGGGTTAGATGACGGAATATTTATTTGAGATACAGTTGTGCATATAAATATTTATGGGGAAAATAAGGAGAATGTTATATAAAAAACTAATACTTGTTATTTTGTTAACTAAAGTCGATTGGCGATATCAACTCTTATTACAGCGTTTACGGAGTCACTAACTCGTCCGAATCATCGTCATCACTTTCGTTTACCGCCAACCGCTATATCAAACTTTTGCATAAAATGGCACTTACAAAATTACGATCATCGTTGCAAACGGAGAATTTGATAAACCTAAATAAAGGTCGTATCAGATAAAGCTTTTTCTTCACTTTGCGTTGCAAATTCGCTTTGACATCTAAGATAAAACATACATAATTATACGAAACATGTCACATAACGCAACTCTCATGTTTTTACTCGATGAAGTTTTTTCTAATAGCTCCAAAGCTTTATTCTAGGATAACAATTAGAACCAATTTCAGTAGTGCGTCCAACAATATTTCTAACTTCTATTATCATAAGAAATAATTAAATATAAAACTTAACAACCAGTTTTTTAGATAAACAAACAAATCATGAGCGGTGCCAAAGTTTTCATTATGACACACACCTTTTGCTTTGCGCTTTTCTGTTAAAGTTTTAAACATCACACAAAGCGGCAAAGTGTTATCTGACATGGCCTTAAATTTGGTTCTTATAAAATAACAAGCATTAAATAAAGAATTTTCTACGTCGTTTTTTGGGGGAAAAAATAAAATGAAATTGAAAATATGGTTCATTTCAATACTGGCTTATATTAAAAAAAAAACAAATAAAATTGAAAACATGGTTCGTGTCAGTACTAGTTACTGCACAATTTATCCAAGTTTTATTTTCGAAGTTCAGTTCGAACGAACGAATGAAACACACAAACTACTACTTTTTCAGAACAAAAAAAAATTAAAAGTTAACTTTTCAAATCATTTTTTATTTTCCACTACTTTTCTGGAACATGCCGGATAGTAAAATATCTATATCTGATAAGAATTAATAAAATTAGTAGGTGAATAGACTTGGAAATATAAACAGAGACGACACTACGAACAATTTTAACAATTGTATGTCTGTTGAATTGCTAAAAAAAATTTTATGTTAATGTATTATTATCGTTTGTAAAACTTAATAACTCCTAGAGGATGACAAACAATGTTGGCCGCAATATAGGAGAATAAATATATATTTTTAGAATTAAATAAAGGATTTTTAATTTTATAAAAAAGGACCTTCAGTCAAAAACATATCTATTCAACATTAAATATTAAAGGTTAAAAAAAACACAAATTTTTTTAATAAAAACTAAAAACAAAACAAACCAACAGTTTATATAATTATGTGCATTGTATAACGATACGCTATCGAAATCGTTACATTGCTGTTAGGAAATACACGTTTTGTATCGAAATAATAACGATGTCGACAAAAATTGATGTTGATATTAAATTGATGACGATGACTCTATATGGAATAAGAGTGAACGTAGATTCTCCCACCTCAGTGCAATGCTAATTTGATCATGGTTTGAGAGAAAGTATTTTTTGTAATTTATGACTAAACCACACGTATAGGGTGTTGGTTAGTCTTAGAGATGGGAATAATAGTCATCCCGTGTTTGGCACTTCAAATGTTTTACAGGGTGTTTTTATTTTGGCCTTTTTCAGTGAGATATTAGATAGCGGAATAAATGCTGTGTAAAAACATTGTTTCAAGGACGATCTATTACTCACAAACTCTAACTAGGACAGTGCTCCTTAGAAAGGTGTAAGCACTTCAGTAAGGATATTGCCAGATTATCTCCGACCATTTAATATGATATATGAGAAATGCAAGCCAACCGGAGATAGCAGGAGGTATAGAGTAGTTCACGCCGGCTAGACCGCAATAACAGACACTAGATGTGTTTCTTTTTTGTTTAATTTTTTAGCAAAGAACGCACAACCGAGCGAGCAGTTTCTACAAAAAAAGATACAATTTACTAAAGTTGTGAGAACACACAAAGCCAAATTTCTCCCCAAAAAGGAACATACGCAGTGTTTTGATGCTGTAATTAAAATTAGCAATTTACTTTACGAAAAACTGGAAAGAGTTTTCCCGCACTTTTGTGCTTTTAAGATCTTTTAAGTGCATTTTTATTAAGTATTAAGTTTATTAATTCACTTTATGGTAAAATGCGATAAACGAGTAATATTTCAGCAAACTGTAGGGAAAAATAGTACAAATTTGTAAACTTTAGTAAGCAGCTGATAAAATTGCATCCATATGTACATCCACATGTAACAAAGACAATAGCAGATCTAACTAGCCAAAAGTAAAGTTCTTTTGGATTGGTGCCATTTTCTTACGTCCTTCTTTCATGTGTTGTTCATACATTTCCAAGTGATTTTAATAATTGTACACAACTGTCTTTCCTCTATTAATGTTTTTGGCATTATGTAGCAAATCCTGACCCTGAGATTTCAAAATCAGATTTTATTCTTTTTCAGAGTTATTAACAGCCTTCCCACGTCCTATTTTAAATAAAAACTATTTAAAAACTATCAAATTATAAATTCTCTAGCCATTTATACTGAAAGAAGCTCATATCATAGCCTTCCTGATTGATATTAAAATAATTTCTAACTCAATTAACACACGAAAAAGTACAAAAAGTAAATAAATGCATAATATTAGTATAACAAAATATGTGTATGTTTTATTTCTTCAGAAACCTTGAAATTTGGTCCTGCAAAAAATTTTTTTTCTGAGCTTTAGTTTAGGAGATATACTTAGTTAAATTAAAAAAATGGTTTCTTATACAAGTGGCATGCTTTGTATGTATGTGCATGCATACTAAAGGGTTGCACGAGCATTGAAATCCGGGCATATAATCACACTCGTCTTTATTTTATGCTCTATTCATGCTTGTTCATATCAGGCGTTGCTTATAAGTACGTTCATAAACAGTAATGAGTGGACAGTCTGAAGTGGTTGATAATTCTGAGCATTACTCGTTTTGCTCATAAGCAATGCTCGGCCATTGGTTATAACTTAGAAGTCCCTGGTCTTCACAAAGAAAAACAGATTTAAAATAAGAATATTACACTGAAAGAAATTATGAGTTTTGTTCTTTGCTATTGCGTTCAAAATTTGTTGCCATTCCTAAAACAATGATAAATTTATTGAATGGTTTTTGGTATTTGGTTTTTTGGTGTTAGGGATTTTTAGCTTTTAACTTCTGTTAAAAAGGAACAACTGGAAATTATTAAAGTAGTTTTTGGTTGTTTTCCACATTAATTATTCACGTGCTTTATTATTTGTTTATTTTTAACTTCTCAGTGGTAAAATGTATTAAATGAAAAATAGAAAATTGTATAGTATTTTTCCTTAAATGTTCATATAATATACATACACATTAAATATTAGCTCTATTCACAGTCTCATGCAAATGGTATTGCATCATTGCATTTGCAAAAAGGTTTAGCATATTTTTACTCTACACTAACAAAATACACAACAATGCACTTGCTAGTCTTATGTGTATATGCAATACTTAAAACCTATAGTTTTTATTTGCTCTGCTTATGCACAAGTTAATTGCAAATCGTCAGCTGACAATCAGCGATCCAAGCCAATTAGTTCGCAATCACCTCTTAGTTGCCGTCGGTATTAAGTTCACAATAGAAAAGGAGAAGGATTCGAGACTTCCATATTTGGACACTATAATAATAAGAAGGAATAATAATCTAAAAATGGATTGGTATGAAAAGCCTACAGCCTCTGGTTCTGGTCCAAACAACCAAAAAGAGTTATTTATATTCAACACCGCCAAAAATTTCATAGAAAGGGTTTTAAAAATTAGTGACAAAGAATTGCATAGGAAGAATAAAATGCGAATTAACGAAATCCTACATAGTAACAATTTTAAAGCACATATAATAGATATTCTAATTAGACAAACTGAAAACCCTAAAAAACCGAGAAAAGAGAAAACAGCCAATCCAGAAATATACAAATCGATCACATATGTACCAGAGGTTTCAGAGAGATTGGGAAACTCGAAACTACTAAACCATGCGCACTACCGAATAGCACACAGAACTAGCAATACTTTAAATAAATTATTTAGTAAAACCAAAGACAAAATGGATAAACTTGACACAGCAAATGTGGTCTACAAAATACCCTGTGGTGGTAATAATACGTGAAGCTGTAAAAAAGAGTATATAGGCACGACCAAGAACAAACTGAGAGCAAGAATTGCTGGTCATAAGTCTGATCAAAATGTAGGTACAATTCTACATCACAAAAAACTGCACTTTCATCCCATTGTGCGAATTTACATCACACACCAGACTTTGACCAAACCAAAATTTTAAACATTGAGAATAATTATAGACGCCGTTACATGCTGGAGATGCTACAAATAATAAAACTTCCAATTGAAAAGAGGATCAATTATAAAACAGACACTGAGAACCTCTCTCAAATATATAGATATTTACGGCCTTATTCATAAAAAATATTTTATGTTTATTAAACTGTTATTTGACAAATTTCTATGGGAAATTTGTCAAATAACTGTTTAATAAACATACAATATTTTTTATGAATAAGGCCATTAGTTAATAAGAGAATTGAAAAACTTTGACAATTAAAATTTTGTTAGTACAGTAATAAAATACGAGGAAAAAGGATCCTTATTTTATGTTTTTAGTGTTCTTTTGAACACTAAAAACATAAAACACTAGCTTTGCTAGTGTTATTATTCAATATGTGTGTATATTGATAGATCTGTCTTGTACTTACTTGCAATTTTTATTTACTTATTATGATCATAAAAAACTGTTATACTTATTTATTGTTTTTTATTGATATTAGCCCTGATGATGCTACCCAGTGGTGTAGCGAAATATTGAAAATTTTAAAATAAAAGTAAAAAACTTGACCTCAAGCTCGAAAAATTCCTGACATTTTTATTTAATTTTTTGTAAAAGTTACTTGACTAGGTAATATTTATGAACGGTATTTGCTTACATTCATTTTAAAATAAAATTTCTAGAAAGTATGCACAAAAAATTTGATAGTTTAAAAAAAGGGGCAACGTTTAATAGTCTCACTTTTTTTAGGGATATTAATCGACCATAACCAAACAATAGCTGGACACTGTTTGTTTTGATATTGAGCACGGCTCGTTTTTTTCTGCTTCCTGATATTTGAGTATGATCGCTACTCTGTTCAATGTTGGAGCATATGAGCATACTTAGAAATCAAGTATGCTCATGCAACTCTTTAATGCATACATACATGCATATGTATCTCTACCCATACAAATAAGCAAATAGGTTTTTGTCCTCGGTATCATATTTACTGGGACTAAAAACCTTTAACAGAGATTCTGACAAAAAAACGTAGAAAAGCACTTGAAAACTGAAATTTTATTTTATTGTTGATTTAAATATAAGTTGGAGCTATATTAAAGTTTCAGCATTTAGCACTGGATTAATAGAAGTACTCATATATTATGCAAATATTGTTTTCTGAATAATGCTGTATGGAATTTTTCTTAATAATGGTTAGTAAGCGTGCAGTAAGTTCATTTGAATGAGGTTGAAAATTTGAAATATCTATATACCTGAAGCAATTAGTCATAAACTCAATGTAGGAATGCTTCTTACCTGGAAAAAATAGAAAAGAAAAAGTCATTTATTTATTTTATTTAAATTAAAGTTCAAGATTATATGTATTAGTTTTAAACTGTTTGAGGTGTCAATATTATGTTAGGTACCTTTGAATAAATATAGTTAATAACTTAAAAAGTACATTATACTAATAGTCAATTTAATGAAGATTGTACTCGATTGAAAGACCCACCGACTACCCAGCGTATATGGCATATAGCATCATGAAAACGTTGTCCTCGAAATCGGTCTGAATGGTTTACGAATAAATTATGTTTCCTTTGAAATTTGCTGATATTTTTTGTTTATTCGCAAAGAACATCGGCTCAAGAAAACTCGACTGGAAGAATTGTAACTGAATCAAAGTTTGGTTATCAAGGAAATATGCAGCAATTACTCCACCAGCCTAAAATCCACATAAAATATAAACTTTTTGAGAGACATTGAAAGCTTCTAAATATCACCTGGATTGGTAGCGCCTGAAATTTAATCACTTTATTTGATGACTCTCCTATTTATTCAAAACCGGATTTTATTATTAAAGACACATATTTGATAAGGAATCTTTCATTCTGCAAAAACACCAACTTGTGTTGAGTAAAGCAAAATCCACTACTAGGACTCCCCCGTTCGTACTCCCAGGCGACAATTATGTCGACAGTGAATTCGGCAAAACGAGACGAACAGAACACCCATTTTAGAACGGATGTCCGCCGGGAAGGTATACTACTCGCAGTAATTCCATTGTAATACTGGCTGTATATGATGTGGTACCGTCTTATTGATATTACATACTAATCAAGTCCAACTCATACAGTATAATATCGCTATCCATTCACAGTTACCGTTACGCCGTTTGCGTTTTCAAATAGGTAAGGTGATTTCTCCTGACCAAATTGCCACTTGAGTTGATGCAAATATAAATAATTAGAAGGTTGTCCATTGTTCAGTACCGGCTATTCTGTTTATTCACATATCTGTTTATTCGAAATCGATGATTGATTTTGGTAAAATGTTGTAACGATTAAAATACGTTGGTTTATCGAATATTTTTTATCAATAAATTTGCTACGTGTCTAATCCACTGAACTGTCAAGGCTAGTGTTTACTAAAATGGCAGCAAAGCAAAGTAGTAGACCTTCCTGGTAGACACCCTGTATAATCAATTTGACCATTTGTACATGTGGTCCATTCAAAGTGATTTGGCAGTGAATGAATCACAGATCTACAGATGTAACTTAAAAGTCGTTGTCGGCATCAAATATCATAGTTGGATTGTAAATTTTATATTGAATTTAATTTAACAAGTCAGGTGAAAATTATTTAGTTAATAAATTTAAGGCGTAACTATAAATTACTAATATCTCTTCAATAATATTTTATATTTAAGAATATTTTTTTGTAGCGTAATAAATAATTTGTTTCTCATCTTGGGAACACAACTTAAGGAAACTTTTGACCTTGCGTGGCAAATAAAAAATTAGCTTAAACAAGATTTTTATGCATAAATTGTGTGTTCATTATACATGCAAACATAAGGTACTTTAATGCATTCTTATAATGAAATATTCATGGGAAGCAAAACATTTATGTACATGTGCACATATAAAAAGTGAAATATCACAAAATTCAACGTCTACGAATGTCTCAGTGTTTTGAGTCCTGCAGTTCATGAAGTTAAAACATCTTAACAGAAAAATTCTGTTATCGAATATGAACGAGCTATGGAAACTGACTGTATTCCTCTCTGTGACCTTGAACGAAACGTGAAAGGGGAGCTGCAACATATTTCCGTATAATAAGTTAGCAGCTTCTGAAGAAAATATACTGTTGATCCAGTCAATGACGGCACTCTTTTACTTGGCTATCAAGTGAATAGCTATAGTTTCTTTTTGTTTAATTTGGCAGCCACTTTATTACAGCTAGACTCACAAGAAAACAATGCTTGCAAACTCTTTTGTTTATAAAATTTTTCGTGTAATGTATTCAGCAGAGCATATAATTACGATTTGTTTTCGCAGCACTTTTATTATTAGTGATAATAGATTATGGCATGTCTATTATCACTAATACCGAACTAGCAAAGCTTTCAAGAAAACTTACATTATTAAATTGAGCAGTGCTCTCAGCAAATGAGGAAGTTTTCTTTCATTTTCTTTCACAGTAAGGACGTAAAATATTTTAGGCATGCTCTAGAGGTCGTATTTCCAATACTGTCCAGTCTCTAATCTTACACGCCCTGAGACAAGAGTTATGTCAGGTAAAGTTTCCGCCCATCGTTTACATCAGTCCTTGCAGTAATTTGCAAATCTTCTTCTATTAATAGCCGCCAATGGCTATCAATATTTTTCTTTTCCTTCTAGTTTCCTCTCGAAGACGAAATTTAACAGCTGCGAAACTGGAATATGGACGAACTGCATCCAAACGAAACAGTCTCCTTCATGCCGTCTGCTATCAGTTATGTAATGATGATCTCAACCTTTAAATAAAAGGCAATCTTTCCTCAATACTTGTTGAGTTGTAGGACCTTCATCGCTCATCTTATCTAGTTTAATTACAGCTACTTGACACAGGCAAAGCTTGTGATTGCCAGCAGCTAAGCAAACGCAGCATTCTGTAATAAATTGCCCCCCACCGCATCGGATGTAAATGTTGTCTCCCTTTCTGTTAAAATTTTTGCAATATCACTGCGTGCACTCCGTTTCAAAACGCCTGCAGTACGTTTTATGTCCTCCCAATATTTACTTTACATCTCATCCACCCTATATTTATCCGCTGCATCACAAGCAGTTTATTGTTGTTGCGTAGTTGACCGCTCTGCGCTGATTCCCATTGCTGGCCTCCATATTCCATATTTTTATTTTTGGTTTGCTAACTATGGCATCCACTAGTGTAGTTCTCTCTTGCTTCGTTGAAAGCGTATTCAGGTCTCGTATTTGCATAATAACTTTGTGCTTTATATTATTTACGAGAACAACCAACTGCTTCCAACCGAACATAGGATAAAAACGTACTGTTTTACCTGTCACTTCAAGAAGTGGTGCTGCCCTACTATTTCTGTTACTAATTGTCCCATAATTTTCCATCTTTTCCCGCTCCTTAGGTCTTCGTCATGACCTTTTCGAGGCATTTTTTTCCAGTTTGCTAGTCGAAGCTCACTTTTCCCGTTAGATATTCGGTGAAGATGCGTCATTTTGCCTTTCATTCTCCGCTATTTTGTCTTTTTGTATTTACTTAAATTTTTGGTTTGTACATTTGTACAACGGGTTATAGTTCAGGTTTTTTTCTTTCTTAAGTTTTTTTCTTTAGAAAGATTTTTTACAATACAAATCTGCTGTGATCAATAATCCTGATTGAAGAAGACAAGAAAAATAATAATCAAATCTTTAGCTGGGGGACAACTAGCTGTTTCGTAGTCGCTACACTACTCATCAGCACCCACTGGGATTTGAACTCGGGTCATGATCTACTGCTTTAACCACTAAGCCACCGAGCATTTAATTATTTTCTATCTATATTCATCTCATTTTGCAGATTTGTATTGTAAAAAATCTTTCTAAAGAAAAAAACTTAAGAAAGAAAAAAACCTGAACTATAACCCGTTGTACAAATGTACAAACCAAAAATTTAATTTAATAAATTATAAAAGTTCATCAAAAATTCAATAAATGTATATTTTTGTATTTACTTCCATGAGTTCCTCCCCTCGCCACGTCGGAAGTTCTTGTAACTTCTTGACGTTTCTTTCCATTCTTTACGCCTGCTAGGCGCACAGTTTCACTTATCGACAACATCTTTTTCATTCCTCATCATTCCCAAGACTCCGGGCGAGCAGTGCAATTTGGCGTTACAAAGGTATTTTGCCACCTTGGTGGTAAGAGCAATCACTGCAGTTTCATACCAGTCCATGCAGATTCCAGACCTATCCAGCGAATAGTATTTTTGCTAAACCTACAAAGGATTTGCAGTACTTTCTCCTATCTAATAGGCTTTTGTAATTTTGTTGATTTCGTTTACTTTAACCGTTCCCTCCAGAAAGCAAATTTTCTTCTTAGCGTTTGACTAGCCTCTGAACACTCTCTGCCGTCTTGGATGTAGAGTGGTAGGAGTTCCTAATTTTTTGTAGTAAATAAAACTCTAGGAATTGTCAGCATGACCTAGGTTCTGTTCAAGCTTCCCCAACTCCCACGAAGACTTAATTGCCAGAATCGGGGACAGCCTAACCCCCAAGAGGTTCTGTTTTAGAGTCTATTCTGGCATTAATTGTGCCTTCGTCTTCTCTAACTTGTTCTGGCTGTAGCTTAAACCCAAAATGGCGCGGAGGAGTTATTACTTATACTTGATATTATGGTACATACTGGTTTTCGTGGAGGTATGTCTCTGAGGGGATGTTATCTAGTAACATTTGTCTGTAATGCAGGGAGCCAGAAGTGATGGATAGACAGGTGAATTGAACTGATGCTCTTTATGGACATCGGGCCAGCAACTCGTAGTGCCTTAAGAAACTGCATAATGGCAGGTGCTGACGCCAATCAATTACACATTTAGTTATTTAATTAAAAGCATATTATTATAACTTAAAGCATATCATCCTTATTTTATGGAATTTTTGTTGAACTTTATAGTTTTTAAATAAAATTTTTGGTTTATACATTTGTACAACGGGTTATAGATCAAGTTTTTTCCTTTCTTAAGTTTATTCTTAAGAAGGATTTTTTATAATACAAATTTGCTGTGATCAATAATTTTTGATTGAAGAAGACAAGAAAAATAATAATCAAATCTTTAGCTGGGGGACAACTAGCTGTTTCGTAAGAAGTTTGTGATTCCGTTTGCAATTTCTACAGTTTTTATTAATTTGTTAAATTTTTGTTGAACTTTTATAATTTTTTAAATTAAAAATTGTTTGGTTTGTACATATGTACAACAGGTTTTTAGTTCAAGTTTTTCCTTTCTTAATTTTTTCCTTAAGAAGGATTTTTTACAATACAAATTTGCTGTGATCAATAATTTTGATTGAAGAAGACAAGAAAAATAATAATCAAATCTTTAGCTGGGGGACAACTAGCTGTTTCGTAGTCGCTACACTACTCATCAGCACCCACTGGGATTTGAACTCGGGACATGACGCATCATGATCTACTGCTTTAACCACTATTGATCACAGCAAATTTGTATTGTAAAAAATCCTTCTTAAGGAAAAAATTAAGAAAGGAAAAACTTGAACTAAAAACCTGTTGTACATATGTACAAACCAAACAATTTTTAATTTAAAAAATTATAAAAGTTCAACAAAAATTTAACAAATTAATATTTACATCTCTGGGTCCGGAGAATATTAAAATACAAAAAATATGTATGTTAATAAATAAAATAAATATCGCTAGTTCTGAGACAGCAAACGCTGTACAAACAATGTGGGCAATTAACAAAATGCATATGTGATTCAATATGAGATGAATATAGATAGAAAATAATTAAATGCTCGGTGGCTTAGTGGTTAAAGCAGTAGATCATGATACGTCATGTCCCGAGTTCAAATCCCAGTGGGTGCTGATGAGTAGTGCAGCGACTACGAAACAGCTAGTTGTCCCCCAGCTAAAGATTTGATTATTATTTTTCTTGTCTTCTTCAATCAAAATTATTGATCACAGCAAATTTGTATTGTAAAAAATCCTTCTTAAGGAAAAAATTAAGAAAGGAAAAACTTGAACTAAGAACCTGTTGTACATTTCTACAGTTTTTATTTGCGACCCTATAAAGTGCATATATTTTGAATTAGAATTAATGGAAAAATCGATTAAACTATGTCCGTCTGTCGGTCGTTGAAATAACGTTTCTGAGAAAACCATTAGACTTAGAAACTTTTTTCTTTCACCATTCTTTTACCCCATCGATTCATGGGTTTGCTATTGAAACTCAGTAATATCGGTTCACATATAGCTGAGATATATACAAAATTCCGAAAAAATCCATTTTTTATTGCAATTTTGTATGGAAATGTTTGAAAAAAATTTTTTTTGTTTTGCTTGAAACTTCACACACTCATTAAGCATGGTGACTAAAAGAAAAAAAATCAGATTTCAGATATCGGTCAATATATACCCAAGATATAGCCCAAATCGGGTTTTTCATGAAAATGTCGCGAAAGCGAACTGAAACAACTTTGTTTGCTCAAAATTAGTTCTGGTAATAAAGTAAGTTTATATAAATATGGAAAATAAAAATATCTTTTCGCATATACCCGAGATATAGCCTGAACCGATTTTTCCATTAACATTTTTTTTGCTGAAAAGCAATTCTTGTTACAAAAGAAGGTTACTGAAATACAGAAAATAGAAAATTCCGATATCTGTTCATATATAACCGAGCATATTTTGTTCACATTTTTAAATATACTATACATATACGTGACTATCGTGAAGGGTATTTTAGATTCGGCCCAGCCGAATAGACCACACTCTTACTTGTTTATTTCTTAATTTTCCTGTCGATGATCACAAACTGTTATCGAAATATTGAAAATAAATACTGTTGAACTTTTTACATAAAATAGCTGAAAATATAAAAAATAATTGATTTTTTAAATCCATAGAGGGACTTCTAGTCTTGTTACCAGAATATCTTTCCAACTTATAATATTGCAATATTTTCCTCGCCAACTATTTCTAATCTTCCCAGCTCTATTGCTTAGCAGAATGGATTGAATATGCAGTTCGTGTCTTTTCTCGTCATTATTGTAGAAAAGCATTCCTGAGACTTCAAATCGGCAATAGAATTTCCTTATGGAAATATTTCCTTAACTTTTTTTTATTTTTAACTCGAAATTGGAAAACACTTTAGTTATCGCAATAATTTGAACTCTCTGGGCAAAGTCTTTTAAAAAATCTGATGTTTATTGTATAAGGTATAATTTTATTAGTCTAAAAATTTAAATCTTTGTAAAGCACATCTAGTCTCTACTGAACTAACGGGTTACAGGTTAACCCTGCTAAGAAAACTGATTGCAATACTCTTCACACTCCCGATGCAGTGCTCAAAAAAAAACATTTTTTTTTTTTCATAATGAAAAAGAAAAATAAATGTTTAAGATCTAGAATAAAAACTGCTCTGACGACAGTTTTATACTCGCACTCGTTCTTAAGTCAGGACATCCGTTGACATCAAATATGACAGCATAATCATTATTATCTGCAACACTTTATAGTCTGGTACTTGTAGTCCTTTTAACAAAAGCACCAATGACACTCGACAAATGCAAATTTTTGTTTCTTTCTTTCTACTTTCTATTGTTGGTGAGCATGTGTACTTGTAATCTTTGCAACACATATGCTCGTTAGAATGTTGCATGTATGTGCAAAAGTGTATTATTCTTCTTTCATGCTTAAATACTCATACTTTGCTTTAATCTACTTCTTCTTCTCATCACAAAAGTTACCAAATGTTTATGGACATAATCATTTACAGAAAGCACATACTTATTTTTACATTAAAAATTTCTAGGAAATATGTTTTGAAATCAGTTGTAGAGTTCTATACTTGTTTGTGTATGTACGAGTATTACTATTGTAAATTGGGTATTAAATAAGAGGGCGTTAAATACTAAAAATAAATTTTTTAAAATTCATTGGGAAAATCATAACACCAACACCATGACAAAATACACCTAAAGGAAACAAACATTTTGATTTACAATCTTTTTCCAATTGATAAACTGAATTCAGAGCCTCCACAATAAGAAGAAAATGCATGTGGTGCGCATTTTATTCCATTTAATCCTTCAAATGTAAGCAAATTAGTACAGATATGAGACTCACTGGCGCTTATTTAAAAACTTTTCTTGATCTTCTATATCAGATGCAGGTGTTGGTTTTTTCTTTCAGGAAAATAGACGCTAAGAAAACTTGGTAAACTTGATAATAGCTTAATTCCGACATTATATCGCTCCTTTATTGCAACATAGTCATATCTCAAAAAATTAGCTTTTCGAGTTAACAATGCAGAAGTGTAATATATTGTGCCAAAGATTCATTCAAATTACTTTTAAATTGTTTCCTTTAAAAAGTATTTTCTAGAAAAATTTTCCAAAACTTGTATGGAAACTAAAAATTTTAAATGTATTTTTCTAGAAACAGTATTTTTGTTAGTTATGACTATGTTGCAATAGAGGAGCGATATGTACTACATGGGTTGAAAAGTCCCGGGCCTAACACATAGATGGCGCTAGTTTTATTGCAGTCACCTTTTTTCAGTTAATACTAACCTTCAAAACACAGCTTTTAAAATTTCATGATATTTTATTCATCAGTTTGTGAGTTATTGTTCCAAGAGTGGCGCAACTTTTGTTATTTTCAAAACAATGGATCAAAAACAACTTCGTGTTCTAATTTTACACTCCTTCTTGATGTGTAAAATTAAAACACGAAATTGGGGACTCCGCTCCAGCAGAAACAACAATAAAACGTTGGTTTGCTGACTTCAAGCATGGACGTAGAGACACCGATGATGCAAAACGCAGTGGACGTCCTAATGAGACGGTTACACAAGAAAGCAAAAAAGAAAATCCACAAAATTGTTTTGAATGATCAAAAAGTGAAGTTACGTGAATTAGCTGACATCGTAAAGATATCAACGTGTTGGCTTTAGATTGCATGAGAATTTAACTATGAGAAAGCTCTGTTCAGAGTGGTTGCCGCGCTTGCTCACTGTTGACCAAAAACGAGAATGTGTTGATGATTCTGAGCAGCGTTGTCAACTCGGTGCGTTTCGCACCGTTTTTGGTGCTTTTTAAAATTATTTGTGCGAAAAATGGTTTAATGGGTGCGTGGTGCGTTTTTTTTTTTAGATTTTCGGTGCGCTTTTTAATTTTTGGTGGCACCCAATCAAATTCAACTCAACTTTTTGTTTTAATATAAGAAAAAAAAGTTTATTCAAGTGTCTAAAATTGTTACGTTTCATTTTGCAGACCACAATCAAAACACGCAGTTATAATGTGGAAAACGTACCATATCATACGCAAAAAGTAAGAGAATCTTGCTGTTGTATATTATACACACTACCGAAAGAAAAGCAAACATTTCGTTTTATAAAATTTGCTGCTTTTAGAGAATGTTTTGCTATTAAACGATCAAGCCAAGTTTCTCAAATATTGCAGTAAATGCATACACTGAAAACTGAAGTTCGAGTTTATGATGGCACATGAATTCGTTACTGTTTTGGTACTTGTTAAATTACCAAATTAATTAAATTATAAAACGTTTCCAAAACGTTTGCATTAAATATTGATTATGATAAACTTCATCTTTTATTTGTTATAATTCCGGCAAATTTTCGTATATTTCAATAAATTCTTTTAAACACCTTCACTATAACTAACTGGTTTTCAGTGTTCATTTACGAAAACATAAATAAAATTTGCACTGTCTTTGATAGAATTGCTATTAATCGAGTTTGAAGGCTTGTAGTGCGATTCCGTAACATCGCAAATTATTTCGGCAGTAATAGTTGTATGCTCCTGCAATATAATTTTGACCATGGTAAGTAGCTGTATATTTGTGTACCGGATAATAGGCAGTAAAAATAACAGCTGATTTTGGCCGACAGTGAATAGAACTAAATAATATTATTGAATAATAAATTTGGTATTATGTTGTTATAATTATTGTAAAAATAATATTATCTGATAAAACTGATAAAATCGTGCTAGAGGCAAAGTTTGATAAGAACGAATTCTAGCTGTTGAAGAAATGCAGTTTGATTGTATGATTGTCGCTGTTTCATTATCGTGCTTTTAATTTAAAATTATATACTTTCTAAAATAGAAGTGGTTTTTTAAAAATGGCTAAAAAACTTCAAAATTCGGTGCGTTTTGCCAAAACCTTTTATATTTTACAATGTTGATAGTAGTTATATAAGATATTACAAATAAACTATTATAACTATAATAAAAATGAGTAGTTTGCTTAGCAGTTCTGCAAGTCGATGGGAAAAATGTTCATGGTCCTTTTGAAACCCTAAGGAAAAAACCACCCTCATCAACGACTGATGAACCAGCGCTATCAACTTTAGTATCTACCGATATTGGAATTATTGATTTTCATTTGCACCGATTGTAAGCCCAGAAGAATAGTTTAATAAACTACTCCTGTATTTGTTGGAATGAAATACTAAATCCCTGTTTATTTATTTCTTTTCCCCCGAAAAGAAAGAATGCACATTTTGCTTTTAGCGCTAGGGGCGTTAAAAGCAAAATGGTCGGATTTAACCAGATTAGCATATGCAAATTGCTTGGAGTTTTGCGTGTTTGCGTGGTTGGTTGAATCGTCTACCTGGGGAAAATTGTTTTTACCAATGACATTTTACTGCTGGTGTGCTGGAGAGACTGATGCCTTGTTTGTCATTGACCGCTTAAAGTGAGTATAGACAGGGCAACCTCTGCAATTCGCAGTGTGGTTACGTCCACAGTTACTGCACTTGCGTCGGCCTTTGACTTATTGCACTGAGATGTGCCGCCAAGTTCGCCACACACAACACAAACAGCGCGCAACTAACAATAAGCTTAAGTGTGGCCAAATTCTTCATAGTTTAAGCACTGAACGGGACCTGAACACTTATGTGGCTCCTCAGCGGTAACTTTACGACGCAAAAGAAAATTTAAATTTTAAATTTCATTATTTTTTAGCACAACATCCCCTGGTTCTAGTTCAACCCTAAACACGGGTTTTTTAATTAAAAACCTTTATCTTCCAATCCAGTTTTGACGTCATCAGTATCTACGCAAGGGTCTGTACCTTTAATAATGACCTTAAGACGTTTACCAATTTTGAGCTGGTAAGCTTTTCTCTTTTTCTAAACCATCAGACAATTATCTCTAATTATTGTCATGGTTTACCTGGATTTTCGTTTCACTGATGCTGCCATGCTTAACTGATGTGACGTTTAAAGTATCTTTGCCGATTGCCGTAATAAGTACCAGTTCACTAGAAGTCGGTTTTCTAAAATATATTGGTGGTGATTTATATGTTTTCTTGAATGCCGTTGGCTCATCTGTTTGAAGGATATCAAATCTGTTACTGTCCATTGTCGCAGTGGTATTATCGTCTTTAGACATTTACGATTGTGACGATATTTGCGCGGATTTAGGGCTACGCTGACGCTACCACGCTTATACACATACCTGTGTTTTCGGCTTATCAGCAATAACTAAACTGGAAGATGATTTGTCTTCTGTTGTAACAACCATATTTGACGAACACGAACGTGGGTGTTTCTTATGTCTTAGAGACAGGAGATTATCCAATGATTTTTCCAAAGGTTCTTCCTCAGAAATCTAGAGGGTTATCTAGTAGAGCTAAGCTCTTTCTCAGAATTGCATCTGCTAGGTACACACATACAATTTTTTTTTACTTTTAAAAGTATATAAGAATAATTATGACAAAATTTTTCCTCTGTATAAAATCACTCTTTCTAGCTAGACTCCGAATGCGAATATATATGCTGAACGACCTTGGTTGTAGAAGTATCCATGACATCATTTACGTCGTTTCTTTCCTCACTATCTTCGTTTTTCTATATTTTTCTGCCTTTAATCCACGACTTTCTTCTTTAATGTGAGAGCAACAGCTTCACCGCTAACATACCGAATATGTCCAGAGAATCTATTTTTTTTGCGATACGGCAGTCGCCAGTCAAGGCGTAATCAGAAATAATTTTTAAAAAACTAAAATCACTATTCATACTACGTGCGGATGCATATAATCGCATCGATTTAAAAAGATGGGGCGACACAAATTCGGAAAGAACTACATACAATGTACTGAGGCTTTACTGAAAGTGTGATGTAACCAATTGCCTCGAAGACCCAATAAATTCATTTTAGTATCACCCTGCTTGTCACTAGATATCTTTATTATCGCAGATACACAAATATGATTGGATGAAACCCCGATACAAATTATGTTATTTGAAGACTAAACCTTTTTCCTGGAATCTTATATAGATAACATCGCAAAGCTATTGACTGTAAATATAATTCTGTTGATATCCATTTCACTACATGGTAAGATATGTGCAGCATTGATTGGATGTCTTTATTTTAAACTAAATAGCTATAAAATAGTTCAAAATTGAACTCCACCTCTAAGACGTTTTTGGTTTATACAGGTGCAGGTTCCGTTCGAAAGTGTATGTGAAAAGTCACAAAGTTTTAATAAATCCTATAACGTCAAATAAGCTCGTTTCAGCAACTTGTTTTAAAAGTTACCATTTAATTCCATTCTACTTCAAAAAATTTAAATCAAATATGTTGCATTAAGTTCTTAATCGAATTAATAGTTCATTGCATTCGTTTAATGCACAATCTTAATAAGCAAGAAGAAACATCTGAATGTTAGCGTGTTGTTAATATTGTGTTTATTTGTTAAGTTTCCTGGTATCTACAGCTGTATTCTTGTTAACAAGGCTTAAGTGCATAATGCTACGGTATAAAGCACATGTAAAAGTATGGAGCTTCAAATGTTTGCTCGCACAAACAGCATTAACACACCTAAATGCAGGCACTACAGCCATTAGCAATTTAACATTTATGGTTGCTTGTTTGTAACTTCGCCAGCATCAACTTTTTTATGAGCAGTTTTTTGTTGGAAAGAACAAACACTCAAAGTTGCATAAATAAATACATTACAGTTATTTGATTTTTTTTCTCATGCTTAACGCTTTCACACTCGCGCCATCGCGCCATCAGCTTAAAATGTCAACTGTCATACGAGTGACACTATACAACACGAGCAAATAGCAAGCAGGCATTAACAAACATTTTCACAAACATACAAATGCGAGTATGCAATCAGAAAATAATCTGACTGTGAAATTACCTCTGTATAGGAAACAGGTAAACAGTGTTTTTAAGTTGTTCATACCTGGATAATGCGTGTCTTGCTACTTATTTACAATACGAAATGTGTTGAACTTCAGCAGTGAAAGTGCGACGATTATGATTCCTGTTTAAGGCAGAAAAGCAAGATTTGGTTAACGCTTTTGGCAAAGACAAGCAAATATTTAATGCTTTAGAGAAACTTGTAACAGTATTTGCGCCGGGTAAGGTATAACTGGACATTTTTGAAAATTAAAACACACACTTGTTCGAAGTTACCTTGATCTGTGCTCGACTATTTTTTTTTGTTGTAACAAGCTGGGCTGGTAAAGCTAATTCGAGTATGCTGAATTCAGTGGCATTAGGCGTTATTCGAAGTTAGTGTCCTATTCCCGATTTAAAATTTGCACGCTAAAATACAAAAAAAAGGTATTTTTGGTGGCATGTCATAATGTCCAGTGTCATAATTATCATGGACACTGTGACACACATAAACGTGTCATAAAGTCCATGGGCAGTATGACACTTTTAAAAATGTCATAGTGCCCATGAGTATAGTGATACTTTGCAAAAGTATATTATGGCATTTTTAAAAAGGTCATAAAATCCATAATTAAAAAAGAAGTTATATATGAAAATAACCGTATATTTGAGTGGGTGGCATGTCATAACGTCCAGTGACATAAATTCCATGGACCTTATGATAAAAGGTCCACGGACGTTAAGACACTTTTGAAAGGAACATAATGTCCATCAGGGAGTTGTCGTAAAGTCCGTGAACGTTATGTCACTTTGCAGAGTGTCATAACGTAATAATCAAAAATTAATAATCAAGCTTAATTTTTAGAAGTGAAATATTTTAATTGTAATACCTTTGTCATAACTATATACGAGTACATGAACGTATAGGTACACAAAGAGAAATAGGACGTTCTTTAATTAAATATTCGTATTATTTGATCTTGTTTATATTTTTTCTTCTAAACTTTCCAGCTAAAGATCTTGATTGATTTTTGTTTTTTATAATAAAGGTTTAACGGTATTTTATTTTCAATATTTCGATAACATTTTAATTTTCCTGATGATGATAACAAATTGTTATCGAAATATTGAAAATAAAATAACGTTAAACCTTTTTTATAAAAGATAAAAATCAATCAAGATCTTTAGCTGGAAATTTTTGAAGAAAGACGTTCTTTAATTTTTGTTAGTGAACGATAATACATATCTCCTTAAATTGTGGACACACTATTGTCAAACGGCGAACCACCGTCAAATTACGAATAGATGGCACAAAATACCGGGTTTAATTTAAAAATGTCTTGTTGTCAATGTGAGTTCGTTTTGTTCATTTAAGGACGAATGTTGTCAAAACGACAACTCCTTTTGTCACCTGATTTGAAAAGAAATATATACATATATAATAATAAAAAGGGCAAGCAATTTGATGTATCTGATAAGTAATCAAATCATTTGATAATAATATAAAAAGCCTCAGATACTGTCACTACGACCACGTTTGAGGTCAGCAAACCAACGTTCTATTGTTGTTTCTGATGGAGGGAAGACCCCATAACACAATTCAAGCCATTGCTTCGCTTGAACGGTATTTTTCCTATCAAACAGCAGTGTAGAATTAAAACACGAAATTGTTTTTGATCCATTGCTTTGAAAATAGCAAAAGTAGTGTCACTCTTAGCACAATAACTCACAAAATAATGAAAAAAATATCATGAAATTATAACAGCTGTTGTTTTAAGGTTACTATTAACTGAAAAAGGTGACTGCAATAAAACTAGCGACATCTATGTATTAGGACCGACCCATGTATACTCTTACAACCCATTCTTACGAAAACATTGCTGTTGTTCGCAATAGTGAGGCCAAGCACCGTTCCAACATCATTCCTAGATAATGATGTTCGCTACCGTGAGATAATAACGGACTTTTTGTCACCAGAAATTGAGATATTTCCCTGACGATATGTGCTTCAAATAAGATAGTGTTAGTTATTTGTTTTTATCTTGGACCAGTACTCAGAAGATGACCCGTACATATGCAGCGCATTTTACTGGAACTAAGAAAATAGGTTATGATGAGGAGGAAATAGGGAGTAGTGTTCGCTGGAGGTTTAACTTTAACGATAACAACACGAAAGGCTAAAACAAATTCAATTGTTTAAAATGTTGGAATTAAATTAGTTAAAACCGATCAGAGCCCAGTGTATATACCTCCGACACTGCTTAGACTAACAAAATTAGTCCAACACCTTCCACAATACAAGGTAATGAAATGCATTGAAAAGAACATATTGAACATATAAAGAAAACACGGACAGCGGTGAAAAAGACATGTACATATCTTGCCGCCTATTCCGGAGCACTTTGGTTTCATACGAAATTAATATTGAACATACATATATAGAAAATACGGACAACGGTACAAAGAGAGAAAAAAAATGAACACATGTACACAGCTTGCTACCTATTCCGGTGCAATCTGGTTTCATATGAATTTAATTAATGAATATATTACATATATAGAAAATACGGACGGCAACTGTGAAAATGATTTACATCAGTACCTGCCTTGACGGCCTAACCTGATGGTGGATCAATTCCACGAAGTGAATTTTTCACGATTCACCACCGCCCCTGTGTGGCTTGCTAGGCTCACACAGGTAGCAATTCTTGTCGTATGATTGCCGTCATATGAACAACTTCTTGTTGAGGAGTTCGGGCTTTCTAATCCCTCATGTATGCAATTTCCCAGCAATCAATGGAGGACAAGGCTTAATGAGTTGGTAGACCGAAGCCCATTAAGAGCATCAGCCCTTAAACCAACTCAACCGTCAATCATCACTACTGGTTCCTTACAGTACACGTATCTATTGTATAGGCAACAGATCCTCGGGAGATTGTTAGCCCTCGAAAAAAGCCATCACCAAACAATTATCAAGTATACTAACACTCCCTGCGTTTTAGGTTTCAACCACAACCAGAACGTTTCAGCGAAGGTAGGCACCTCAACCATGATCAGCTCGGGTCGAACCGCAAGCACAACTTCCCGGGGGCCATGCTGATCCCCGTTCTGCCAATTTATACCCTTGGTAAGGGTTTCGGAAGCCAACACAACATAAGTCATGTGGCTTCCTAGAGTTTTGTTTGCCGCACCAAACGAGGGACCCCTTCCCCTCTTTTCCCCGAAAAACAGAGCGCCTAAGTTAGGAGTACGCCAAGGCAAAACCTGTTCCCCGGGGGGAATACGGACGGCAGTAACAAAAGACGTGTTCCTAGAGTTTTGTTTGCCGCACCAAACGAGGGACCCCTTCCCCTCTTTTCCCCGAAAAACAGAGCGCCTAAGTTAGGAATACGCCAAGGCAAAACCTGTTCCCCGGGGGGGAATACGGACGGCAGTAACAAAAGACGTGTTCACAATGTGAGAGACAAAACACTACTCAGCCAATGAAACACTGGCCCTTTTGCGCGATAAATTCAAAGGCCGTGTTTTCTCATGTCGAGGCGGTACTAATTGGCTGCCATGATTATGTTTTCTGCCACCGTTGGACTTCCTTGTGCGGGGATATTTAGTCGTTATAGGAATAGTATACATCAAAGAGCCAATAATATTTCGAGATAATCCAACACATTAATTGCATTGAATCTCAATTATATCTTAGAGTCCTTAAAAATAAGGACTATCGAAGTATACCACTGAAGTCGACGAGCTGATATTTTGTTTCGCGAATAATTTATATACATCTCTTTATTATAACAAAATATATTTAGGTCCAACCTTTATATTTTTTTGTTTTCTGAGCACACTCGTCTCGATGGCTGATCTGGTAGAGTACTCGCCCAACAGTCTCGAGGTCGCAGGTTTGATTCCTCCACAGACCCTGGGTGTTATTGCAGACAAGCAAAAAAGCTTCGTAGTTTTTGTGTTTGTTTTTATTTATACAAAAAAAAAACATTTTTGGTTGTATATAAAAGTCTGATGAAATTTGATTTTGCTGTCATATTTATTTTTTATACTTTTAAATCGATAATAAAACTGTACGATTCTAAATCACCAACAGTCATATACATATACATATGTACATATTTTTTGTTTTTTGTTTGTTTTAATTTTTGCAAGGCAATATCTATTTATCTTGCGTTAAGCTACTGGTAATATCTCTCCTCGAAACCTTTTAAAACACATTTCTTCACAGGTGAAACAATCCGCACACAAATACCACACTGTTGTGTGTGTGCGGTTGGAAAACGGAAGTGCTTCAAACGCACAGTTGCAAAAATATGTATACAAATGATGTCAGGCAGTTTGTTGGCATCCGCATCACTCACCAACACACATGCATACATAACGTATGTACATATATGAGACAGGCCCACCGAAGAAAAGATACACTCAAATTTAGCCCACGGTAAAGTACTTAAATATTGCGGATACAAAAAGTACTTAGAAACAACTAAACAATCTGCTGCATGTAAAAAGTACAAGAAATACTAGTACTTCCTATAAACTGTCAAATGTATCATTTGTGTTTGCTTGGCAGGGGAGGGAGAGAGATAAAGAAAGAGAGCGGGAGCAACAAAACAGAACAAAAAACGACCTGTGGCACAGAAAAAGGTAAAATAATTTAACTACCTGAGTGTATCTGTTTGTGCGGTGGCAAACAATCTGCATTCATGTTTCAACTGAATAAAATAGAATTAATGTAAAACTTTGCAAATGTGAATAAATATGGGGAAGTTTTTCTTTTATTTAGTTGTGTTCAATTTTTCTTGGTTTTCTTTTTGTGGTTAAATGAGTAGAGTGAGTCTACATGTTGATGATGAAGCTGACGATGATGATGAGGCTAACAGCTGTTTGTTTGTGTATGTAAATGTTTGAAAAAAAAGTTTTATAATTTGTATACGAATAAATAGATGTGAAAGGGGACCTATTTGCTGTGAACAGATATTTTTCTGAAACAAGCACTTAAACACGTTCAAAAAACCACTTATACATATATAAGTACATATACTCAAACATACACACACACACACACCATACAGTCATATTCTTCTCAGTCGTCGTCGTCTGATGTTGCTTGCGCTACAAAGTGTATGGGGACAAACATTTTAAGGATCATTCAATACAACCAACAACATGGTGATGCTTACCCGTGCAATCGTCCAACCCAACATATGAATACAATCTACCACGTACGTGTAAATGTACTCCATTGCCATTTCAACAAGCAAGATCCGGATTGAGAGTGAACATTTTTTCCATTTATTTGTTATTTGAATAAGTATATGGGTGTCTTCATGATACCAACTTTATCTTTGGTGGTTAAAACGCAACTTATTCTTATAGTTTTTTAAGTGAAACAGAGCATATGTAAATATTATGTAAATATTAGCGAAAAATACCGCATTTATTATTATGTACTCGTAAAACGCAGAATAATGCAAAACAGTCTTGAATATTGAAAAAAATTCACAGGCGACAAAACCAAATTCTTCGATCGATTATTGCAGCTTCATGGTATTTAAAAAGCTTATTAATTCGCAATGATCTATGTTATACAGTTGCCATATTTGACGATTTTTGGTGCTAAAAATAACATCCTGACGATTTGACGATTTATGGTCTGTTTTTGACGATTTTTGTAGATCACATTTTTAATGTCATATTTTTCAAGCAACTACATGCATACTTCATATTTTAAAGTTAATTTATGTATGAAACGAAAGTAATAATTAGGTGTGTTCCACGCGAGTAACAAAACAGACCGAACTAGTCCAAAAGCATTCCACGTAACAATTTTTGTGCAATTTTGAAAGAAAATGAGAGAGTATTTTTTTTCATTTCCTGTACAAATTAGCCCGAACTTTTTCTTTGGGCAAGTTGACTAGAATAATCAACTGTTTTATATTTACTTATGTATGAAACTGCAAATGTTATCAGAAAATTAGCAAATTGGAAAGTGTTTCTTTAAAAATTAGTTGAAACAAAATGGAAGGTTGTCCAAACTAAAAATAACGTTGTGGAGTTGTAAACATGCTGTTGCTATTTGGCTTTTCATTTTATAAATATATGCTTTAAAAATCAATTGAACATATTACATTGCTTTTAATTTTACAGCTGTTGCCAATAACATAAATTTTTTGTTTATATAATCTTATGCGTTTAAAGCGTCTAAAATCATTAAAATATACTTTAATCTAAAAAGTAAGCAGCACTAGTATTGCAACGTGTACAATTGTGGTTTTTTGCGTTCCGGCAGTTTTCAATAAACTTTACAAATTTAGAGAGTAATTTGCTTTTTACTCTTATTAGTCCGAACTAGTCCGAGATCTCGTGGAACACACCTCTTACGGCACGTAAATATATATGTATGCATGTATGTTTGTAATACTAAAATATTATGTTATAGTTATTTTAGAGTATATGCTAGAGATGAATTTAAAATATCATATGTGAATAGCGTTTAAAAAAATTACAAGCTAAAAATTGGTCAAATTTGTATGTAAAAACGTGTGCTCACATTTTAAGGAGGCTAAATTTGAAGATTTATTCAAAACTTTAACTTCTATAAATTCTTATAATATTATAAAAGAAGGAAGTGTCTTTTTTCTAACATAATGAACGAGTTTTCGTATTTACGATTTAAAGTAACGCTATAAATATGAAAATGCTAGATTTTTGGAATAAAGTATCCTTCTATGTCTAAGTTTATAGCATTATATTATATTAGTCTTATCATTTTCTCCAAAAGTGTGAGTTTTCATCCAGGTACGTGGAACTTAACAAAATTAAAGTGAGAAATTAGTTAGAGAGACCATTTTCGAAAAAAATGTTGTATACTAAAGAACATTTAAAATTTTGCAACTGTGGTTGCTATGACTTACGAGTTGATATGCTCGATTTAACAGAAGTGTTTATATAATAATATTTCCTTTTATTAAATATTAAATTTTATTAAAAACTATTTCACTGATGTCATCAAAAATATCACTATTATAACCGGGTGTTGGTCGGAGACTATCGTGAAGGGTAGTTTAGCTTCGGCCCAGCCGAATATACTACACTTTTAATTGTATTTTTTATCTTGAGGGATGACCCTTACCTATATGTAGGTTATGTGGAGGAGGTACGAAGGAGTAGTGTTCGTGGAGGTTTAACTTGAACAATAACAACACCAAAGATCAAAACACTCTCTATTACAGCATTTAAAATGTTTGAATTAAGTTAGTTAAAACTGATCAGTGCCCAGTGTATGGATATACCTTCAACACTGCTCAGACTAACAAAATTTAGCCGAACATCTTCCACACTACAAGATAATGAATGGAATTTAATAATGAACATATAAAGACAACACGGAAAACGGCAAAAAAGAGAGGGAGATAGAGAGAGAAACACGTGTTTACAGCTTGCTACCTATTCCGATGCAATTTGGTTTCAGTTAGAAATCAATGAAATAATAATGGAAATCACCATACCTATAATTCATACTCGTATATGCAAAAGTACCAACATTTAAAACAACATGGTGTAACAAAATGACTTCATTGCAAACAAACATTCAGAATTGATGGTTCAAATGAGTGAATAAAGGAACATACTCTTTTAATAGCGTCACACACACACACACACACACACACACACACACACACACAATCCTTCACACAAGGCAAGAGCCAACAAACTAATATTCCAACAATTGCCATGTAACACTCCAGTAAGGAAAAAAAAAATAGCTGAGAAGAATCGAGTAGAAAAAAAAACAGTTAGTGGCTTATTATTACAGAAAAGTTGCGGGTTACAGAAAAATGCGGTAAGACAAGTGCTCCTTTTCAGACAATAATAACAACAACAAGAACAAATACATATCATCTCCATCAGCATCAGCATTGTATCGAAGGGACACTACATACAAAGCAATACAAAATGAATAACAACAACTGAATGAATGAGTGAGTATACGAGCACAAGCCAGCAACGAAGGGATATGTGAATGTGTTTAAATATCCTTGCTGTGGTATGTACTGTTGTGGCACTGGGAGGTGTATGTCAAGTCGTGGATGTGTGTGTGTGTGTGTGTGTGTATTGCCGTATGTGTTTAGCTATTAAATGTATTCGATCATAAAATGTGCAACGGATACAAGCAATTAAATTTGTTTACGTTGCACAAAAACAAACTCATTTCTACTAGTATGTACTTGTATTAAGTATAAAGTGGAGTCTAACACTTACACAGCTACATACACACACATATTCCTTTATGGGCAAAGGAAACAAGCACTTAAGATTATTTAACATACACAAGCACACATTTGCTCGTGTACACGTTTGTAAAACACTTCTTTGTTCAGTAGATAAATACGAAATGCAGGGACAAGCTTAGACCCGCATATAGATTTTTTTCGCAGCAAAAAAAAAAAAAAAAAACAACCAACCATTAACTATAAAGTCATAAAATTTTAAATACTGAGAAAGAGCAGCAGCCATAAAAACTCATTCTATTGTAAGATTTCTTTTCTGTTTTTTGTAAGCACATTAAATATATACTCGTCTATATAGAAAATATAAAAATATCTCAATTTCGTTTTTATATTTATGATGACCACAAACAAAAAATACACAAAAGCACTGACAATTGAATGAACAGAACAGCAACATTAAGTTTCAATGTCACCTTAACATGTTTTCACATCCAATTCGTATAAAACATCTTCGACACACACGCAATATCAAAATCAAATGAAAATTAATGGAAGACCAGTAAGAAAAGTATATAAAATCATACAACAACATTTTGATAAACATCGCTGTACGTGCTTGCATTCATTTCCTTTTTCCGTATTTTTACTGATTTTTCTCTTTTGTGATTTTAATTTTATTTTGCTTTGGTTTAATAGGAATCTTAATCTTAAAAGGATTTTTATTAGCGACGCCTCGCTCGACGTATCAATGTCCATTTAAATGAGACCAGGTTGATGTGAGAAATTCAGAGACCTTTGAAAACAACTTGCTTGCTTTATTTTCAAGCCGAGTTCTTGGCGTTTGCCAAACAAATCACTACTCCTTCTTATTATGGTTGGAAAATTTTAAAAACGCATACGAAAGTTTTGTAATGGACTACAAAATTTAATGATTTTAAACGCACAAGTGGTGGATAGTATTTTTCCGGAAAACCTACAAGAAAAAAGAATTCGGAGCAGTAAACTTACAACACATACCACGCTTCAGATATAATCAGAAAACAACAGTCATAAAACTCCAAAAAACAAAAAAATAAAGGAAAATTCTGCAAAGCAAAAACAATAAATGAAAAAATGCTGAACATCGTCAACGCTTTTTCTACTGGTACGCACTTAACAAGAGCACGTCCTTAAAACTCGTACCAACAACCCGGACGAATATAGAAGTAAGTATATGGCTGCTGGTCGCATTCATATAATATTATCCGCCAACCAATGTTGCATGCACCATCATGTTTTAATATGCATTCAATACATAAATGTTCATACTTTAACCGCACAGATACAGCCACGACATGAACATTTGGTGTGTGCGTGCGCGTCTTTGTGAGTAGTTGTATTCGTTTTTCCCTTGTGTGACTCTCAGCTCAATTCGCAGGTTTCCTGTTGAGGTCCATTACATGCAAGTTGTAAAATTTTGTGGAATTGTTTGCGTTTTGTCATCGTAAAATGTTATTTAATTCTTTTTTCTTCTTTAGATGTTTTCCATTTTAAAGTAGATTGTTTTTAAAATTAGAGATGATTGAAGGGCTTTTATTTAATTTGATTAGCTCAAATTAACTCGAGGCTTTTGGCACAAAAGAGACGTCCTTTTAATGGGTACTCGTATATAGGAAAGCTGTGAGGTAGCTACTATAGAATGCGTCAACATACTTATTTGTTGGCTTTCTTTAATTCAGTCAGAATAAAGCAAATACTGAATATCTTTAAGAACTTGTATGTTTAAAATATAGTCTACAGTAAGCTAAAGATATTGGATTATCATGCCGATGCAGGTGAAGAAACTTAGGGATAGTATGATTTCTAACAGATCAACCCTAACTTAAAGCTGCTGTGGCCAAGTTTACCATCAAATAATTTAATACTTAACTCATTAATGCTCAAATCCAAAGCATAATGAATTTTTAGATCTCGTTGTTTGACAGATTTACTAAAACATGTTTTTAACTAAGTTTAGTAGAATAAGCGATTAACCGCTTCCCAAAGATAAAGTTTTCAAGCACTTTTGACACGATATTTCGACGCGGTTAAAATCCAAAACACATCTGAGTTGATTTGGTATTTTTTGGGGACTATGACCAATATTAATTGCATCTTCTCTGTCAATTTTATATAGCAACGATCTATTCTATATACCCTGCACAAATTTGTAAAGGGTACATATTTATGATTCCGTTTGTAATTTCTACAATTTTCATTTGCGACCCTATAAAGTATATAAAGGGTGTTTTTTTAAGCTAGATAGAACTTTAAATTGTAAAAAGTAACACAAAAAATTAAATTTTGATGAAACATTTTTTTTTATTTGTTTCAGTATACTCTGACAAATCATCATGAATAGACTCACGCTTGAACAACGCTACGAAATTATCCAAATTTACTTTGAAAATCAGTCGTCGATTCGCCCCGTTGTTTTATCGCAAAATTGTGTTCAGCGATGAGGCGCATTTTTGGCTTAACGGGTTTGTTAATAAGCAAAATTGCCGCATATGGAGTGAGACCAATCCACAAGAGACCCTACAGACTCCATTACATCCAGAAAAATGCACTGTTTGGTGCGGTTTTCATGCTGGTGGCATCATCGGACCTTATTTCTTCAAAAATGAGGCCGGATCTCGCGTTACGGTCAATGGAGATCGTTACCGCACCATGATCAATGATTTTTTGTTTGAAAATATGGATGACATTGATCCGGAGGAGATGTGGTTTCAACAGGATGGCGCTACGTGCCATACGGCGAACGCAACCATCGACTTACTGAAATCAAAATTTGGCGATAAGTTGATTTCGAGAAATGGACCTGTCAATTGGCCTCCAAGGTCGTGCGATTTGACACCTCTCGATTATTTCCTGTGGGGCTACGTGAAGTCACTGGTTTATGCTGATAAACCAGCAACAATTGACGCCTTGGAGGCCAGCATTGTTCGTGTTGTTCGTGACATACGGCCAGCAGTGCTCGAAAAAGTGGCCCAAAATTGGACGTCCAGAATGCGCTTCGTCAAGAACAGCCGCGGTGCCCATATGCCCGAAATCATTTTCAAATATTAATGTCACGTATTGATCTTTCGAATAAAAAAAATTTTGATTACAATTTAATTTTTTGTGTTATTTTTTACAATTTCAAGTTCTATCGGGCTTAAAAAAACACCCTATATATTCTGAATCAGACTTGATGGAAAAGTTGATTAAGCGTTGTCCGCCTGTCCGTCCGTCTGTCCATCTGTCCGCCGTTGAAATACCGTTTCTGAGAAAACCATTAGACTTTTTTCTTTCACCATGCTTTTACCCCTTCGATTCATGGGTTTGCTATTGAAATTCAGTAATATATATATATATCCAAAATTCCGAAAAAAGCAATTTATTAGCAATTTTGTATGGAAATTTTTGAAAAAAACAATTATTTGTTTTGCTTCAAACTTCACACACTCATTAAGCATGGTGACTAAAAGACAAAACCGATACTTTTTTCAGATATCGGTCAATATATACCCGAGATATAGCCCAAATCGGGTTCTTCATGAAAATGTCGCGTAAGCGAACTTTAACAACTTTTTTGTGCTCAAAAGCAGTTCTTTATTAAAAATAAAGAAAACGACAAAGATGAACTGAAAAAGCAAACAAAATTGCAAATAATTCTTTGTTTAAGGTAAGTAAAACTTATAAATAGCTTGTTTTCTATTGGTATCAATGTTAGAAGCTAAAATAGCGAATGAAAAACTCAATTGGGTAAGTAAAACTAATTATAAATTTATTATTTAAAATATTTTTTTATAAGTAATATAAATTCCTCTCACGGAGAACACGCGGACCGACTGGTGGAGCGCTAAAAATGGGTTGATTTTCCGACAGCCCGTATGCTAAATATTCTGATGTTATTCTAATAGAAATTTTAACGACAATATTATTAAAATAAACCACAAAAATAATTGGTGTTTAGTTAACACTAATCAGTCAGGCTATAAAAACCGTTGATTTAAAGCGAAAGCAAATAGTGTTAAAAGCTTTTGTAGAAGCGCGATAACACCAATGCTAGTGTTAATTTCTCTAAACGAATTTTGTTAGCGTTGAAGAGGAAGTAGTGTTTGTGTGAACGTTTGACTTGAACCTGCCAACGTTATATGTGACAGAAAACACGTCCGCAGGCAACTTGTTCAACAGACGACTCGTACGTCTGAAAAATGAATTCTCGCTATAATGCGTTGTGCGATTCATATGGGCGATCGACCACATGAATGAGTTATAGACGATGTACGTTTATTGCGTACAAATATATAGGCTCTCTTTCACTCGGTCGAGTAACCCCAAAATAGACTTTGAGGTTCGGGCTTAAACATAAGAGCTATATTTCCATTTTTGGTCGGTTATAGCTGGTATAAATAGTAAGGAGACCGGTGGGAGTGAAGTATGTCCTAAAACGTTTCAAAAAGCCGAGACATTTGACATATGAAAATTGTGTTCAGTTCAGCAAATACCATACAAAATTGTTATTCCATGAACATCAAGAGTATCCAATTCCTCAATATTTTTATACCTTCACAAAAATGTAAAGGGTATATATAAGTTTGTGATTCCGTTTGTAATTTCTACAATTTTCATTTGCGATCCTATAAAGTATATATATTCTGAATTAGAATTAATGGAAAACTCGATTGAGCGATGTCCGTCTGGCCGCTGTTAAAATACCGTTTCTGAGAAAATCGTTAGACTTAGAAACTTTTTTTTGAACCATTTTATTACCCCATTCATTCATGAGTTTGCTATTGAAATTCAGTAAAATCGGTTTACATATAGATGAGATATATCCAAAATTCCGAAGAAAGCCATTATTTTTTGCAATTTTGCATGAAAATATTTGAAAAACAAGTAAGAGTGTAGTATATTCGGCTGGGCCGAATCTAAAATACCCTTCACGATAGTCACGAATATGTATAGTATATTAAAAATGTGGCCTGAATATGCTCGGTTATATATGAACCGATATCGGAATTTTCTATTTTCTGTATTTTAGTAACCTTCTTTTATAACAAGAATTGCTTTTCAGCAAAAAAAAAAAAAAAACAAATTTTTTAATGAAAAAATCGGTTCAGGCTATATCTCGGGTATATATGGACCGATATCGAAAATTTTAATTTTCCATATTTATACACCTTTATTTCATTACCAGAACTGCTTCTGAGCACAACAAATTGTTTAAGTTCGCTTACGCGACATTTTCATGAAAACCCCGGTTTAGGCTATATCTCGGGAATATATGGACCGATATCATAAATTTTAATTTTCTCTATTTTGGTAACCTTCTTTTATAACAAAAACTGCTTTTCAGCAAAAAAAAAATGTTATTGGAAAAATCGGTTCAGGCTATATCTCGAGTATATATGGACCTATGTCGGATATTTTCTTTTTCCATATTTATATAACCTCATATTATTACCAGAACTGTTTTTAAGCAAAAAAAAGTTGTTTAAGTTCGCTTACGCGACATTTTCATGAAAAACGCGGTTTGGGCTATATCTCGGGTACATATGGACCGATATCGGAAATTTTCATTTTCCATACCTATATAACCTTATTTTACTATTAGAACTGCTTTTAAGCAAAAAAAGTTGTTATAGTTCGCTTACGCCGCGTATTCATGAAAAACCCAGTTTAGGCTATATCTCGGGTATATATGGACCGATATCGAAAACTTTCATTTTCCATATTTTTATGACCCTATTTCATTACCAGAACTGCTTTTGAGCACAAAAAAGTTGTTTAAATTCGCTTACGCGACATTTTCATGAAAATCCCGATTTGGGCTATATCTCGGGTACATATGGACCGATATCGGAAATTTTCATTTTCCATATTTATGTAACCTAATTTCATTACCAGATTTGCTTTTGAGCACAAAAAAGCTGTTTAAGTTCGCTTACGCGACATTTTCATGAAAATCCCGATTTGGGCTATATCTCGAGTATATATGGACCGACATCGAAAATTTTCAATTTTCATATTTATATGACCCTATTTCATTACCAGAACTGCTTTTAAGCAAAAAAAGTTGTTTAAGTTCACTTACGCGACATTTTCATTAAAACCGCAGTTTAGGCTATATCTCGGGTATATATGGACCGATATCGGAAATTTTCATTTTCCATATTTATGTAATCTTATTTCATTATCAGATTTGCTTTTGAGCACAAAAAAGCTGTTTAAGTTCGCTTACGCGACATTTTCATGAAAAACGCGGTTTGGGCTATATCTCGGGTACATATGGACCGATATCGGAAATTTTCATTTTCCATACCTATATAACCTTATTTTACTATTAGAACTGCTTTTAAGCAAAAAAAGTTGTTATAGTTCGCTTACGCCGCGTATTCATGAAAAACCCAGTTTAGGCTATATCTCGGGTATATATGGACCGATATCGAAAACTTTCATTTTCCATATTTTTATGACCCTATTTCATTACCAGAACTGCTTTTGAGCAAAAAAAAGTTGTTTAAGTTCGCTTACGTGACATTTTCATGAAAAACCCGATTTGGGCTATATCTCGGGTACATATGGACCGATATCGGAAATTTTCATTTTCCATATTTATGTAACCTAATTTCATTACCAGATTTGCTTTTGAGCACAAAAAAGCTGTTTAAGTTCGCTTACGCGACATTTTTATGAAAAACCCGATTTGGGCTATATCTCGGGTATATATGGACCGATATCGGAAATTTTCATTTTTCATATTTATGTAACCTAATTTCATTACCAGAACTGCTTTTGAGCACAAAAAAGTTGTTTAAGTTCGCTTACGCGGCATTTTCATGAAAAACCCGGTTTGGGCTATATCTCGGGTATATATGGACCGATATCGGAAATTTTCATTTTCCATATTTATGTAACCTAATTTTATTACCAGAACTGCTTTTGAGCAAAAAAAGTTATTTAGCTTCGCCTATGCGACATTTTTATTAAAAATCCGATTTGGGCTATATCTCGGGTATATATGGACCGATATCTGAAAAAAAATTTTTTGCCTTTAAGTCACCATGCTTAATAAGTGTGTAAAGTTTGAAGCAAAACGAACAACTTTTGTTTTCAAAAATTTTCATACAAAACTGCAAAAAAAATGGCTTTTTTCGGAATTTTGTATATATCTCAGCTATACGTGGACCGATATTACTGAATTTCAATAGCAAACCCATGAATCGATGGGGTAATAGAATGGTGAAAGAAAAAAGTTTCTAAGTCTAATGGTTTTCTCAGAAACGGTATTTCAACAGCGGACAGACGGACAGACGGACATCGTTTAATCGACTTTTCCATTAATTCTGATTCAGAATATATATACTTTATAGGGTCGCAGAAAAAAACTGTAGAAATTACAAACGGAATCACAAACTTATATATACCCTTTACATTTTTGTGAAGGGTATAATAATTGTTCTTCACACAATTATTAAGCATGGTGACTAAAGGGGAAAAAATATATCGGTCTATATATACCCGAGATATAGGCAAAGCCGATGTTTCATGAATATGTCGCGTAAGCGAACGTAAGCAATTTTTTGCTTAAAAGCTTTTCTGATAATAAAAGAAGGTTTCTAAAATACAGAAAATGAGAAATTCCTATATTGATCCGTATACTTGTATACCCGAGATATAGCCTAAACCGATTTTTTCCATAAAAAAATTTTTTTTTTTTGCTTAAAAGCAGTTCTGATTATAAAAGAAGCTTACCAAATAGAGAAAATTAAAATTTCCGATATCGGTCCATATACATATATCCGATAAAATTTGTAATATACATATATTTACGTGACTATCATGAAGGTTATTTTAGATTCGGTCCAACCGAATAACTGCACTCTTATTAGTTAAATTTAAAATAGCACCAATGAAAAAAACCGAGTTGATGGAACATAGTGAAAACATATAAAAAAAATGTTTACTTTGCTACTTTATCTCACCTCAAATGTCCAATGTACTAAAGTTAGTACAATAACAATTCATAAATTATGACTCAAAAAACTTTTGTAGAAATAGTCCAAACGAACCATTTGTCGAAACTAGTGTGCAAAATAGAGAAATGTAAAGGGTTAATTCTAAATGAAAGAACAAGTTTTCACAGAATTGCCTTAATATATTTTACCATGATAGAAATATCTAGGAGAATTATGTGTGAAACAAAATATTGGCCTAATGCTCGTCGCAAGTTCGGTGGCATATCTCTATCTGAAGTTCCAAATTCTTAATAAATCTTAGACACAATTGAGATTCAATGTCGTTAATGTGCAGAAGCATCTCATTGTTTAGCTCTTAAATTATTCTTGGCTTGCCGACGTACACTTTTTCTCTTCAATATCCCCGTGGCAAATTACCTCATCGTAGCGGGCAATCAACATGCGTCCATTGAATTTCGCGCAAGCTTTAGTCTGGCCAAATTCTTCGCAGTTTAAACACTGAATGATAAACAGGTGAACAGTATAGGCTGAGGCCGTGCTATTGTAATCTGATGAGACTTTTCTTGAGGGATTTTCTACGGTTAAAGGTCTGCGCAAATGAGAAACAAGCCACATGAGTCCAACTACAGCCACCTAAGAAGTATTTACTTACTCGTAATGTATATTCCACCGGGGTTGCATAAATAATCATATCTCGCACACTTAAGTTTCGCAAGAAGAAATCTCTAATGTCCTTTTGCTTATTTGTATTTTCTTTTTACTTAACATATAAATAACGAGAACTAAAACCAGATTTTGTTTTGAGTCCGGGCGGGGTGAGTGAGATTTGTCAGGCAATTTTTTCTGGAAGAAGACAAACGGTATAGCAAAATTCGATTTGAGCCCAGAATTAGATATTTGTTTTATCCTATCTACATACATTAATACATTTTGTTTGAAAAATTACTACTTTCCAATGGATAATTTTTTATTTTGCTCAAACGTCTGATTATTCTTTGTGTAGGTGTAAGGTACAAAGATTTTTAACTAAACTTTGATTGTTTCAATTAAAACCTTTTTATTTTCTTTTAATCGCTTCTCTTTGCAAGAGGAAATAAATTTTTGTTTAAATGCTTATTGCATTCGTATTTGTCAGACGCAGCGCCATTTTATTTTCTTTCTTTTAGACGATAGCTGTGTAACTCAATGCCAACTTTAAAATTGTTTGTAATTAAACTTAATGAGAAATAAAAGAAACATAAATATATAAAAAAACAAAAGTTAAAACATGCAAGAAAAAATTCTCGCTGGTAGAAAGTTAATATCTTATATAAAAAAATGAATTTAACGACATCTGTAGTAATACTATGACAGCAATTTGACATTTGTTTTGAAAAGATACAGTTCTGCTAGCTTGAGTGTCTTATTTTACCCAATTTGACAAGCGATGTAAAACCGCTCAAGCTTTCGAACTAATAGCGCAACCTAAGGCAGTAAGTCAAGCGTAATTTATCTGTCAAAACCCCTCATAAAGATGCAAAATGAGACCAAGAAAAATATCGCGACGTGAATGCTTTGCATTTGGAAAATTAAATTTTGACAGAGCGTACAAAAAGAAGTAAATTTTACTCTCTCTCTTTCTTTCTTTTCCCCCAGGTACGTTTTGCTTTAGTGTACGTATACAAAACCAGAGCACTCTGCTTTCGGCAGTAAATACAACTCTAAGAAGTGTTGTGTTGGACTTCCGAAACCTTCGCCAACAGGGTTGCCATTTTAGCGCCTATCGCGCTAGATTTAGTGCTTTTCAATATCTAAAAAGCAGAATTTTTTCACTATAGCGGTTTTTTGAAAAAATTCTTTAAAATAGCGCTTTTTATAAACTTACTTTAAGCATTTCTTACGAACTCTGTAATAAATTTTGATATTGACTCCATATTAATGATATCGTCAGTATCGAAAGTTCTGAAGAAGAGTTAATTAAAATATTTAATTGCCTTTACAGATGCCCTTATCTATGGAACAAGATCACGAAGCACATTCATACACTTTAGAGAGCTTATTAATTTTGAAAACGAAATTGCAAACTAGTTTTAGCTATATAGTTCTAAAATGAAAAAAAAAGTGTATGCATTATTTGAGGACTTCGAAGCAGCATAAATTATATATGCTAGGAATATCCACTAAAATAGTTAAGTTTATCGATAATGTCTATCAAAATACAATATTCTACAGTTTGGAATGGAACAGAATTATCGGATAAGTTTCCGACCATATCAGGTGTAAAGGAGGTTGCTTACTCTCCCCTCTACTCTTTTTACTATATATAAACGATTTGCATGAAGAACTTGGTGGTGGATTATAGATAGGAAATTCAAGCAAACGTCTTTTATTATATGCTTACGATATTGTCATAATGGCTGATGATATAAATGTGCTTCGAAAGATGATCAATAACCTGGAAAAGTATTGTAGCTAACTGGAATCTGCAGGTTAATCTGTAAAAACCGAAGATTATGGTTTTTAAAAATAGTGGAAGGGATGCAAAGAATGAAAAATGGATCTACAGAGGAATTGAAAAGGTGAATGAATACAAAGACAATTACATCAAAATGCGTGTTTACCAAATATGTTGAAAAAAAAACATTGCATAAATATGACATAATAAAAAACATAGTAAATATGAAAAAAGCTTTGACTCGAAAGTTGGTCTTTTTATTGCTGTGTGCCGCTCTATACAGTAATACTGAGCACAAGTATCGCTTAGGCTACGTTAAAAGTGCGTCGAATTTAACCCAAAAAACATGTTATTTTTGAATTTGTGAGATGTCATATTTTCATCGAAATTTCATCAAATTCTTCCCATTACCTAGGCTTAAACTGACATCTTAAATACTCGTACATATATCACACAAACCGTTTTTGAGTATCCAGAATCACGACTACCTTATCGACTTAGCCTTTTAATTTTGGAAAAAAACAAATAAGAGTGTGGTATATCCGGCTGTGCCGAATCTAAAATACCCTTCACGATAGTCACGTATATGTATAGAATATATTACAAATTTTAACTAAATATGCTCGGATATAAATGTACCCATTTCAGGGAAAAAATAGTTTTGCCTGGTATTCACCATTCCAAAAAAGAAATCTTTCATGAAAATTTTCACGAAGTTGTTTGTTTAAGCTATATCTCGGTTATATATGAACCGATATCGGAATTTTCTGTTTTTTTAGTAACCTTCTTTTATAATGAGAATTGCTTTTCAGTAAGAAAAATTGATAATGGAAAAATCGGTTCAGGCTATATCTCGGGACCGCGATATCGGTTTTCATTTTCCATATTTTTCATTTTCCATATTTATATAACCTTATATTATTACCAGAACTGCTTTTGAGCAAAAAAAAATTGTTTAAGTTCGCCTTTATCAGTTTCTACAATCAACATGAATTTTCTAATCGTTCATAATGTACATATGTATTTCTTACTCATATACACATTCATACACATGCTTGCGAAGAATAAGCAATTCACAACAGCAAACAATAATAAAACGAATGCCAAGAATGCAAAAATAACGACAACATCATTTGTGGTTGAATTACTTGGAATTTTATGTACTTTAAATAATGTTTGTTTGTTTGTTTGTGTATTACGTCGTTAGTTTTAACTTGTTTGTATGACTGTGTTATACATTTAGAATAAGCAGATCAACAGCTGCACACTGGGTTAGATGTAACAAAAAATGCTTAATAATATTTATCCCTCAGAACGCAGCACAGCGTCTCATCCAAAAATTTTGTACAAAAACAACTAGACGTATCCCCGCTTGTATTCTGTATACGGCGGAGTACTAAACTTTTTATTATTTTGAGTTTTATTAAAAATTTTTTATCTTATTTTACCAAGTACCAAGTATTATTTATAAAAAAAATTGTCGGTGATTTTTCTCTGAAATAATGCGTTTTTTCTTCCATTTGAAATTTCAAAGTTGACAACGCTGGTCACTAGTTCCACGAAAACATAATTCATACAAAATACACTTGCTGTAAAAGTTACAGTATTCTATCTCAAGTAAATCGAAATTTAATAGTAAAAATACTTAAAGGAATTTCAAAAATTTTTATGGCGAGATGGTATTGATGATTTCAAAACTAACAATTTTAGTTTGATTATGTTTTAACACCTCATATTCTTAAATATTCCATATTCTCAATTGACTCATATTCTAAAGTAGTAACAGTTACACTGCTTTGCATTTTAGAAAGTGAGCGCTAAATATCTTCGACCATTTCTGTCCCTGAACTTCAAATATGTAAAATAGATCTTCAATTTTAAGATTGCTTTTAAAGCTTTGTTACTGCTATTACAACTAGAGCTTCAAACTTTTGCTGTTTGTTGGTCATAAGGTTACTTGATTAAAAAAATCCCTTTAATAGCTATAGTATAAAAGTTAAATTAAAAAAAAAAACACACATTCGTTTTCGCTCAATATTGTAAAAATAGCCAACAAGTCGAAAACCATCTAACTAAAAATTAATTTTTATATCTTATTAAAAATATTATTTTTAAATCTAACAACATTCATAAAGACCTTAGTGTTCCGCTGGTAAAAGAGGAATTTTCTAAGTACGCGACAAGGTATGTCAGTAAACTGAAACTTCTCCAAACCCTCTTGAGCGTAATATACTTAATTTTGGGTGGCAACACTCGGCTTAGAAGAAGGGATACCGCTGCCACCATCAGATTGCTCAATAGGTGATTTTACCGAAATAGCTCCCGCATAATAAAACTTTTTGTCTAGCATTGGCCGGACTTAAGAAAAAATTACATTTTTTAATTTTATTTTAAATTTAGTATTAAGATTTGAATACTTATTGTTAGTTCATTTTGAAGATTCAATAAATAAGAAATGCTTAAAAAAATATCTAACAACATATTATTATTATTATTATTATTATTATTATTATTAATTTGAATACAGATAGAAAATAATTAGTAGCTTAGTGAGTGGTTAAAGCAGCAGATCATGATACGTCATGACCCGAGTTCAAATCCCAGTGGATGCTGATGAGTAGTGTAGTGACTACGAAACAGCTAGTTGTCCCCCAGCTAAAGATTTGATTATTATTTTTCTTGTCTTCTTCAATCAATAATTATTGATCACAGCAAATTTGTATTGTAAAAAATCCTTCTTAAGAAAAAAAAAAAACTTAAAGGAAAAACTTGAACTAAAGCCCGATGTACATATGTACAAACCAAAAAATTTTGTTTTGCGTAAGTTACCAATGCGCTTTGGCTAAAAATAGTTGACAACGCTGTTCACTAATAATTAATTGGCAGGACGTGGACCAGCAAAGCCACCGGGAGTTTCTGCTTGCAGATCGGCTCAGCGCTGATTATAGTTGAGGTGCCTACCTTGGCTACACATTTTGGCTATGATTTAAACCTAAAGGTGCAGGAGGGGGATGAGTTTCCCTGACGAGGAGCTAATAACTCCCCGAGGTGCAACTGGTAACTGTAATACAAGGAACCAGAAGTAATGGTTAGACGGATAAGATGGTTAAGAGCTAAGGCTCTTAATGGACTCCGGCCTATCAACTCGTTAAGCGTTATTTTCCATTAACTTCTGGGAACTTAAAAACAGGAGGAGCCGGAGCTCTTTCGCAAGGGGTTTGGCTATATCGCTACAAACTTATGGCAAAAAGTTGCAACCTGTGTGAGCCTTGCAAACCACACGGGGTCGGTGGTGAATCACAAAAAATTCCATAACCAGGTAAGGCCATCAAGGCTGATGTAAGTCAATAATGACCATCTCTCAGTAAAGTACTTATTTACTTCGGCAAATAGAAATCAATCATTTTAGGTGCTTTTATACTAATCTAGCGACTTTATCGCTATTTATTGTTTCTATAATATTTAGTCATTTTGATTGTACAAGGTTAGTGAAAAGTAAAAATGTTTGAATTTATTTACCTGATAAATAAACGTTAAAAAAGTACACAACTCTGTAGACAATGAAGAAATAGGTTTATTTGAATGGATCTCTAAAACGAATGAAGTGAACAGGTCATTTTTCGCCTGCTTTTTGTTCAATAGTGTACCGTAGGAGTGGTTCGTTTTCCAAAATTAGTTTGCCACGCCTACATACAAAATTCTCGGTTCACAAACGTGTAGGGTTGGTACAAACCAAGTTTTTAGAAATGATGAGTAAAATTTGGAGCCGTATAAAATGTGATGACTGGAAAAAAATACTAAAAGAGCGGTTTTTGCAAGCGTGGAAAAAATAAAAACAGCTAATTTTCGAATTTTTTTTCACTATCTTTTATTCTAGAGGTGACTGACATAATTTTTTTCAAACCACTCTAGTGTAACGTTCCAATTTGGCAGTAGAAATTGAGTGGGGAATTTGTCTAAAAATTACAATTTGCTGGAAAACTTTCCAAACCGTTGCAGCTAGTTATGCCCAACTTAGGGCATCAAGGTTTGTACTTACAAATTGCTAAAAGCAAAGCGTAAAAATGTGGCGTCGAAACCATGCGATTCAAAAATCCGCACTCGTCTGCGCACTAGAAAGTGAAGTTGGCTGCGCAAATCTTTATTTGCTTCTAGGTAACACTCTTATAACTACTTTCACCTCCAAACTAGATATTTAGTGTTGATTTTAGGTTTTACTTAGAGGATTTTGTTAAACAGTTATTTTTTCGATTTTGTGTTTTGCAAGCCAGGACTTTTTATGTGATGCGTCAGCTCAAATTAACACACGCCGTATTAATAGCAAGCGGCAAGCCTATTATAATAAAGACCTCACTTTTCAAATAAAGTAGACAAAAATATAAATCCAAAAAGTTAAGCCAAACTAAAGAATGAAAAGAAAACTGAATAAAATATGGGTTACTGTACTGTGTGTGTGGCGGTCAGAAGGTATTTGGTCTAGTGAATTTTTCATTTCTTTTTTGTTCGTTTTTGCTTTCATTTTGACTTTGAGCTGCAAAATCTTCATAAGCTTCATTATGAAGATTGTGGAGAGAACGAAAACGACAATAAGTAGCAACAGCAGTAGAAGTTTTACCAAATGATATGACATCAAAGTGACATTTACCACATATTGTGGCTAAAAACAAAAACTCTTTCATTTTTTTGTTGAAAAAAAGGAAAGAAATTAACGTAATAAACGTAACAACAAACGCTTAAAGAAAAAACTTTTTAAATGAAGTCCAAGGGTTTATGAGTTCGGTTTCATTGTGGGAGTTTTTTTGTCTCTTGGTTTTTGGCCTCAAAATTTTTGATGGGAATTTAGTGGAAATTAAGTTGAAAATAAATTTCAAGATAATTAAAAAGTTCTTTTTAACGTGAAATAAGCAAAAAAGATATACATATTTGACTTAATTATAAAGGATTGCAATAAATTTATTTACGATAAAACGAAACACAGAAGAACAAAAGTTTTAACAATTTATTCTCCAATAAAGAAAAACATTTTATCAAGTAAGTAAAATAGATTTTTGTTTTTAAATATTGTGTAAGTATTGCGTTTTGTTATTAAAAAATAGTCTATTATGGATGAATACTTTTAAGGCAGAATTAGTTTGTACGTTCTTTTCCGTTCTGAATCAGCTGTTTTGTTTCTGTTCAATATAAATTATATATGTACATGGTTTGTTTTCACTTTTTCGTTCTGTTCTGTTGCGGACTAATCTGTTGAAAATAGAATTCAACGTTAAATGACGGCCAGATATGAGTATGTTTTACATTTTCAGGTATGGAAACATGAATTTTATTCAAATTATTCAAATGTATATAATTTTTTTTGCCAAAACTAAAAAAAACTTGTTTCAATTAAAGATTTTTAAAAATAATACATTTATATCAATTAAGCAAACATGAATGACTAAAATAATATTATTTTAGCAAGGAAAAATTATATTTTGTATAAGAAGTGTCATAAAGTCTGCAGATTGTGAGATAGAAGTGGGCTGTTTGATCACCATTTCTGTATTATTAATTTGTTCCTTTTTCACACAAGATAATATTTATGTACATATTTTATTCTTCATTCATATGTTTTTCTTTTATTTATGCTCTACTGTAGAAAACAGCTGAATATTTTCACAGAAAAAGTAATTGTAAAATACTTGTTACAGAAATGAACGTCACAGAACGGCAACAAAAAGTAAAAACTAATGAGGCCTTTAGAGTATTTACTTGGTTTTTCTTTCGATATATATATATATATATATATATATATATATATATATATATATATATATATATATATATATATATATATATATATATATATATATATATATATATATATATATATATATATATATATATATATATATATATATATATATATATATATATATATATATATATATATATATATATATATATATATATATATATATATATATATATATATATATATATATATATATATATATATATATATATATATATATATATGTATATATATATATATATATATATATAACTGAAATATTTTGGAATGGTGAAGCCCATTTATTTTTTGCGAACTATTTTATATTCTATATCTATTTATAAATTAATTTTAGATTATTAGACGCATGTGTATTACGTGAATATCATTTATAAATAATTTATAAATAATTATTTAATTAGTATTGCGAATAAAGCTATTCATTACATTAACATGGCTATCTTACAAAAGTAATATGGTTTATATATAATGGTTGGCATAATAATGGTTGGTTACGACATTAATTAATAGGGTAACTAGGACTGTGTACAACAATGTTGAACGTGAATATATACAAAACGCAAAATAAAATTTATCAGCACAAACCATATAGTTTTCTTTAATTTTAATTAATTTATTTTTTATAAATATATTAGTGTTTTGTGGGATTTACCTAAAAAAGGTGGTAAAGGCTTAAAATAGATATAGAATATTTGTAGAAATCAAAACGTATGTTAGAATATTAAGATGTTAATATTTATGTATGTCTTACTATGGTGTAATCAACCATATTTTTGACCAACTATATTGTGGTTGTGCCTATTACAATTTTGCCATACCATGATCACTACTATAAAAATTTCAAAGGCCAAACATACTATTGATATACTGAAGATATACTTAATAACTTATTTTGTTTTAAATAACTGATGCTTTCACCGAATAAAATTGATGTCATTTACATCTGTGGAATTCGACTTTAGGTTATCTATTAATTTATCAAAATTGTTCACATGAAATGTTTTTATTTAAATTTATTGTGTGTAAGTATATTATGGACAGATGTAGGTTTAAATAAATTATATGATATTTATACAGATGTTTGAATTTTTAATTAATATGGTGAATTATGACAAAAATACTATTCTATGCAAATGAAGTTGAATATGACATTAGTATGGTTATTAAATGGTTACTTATGACATAAATGTTGCTGATTGGCATAGTAACACAGTTGAGCATTACATTAATACGATAACTTTTATTAATATTGTGGTTGCTTACAATTTTAAAAATGTGGAAGCAAAACATACTATAGTTAAGCATGTAAAACATATTATTTTACGTGCATTCATTTCGTTAATATGTTTTAGTTTTAATTTGTATACATCTATTGCTACTAGCCATAACAATTCTAATGTTACGGTTAACAACGCTGTTGGATGCGGCAAAAATATAAATGTATTAGAAAAAAGTAGCACTGATTATGCAACTATATCATTAATCTTGGCAATAACATTTCAAGATATGAAAATAACGCAACTGTCCGTGACATTAAAATAATTGGTCGTGACAGTGATATCATATGTTATATTGCATAAGGCATTGTATAATAGAAAGAGCCAAAGTAACATGTTAAGTTAGCGTAGTTAAAAATGGCAGTAGAATGATTGACCTAGAAAAAAAAACGATTGGTCTAGACAAGAATATTTTTTAACACAAAAACTGCGAAGTTTTTTGCTTCTCAGCAGAAACACCCAGTCTTTAATAGGCATCGAAACTGCATCCTCGATGGTGTTGGTCGAGCACGCTACCAACTGGATACAACTGTGAAAATGATTTACATCAGCACCTGCCACCTGATGGTGGACCAATTCCACGGAGTGAATTATTTACGAATCACCAGCCCGTGTGGTTCGGTCCTTCTAATCCCACCTGTATTCAATTTCCCAGCAATCAATGGAGCGTCAGGCCTTAAACCAACTCACCCGTCAGCCATCACCACTGGTTCTTTACAATACAAGTATCTGTTGTATAGGCAACAGATCCTTGGGAGATTGTTAGTCCCCGAAAAAAGCCACACACCAAACAATTATCAAGGATACTAACACTCCTTTCCTGCGTTTTAGGTTTCAACCACAGCCAGAACGTTACAGCCAAGGTAGGCACCTCAACCATGATCAGCCCGGGTTGAACCGCAAGCAGAACTACCGGTACCTTCAAAGCTAGTTTTGTAGTTACTCGACCGTGTGCAGGAAGGAGCGAAGAAGCTTATCGGTGACAGTGGGTATCCAACTGTATTGACTCACTGGAGCATTACTCTGTTCTATCGTTACTACAATGGATTTTGCTTTCTGGTACAATGCACTGCATATGTAGCGGTTATCACCTGTGTACTGATCCAAGATAACAAATAAATAAAAAGTATTCAGCATGGACTTTTTCTACAAATATTTCATTTTGTTGTAAATGCTTACGAGAGGCCAGTATGACTGGACATAGCTAGATATAACAATACTATGATACACCTCGATAACAGACTGGATAATAAATTAGTTGTTTGCGATATTAAAATGATTCGTATGACACTAATAATGTTAAAAGTGGCAAGGGAAACACCATGTAGCTTGAACATAACTTGAATGGCTACGGCAATAGTTTGATGATGTATAACAAATATATGTTTGTCTGTAATAATTTTATGTTTGGTCATGAGAAAAACATGGATTAATACAATAATAATAATAATAAGTTGACCTTGATAATAAGATGTTTGATCATTAGAATAAATGTTTTAAGCAGGGAACTATCATATATGAGTGTACATAATTATTGCGGTTACTTATAACAATAATATAATAATAATGATTAGAATAATTACTTTCTTGATCACGACAAAAAACACTGGACTGAACCATATCATAGAAAATTAGTGTTACAACGTTGTTCCACTAAAACAAACTTTGGTACTCACAAAAAAATTCTCCAAACTTTACTTAAATGGCTAACTTTACTAAGGTACGGTTTTATTTTTGATAACATGATATTCGCATAGCTATATTTATAATGATCATGCTCAACAATAGTATACCGCTCTGTATATACAGGGTATCTGTTAGCAGATTTGTATTTTCAAACTTAAATAAAAAACGTAGTAATTGACGCAAAGTTTTATTAAGAGCAATGAACGATAGCACGGAAATGTGGATTTTATTAAAAAAAATCCATGAGATGATAAGATCGGATGACCTCCCGGTCCGTCACGTATTCGCCGAATACCGAACTTTGCACAAAATTGTCGACAGGCAGTTATGCAAGAATCATTACTCTTGAAAAATGTCTCTTCAACGAATGTGCGATGTTCACTCGACCACTGCGACATCGTTACTGACAGCACAATCGACAATTCCAATGGCCCCGTTCCCTTCGCCCGTTCCGTTTATTACTTTTTGAAATAATCATATTTAAAAATGTGAATTTGCCACCAGACATCCTGTACATTTGTATAATCATTGCAACTTGAATTCTTTTGTAGGCGTGTACATACGTATTTTTCTTTTAGCCTATAACTTTTTATTGTAAGAATTGTATGAAATTTTAATAACACTGATTTAGCAAACATATGCGCCTCCGTATTTGCTCTTCTTTATAAACTGTTAAAATAATTCCGCCAGAAGTTCTCAAAGCCCCTCTCTCTCAAGTCCCTAGAGTAGACTTGTATCACATAAACTGAAACTCACACAGATGCACATGTGACTTTCAAGAAAATAAAATCAAATTTTCAATTATGAGCAAAATAAAAATATTCCCAAAACAGTGTTTAAAGCAAAGCCAACCAGCCAACCGTTCAGTGTCATAGTTTATCTGTATTTGGACTACACACTTAAGCTGTGAGTGTGTGTGTGTGTGAGGGTGTACGTCCATTTGAATATGTGTAGTTAACACACAAAGGAAACTGTGAATTAAAAGCAGCCTAGGTTAACTATTTAAACCTTTTTTGTTTGCCAAATATAAACGTACACATTTAAATCAAGAATTTTCTTCACCTCCATACGCCTTTAAGTAACTTTTAGTCATCTGTGAAGCAAAAATCCAAAGAGTTGGTATTTGAAAGGGTGTATTGATAGCATTATATGTTGTGTGTATGTTCATCCTAAACATTATTTGAAAAAGTTTGCTTTCAATTTGATCTTATAAAATGTTTTCCATACTCGGAGCCATGGAAATACTGCCTACTTTAGTTATAACTATGCCATTGGCAAATCCTTCTTTAAACTTTTCTTACAGCCTGTTCGATGATATCGAATGAAAATGTATGCGAAAGAAAGCTAGTCACTCACATTCGAATAAATTTGGGTTTGTCTATGTCACTATTGTTCGTTCGCATGAACTTATGTATTTTAATTAAATTTTAACACAACGTTCGCATAGAATAAAGTTAGAAAAAATCCAAATCAATTTTCTTTCGCCTAGAATACGAATAAACTTATCCTTTCGACATCGGCGAACTGGCTGTTACTAAGTTTTAACTTTTTTGACAATCGGTTCATATGGCTCTTTATCAAAAGGTTTTCACTGCCGGTATTCAAATCGTGGTCATAAAGTAATATCTTAAAATAATAGCATAAAAAATATGATTGCTATGATCATGCTGTTATAATTTAGTGTGCTATCTTAAATTTGAATTAGCTGACATTTACGGCTAAATTAGGAAAACCAACAATAACAGATTTTTATGCTGTCAGAAAATATTAGGACATGCGTGATATGACACCGTTTGGATTGCTCAATTGTAAAATATATTCTTATTTCTTTTCATTGAACATATATTTTGTCTGCCTTTCAGAAGCAAAGGATCCAAATGGCCGGACTTTTCAATGGCTGGCAGCCTGTTAAACCTAACCTAAAATAATTATTAACTATTACTGATTTAATGAAAAACTATGCTTTTTACTGTACTCTGCTCTTCCACTTCCGTACTTGTTCATATACATTGCATTAAGCATTTCATTCCAGCAAATGATTAAGAAAGTTATTCTATGCTATCCTAGATCCAGTTTTCGAAATCTAGCAAATTTTTAAATGAAAATGCCAGATTTTTTATTTTTCGTTCTTGAGCTCCGTTGCTCATCAGAGCTAATATCAAACAAAAAACAATAAATAAATATAACAGATTTTTATGATCAAAATAAATAAATAAAATTGCAAGTACGCACAAGAAACATCAATATATATACATAATGAATAATACTACTAACAAAGCAAACTTACATTTAGATTTTGCGTTTTTATCGAAAGAACTCTACACTGAAAGAATTATGCGTCATATATTTAATGAAACTGTTTCATTAAATATTTCTCATTAATCCAATGAAAACTTTTCACAATATGCATGAAACTTCATATATATTATTAAATAGTTCCATCAGAATGGTTTCATTAAGTTTCATAGTTTCATTAAAAAAAATCATTGGATTTATGACTACAACAAAATTTATTATTTTTTTAAATTCTTTGAATTTTGGTAAGATATATTAATGGGCATTTATTAATCTTAAGCTACAGTTTAAAAAATGTCAAGCTCTTTTTTATTAAAATGTAAGTTTTATGTGTTTCATAATTCCAATGAAATAGAATTCATTAGATCAATGACAAATAAAGTTCTGGCTACCGAACTTGGGTATGTATGGATATATGTGCATGTACTCAAATCAGCATAACAATCGTTTAAAAAATTTAAATACCAGTGTATTGAAGTCATTTGAATTAATAAAATCTGTTTTATTTGGTGAATACTTGTTCAACATTTTCTTTTATTATAATTAGGTACAATTTCACAAAAGCAAGAAATAGTATTGTTTGTGTAATGAAATAAAGTATCAATGAATAAATGAAATAATTCCATTGATCTTATTACGTACATTTGTAAACATATTTTATTAATGTGTGTTATGATATTATTTCATTAAACAAATGTATTTATTTCATTGATTTAATGTACATTTTTCAGGTGCTCAATGAATAATAAAATTAGATAAATGAAATAACTTCAGTGACCTAGTGAAGGAGTTTCATATTTTGAATGAGTATATTACATTAGTACAAAGAAGTTATTTCATTAAATAAATGTTACTTTTTCATTAATTTAATGTACAGTTTTCATGTGCTTTATTGATTCTTTTATCTAGAGAAATTATTTCACTAATCATATGATTTGTCTTTCATACTTTTAATGCAAATAAGTCATGTTTCTTATTAAAATGTTTCGTTACTTTTATGAAGGTTTTCATTAAAATAATCTAATGAAATTTGTTTCATTATTTCTATGAAAAGTTATAATGGTTGAAAAATAATGAAAAAATTCATAAAAGTAATGTCAAAATTCAGAGAATTTCTGAACAAAATTGTTTCAGTGTATAAACACAAAATATGGTTTATTTCAACTCACATGTTATTATTGTACTAAGGTTAATTATAACTCTCAAAGCTTTTCAATTCTCTTATTGACTAAATATCTATATATTTGAGAGAGGTTCTCAGTGTCTGTTTTGTAACTGATCCTCTTTTCAATTGGAAGCTTTATTATTTGTTACATCTCCAATACATAACGACTTATGACCAGCAATTCTTTATCTCAGTTGGTTCTGGATACTCTTTTTTGCAACTTTCCGTATTATTAACAAAACAGGATATTTTGTAAACTACATTTGGTACAGTGTTGCCAGGAGATTTATTGTGAATTCCCAACCACAACGCATAAAAATCGTTATTTTCCCTACAATAAAAAAAATATTTCCCTACATTTTCCCCTATGCAATTTTTCATTTAAATTTTGCGCAAATAGTTATTTTAATACGATTTTTATATTTATTGTAAATTTAAACAGTTAGAACTTTTGACTAAAAATTAAAAATATAGCTTAAACGATTCATATACTTAAACATGTTTGTGTTTAGCTATATAAAAAAATTATTTTAAGTGACTTGGTCTATATTCTAAATCAAGCTGCTGTATGCGTTTTGTGATAGAGTAAGTAAGAATATCACAACGTTAACATAAATGCAATTTTGCAGGAGTTGGAAAAAACAGCAGAAACTAGTTTCATCAATGTGCGACTTTTATTGTATAATTACGTGTAAAAACTTGTTGTTTATTCTATTAAATTTTCGCGGCAAGATGTGTTTATGTGAAATTTGTTAAAGTCATTAACAATGTAAGTTCGGGGAAAATGCGAGTTAGGGCCTTTCTACTGAGACCAACGATGTATTGATGTCCAATAATTAAATATGCTTAGTTATGCGATTTTTGTGAATAAAGTTTATCAAGGAGGTCAGGAGCTGTACATCTAATAAAAAATGCAATTAATTAAAAAGCTTGCAAATGAAATCTCAGTATGCATACGGAATTCGAACCTTCACGGTTTAGTTTTTTCCCCTCCTATCGGTTTTGGTGTAATTGGGAAATAGTTATTGTCAAATCATTTAACGTTGTATATAAATTGGATGAAAATGCGTCGATATCTAATTTGGGTAACGAGTTTTCCTCATAATAGTATAATAATATCAACCATATTTCAATAATAATAAATAATGTTAGTCATAGTCGGAAGAATTATAATAGTACAATAATAAATAACCTTTCGTCATAATTTAAAAATTCCCTACAATAAGCCTCATCATACAAAATCTGTCCTTTTTTCCCTACATGTGGAAATAAACAAATAAATCAGTACAAAAAGGGAAAAATCCCTACGCTTGGCAACACTGATTTGGTATGTCAAGTTTATCCATTTTGTATTTGGTTTTACTAAATAATAATTAATTTAATTCAATAGTGAGTGTGCTCTAGAATTTTTGAGTTTCAAAAATCTCTCTGAAACTTCAGACAGATATATTTGTATATTTCTGGATCAGCTGTTTTCTCTTTTCTCGGCTTATTAGGGTTTTCAGTTTGTCTAATGAAATTATATATTATATGTTCTGGATTCTTTGATTCCTATTTTATTTATACTATTGGATTCCCTGTCGCTAATTTTTAAAACTTTTCGTATGAAATTTTTGGTGGTGTTGAATATTACTTTTACTGGATGTTTGGATAAGAAATTTATTATCCTGCCAGATGCTGTGGGCTTTTGACACCAATCCATTTTTAAATTATTATTCCTTCTTATTATTATAGTGTCCAAATAAGTCCCGAAGTGAAAACCATTTAGTTTTATTTTATTGCGGAGAGTGCGACAAACAATACCTTGTTGTAGTTTTCTTTATTTTTCACAAAGGTGCCATATTATTTCAAATTTTTTTAATATACAATAAGAGATGTTAAAAATAAGTTAGTGAAGCACATAAGCGATAGTTCAAACCACAATAGTTAGCGTTAATTCCGCTTTTAGGGTTTGAAAATTGAAAGACAGACATTTTTCTCATTCTGCTTTGAACTTGCCGAAACCTTTTAGAGCTGCGAAATTAATAGACAGACAGAAATTTTTCGTTTCTCTTTTCTTTCTTTTTTGTTGTTGATGTTTTTTAAGCACAGCTAGTGTGTTTATATGAAGTTGATGTTGATATGAGAATAATAATATGAAGCAACAACATGAAAAAATGCGAAGAGAAGCAACTTCAAACAAAAATGCCTTAAAATGTCAAGTACAGTAGAGGTTTACCGCACACTCTTCCTCATAAATAAATCGCCAACAAACTTCGTCTGTCTGCCCTTCAATTTCTCAAATGTGAAAGGGGGCTAATTTATGCTCTTTTAAAGAGAATCGCACTACTGAAGATGCTTCCAGTGGTGTAGCGAAATATTAAAATTAAAAATTGGACCTCAAAAGCTCGAAAAAAAATTCCTGGCATTTTTATTTTACATTTGTAAAAGTCGAAAAATCTATCACTAATATCATGTAAAGTTTTTTAAAAGAACTAGCAGAGAAATTAAACAAAAACAGACACGTGGTAAGCTATGCTTGTCAAAAATATTTATAAATTTTTCACAATTATAAAGTATGAAAGTATTATTTCACAATTATAAATTATTTTTATGTTCAAAAAATAATCTTTAAATGGGTAATTCAGAATAAATCACTAAATTCACTTTCAAAAATGTAAACAATGCATTTGACGCAAATAGCTCACTATATTACCAGTAGCAAAAAACTGTCATATTCTGTAGCGCTGCCACCTTGTAGACATTAATGCGCCTTGCGTTGTTCCATGGGCTGAATATCATTGTTTTTAATGATCGGCAACAGTGGTGGCAGAAATTGTTGTAGAAAAATCTGCATCTTTACTTTTTTTGACACCAAGTAGCTAATTATTACAAAGAAAGGATTGCTTTAGAAAAAACATAAACATTAAAATAATCACCCTTATTGTGACAGCTACAACTTTCGTAGTAGCTGTCGCATTCACACTCTTATCTTACCGTCTAAAATTTTCGACAAGCAAAACTTTGTAAATGAATCATAATGTAAAAGATTATGTTAAACTAAATGATTATGAAGCATCCTGTTAAAGAATTGCCAAACAAATGTTTATAAATAACAAAGCGAATAGAAATAGTAATATATATTTTTTGATATTATTCATTTAATTTGCGTAAATAAATTTTGTAAAAATGTTGTGTTGCATTTTACTCATCCTCTGAATATAAAGGGGAAAAGCAAATATTAAACTAATTCTATAAAAAGCAGCTGAGACAGGAGCAAGTGGAAATATTTTCGCTTTCTAACAAAAAATATGTTAGAAAATATTGTATGATAAATTTTTGTTCACATATGTTTAAAATCAGTCCATGCCTTCGTACAACCCTGCACGGAACGGGATGGTGGACCAATATAATTTAAATTTTCACAAACGGTGTGTCCCGCCGATTTAACATTTATTTTTTTAAATATACATGTGAGAAAATGTAACAGCAAGCATATGTAAAAAATGGAGAAAGAATTCATAATTTTATTTTTTCATTTTATTAGATTTTAGTTATATGTCGTGAGCAAATACGTTGACGACAAATTTGCTCTTTTTTGAAAGACAAGCACGTTAGCATTTTAAAGGCTTTTTGTAATAGATTTGAAATTTGTCGTATCCACTGGCGTTTTTCGCCGCCAATCACGGTACCATTTCTCAAAAACGCCCGTCTTTCGCCATAAAAACGCCAAACACAATAAAGGTGAATATCAAACTCAAAAATTAGGGTGTCTCAGTACGAGTGCATTTTTTAAATATTGTGTCATATTTAGTGCAAGAAATTTGGCAATTGTCACAGAATTTTGTTATGATTATTAAAAATGGAGCGCTCTACGAAAGTACAACACATTGTAGCTGTGAAAACTTATTACAAAAATTTGGAAAGCAGTACTTAAAAAAAAGTTATCTGTGATGGAGAGCACTTCTATCCAATTTTTGCCCTCAAAATATACTCATGCAATCTGTGAAAAATAAATGCACTAACAACGAGCAGTTGTCTAGTACGCATTTCGGGTAGACAAAGTGATTGGGCTTTATTTTTCGATGTTGAGGCTGAAATTGTAATGCCTATGATTGCCGTTCGTTATAAGAACATGGTAACAGAGTTATTGTGGTATAAACTGAATGTGGTTTCAGCCAAGTATGAAGCAATTGAAGCAAAAAATTGCAATGCCAACATTTGATTTAAAGTCATGCGATTTTTGTTCTTTTTAGTATTGTGAAGTTTTGGGGTAATGAAAATAAGCCGAAAGCAACTTAAGTCTGAGATCTCTGTGAAAAGTGAATGAAAATATTATAAAAAGAATAACGACCTATCATCAGAGCCGTGGGAACCATTCGACAGTCATTTTATTCCATACATAATCGGAACATGTCTTCGTTGCGCTAGAATAAAAAATCAAATATTTCAAAAATGTTAAAATTAAAAAAGGGTACTTTTGGTAAGACATATAACTATGTAATAGAACAAGAGCCCACGATGGCCAGACCTTCATTATTTTATAAAAGCTGAAAGTTTCTCTCCTCATTTCCCGTATACAAGTTAGAACGACCAGCGACTATAGAGTTTGGTTTGTGGCTACTTTAGCAGGTAACAGGTAGTAACGATGTATAGAATACTAAGTTTTACTAAACTATAAAGCTAAATTTTTATTATATTTTCTGCGGAATAATTTTAGAAATCTCGTTATCTATTACCAGACCCTGATAACAGTTTCTACCCCCGGCCAAACGACTCTAAATAGTTACAAATTTCAATTATATTTTCGTTACTAGTATAAAAGCTAAATTTTATATATATTACTAAAAAGCCATTAAAACTGTCTGGCTATTGAAGTCAGACAGTTTTAATGGCTCTTACATCTTGCCAGACACATTGAAAGTCCGCAGAATGTGCGAGGGTGAATGCTTAGTAGATTTGGATAAGGTAGAACCTCTTATTTTGTGGGGTTTTGTAAAAAAAAATTCATAAGCCAAAAAACAAGGACGTTAGGATGTGGGTAAATGGCTTCGCATCGTTGATGTTTTACTGAATACCGGATTTTATTTTATTGCCACTATTCGAGGTATTCGAAAACCGGTTTTGGCAAGTCGAATAATCGATCAACCTAGTGGGGACGATATGTTAAATTAAATAAAGTCCAGAATACAGTAAAAATTTAACTAAAATCTTAAGAAACAGTAGTTTGGCGTTATTTTTAGTTTAGCAAGTTAAGAAACCAACTTAACTTAGCACGTAACGTGATTTAACTCCTCAATTTTGAACTTAAATGAGAACTTACAGAAAGTTCGCCGATGTCGAAAGAATAAGTTCATTCGCATTCTACGCAAAAGAAAATTGAATTGGGTTTTTTCTAATTTTATTCTATGCGAACGATGTGTCAAAATTCAATTAAAATGCATAAGTTACATGCGAACGAATAGTAGTGCCATAGACAACTCCAAATTGATTCGAGTGTCCAACTTTCTTTCGCATACATTTTCATTCGATATCGCCGAACAGGCTGTTAAAAAGAAGCGATAATGTTGAGCCACGATCATTCACTAACCTTTTTTGACAAAAATAAAGTCAGTAAATTGACCAGAAAGAAGATACAGTGTGAACCGACCGACGTGTTATTCCATAAATAACTCTCTCCTATACAATTTATGCCTAAATAAAAAAAAATATATAAAAAAAGACTAAAAACTGTGTTTTATATTTAATTCAAATCTTCTGTTCAATTTTTTTTTTTTAATTTTTCGTTCTCTAATCTGGTTTTTTATAGGAAAAAGAAAAAATAAGAAAATAAAATCCCTGAAAAACTCAAATAAAGAAAAGAAATGTGAGACTTCCTCCACTATTGTCATGTCAACAGCACACATACGAGTATTGCCAAACATTCAATTGTATTACGTCAGAATCCATTGGTTTTCCCCAGTAAACACATTAAACTCAAATCAAAAACTTGTATCTGAACTAACAACAATTTGATACAAAGTACTCGAGATAAAATAAAAATAAAAATGAAGAACGAAAGCGAATAATTCTTGGCGAGTCTTGATAAAAACAATCTAAGTTTATAGTTTCAATTGTTTTTCTCTTTTTTTTATATATTTTTATACCCTTCACAAAAATGTTTATTCCGTTTGTTATATCTACAATTTTCATTTGCAACCCTATAAAGTATACGAGTACACATTCAGAATAAGCATTGATAGAAAAGTCGATTGATAGAACATTCGATTAAGAGATGTCCGCCCTTAAAATACCGTTTCTCAAAAAACCACTAGATTTAGAATTTTTTTCTATTATATTACTGCATTGATTCATGGGTTTGCTATTGAAATTCAGTATAATCGGCTTATATAGGTGAGATTTACTTGTATCCAAAGTTTCGAAAAAAAGCCATTTTCTTTTCAATTTTGTGTGAAAACTGTTTTTTCTACTTCACCGTTGACACAATTATTTTGCGATTAAAGGACAAAAAAATTTTTCCCCGATATCGGTGCATATATGCCCGAGGTATAGCCTAAACAGATCGTTTCAGCAGAATGTCGCGTGAGCGAACTTAAACAATTTTTTTTGCTTAAAACAGTTCTGGTAATGTAAAGAGTTTACCAAATATAGAAAATGAAAATTTCTGATATCGGAAATTTAGTACCGATTTTTCCATGAAAAAAATTTTTCTTGCCTAAAAGCAGTTCTGATTATAAAAGGTTACTAAAATACAAAAAATAAAATTTTCCGATATCGGTCCTGTAATAGTTGATAGTTTAATTATTTTTTTATAATAATGTTTGAGTAAGTGAATTCCAAGGAATTATCAAAAATGATCAATTTATTAACGGCAGAATACTATGCATCTATTTTTATTTCAATTTTAGAGCCTACTTTATATTTGATTTATGCCTCAGACATGCCAACAAGATCCGGAATCCACACTTCAATTTTTGCAGATGACACATGCATTCTGCAGCGTACAAGAGAACTATCAAGAAGCTTCGCTTAGAGAAATGGTAAAAACTTTTTGAAATAAAAGTCAATGAGCCAAAGTATACTCATGTTACATTCACACTGCGTAGACAAACAGGTTCGGCTATCCAAATTGACAATTCACTTTTACCGCAGCATAATGAAGTCAAGTATCTTGGTATACACCTCGACCGTAGGCTAACGTGGAAGCCGTACATTGGTGCGGAAGTTACTCAGTCAAAGTTAAAGGCAGTGCAACTAAATTGGTTTATTTGCAGAAACTCGACATTGAAGTTGGATTGCAAACTTTTGTTATATAACGCAATTCTAAAGACTATATGGTGCTAGGGAATTCAATTATGGGGCACCGCCTCAACATCTAACATTGAAAAAATTCAAAGGCGACAAAATCAAATTCTTCCTACGATTACTGCAGCTTTACGGTACGTAAAAAACTCACGAATTCATATAAGATCTCTGTGTGCCTCTTGTAAAAGATGCATTCTCTAAGTATGCGACAAGGTATATCAGTAAACTGGATTTCCACCCAAATCCTCTTGCACACAATATTCTTAATTTAGAATTCCACTCTCGGAGGGATACCCTTGCCACCATCAGAATGTTAAATAGGTGATTTTACCGATATTGCTCCCACATAATAAAACTTTTTGTCTAGCATTGGCTGGACTTAATTAATTTTATGTATTGTGTATTAAGATTTGAATACTTATTGTTAGTTCACTTTGTGAAGATTCAATAAACAAATGAATGAAAAAAAAAAAACAAAATATTTAAATTTGAAAATATACCAAAATTTGAAAAGGCTACCAGACACCACAAAAGCAATATTTACTTTTCATGGAAGGTGCAATGCCCATTTATCCGACTACGCCACCTTTGTGGCTGTTACAAAGCTTTGGTAAACATAACTTCAATAGACTCTATGCCTTTGCACGAAAAATAAAGCATTTTTTTCAAAAACATTTATTAGAAACATTTTGTCTATTAGTTACTAGAGAGATTGGAAGAAAGTATCAGAGTGGGGGGAAGGGGGGGGGGGGGGGGAGAGCCAGGAAATAAAGATCTGTACCGAATTAGAAAATTTCAAAATTTGGACACCGACCTGACTGTTCTAACAATATGTCCTAGTGTCTAGAAACGAGTAAAAGGCATCATACAAAGCAATTTGATCTATTATTTTTACCGCTGGTTGTATTTACACGCAAGTATTCACGTTTTATACCACACAGTTATCCATTTGCTCAGCACTGGTTTAAAACATTTGGACGAAAAAACACATTTGATACTTAAATTTTGGAATATGTAGAGCTGGAGTTTTTCTACAAGATTCCATAATTTTGTTCTTGCTTTCTTATTAAAGTTGCTTTAAGCATTCCAAGATAAATTAAAGTTCCAGCGGAAAGCTCAAAATATCTTTTACTTCAACAGTTAATGAAAAAAGGAAAAAGGGAGCAGGAAATTGTTAACTATTAATGATAATGTTTATTGTAATGAAGATATCCATGTGGTCTATTTTTTGCCATAAAAGTTGTCGTTTTTACATGTTTGTATGATTTGGCTTGTAATTTTGAACAAATGTCTTAGAGCTGAATAGTTAACTATTACTTTATTTTCTTTTGCGGTGAGTAAACACTAAAACAGTTTCCTTAAGCTATTAATATCAAAAACTGGTCAATTATAGAAAACCGTAGGATAATAATTTATTTGAACATTCAGTTTATATATTTAATGTGGTCATAGAAGAAATTGTCTTTAAACATAGAAGAAATAATCACAAAATAGGTTTACTATAGAACTTAATAGAAAATAAATGTTAATCGTCAACTAAATTAGATTATTTACCAGGCAAGAATTCATTATATAATATTATTATGGAATAAGGAATAATAAACTCTACGAGTAATCTATTACCCAGCTAAAAACAACACGTCTGCTAGAGGCAGAAGACTCTCTCATTAATGTTGATACCTATGCAACGTATCTCCGAAGACTAGTTTAATAGAAAACGTGTACTGTGTTGCCAGAGTTTATTTTTATTCGACCATCAGCTTCGATTATTTGTTTTTTTTTTTTTTACTCACCATAATTTTGTATATTTAGTATATATCTTGTGTTAGCCGTGCTAAGAGCATCTCCAGCTGTATTTTTTCTAAAAAATTTCCTTTTTAAAATAACTTCGGACAAATCTGGCGGCTTAAAACCATTCTTTTAGTACTGTAACACTGTTTCTAAGTTGCAAAGCAGTTTTTTATAGCTTTTTATGGGATTTTGGGATTATGGTTTATCTACAATATTTCTAACAATTTGATTCTCCGTTTAAAGACCTGGCAATGTCTGCGTTTGGCTAAAATATAAAAATCTTCATCGTATGGAAAATATTTCTTTTAGGAGGTTATTGATGAATCATTTAAAGATTTTTCTGAAAGTCATGGAAAAGCAGTAAAACATGCTCCCATGACAGAGCTTATTCTGCAGAGAGCGAATACGAATGCCAGAAAAAAGAAGAATTTGAAGAGAGTGGCAACTTCGCAGGTTTCTCCAGCTCAAAACTAGGCTAGGGGAATACATTACACTCAAAATATTTTATGTATAAATATACAAAATTTTTCTTTCGTAGAATTTTTTTCATACATTGTACAAAAATTTTGTAAATAAAACGAAATTTTTGTAATTTTCTCCTAAAAAAAATTTCGTATTTTTAGAAAATTTGTAAATCGACAATTATTAATTATTTAGAAAAACAATACGTAGGGAGTATTGCGGAACTTGGATGTTAAATTGGCTATAAATATTGACTATAAATATCCATGTTTCTATATCACTGGTTAAAAAGGGGTGAATGAAAGTGGAAAAGCTACAACTAAAATTAATACTCCATTGGTCTCTGAATATTCAAAAACTTCATTGAATTTGAATACAATTTTGAGCTCAAATCCATATGGACAGAGTGTTCTTAAATATTATGCAGAAGAGTCTTCTTTGAATGAAAACACCTGTAAGATTTTATGTGAGTCAATAATACACTTTTGTATAGACAAAGGTCACTCAATGACAGTTAAGGACGCTGAACATTTAGCTAACCAAATAGTCCAAAAATTTTCAAGAGAAGAATATAGAAACTGGAAGAGGACCCTTACCAAAAAAGTAAAACCTTTTAAAGAAGTAACATCAAGTACTCAGTCGGCGCAAGAGGAGGAGGGACATGTACGAATTCTTAAGCATGAATTCAAAATATTATCCGTAGAAGACAAATTAAAACATTGGAATGGCTGTTTCGAATATCGTAAAAAGTCTTTAAAAGAACTGTGTGATCTTTCGTCAAAAAACATATAACAGATCTGTAGCCAATGTTCGAAGATCCAATGGGATTTCGTTAAGTAAGTTGAATACAAATTAAATTTATCGAACGGAAAATATTTCTATGTATACGAATTCATATTTAGATTCATAATGACTTTGAACACATATATGGACAGCGAAGCCAATATCTTGACCGATTTGATAATTTTTCAAATTTAATGATCGTAAAAATATTTCCAAATAACATATCTAAGTTCAAAGACGAAGATGACCAAAAGCTTTGGAACTTTATACAACAAAATAATTGTATTGACTATTCTAAGTAAAACAATGTTATTTTTAAAACCATATTGTTATTATTAGTTCCACTTATGTGTGTTTTCAGATACCAAATTTTTAATAGTGTTTTCATTATTGCATTCACTATTACCACCATCAAGAATTAAATCGAAAACTTCCGGCAAAAAAATAAATTTTATACCAAAATAGAATCAAAGAGATCCTTTTATCCTTTGCATCGACTGAAGAATATTATAAAGATTGGACACTAAAAAAAATTGAAAACCAATAATAAATATTGTGTTTGTAGCAAAAAAGAATCATCACTATTTAAATTACTTGTTTACTTAAGACTTTAACTTACTACTAAGAGAGGTATTTCTGTTCTTGTCATTATAAACCTTTAATGGTTTTCTTCAAAAGTGAATTTTAATTAATTAATTTTTTTTTACTGAAGACTTTATGTAACTGTTATTTTATTTCAGAATGTAAGATTTAGTAGTGTAACGAATTTTCTTAAAATAAACGAAAAAAAATTTTTTTATATTAACAAAAAAATTTATGATCTTGCTAAATGATTTTATAGTATTACGAAAATTATTTGTAGTCTTTACGAAAAATTTCGTAATATAACGATCAGATTTTCGTTTAAGTACAAAAATTTCAAACCTATTTTATTATATTTAGATATCGTTATTAGTTTCAAAAATTTAAATAAATTTAATTTTTGCAGCTTCAGATCTTTCTTTTTTGTTTTTTATAAAAAATTTACAATTCAAAACATTTAATTTCTCCTGACGATGATAACAAATTGTTATCGAAATAAAGGATTTTGAATTGTAAATGTTTTATAAAAAACAAAAAACAAAGATCTGAAGCTGCAAAAATTAAAATTGACAAACGAAGATCAAATAATATTGGGTTAAAATTCAAAAATTTTATTTTTAAATTTTCGTTTTTGGCCTTGACTTTGTTTTTTATCCCGTACATATCAACGGTATTAGTATGCCGGGAATTTTAAGAAGGTTAAATGAAATTTTTTAATTATCTCAAGCCAGATGCTCGCGACGTGAATAAAGTCATGTAAAATTAGTGTGGTATTTAGCCAATCAAGATTGTCTGTCATATATTTTCGGATTGAGAGATGAACAACGAATGTGGGTCCAACACAAATAAAGTAAGAACTAACGTCCGAAATAACCAAATTCTTCTCGCAGTTTGGGTTATGAAGGAACTTTATATTTGCAGACCCAGAAATCTGGGAAGAATTGGACAAGTACTAGAAAGCGATAAGAATATTGTATACATTACATGCTATCGATGACGCCGCTAATAGAGGGGTCAAAATAGTAGAAACATATAAAATATTGTTCCGCAACGAGAGAAAGGAATTATTTTTGCTTCAAGTTGTCGCTGCAAATTGAAAGCAGTATCTCTCTTATATTGAAGATAGAAGCTAGGTATGATACAAAAATGCTGTGTTCACAAAAATTAAGCACTATCTAATGAACGGGACACGTGAGGAATATCTCCAAGCTACAAATATATGCCTTGATTATTATCATGAAAAAATTGTTATATCCTCGATTTACTCACCACCACGATTTTCAATAACAGAAAGCCAATATTCAAATTTTTCAAATCACTTGGTCCTCGATTTTTAGCGGCTGGCGACTATAACGCTAAACACACTTTTTGGGGATCACGTTTAATTACCCCGAAAGGCCGTGTGCTTTTTGACACCGTTTCCAAAATGGGCTTAGATGTGGTTTCAAGCGGACACCCCACTTATTGGCCGTCAGACCGACGAAAGATCCCTGATGTTAGACATTTTGGAGTTGCGAAAAATTTTCCTTTAAAGTGGATGCAAGTGGAGCCTTCATTAGATTTGTCATCAGATCACTCACCCACTATAATCTCTGTCTCGTTCCCCCAAGAGATTGGCTCCCCGTTGACCGTCAATAGAGTTAATTGGCTAAAATACAAAAAAATTTTGAGAACACATTGTACTGCAAATATCGCCTTGAGAACGCCTGAGGATACTGGCCGTACAGCATGCTACCACTAGTCATATAAGATCCAGAAATGAGAACAATAGAACTTATTCGTCTGAAATTGAGCAACTTCGGTCAGAAAAACGAAGAGTTAGAAGAGAGTGGCAAACTCGCAGGTCTCCGCAGCTTAAAATTAGGCTACGGGAATGCGTAACTCGACTAAGAAATCTAATTGAAATCCAGAGAATATCTTCCCTTAAAACATATTTGGAAAGCCTGGATGGTACTCCGCAATCTGACTATTCTCTGTGGAAAGCGACAAAAGGTCTGAAAAGACCCGTAATAGGTAAGCCACCTTTGCGAACTTCAACTGGCGACTGGGCACGAAGCGATTCTGAAAAGGGGATGGTGTATGTTAATCATTTGAGAAATGTTTTTACGACAAATGATTCAGCGGATGCTGCAGCAGAATTTCCGCCGTATGCTGTTAGACAGCCTGTGTCTTTGAGACTTAACTTTCAAGATGTCGAAAACGTTATCAATAACATAAACTCCAGGAAAGCTCCAGGTATAGATCAAATTACTGGTAAAATGCTTGAACAGTTACCTCGTGTAGCTAGAAGAGTTCTACTTTTTATTTTTAACGCTATTTTACGCCTTGAGTATTATCCTGCAGAGTGGAAGGTCTCAATGGTTATCATGATTCCCAAGCCAGGGAAGGATCTGACAAAGGTAGAATCATATAGACCAATAAGTCTTTTAACAACAATTTCAAAACTATTCGAAAAATTGTTAATGGCGAAGTTGTCTCCAATACTTAATGATGTGAGTTGTATCCCTGATCATCAATTTGGTTTTCGGCTAAGCATAACACCATAGAACAAACACATAGACTAGTCAATGTCATAAGACAGACTTTTGAAGACAAAAAGTATTGTTCAGCTCTATTCATCGACATTTCCCAAGCTTTTGATAAGGTGTGGCACGACGGACTGATGCACAAAATAAAGTTGAACTTGCCTGCAAACACTCACAAGCTTCTGGAAAGCTACTTATGCGACCGGAAATTTGTTATCAAAGAAGGTGACTTTACAAGTCTCTCACAGTCAATCGGAGCAGGAGTTCACCAAGGTAGCATTTTAGGACCCACTCTATATTTGATTTACGCATCTGACATGCCAACGAGATCCGGAATCCATACTTCAACTTTTGCAGATGACACAGCTTTTTTTAGCGTTCATGTAAACCATCAAGAAGCTTCACGAAATTTGCAGCACTATATTTCAATATTAGAGAAATGGTTGAAACTTTGGAAAATAAAAGTTAATGAACAAAAATGTACTCACGTTACATTCACACTGCGAAAGTCACTCAGTTGAAATTAAAAGCAGCGCAACTAAATTGGCTTATGGGCAGAAATTCGACATTGAAGTTGGACTGCAAACTTTTGTTATATAACGCAATTTTAAAGCGGAGTTCAATTATGGGGAACCGCCTCAACATCTAACATTGAAAAAATTCAAAGACGACAAAACCAAATTCTTCGGACGATTACTGCAGCTCCATGGTACGTAAGAAACTCACGAATTCACAAGGATCTGTGTGTTCCTCTTGTAAAAGATGAATTTTCAAAGTACGTAACAAGGTATATCAGTAAGCTGGGACTTCACCCAAATCCTCTTGCACGCAACATACTTAATTTTGGCGGCCACTCTCGGTTGAGAAGAAGGGATGCCCTGGCCACCATCAGAACGTTAAATAGGTGATTCTACCGATATTATTCGCGCAAAATGAAACTTTTTTTTGTCTAGCAGTGGCTGGACTTAAATAACTTTTATATTTAGTATTAAGATTTGAATACTTATTGTTAGTTCATATTTTGAAGATTCAATTAATAAATGAATGACAAAAAAAAAACACAAATATTGAGAGCCGGTCATATATGGCATCTTTAGGAGCTCTCTGTGGCTAAGCTATGTGCCACTGTATAAAATGAGTTATGAGCCACTGTACATATATATTTGGGAAACTATGAAATATATCGCACCTTATTATATGCACAACGTAAGACAATTTTGCTGTATTATACATATTCTCGAAAGAATAAGACACATATCTTTTTATAAAATTTTTTGCTTTTAGAACGTGTTTTGATATTAAACGATCAAGCCTGGTTTGTCAAATATTGCAATAAATGCAAACAGAGATGTGGACGCTCGTATTTACGATGGCGCGTGAATTTGTTACTGTAAGGCCCAGTTTTTGACTGCGTATTTAAATACAAAATTAGTTAATTTTCATTTAAATTTAAGTTGTATTTAAATGCTAGTTCAGTTTATCACTATAAAACTATTGTTCTTATTTAAATGCGATGAAAGTGCGGCAGTTCTACTTTAATTGCAAATATTATGGAAAGTGTTCCATAGAACAGTTGTTTGTGAGTGGAAGAATAGAAAAATTCTTAAAGAAAAACTTAACAATTTTATTTTACGCTAAGTTATTTTTAAGAAATTATTATACTGTGCTGTTGTTCAGTGCAAAATTAGCAACTAATTTTCGAATATCTTCTGCAGGCAATAGCTCGTATGTGTGTTTTGTTTCTAATACAAATACAAGCACACAAAAACCATATGGACTGTGAGAAAAACTTAGATAAAACTTAAATGAAGAAGTTTGGGCATTTAAGTTTAGTGCAAACCTGTAGTCAAAAACTGATTTTCATATTTAAATGGAACTTAAAGCTAAATAACATTTAAATACGAACTCAAAAACTGGACCTTAATGTAGTAATTGACAAATTACTTAATTATTAATAAAATTAAATTTTTTGACAAACATTTGCATTAAATATTGATTATGGTAAACTTCATCTTTTATTTGTTATAATTATGCCAAATTTTCGTATTTATCAAAAAATTCTTTTAAAGACACCAACGCTAGCCAACTAATTTTGACTGTTCCCGTATGAAAACATAAATGAAATTTACATTGTGTTTGATAAAATTTGTATTAATAGAGTTTGATTGACTTGTTGTGCGGTTCTGTAACTTTCAATGATCCTATAATCGTAAATTTCTTCGACATATTTTATCTCCAGCGGCAACGATCGTATGTTCCTGCAATATAATTTTAACGACGGTAAGCAATTGTATATTTTTGTTCCAGATAATAGGCAGTAAAACATCTGATTTCGATCGACAGCGAATATGATTAATTAATATTGCTGAATAATAAATTGATAAAATAATCGTTATAATTATTGTAAAGATAACATTGTCTTAATAATATCAACAGAATCGCACTAGATGCCAAGTTTGACAAACACGAATTCTAGCTATTGAACAAAAAAGTTGTTTCATTATCGTGTTTTTAATATAAAAATATTATTTTTTATAATACAAAATGGGGTTTTAAAAATGAAAAGAAAAATTCAAATTTCGGTGCGTTTTTGTTGAAATAACGCGCTTTATTCCTATTTTGGTGCGTTTTGAAATTTCAAAGTTGACAACGCTGTCGATTAGTACTCGGCTCCTGAGCAGGGTTGTCAGAATTTTTTCCACCTCCAGCGCCAAACTGGCCATCAATATTCGGCAAAACTTGTTAAAAAGCCCCATGATACTTTTGTATGATCTGTTAAAGACAATAAGTCGCTAAAACTCTCCTCAAATGGTTTTTCACAGTTTTTTAGTCATATATAATTTTTATTCTTTTAATTCATATGTATTCTATTTATTTAATAGGAATGTTAGTCCTACGTGCTTCGTATTATATGTTATAAATTAATAAAATAAAATTACATACATATGTCTATTTCAAAAAGCTTTCTATACAAGTTATAAACATCAGTCTCGTCTGTTCGATCTTTACTGTTTTGTACATCATGCATAACAATAGGATTGAAATTATTCAACATGTTTTCCGTTGGCTCAATCTTATTGCAACAGATCTTATTTGCATTCACAGAATTACTTAATGCATCAAGAAGTTTATTTTGCACTTTACTTTGCGAACGTGTTTTGGTATAATGCATTATGGAAAATACTCTTCCTACACAAAGCAACACTTGGAATAACCAACATATTGAATGCAGTCGAAGATAATTCTGAAACGTACCTGCTGTGTATTTGTAGTTGTAAACAAACTTAAGTGTAAAATTCAAATAAATTCGTATCTATTTTTTCATTGAAACACTCGTAAATCTCTCCAATTAATATAGCACAACTTTTTCCATTAATTCTCATAATCAACTGCTTAAACTTTTGTACTCATAGACTTTTAACGAATATTAATTCATGGAAAACTTGGCTTGGATTAGCGGATTACCGAACTTTAAATATATTCATATTTTCATTCATAAAAATGTAAAGGTATATATAAGTTTGTGATTCCGTTTGTAATTTCCAAAGTTTTTATTTGCGACCTATAAAATATATAAATTCTGATTCAGAATTAATGGAAAAGCCGATTAGACGATGTCCGTCTGTCCGCTGTTGGAATACCGTTTCTCAGAAAACCATTAGACTTAGAAACTTTTTTTTCTCATCATTCTTTTACCCCATCGATTCCTGGATTTGTTATTGAAATTCTCTAATAACGGTTCACATATAGATGAGACATATCCAAAATTCCGAAAAAAGCCATTTTTTTTTTGCAATTTTGTATGAAATTTATAAAAAAAAATTGTTTGTTTTGCTACAAACTGTACACACTCATGAAGGCAAAAAAAATTTTTATACAGGTGACTATCGTAAAGGGTATTTTAGATTCGGCCCAGCCGAATATACCACACTCTTACTTGTTTTATATAATTTATTTATTCTGGTATCAAATTATTCCTGTATTCTTTAACTGAGTTTCAAATTCGGAACCATAATCTATTGCATTTAAAAGTAGGAAAGAGGCTGCATTTACCGTAATTATCCGCATTTTCAACGTTATTTGGTTTAAAATTTTTAAGAAAAAACTTGTGTAGCAGAAAATAGTACTGCATGTATTCAGACTGAAATTTATGATTTAATTGATTCATTTTAATAGCTATAGAATTTATGAATATTACAAGTAAACGAGTTTTTTCGACACATAGTTCATTATAAATCATTTGACTATTCAGTATAACAACAAAATATTGGATAAAATAAGAATGCCAGACGCCAAACCAAAAATTTAGTCGCCATAGTAGTTAAAAAAATCGCCACGTTTGGAGAGAAATTGCCATATCTGACAACCCTGCTCCAGAGTGCAATGATTGAGTCAGGCTGAACTACACTCAGGTTAAAATTTTAAGATTTTTGTTTTACTTTTTTAATTTTCATAAGCAAATTCGTACAGGATGTTTTTAAAATAATACATAATAGTTTTAAGTTTAAACTAAATTTATGTTGGCTATTCCTGTTTTATGAAAAACAAATTAAGTCTCAGTAAAACCTAACTAACATCGTTGTCTAATTTGAAATTTCAAAACGCACCAAAATAGAGAAAAAAGTGCGTTATTTCAACAAAAACACACCGAATTTTACATATTTTCCTTTAAATTTTAATAAACCTTTTTTGTATTTTTAGAAGCACAATATTTTTATAATAATTAAAAACACGATAGTGAAACAGCCTTTTACGCAACTATTATACAATAGGTCTGCTAGCACCGCATGATGGCATGCCTTCAAATTCGTCAATAGCTAGAATTCCTGTTTCTCAAAATTGGCCTCTAGTACGACTCTGTTAATTTTACAATAGTTATAGCGGTATATTATCTAATTTATTAATAAGGAATATTATTAGATTAAATTCGCTGTCGACCGAAATTAGCTTTTACTTTTACTGCCTATTATCAAGGACACAAAAATACAGCTGCTTACCGTCGTCAAAATTTTACTGCAGGAGCGTACAACCATTGCTGTCAAAAGAATTTACGATTATAGGATCATTAAAAATTACAGAATCGCACTACAAGACTTCAAATTCGATTAATAGAAATTCTATTACACACAGTGTACATTTCATTTGTGTTTTCGTAAGCGGTGTCTTGAATAGAATTTATTGATATATACGAAAATCATTATAACAAATAGAAGATAAAGTTTACCATAATCAATATTTAATACAAACGTTTTGGAAACTTTTATTATATATTTAATAATTTGGTAATTTCTCAAGTACCAATCTAGTTACAAATTTACGCGCCATGAAATTTACTGTTCAGAAACTGCATTTATTGTAATATTTGACAAACTTGGCTTGATCGTTTAATTCTAAAACACTCTCTAAAAGCAGCACTTTTATACAACGAAATGTTTATTTTTTAATTTTAAAATAATAAATACATATGCATAAATATGGGCTTTCCACGCAAGTTGAAACATAAAAATTTTAGACTTTTTAATAAACTTTTTTCAATTTGATTTTGTGCCACCGAAATTTAAAAAACGCACCGAAAATTAAAAAAGAAGCGCGCCCAGCACCGACAAAAGAATTTTTCGCACAAATAATTTTAAAAAGCGCCAAAAATGGTGCGAAACGCACCGAGTTCAAAACACTGCTCACTAACTAACTGACAGCGTTGTCAACTTTGAAATTTCAAAACGCACCCAAAATGGGGGAAAAAGCGCGTTTTTTTAACGAAAACGCACAGAATTTTGAATTTTTTCCGTTCATTTTCAAAAACCATTTTTGTATTACAAAATTATATTTTTTGTATTAAAAACACGATAATTAAACAGCCTTTTAAACGACTACCTATTATACAATCAAAGTGGGTGTGATATCACTGCCTGGCAGCATTCCATAAAATTCGTTCAACAGCTAGAATTCCTGTTTGTCAAACTTGGCCTCTAGTACGACTCTGTTAGTCTTTTTAAGAAATTTTACCTTTACAATAATTATAACGATATATTATTAAATTTATTATTAAGCAATATCATTTAATTATATTTGCTGTCAACCGAAATCAGCTCGGTGGCTTAGTGATTAAAGCAGCAGATCATGATACGTCATGACCCGAGTTCAATTCCCAGTTGGTGCTGATGAGTAGTGTAGCGACTACGAAACAAGTAGTTGTCCCCCAGCTAAAGATTTGATTATTATTTTTCTTGTCTTTTTCAATCAATAATTATTGATCACAGCTAATTTGTATTGTAAAAAATCCTTTTTCAGAAAAAAACTTAAGAAAGGAAAAAACCTGAACTATAATTCGTTGTACAAATATACAAACCAAAAATTTTATTTAAAAAAATTATAAAAGTTCAACAAAAAATTCTATAAATTGATACTTTTATTACCTATTATCAGGGCCACTTAGCGCGGTAAGCAGCTAATACAGCTGCTTACCGTGCTAAGTCCAAATTATATTGCAGGAACATACAACCTTTACTGTCGAAAGAATTTACGGTTATCGAATCATTAAAAGTTACAGAATCGCACTACAAGCCTTGAAGGCTTGATGCAATCAATGGCAATTCTGCAAAACACAGTGTACATTTCACATATGTTTTCGTAAGCGTTGTCTATAAAAAACTTATTGAAATAAACGAAAATTTCCCAATATTATGTAGAAGATGAAGTTTGCCATAATCAATATAATAATCTGGTCATTTCTCAATTACCAAAACCGTAAAAAGCAGAGACTGCATTATCGCAATATTTAACAAACTTGCCTTGATCAATTAATAGCAAAACACTCCCTAAATGCAGTAAATTTTATAAAACGAAATGTGTCTTTTACTTTCGACAGTGTGTACGACTATAATATATAACAGCAAGATTGTCTTACTTTGTGCATATAACACCGTACGGTTTTCACGTAAAAATTTTGGACACTTGATTATAAACTTTTTTTACATTGAAATAATAAGTTGAGTTGAATTTGATTTTGTGCCGCCGAAATTTAAAAAACGCACCCCGCACCAACGAAAGAGTTTTTCGCACAAATAATTTTAAAAAGCACCTAAAACGGTGCGAAACGCACCGAGTTGCCAACGCAACTAACTGACTACAAAATTTTAATTCTCTCTGCCGCTTCCTATATGCTGTTATATATTAAATTCTTTATTTTTATTACTTTAAGAGACAAACAGAAATATATAGCATACTTTACGGCATAGCATTATTAACACCACAAGATTATGCAAAAGAAATCAAATGATCGCAGCAACAAACATACTTTCCTTAAAACTCTTCAAAAAACTTTTAAATTTTTTGTCTTATTTGTCTAGCAAACCAATCAAAAACGTACATAAAAATAATATAAGTATATTTTATACTTCTCTTTTGTTGGAAAAGAATAAGAAAGAATGGAAAATGATTTAAAGAAATGAAAAAAAAAAAATGGTATAAAACAGTTCATTTCATTGACACTTTAACTAATAATTCAACAATAAGTCCACTTTTAAGGCAAAGAAATAAAAGTAAGAAGGGAAAAAAAACTTTCTGACAATAAAAAGAATAAAAAGAAACCCCATTGAAAACTTGTTTTAATCGTTTGATGTCCGTTCAAAAGCTTTAACTCATTAATTCTTGATAATGCAGATGATTGCCGGCTGTTTGCTTCTTTTTTTTATAGATAATTCTCTTTTATTGCCTGTAACACAAATGAAAGTCATAACTTTTGCTTAAAAAAATCCTGGGAATTTAACAAAAGCCAAATCAGATGGGAAATTAATTTAGAAAAATGTGGAGTTGGTGCTTTCTGTTCCTATGACTTACTACACTGCGTTACAAATGATAAAAAATTAAGTAACCCCTTCGAAATTTCAGGTTTTCCTATTTATTCTTATCGTTTAGTAAGAACAAATATATATTTTTTCCAGACACGTCGCTTTTTTCCGTGAAGATTTGGCAAATTATTCTAAAAACTTAAAGAATCAAACATAATTTAAAGATATCTAATAAAATATATCAGATTTTTTTTTAAATAAATCTAATTTATTAATTTGTTAAATTTTTGTTGAACTATTATAATTTTTTAAATTAAAAATTGTTTGGTTTGTACATATGTACATCAGGTTTTTAGTTCAAGTTTTTCCTTTCTTAATTTTTTTTTCTTAAGAAGGATTTTTTTTACAATACAAATTTGCTGTGATCAATAATTTTGATTGCAGAAGACAAAAAAAATAATAATGAAATCTTTAGCTGGGGGACAACTAGTTGTTTCGAAGTCGCTACACTACCCATCAGCACCCACTGGGATTTGAACTAAGCCACCGAGCATTTAATTATTTTTTATCTATATTCATCTCATATTGGATCACATATGCATTTTGTTAATTGCCCACATTGTTTGTTGTCCCCCAGCTAAAGATTTGATTATAATTTTTTTTTAGTCTTCTTCAATCAATAAATATTGATCACAGCAAATTTGTATTGTAAAAAAAAATCCTTCTTAAGAAAAAAAATCTAATTTATTTTTATCATTTAGATATAAAAAATTGATTTCAGTTTCTCAATCAAACTTCTAAGCGACAAGTCATTCGACCGGCCGTGCAAAAGAAAACGTTATGGGTTATCATGTAAGCTTTTGTTTCACAATATCGAAGGTGCTGTCACCATGCGAACATATATGTATTACAAAATCACTCACTTGCTGTTTTGCTTTCGCATAACACATATTTTAACACAAAAGTGTTTTATTGAAAAAATTTCAGAAAAGCTTTCCTATTAATTTCTTTTCTATATTTTACTCTTCCGTAGTTACTCTGAATTTAAAAATGAAAGCAAATTGTTCATGCAAAATTTTGCAGATATGGTGCTATGTTTAGCCTGTTCTAAAAATCACGTGATTTCAAATCCGTTTCATAAGCACAAATGTGATTTGTTCCTGTTCTGCAAATCACAATTTTTTGTGATTTTCGATGTGATTTATAATCTTCTGAAGCACAAAAGACTGATGTTTTTTGCTTCAATTTACTTTCAGGTTGAATTTTTTTTTGCGGTATAATTGGATAATAAAAGGTGTGTTCCACGAGATTTCGGACTAGTTCGGATTAATGAGGGTAAAAAGCAAATTACTTTCTAAATTTGCAAATAGTTTTATTTAACTTTTATTGAGACTTCATATTTTTTCATATAACAGAAAATACCACCATCATTTTTAGAATACTTAAAACTACAAGTATTATTTTAATTACAATAATATTCATTTTTTGAGAACATGCGTCTTGCTTATCAGTTTTAAGAAAGAAAATTTATAAAAAATTAATTAATATTAGTTTTAAGAAAAACAAAGCTTGCTCCCGGCTTTTAACCTAAAAAATTTGCTAATTTTACCCAAAACTACTGGAACGCAAAAAAACACAATTGTACATCTCGCGATACAAGTGCTGTTTACTTTTTAGATTAAAGTATATACTAGCGATTTTAGACGCTTAAACGCGTATAATCATATAAACGAAAGATTTGTATTATTGGCAACAGCTGTAAAATTAAAAGCAATGTAAAATTTTCAAAAGATTTTTATGGTGCATATTTATAAAATGGAAAGCCAAATAACAATTGCATGTTCTGTTTACAACTTCTCAACGTTATTTCTAGTTTGGGCAACCTTCCATTTTACTTTTAACTAATTTTTACGAATTACAAAAATTTTTTCCAATTTGCAAATTTTCTGATAACATTTGCAGTTTCATACATATGTAAATATGAAACAGCTGATTATTCAATTCTAGTCCGAACTTGCCCAAAGAAAAAGTTCGGGCTAATTTGTACAGGAAATGAAAAAAATTACTCTCTCATTTTCTCTCAAAATTGCACAAAAATTGTTACGTGGAACGCTTTTGGACTAGTTCGGACTGTTTCGTAATTTACGTGGAACACACTTAAGGTTAATTTCTTCTAATAAATATAAAAAGTAAAGTAAAATAAAATAAACCAACCACAAAATATTACAGCTGATCTTGCAACAAAACAAGTATCTAGTTTTTGCTTAATTTACCGAATTATTTCGTATAAAATAAATAATTTTACTTGAACAATCAATAGAAAACATAGAAATGTAGTACATTATTAAATTTATAACAAAGTACGTACAAAAATTAGCATGTGATTTCAAATTGATTGCAAGTTAGCTTACCGGTTTAAGATCACAAAAATCAAAAATATGTTGTGTGCAGAACACCTTTTTTTGTGATATCAAATAACTTTCACAAAAAGTGATTTGCAGAACAGCCCTGACTGTAATTGTTGGATGTTGTACATTTTTTTAAAGCTTCCAGGTACCTCATATTGAAAGATTTGTAAAGTGCGCTAATTGTACACACACATTTACGCAAATGGATTAGCTTAAAAGATTGTCGAGTTATGTTGGAATATATTAGTTTAGTAGTAGAGTCAATTTAGGGTAACCATAGCTAGGACTGTAAAAAAAACTCTTACATAACAGAGAAAACCTAAAATCGGATTTGAGCTCAGTGCATCAAAACACATATAGTTCACGCATTTTTATTTCAAGGAAATTTTGGCTATTGTAGACTGTAATTGAACGGATTTGGAGCAAGTAATTGATAGAATACTTCTGTTTTCTTCAGCCCCAGCTCTAAGAAGTAAAGTTTTCGGTTGTGAATTAGAAGAAAATCCATTGAAGACTGCTTAGTCACTGATAGAAACATCATCAAGAAGCAGCATCTCAATGACAGTTACGCCAATTCGAAAAAAAGTAAACCAGCCCTATTATAAATGAAAATTCTATCAGAGGTATTTCCCTTTTCTCTTTCCTCCAATTATGAACAAAAATTCCGTGAGAAATAAAATCCATGAGAATATTTATAATATGGCTGATTATAACAAATAATACTACTCCCACAAACAATGCTAGCAACAGATTGAAATGAACCTCAACAAAAACCCGACAAAGCATCGTGATATACACTATATTAATAGCGACTTCAATCATACACACAGTACATCAGCAAAAAAGAAAAAAATAAATCAGGAAATTAACATTTATGATAGTTTCTTTTATGTACATACTTATGTTTCAATATTTTCATTTTAATCTTAATTATATTAAATATTTTAATGCTATATTCATTTCTTACTTTGTAATAAATTAGCTGTTTAGAAATCTATAATTATATTTATAATATTATGTGAGAAATCTTTTCATGTATTTTAAATTTTTGACACAATGTATGTAAATTGTATTTACGAGGGCGGATTGATATTGAAACTACCTAAAAAGGAAAAATAAACATTTTTTTCAAAAACCATTTATTCCTCAACATCGTCTCCTTTTAGCTCAATACACTTAGTAAGACAATATTTTTTATACCATCTGAATAATACGATTTCGGGAAAACCTCAAAATACGCGTTAGTTTCGGTAATCACTTCTACCAGCGAGACATTTTTCAAATTTGAAAACAGGAAGTCACTAGACTATAAGATGGGTGATCAACCAATTCGAAGTGTATTTCACGTAGTTTTTGCATCGTGTCTAATACTGTGTGAAGGGGTGCATTGTCTTGAAGAAAGATCAATTTTTTCTTCTTTAAATATGGTAATTTTTTCTTTATTGCATCAATTAATTGATCCAATAATGCACGATAATATTGTGATTGTGGATCATTTTTAACCGATTTCACTGTCTTCGCCTTTTTCGGCGCACTTCCACTGGCTTCCACCCAATATTTCAATTGATTTTAGGTTTCAAGTGTGTAGTGGTTTCATCAACAGTTTAAATCGGCTCCAAAAATCAACTAGATTACGCTTTATCATGTCCAACCCTCGCTGTGAAGTGGTCCGTCGAACTTTAGTTCGACACTGAGCAAACGCAGCGCCCATCTTGCCGATAGCTTTTTCATATGCAAGTGCTCATAACTCCAATATCGGATGTATCCCTAATCATCAATGTGGCTTTCGGGCTAAACGTAGCACCATAAAACAAACACACAGACTAGTCAATGAAATAAGACAAACTTTGGTAAACAAAAAGTGTTGTTCAGCTTTATTCACTGGCGTTTCCTAAGCTTTTGATAAAGTGTGGCATGACGGGTTGACGCACAAAATAAAGTTGAACTTGCCTGCAAACACTCACAAGCTTCTGGAAAGCTACTTATGCGGCCAGAAATTTGTTATCAGAGAAGGCGACTTTATAAGCAACTCACAACCAGTCAGAGAAGGAGTTCTTGAAGGTAGCATTCCAGGACCAAATTTATATTTGATTTACATCCATGGCATGCCAACGAGATCCGGAATCCACACTTCAACTTTTGCAGATGACACAGCATTCTGCAGCGTTCATGAGAACTATTAATTTGCTTTACGAAATTTGCAAGAGTATATTTCAATACTAAAAAAAATCGTTAAAACTTTGGAAAATAAAAGTTCGCGCAAAATAAAACTTTCTTTTTTTTTGTCTAGCATTAGCTGGTTTAGTAATAAGATTTGAATACTTATTGTTAATACATATTTTGAAGATTCAATAAATAATTCTATGAAAAAAAAATTCATGCAAATTGTTGAACACATATCCATATGTTTAATTTTTCAACAATCTCTCATAACTTGACTCGGCGCTCATTCATAACGATATCGAGGATTTTCTAAATATTTTCTTGAGTAACCACCTCTTTTGGCCTTCCTGTTGATGGCAGTGTTTGTTCGGCCGCGTTTAAATTCAGCAATCCAATATTTTACCCTATAATCTGACGGATCTGACTCACCGTAATATTTATCGAGCTTTTTTTGTCTCTTTCGCCGATTTCCTGTTCAAATAATAGCGTTTAATCACTGAACGAAATTCACTTTTTCCAATTTTCAAGAAACACAAAAGTTACTTACTTCAAACGACTACAACAAATAACAAATAAATTTGGGTGAAATATTAACAGCTGACGTTTGATAGATCGCAATTTCGCAAAAAAATGTGGTTGTGCTGCCATCTAGCGCTAGGCAATTCAATATCAATCCGCTCTCGTAGTATTTTTTGTTTGTTTTTTTTTTTCCCATACTCATAAGTAGTAAAACAATAATTTTTGTCACATTAGCAGTTATTTTCATTGACATTCACTATATCTAAGCAAGTAGTAATAACTATTCGTACAAGAATTATCGAAAAGCTCACAAAAAGCTACAAATAGATGAAATTTCAAAACATGTGTGTGCCACTTGTGTTACCATGCATATGTTTAGTGTGAACAGCCTGCAATGACGTTTCGAAAAAGTGTTTGTAGGAGGTGATTGGGCCAATTTAAAAACCGGGAAATTTTTTACTAAGAAGGGGCAATAGCATTTATAGCCCCCTCAAAGGCAATTGAATTCAGTGTTGCACTTAACTAATTTATTGTTTTGGCCAAACCAGTCTTGTATTCTGTTCTCTGTTTTGCTATTTAGAGATCATAGTTAATTTTATACATTTGACATTGATTGGCAGCTGTTTTCTAAACTCATTTCAAAGTCAAAACTTTGCTTTTTTATTATTATTATTTCTTTTTCATATTATAGCTTTATTAACACATTGCAAATTTATTCTTGGGGATTTCTTATGCGACTTTCTTTTTTATTATTCCTGCAAATTTACTTCAGAAAAACGGAAATCGACACTAGTATTTTCATTCACTGAATTCCTTTTTATTATTTGTTTAGTTTTGTTTTTTTATTCTATCACCGCTTTTAGTTTTTATTTGCATTTGTTCGGATTTTGCACAGAAAACGAAAAGCAGAAATGAAAGAAAATAGTTATTTCCGTTTCCTGTTACTTTTCATAACACAACAAACAAACAAACGCCCACCTAGAAAAACAATCACATTTAAGAGAAGAAAAAAAAATAAATAAAATCATTTATGCAAACATACAGCTGCCTTAATCCTGATTTCATTTATCTTCTATTATGTCCTTCCCCTGGGACGATCATCGTGCACGCAAACATTTCTTTGCCCAGTTTGTGTGTGTGTGTGTGAAGTGTTTGCGTAACAACAGGTCATTGTTGATTTTGTTTTCTGACAATTATTTTAGAATTACATTTTTTTCCTAACTTCTTTTCCTCGTTTTTCATCTCGTTTTTTCTTTTAACGATGCTGTTAAATGGAATTGCTTTTGCATTATTTTTCTTACGTTTGCTTGTAAAACGGCTTTTTTGCATGTCGCAAACGTTTTTCTTTTAATCCTAGGAACTCCCTTGATTTTAGGTGGGAGTCGGCTTGTCAGTGGCCGTATGAGTAGATGTGTGGCCGCTTTGTTTGCTGATATTGTTGCACTTCAGCCGGAAGTAGCACTTTTGTTATAATTTTTTAGTTTAAATCGAATTGCCACCAAAAACAAAAAAGACCAGCAAACGAATAATCATTTTATTCGTTTTAATTTTTTAAAACAAGAGCATACGGGAGTTAAGTTCAAAAGTGTCTACACTTAAAAAAAAAAAGGAAATCAGCAAGTTTTAAATAAACTACGGGCTGAAACGTTAATCCTTCTTTTGATATATAAAATATTTCGATAGAATATTTTCACTTAGTTCACACTTTGCTGCACATATTTTCATATCTAATTCTTCCAAATTTGAAGGCCCGATGTTGAATGTGAACCACACCTAAAAGTCAAGTTCTTTTTTGCATTTTATTTAACATTTCCCAATTTCATACTACTAGCTCAATTTGAACTGTGGAAAGAGACGCAATCGAGCAACGCGTTAAAGTTATTTTATATCAAAATGCATTTCGTGCATTTCGTGATTTTTTCGGTCAATTTAACCGTTCAAAGTGTACAATCGGAAAAATCGTGCAAGAAATTGAGCAAACAGGGTCTATAGGAGATGTAAGAAATATTACTGTTGTTCGCGATAGTGGGGCTGAAGAGCTGCTCACCTCAACTCGTCACCCTGCCCAACAATTGCACTTCTCACGCTCGTCGTTGATGAACATTATGCATTAAGACTGGCATTTACACGCTTACAAGGTACAATTGACTCAAGAACTAAAGCTTTTTCATCATTCCAAGCGTCGTCAATTGTCAGAATGGTGGCAAGTTTTAGTGTCGATGATGACTTTTATCGGTTTATAACGAGCTTTCTCAGAGACTGGACGATATGAGTTGTTATAGATGGGGTCTCATCAAGCGAGTTCAAGATTAATTCAGAGGTACCACAAGGCTCCGTTCTCTCTCCTATCCAATTTCTTATTTTTCTCAACGACCTTCTCTATCAAACCCCCAACCCTATCCACACTTTCGCAGATAACAGCAGCATTTGCCATTCGCACTCTTTTAGGCTCAGCCTATCAGAGAGGCTAGATATGAATTATTTACTGAATAGTGATCTTCTATTAATTTCCGACTGGGCTCGTAAAAACATGTTCGCCTTTACCACTCGTGAGACCCAATGTTGCCTATTAGCACACAAACACATGGATGGTATAAATATTGAGGAATCTGTATACTGTGCGATGTTCGCTGGACTGAACACATTTTTCATGTCTCTAAAGAATCATTCAAGTCCATCGGGGGTTTGAAACGGTGTAAGGTGTATTTCACTCCATCCAATCTCCTTACTGTTTATTAGATGGCTGCACAGAATGTCCTAAAGAACACATCACACTACTATACAGTAGTGCCAAGCACTGTATTTGAGAACCATCTTTGAAGCAACACAAATAAGCTGTAGAACTTTTAAAAACAGAGCAAACACTTCACAGTTTTGAAACCCATACGATAGCGCATGACAGTATTTTAATTCTATTTCATAGCAAAAACCGAAAACAAAACGTCAGAATTAAGCAAATAAACGATGGCTCATAGCAAAACAAAACGAGTGCACTAAAACCTTTTCACTAACACGTTGACACATGAACAGGCTGTGTATATAATACTTGTGCACTAATACAAAGACACAAACTATGAACAACAACAACAAATTTATAGCCAAAACTGAAGTAGAGTATTACTTCCATGCTTGAAGTTCTACTTCAATTTTGTTCTATTTCAGATGGTTCAACTTGTATTTTGTTCTGCTTGTTTTAAATGCTTACAAGACGGTATTCGTTTATGTGCTTAGAACATTTCGGCGCTGAAGTGTTTGTTTTGAAATGTGAAAAAATACGATGGATAGCATTTGAAAGACATTTTTCTTGGGCTTGAGCAGCCCTCTAATCTTTATACCATCTATATCCGACCGAAATTGGAATACAACTCACATGTTTGGGCCGGTGCCCCAAAGTCTACATCGGCGCACTGTGCGTTACTCTGTTCTATCGTTACTACAATGGATTTTGCTCGACCGGATTAGGAACCTTGTTCCTGAAACTCACACATTTTTACGTAACACGCGTATATCGTTCAGAGCTCATCCATTTGTGGTCGATTACGCTGGAAATCGGGCTACGCATTATAGAGAGAATTCGTTTTTCAGCCGTACGCTTTGCCTGTGGAATAAGTTGACTGCAGACTTGTTTCCTGTCTGTTATAGCGTTGGAACGTTCAAGCCAAATGTTTACAATTACTACTCACTCTTTCCTCCTCCTCACAACCTATTTTCCTAGTTCTGGCCCCTACACTCCAAGATAAAAAAATGTTACGAGTATATATAAATGTAACTTTCAAAGTTGCCTAAACAATACTCAGTAGTCGAATCGACTAACATGACCTTTGTAACTAAAAACCAACAACTTCTAATGAAACAAGACTCAGTTGAAAGCACAGTACGATGACGAATATACTGATCAGTCAAACTAAGGAAAACAAGGTTAGTTTCATTTGCGAAACAGTTTTGTTACCAAATTTCTAACACTCCGTTAAAATCAAAGAAAATAGTTTCAGTGTGAAAAAATAAAATTATTTACATTGGAACTCATATGTGTGCGAGTGTTTGCAATTACAATAACTGTTTATGCTTGTAATCCTTTTATATTTGTATAACTTGTTTGCAATTGCAATAGTAATAGTAAACACTAGTAGTTGTTGCAACTTTTGCTAAAGTCCTTGGCAGCGGATGTCATTAAGTTTAATGCACTTCCTTCAGTGCTCGACACAAGTTTTTACATTTAATGTTGCCAAATGACAAACATTATGCAGAAATGTTCAACTTCAACTTTAACTCCGCAACACAAACACAAACAGTAGTGGGTGTCACACACCAACACTTGCAACCGCACTAACAAACACACAAACGCACACACCCATCTACAGCGACATTTTTATTTGTTGGCAGGAGCTCTTCTATGCATGTGTTTGTTTGTATTCTCTTTTCTACTTATAAATGCATAACTTTAGTTTTATACAGTCAGTTAGTAAAATGAGAATTGATATTTGTATTTTTCGTTTCAAGTTTTATATTTTTCTTCCTTTTTTTTCTTTTTGACAAACGAATTCAAAGTTACTTTTTTCATTTCGGTTTTTTTTTCATTTAACCTTTTTTGCTTTTTTTTTTGTTCTTTCGAGATGTGTTCGTTGGTCTCCGGTGGGTCGTTTGTTAAAACACATATTCCTGTCATATTCTACAATTGAATGAGCTGCTGCTGCCTTCTTTATTTTTATTTTTTCGGCGTCCTGTCCTGTCTTTCAACACTGGGACCACATTTTGAATTTATTTAATTTAATTTATATTGCCAATGACTTGTGGGAACTTATTACCCTGAACAATTAAAAATTTAACTTTCAGTTTGTACTTGTTACAAAAAGAATTGTTTTGAAATATTTTCAAAAGTAAATTAGATCACTTTTGGCGGAGTAAGAGACGTGTTGTATCATTAAAAAAGATTTTGTTATTAAATTCAAAGCTGAGAATAAATAATAGGGGAAACTCCAGGACTCTGACACTTGTCAGAAAGCTTAGCCTCTTGTCTAAGTATTGAGAGAAACAGCATTTAGTAAATAGAAGGATTTCTTCTTTTTGCTTCAAAACCAGAAGAATAAACTTCAGCCACAACAAAAACACTTGAATTGATTGAAGAGCACCATTTAAAGATTAGTATAATTTTTGTGTAGCGGAACAGGGAGTCAGGCAAGTAGATACCCCGCCATGATTCTTTCGTATGGAATATGATTGACTTGAAGCAATATTACAATATTAGATATTAGGTAGTAAGTTGTAATATATTTTTTTTTAAATTTAAATTTGCGCTGGGTATCCATTGGAATCGTTTTTAATGACGCCATTTCGAAGCACTGCAGAAGGATAACGAGAAAGACGTTTTAATAGTATTAATGCAAAAACGATATTGAACATAGAATAGGAGTTCTTTAAAGCAGAGAGTCAGGTTTTGCTAATTGTCGGTTTTGCAAACGGATATTGGTTTCATTTGGTGTCATGAAATCAAGTCGGTATTATTGTTTTCGAATGCAAGTAAAATCGATATTCAAATCAGCTGTTTTACATTTTGCTTATTTGTTTACCGTTTTTTATTCAACTTTTTGCTTAAACATTTTGTAAAATATGATATTTTCGCCTTAGTTTTGTAAAAACTAGTGTTTTTTATAACGCAAAATTAATTATAAAAAAGAGAAAATAAGTAGTGGGTAATTTGTTCATTGCGTTATTTAAATTTGTGTAATTTTGTGAAAATATAAGCTAAATTTATGAAAACTATAAGAACATTGATGCTCAAACTGTTAAATAATTAAATTTCTATTAGAGAAAAAAATGAGCAGTGCTATTGTTGCATATTCGGTGGTAGGAAGAGCGCACATAAAAGGTACGAAGATTGTTATAATTTACGTTTAATTGTTATAATTAACGTTCAGTCTTAAAGCAGCTATACAATTTAACAGGTTATTATCGTTTCTGTATGGTACCAGACGCAATAAAAGAACACCATTCATGTTGTAAGATCCCGCCATTGCTTCAATTTGTAGTTTTTTGAAATTTTTAGCTTCACAGTAAGCCTTTGCATTTGCAGGTCATTCAATCGGAATACCTGCAACACCTTCCACCGATTGCAGAATTCCACAAACACAAATAGAAAGTTGAAATTTACAAAACGGGACTCCACCAGTTGCTCTGAACTTGCTATTATTCTGCGCCAGCTTTCTCTTCCCGTCGCTATTTCATTCAGTCCAAACCTGCTAACATATATAAAATAAAACAATAGAATCGAGAATAGAATATAATATACTGTTTACATTTCATCTACCTTTTTCAATCCGCTAACAACATTACGATTTTAGCGATTTAGACAAACGTTCCCAAAGGAAATCTATTATTGGCTTGACGGGTTTAGTGAAGCATTTTGTTATTTCGGGCTATCGTTCCATAAACTCGATATATGAGCCTGAACACAATGTTTGCGGTACGATTTCCCGTTGCGGGAGAGAAAAATAAACATAATACGACGGAAGACGGCGACGGTAATACTTGTCATTGTTAGTTTATATTTTTATTAATTTATTTGTAAATATAAAATTATAGATGTTAAAAAATTGTTAGTTTGGTAGAAGCCACGTTTGATTTGTATGTGGAATTAGAAACTACGGCACATGCTAACAGGATATGGTGGGTAAGACGCGTTAATGCACCAATTGTCAATTATTTAAAAGATATGGCAACATCGAAGAGAGAAAGGCAGTAAAAAATTGAGAGAATGAGAAAGTCCGCAATGAAAATAAAATAATTCGTATGGAAAATGGCACCGCAATAAATTATCGTTATATTGTGTTCAGACTCTATATCGAGTTTTAGGTTGCGTTTTTATGCTTTCCCCTATTGAGGGTAAAAATATTATATAACATATTTTTAGCAATTTATCCACTTTAAAGTATTCACATTTTCGCAAAAATCTAACTGTTGAAGGTGAGCTAAAAGCTCAATAATACTTTATTTATTTCCAATAAAAAACCGACAGCAGTAAGCTGATTGGTCTACTTCCATTAAAAAAACCGATAACATTGTTTTCCGTGACACCTAAAACTGACACTTATTCTAATTCGAACAAAAACCGATATTAAATTTTTGGTTTGTACATTTGTACAAACCAAAAAAACCTTTCTTAAGTTTTTCATTAAGAAGGACCGATATTATTGAATTTCATGACAGCAAAGTATATTTTTTGACGGCTTCAAATCCAATTTCGATAAAACTGATGTCTATAACACCCCTGATAATCCCGAAAAAGCGACCGGAATGACGAATTGTACTCTTCAATTCACAAGCTAAGCAAACATTTCAAAACGAAATAGAATGAAGAAATGCATTTTTCATTAGACATAGAAGCAGAAGTTGGAGCAGTTATAAAAGCAAATAATGAAGAATCTGCGCAATAAATTAGTTATAATTTAATACGAAATATTCAAAGTTATAAAAATAGTTTACATAAAAAAAGAATAAAAAAACAGCATATTCATATTAAAAAAAATATGACGGTGTCTAAGGCCAGTAGCCATGGTCCGATTGGTTATTATTGGTTTATAATTTATATTTATTCGCTAATACTTTAAATAAGCAAATAAAAATATATGTATACATATATGTATATGGTCACAGACTTTTAAAACTAGAACAAACAAGAGTGTGGTATATTCGGCTGGGCCGAATCTAAAATACCCTTCACGATACTCACGTGTATGTATAGTATATTTCAAAATGTGAACTAAATATGCTCGGTTATATATGAACCGATATCGGAATCTTCCATTTTCCGTATTTTAGTAACCTTCTTTTATAACGAGAACTACTTTTCAGAAAAAAAAAAAAAAAAGTGTTAATAGAAAAATCAGATCAGGCTATATCTCGGGTATATATGAAATTTTCATTTTCCTATTTTTATTACCAGAACTGCTTTTAAGCAAAAAAAAATTGATTCAGTTCGCTTACGCGACATTTTCATGAAAACCCCGGTTATCTCGGGTATATATTGACCGATATCGGAAATTTTCATTTTCCATATTTATATAACCTTGTTTCGTAACCGGAACTGCTTTTGAGCACAAAAAAGTTGTTTAAGTTTGCTTACGCGGCATTTTCATGAAAAACCCGATTTGGGCTATATATATTTTTGCTGCGTTTTAGTCACCATGTGTGAAGTTTGAAGCAAAACAAACAATTTTCGTTGTTTAAATTTCCATACAAAATTGCAAAAAAAAAAAATGCTTTTTTCGGAATTTTGGATATATCTCAGCTATAACTGAACCGATATTACTGAATTTCAATAGCAAACCCATGAATCGATGGGGTAAAAGAATGGTGAAAAAAAAAGTTTCTAAGTCTAATGGTTTTCTCAGAAACGGTATTTCAACGGCGGACAGACGGACATCGTCTAATCGGCTTTTCCATTAATTCTGAATCAGAATATATATACTTTATAGGGTCGCAAAAAAAACTGTAGAAATTATAAATGGAATGACAAACTTATATACATCCTTAACATTTTTGTGAAGGGTATAAAAATATTGTTATGAATTTGTACCTGTTCTAATACACTGTGTCGTTGATCTACTCGCTGTAAATATGTACACACATATACCATAAACATAGAAACATAATGCACAAACAAAAGAACATTACTGACCAAAATAGCTCTAAATTCTAACGAGCTAATTCAGAAATACATTATAACACGGTGATATCCAACTTATAAGGAAAAATTGAAAAAAGTGTATTCATAAATAAGTGATAGCTTATTATACTGCTTATATCCTTCTTCGACATTCAAAGTTTTTATTGTGGCCTCTACCCAACTATAAAGCACCCCATACACGTTTCAACTCAGTTGGCAACTGAGTCGGTTGTTGTCCAAATCAAAGCCAAATGTGGCTTTGTCAGTTTGGCCCAAGGCAGCTTTATAAAGGTAGTGGCAGAATTACAATAAATGCAACACCAACAAACAGCAAAATGTATTTTGTTGGTAGAATTTACGAATAGTTTTCAAAATTTCAGGTAAATTTAATTTTTTACCCTTTAATCGTCATGCTTAATAATATTATTAAGTTTCAATAAAAAAAAATATGCTTTTTCAAAATTTTTCATACAAAATTGGTCAAAATATGTATTTTTCGTTGTTTCGAATATACTCGTATACCCTTCTTACAATGTTATAAGATCTGCAGAAAATAAGTTCTATCCAAGTAATATGATTTTTTCGGATGTTCCAGCAGAGTTTCCGCTGCCTTCGCATGAAAAAACTATGCAAGATTTATTCCAATATCTAATGGTATCATCTGATCCTATCAAAGAAATCGCATATACATATGTATATCGAAATTGGGAGCCGATTTGCGCAGAGTTTGTTTCTTTACTTTGTGAACCTGTATCGTGAAAAATTGTCATGAAAGATTATTTAAGTGATGACTACAGTGATTAAAAAAATGTTTACCAAATATACACTTAAAGTATTTTTAAAAATCCTAAATAGATTTTTTCTTGACTTTCTTTAAAGTAAATATTTTTGCTATTTTATACCGATAAAACGTTTGAGTTTTTGAATAAAATATGGATATTATTGCTTGTGTTTTTATATTTTTTATCACACAATGTTTATGCAAAGAAATACTTAACGAAGTAGACTCCACTTTCAAATTACATATTAATCAACGTAAAAAGTGCTACGGCCTAAGAAATGCCGCCTACATTTATACTGAATTAGTCTGTTTTGTATTCTGGTTTTGTACTGAATTACATATTTCTAAGTGCTTCCAAAGTGATATTAAATGCTCTTGCACGCCAGATCCAACTTTTCATACAACAAAACTGTGCATAAAACAAAACTGAACGTTTCAAAGAAGGTGGCAACATGGTAAACTTTATTAGCAAATAAGAACGTTATTCAAAGTAAACTTTCGTGATTTAGTAATTCACAATAAAAAAAAACTATAGGGCAATATTTAACGTACTTATTTGCAAACAAGTCGTACCTATAAACGAGACAACAATTCTGTTTTTTGGTTGAACCAAATTTTATTCAGTATTAAACACTGCACTTTGTCAAACTTTTTGCGAATATCAAAACTCAGCACTTTACTCTGAACAAATTGCGAACTGTAACAGACAGTGTGAATCCCACGAAATACATACTGATGGAAATGTTTAAAGCGCCGTTTTTTTTTGAAAAAAAATACGAAAAAATTGCCTCTTTAGCAGCGAATACTTTAAAAATTATACCATTGAGTTCAGCAACATATACTTTATGCTTATTACAAGTGTTTAGTAAAATATAAATAGGAAACCCCATATGAATCTATCACATTTTTTTCTTATTACTTAATTAAAAACTAAATTTAAGCCGAACTAGTAATAATTTACATTTAATTAACATTTCTGAACTCACAGCGCATATCAATTACAAAGTATTTAAAATAATTTCGCGCAAAACACTGAAGTAAAACAATGGCCGAATGAATGAAATAATAGCAGAAACAAAAAGAAGCATTTACTAGAACACGCCCTCATTAAGAGCAAATGCTTTAGACAAGACAAACATTTTACTGTTTTAAGACTGAGATGCTTGTTAAGAAGCAGTAAAAGAATCTGCTGAAATCGAGAATGAAAGAAGAAACGAAATGAGTAGAAATGCATGCAATACACGAGCAATTTTCTTATCAAAATATAATTACAGGATTCAATTTCCTTAAATTAATATTGATTTATTCTGTACTATATATTGTTTATGTTCGTACAGAAATGGAATGACTCGATGTTGTTAAGGAGAACAAGTATTAAGAAAATGTAGTTGTACGAGAATGTTTTGCAAGCCATTAAAAATGTAGAGAATTCAATTACTTTTGTAGCGTGTACACTTAATTGCCTATTAAGAATAAACACACACAGTCGTGATATTAGTTGTTGTATTTACAATATAATAGAAATTGTAACTGAAACACGGGCGATATTATACAGCATCGATGCCCTCATGGCGGTATTGGTCCTTCCAGCCACAAACGCACATCCACAAACAAACTTACTACAACAAAACATAAAACAGTTCATTTCCAGTTACATATTTAATGTATTCTCTTACAGTTATTTTCTTGTTGTACATTGGTGTTTGTGATGTTGTTGCGGTAGACTCTTGTTAACGCAGTTGGTGGGCTTAGTCACTTCTGTATGGTTATACATTATAAACAATGAAAAAGAGTTTGAATTTAAGAAGAATTTTTTAAGTTTGCTTTTCACTTGCAGCTGGTTTTTTAACAAAATCGAACAATATGTACATTTGCTCTAAGTTATTTACAGCTTTGTAAAATTATAGATGAAAGGAATTGAAGTTATATTTTAACGATATCGATTAATTTAAAATAGCAAACTGAAAGATGATTTACGGCCTGGCCCACGATGTCACTCGACATCGATCGCTTGCAAACCAAAAACAAATTTTGCTTATGTTTCAACATGCCTCATCAAGTTTTCCAATAATTTCAATTTTTTCTCCACGTTTTTGGAAATGATTTTTCACGTTTTGCATATTCTCAGAACTTACGATCAATACCACTGTTTATACGACCGAGCGATGTCGAATGACATCGTGGGTCAGACAGTTAAATTTGTTATTGTCATACTAAGCATTCCTTCTAGGAGCAGGTTTCGCCTTTTCGTACACCAAACCAGGCCACTATGCTTTCTGTGGCGTAGACGGGAAAGAGTCCCTCATTTTGCGTATGTTGTGTTGAATTTTTTACGGATGCTTTAAGCAACGAAGATTGCTCCGAAATTGCTAAACGATGAAAACATTGAAGCAGGAATAAAATGATTTTTGATAATCGTCGAATCACTATCAGGGAGGTTGCTGATGATGCTGGCATATCGTTTGGCTCATGCCAAGCAATGTTTACGGTTGTTTTAACCATAAAACGTGCCGTGGTCGAGTAACCCCAAAATTGATTTTGTGGCACTGGCCCAAACATGAGAGTTGTATTCCATTTTTGGTCGATTATAGGTGGTATAAATAGTATGGAGGTCGGATGGAGTGAAGTACATCTTACACCGTTTCAAAAACCCGAGGCACTTGAATGCTTCTTTAGAGACATGAAAAATGTATTCAGTACAGCGAACATCATACTGCATCCTCATTCCAAGAACATCAAGAGCTTCCGATTCCTCGATATTTATACCATCCATGAGTACAGATAGAGCAGCATCAGCGGTCGTTTGTTTGTGTGTTAATAAACAACATTGGGTCTTACGAGCGTTAAAGGCAACCTTGTTTTCCCGACCCCATTCGGAGGTTAATAGAAGATCACTGTTCAGTGAGTCGTTCATATTTTGTCTCTTGGCAACGATCTTGGATAGGCTAGGCCTATAACTGAAAGAGTACGCATGGCAAATGCTGCTGTCATCTGGGAAAGAGAGGATAGGGTTGCAAGTTTGGTATAGCAGGTCATTTAGGCAAATAAGGAATAGGGTAGGAGAAAGAACGGAGCCTTGCGGTATCCCTGAATTAATCTTGAACTCGTTTGATGAGAACCCATCTATTACAACTCGTATAGTGCTCGATACAAACCGAGAGAAGTCATCACCAAAAGCAATAATTTTTGCCTGCAATGCAGCATGCTACACTCTCTCAAACGCTTTGGCGATATCTTGAGCCACAACTTTACTTTCACCGAAATGGTGGATTGAGTGGCACCATTTCTCAGAGAGATATGCCAAAAGATCACCAGTAGATTGGCCCGTACAAAATCAGTATTGTCGACCACAAAGTAATTTATGCAACTCCAGATACCTCACAAGGTAGTAGTTAACTATACGTTCCATTACTTTGGAAAACGCAGAGCAGATTGCAATTGGGCGTTAGTTTTCGGGATTATATGCCTCACCCTTTTTGGGAACTGGTGTTACATTGGCAACCTTCCAGCAATATGGGAACTCACCAACATGGTAGATAATGCCGAAGAGGCCTGCCAATAGATGCATAAGCGTGGAAGAACACTGCTTCAAGACCAGTGCTGGGATGTCATCCAGTCCAGTAGTTTTATTTATATCGAGGTCGGACAAAACCCTTTTAACTGCTCGCGCCCGGAAGAGTATATTTGGCATAGTTACAGATACTCTTTCGAACTCGGGAAGTGGTTGACTGCTTTCCGGCAAGTAGGAATTGCTTGCAAAAATTTTAGCCATCAGGTTAGCTTTACTACCTTGAAGCTATGTTCCGTTTGCACGAAGCAATTCGGCAGAAACGCACAGATTTGTGGAAAATACGATGCACCATGATAACGCACCAGCTCACACATCGATGCTTGTGCGCGAGTTTTTGGCCAAAAACAAAACTGTTGTCATGCCTCAACCGCCGTATTCACACCGGACTTGGTCTCAGCTGATTTTTTCCTCTTCCCAAAAGTGAAGACACCGGTGAAATGAAAACGTTTTGCTACTATTGAGGAGATAAAATAAAAATCGAAACAGGAGCTGTTGGCGATACCAAAACTCACGGGACTACTTTGAAGTGGACAAGATAGTATCGATGAATAAATAATAGCTTTTTGAAAAAATTTAAAATAACGGTTATTTTTGATCAGACCTTGTATATACAACAGCCGCCATCTTAAACGCAAGCGTCGCTATGTCATTTTTTCGTAAACGCAATATTTTAAACCTTGACATTGTATGGCGTTCTCAAAGAGATCTGTTTCATAGCTGATATGAAAATAAACACAAAGAACATTTTATTTCAATTAGCAGGGCTTTTTATAAAGAATGCATTTGATTTGTAATATTATAAATTATCAGTGTTGCTTTCAGGTCTGATTTTAAAGTTTATTAAGGTGGTCTATTTCAAGTTTAATAATATTCACCATATGGAAAAGTAAATATGTACTCGTGTATCGTGGCTAGTTGGTTTTATAAATTAAGTCCATCATTAAAATGATCGATTTGATAAATTTTCCAGCTTGTTTATGTTTCCACTAAAAATGAAATTAAGTGTCATATTTTTACTCTCCTTAAATGATTTACCTTTCTTCAAATAGAATATGTGTGCCAAATGAACACTCAATTAACCCACTATTATGTAGATTTTATGTTATTTATATTGTCGACTAAGTGCAAGACGTATATAATATATTAAAATGGAATAAATGCATTGTCATAATAAAACTTAAAACAACCTTGTGAAAATACATACATTTTGAGGGATAGTATGCCAAGAACCATTTCCAGAGTTTATTGTACCACTACTCACTTTTAAGAGAAATTAATATTTTTGAAGTTGACTCACCTGAAAAGAAAAAAAAAATTAAAACAAATTTTGTAAAATGTGCGAAAGAATATATGTATAAACTGTATTCAGACTTTTGTGTATTTGTGATTGCGAATTTATGCAATTATAAATATATAATACTAATTGTGAATCATTTTCTTAAGTTTAGTTTCACTATTAAGAGATTTATGTTCTACTGTAGTTTTTGCCAGAAATAAATATGTCTAAAAAATTTTTAGAAAATAGTTGTGGACTATTTCATGGGAAGAGATTATATTCAGTAAAGATATGAAATATTGGGTGCATACTTTAACATATTTAATACAAGTCTCTTTAGATATGGAACAGTCACGACCAGGAGGAAGGTGTTTTAGATGAACTCGCATTAAAATCATTATAACGTTTTCATTATTGCATTTTTTGTTGGATTTATTCCGTTTTATTAGTTTTCTATTTTTGATTTTCCGAAATTTAATTTTTGTTCATCTTTCAAACCATTTATTGAGAGCCAAGTGCATTGAATACGTGACCACAGGCGGTTTTCCAGTATCGCATTTCTGTATTTCTCGCATCGAGAAATTTTTCACATGAAACAAGGGAATTGAAAGAAACCCGATGTGAATTGAAACAAAAAATCATTTCTCACATACAAGTGTTTCTACAATTCTTTTTTGTGAAAACTATGTGTCAATTGATCTTTTCGACATTAATTATTAGAAAGTTGGGAGTAAATGTAGCTGTCAAAATATTTCCCACATAAAAACGGTGCGGAATCCTATATTTCAACAAAGGAAAGTGATAAAATGGATCGAAAAATGCAAAATAGGTAAGTTATTTACATATAAATTATTTAACAAATAATATTTATAACTTTTTTAAAGAAAACCGGAAAAATTATACAATAAATTGTAAAAGCTGATGGAAAAGATATCCATAGGCTTGTGGTTTGCCGAACTTTCAAAGAAAGATGAAAAGAAAAAAATGCAAGAAGATGAAAAGGGCACTGATCTCAAATCAGTTGCCTTCTTTAAGCAAGGTCTTTGTATCAGGGTAAGCAAATGCAAATTTTCTTAACGTGGAAAAACGTTCGATTTATGTGGGCATGAGTGGTGATACTGAAGATGACGGGAAACTGGGATGGTGATAAGTAAAATGGTAGACAAAATCCATGCAGCTGTAAAGAAAATACCTATAACAGATATTGTAAGTCGATTTCTAATTATTTTGATCACTTTTCAGTTCAACTTATGCTCATTTCATTTTTATTTTAAAGATTTGCAAATACTTCATCGAAGCTATGGAAAATTATAAATATTTTTACTGCGTTTTATTAGGTTTTACTGAATTGTGTTCGTTCATCCAAAATGCAGTAGATTTCTTGCAATACTCTTTAGTAAATTTAACAAACAAAAGAAAGTAACCGAAACATATTTAAAAAAGTTAAGAAAAATGTAAAAGCAAATCACTGATCTTAAAAATTAGTTTTGCAAACTCTTTAAAATACTATAATGAAAACCAAAAGAAAATTTGTTTATTTATCTTTATAAATTTATTTTATTTATTTATTTACAGTTTAGTAAGTACATTAATGTAAATACTAAATAATATCAAAAGCTATAGCGACTAGGCCTTAAGCTTAACTAAGTTATGAATATTCATTTTAAACTTAAATATATTTGGATATATAAGTACATTGTATATTATCGTATAATGTATAATTCAATTACATAAATACATAACTATTGTAAGTACTTGTAGCATAAATATATATACTTTTTTTATACTTCGTTATATAGTTTGCTCATTTTAAGGAATTGCAAAATTTGTCTGATTGATTGATCAGATGGTGTTGCTAGAAGAGTTAGAGGGCTCTTGTTTAAAAATATGTTTGTTCTGTATTGTTGGAATTTATGGCAGTGTAACAGTATATGAGATATGGTGAGGGGACTAATATTGTCACAGTCACAGATAGGAGGATTTACTTTTTCCATTATATGCTTTTGGGTAATTGAAGTATGACCTAATCGGAGTCTTATAAATTTTGACATATCCCGGCGATTAATATTATTGACTTTAGTTACCCATGTGACAATATTATTCTTTTTGATATTCATTGCCTTATACCAGCCGTTTGTTTCCCTCCATATTACATTTAGAATGTGCTTGGAAGTTTCTCTCTTCGCGTTTTCTTTCAAGTCTGAAAGATGTCTGTTGACGGTTCCTATTAATGGAGTATTAGTTGCTTGTTTGGCAGTGTAGTCCGCGAACTCATTACTCATTTATACCAGAATGCCCGGGTATCCAAATGATGACATATTTTGGAAAATGTTCAATAAGAGAATTTCTTATACTGTTTGCATAGAAGTTGTTGTTATTGATGTTGGCAATAGCTTGTATTGATGATAATGAGTCGGTACAAATAGCGTATTCCCCTCGTTTTGCACAGATATTAATAGCTTTGTAAATAGCTATTATTTCTGCAGAAAATATTGAACTGTAACTAGGAAGTACGGAGGTAAAAATCACTCTGTCTTCTGAAGTAACCGCATAAGATACAGTTTCATTTGTTTTAGACCCGTCCGTATATATAAAAGTTCTATTGTTATACTTTTCCTTAAGTTCATGAAACAATAAATTATATTATTGCAACGAAGTATATTCTTTCATATACATTGACAGTGAAGAATCTATGCACACTGGATTTAATCTCAAAGTGGGAAGAGTTGGTTTGCATGGTTTGAGTATTCTATTTGGAAGATTGTGCTTTAACATTATTTTCGTTGCTCTGTGAAGAGCAGATTTAATTTTGGGAATTTTCTTACTTTTAATGCAACTTACTATGTTTTTTTCCAATGGACTACTATAACTATTCATTATTGATTTGCTGAGTTTATGCAGCTCAAGTTCATAAAAATGTTCTATATTAGGCATGTTAGCTTCAAACATGATGTTGCCAATGGGAGTTGTTCTAAATGCACTCAGCGCACATCGAATGCTCGCATTGATAATGATTTTAATTTTCTTTAAAATACTTTTAGGGGCATTACCATAAAGAAATAACCCGTATCTGATTTTCGATATGATTAACGAGTTAATGATTTGTAGAAGAATAACAGTATCGCAGTTGTACTTTAAAGATGATAGACATTTAACTATATTCAAGCGCATTGCTATCCCTTCAATTATTTTTTTGATATGATCATCCCAGCGGAGTTTTCTATTAAAAATGACACCTAGTATTCTAAGTTTGTGTGTTTGTGTGAGTGTAATATTACCAGCAGAAATATTGGGAGAACAATTGTGTTTCCTACAAATATGTAAATATTTGCATTTATGATTTGATAAGACAGCTCCTGATTCTTCACCCCATTTGAGAATGTCTTGAATTAGCTTATTTAAATTTATGTTAGGATTTTTTCTTTTATTTAATTTAATTATTAAATGGAAATCGTCCGCATAAGCACAATAACTTATGTTTTTGTGCATCGATATTATATTACAAAGCTTGTTGAAAGCAATGAGGAAAATGACAACAGACAACGGTGAACCTTGCGGAACTCCATTGTGTAGATTATATGGTTGTGAAAAATGTTTTCCTACGCGAACAAAAACTTTTCTATTTTGCATGAAATTAATAACATAGTTTATAATTTTGGGTCCAAACTTCCATGTAACTAACTGCTCAACAACAGAATGTATTCCCACCTTATCATACGCTTTTTCAAAGTCCAGAGAAATAAGTGTGATGTGACTTTTCGAGTTTAAACTGTTTGCAGACATGTGTTCAATAAAAATTAGTGGGTCGGCTATCGATTTTCCTTTAATAAAGCCATATTGATTTTTATTTAAGAGATTTTTGGTGGTTATGAACCACCATATTCTGTTTGCTATAATTCTGTCCAAAATTTTTGCGACACATGAATTGAGTGAAATAGGCCGGTATGATTCGGTAACAGTTTTGTCACTGTTTGGCTTTAAAACTGGAATAATTACCGATGTCTTGTATTGTTGGGGGATATAGGTGTCAAATATGCTGTTGAATAAGTTCAGAATTCGTTTCTTAACTACATTAGGGGATTTTTTAATCATGGCGTATGAAATTCTATCTAAGCCTGGCGATTTGCCTTTGAGTCTACTTAATGTAGATAAAAATTCCATGTTGGTGATGTGTTGTTCAATTTTATTAGCTTCCTTATTCGGATTAATGTAACGTAACATATCCGTAAAAGCTGATTTAGAGTCTTGAAACTTTCTTGGGAACCTTTCGTTTGCTGAGTTACACGACCAGAAACGCCCTAACTCATCTGCAATTTCCGAAGGAGCAGTAAGTTTAACATGGGGGAAATTATTGCTTTCAATACAATGTATATTAACGGAATTTTTATATCCACAGAATCTTTTAATGTTGTTCCATATTTTTTTCGTGGGTGTATTTGAATTTATTTCGGAAGTAAAACTGTACAGAGATTTTCTTTTAGCTTCTTTAATTTCTCTTTTTAACTTTGCATTTGCCTTTTTGTATCTTATTTTGTTATCATTGTTAATATTATTTCTAAAAATATACCATTCTTTTCTTTTTTTAAGTGCGCCAGATGTTGGTTCCACCAAGGGACTGATATGGACTTATAAGATTGTTTTGATTGTGGTATCCACTTGTTGGCTGATTCTATAATAATTTTTTTCAAATTGGTAGCTTCCTTATTTGTATTTGTGTGTATTTGCCTCGTAGAATCAAGATATTTACAATTTTCGCTGAAGCATTCCCAATTACCTTTATCTATTATGAAGTGGGGCTTAGTAGAACGATTTGACTCATACTGGTTTTTGAATAAGGATATGATAATTGGAAAGTGGTCGCTTCCATACAAATCTTGTTCTATGTTCCATTCGCAGTGTACAAATAACTCTGGGGAACAGAATGACAAATCTACATGTGTTAAGGTATCCCGCGTAGAGAAATGTGTTGGAGATTTATCATTAAGTAATACTAAATTATTACTTGTTATAAACCTTTGTATAATTAGCCCCCTTTTGTTGTTTCTACTGGAACCCCAATTTTGGTGCCAGCTATTGAAGTCTCCTGTTATTAGAGTAGGTGCGCTAAAATTTCCTAAAACATTTTGGATGCTATTGTAACTAAACCGAACATTCGGAGAAATATAAGTTGATATAATATTAAATTTAATTTTGGAATGTATTTCCAAACCTATCACTTCCAAGTCATTATTTAGTTGCAACTGTTTATGATGGATAGAATTGTGTATCAATAATGAAGTACCACCATATGAGTTCGTAATATTGTTGTTGTATAAAGTAAAATTGTTTGGAACCGGAATATTGTTAGTATTTATTATATGTGATTCTTGAATTGAAATGTTTTTAATGTTATATTTTTTTATCAGAACTTGCAATTCATTAAAATTTACAGTATAACCTCTCATATTCCATTGTAAAATATTCAACGCCAACATGAAGCAATATAACTACGGGAGTTTTCTAATTTATTAATATATACATACACATTTGAATTGCAAAATATAAATGCTATAAATACTTAACTTAACTCTGTCAACTGAGTCACCAGCAAACGCGCGTCACGGCCAATGCCACAGTATGGTAAACTGATGTCCACCACTTTCGGGCTAACAGCCGAAAACAGCACGTTCGCCAATATCACTCAGTTGACAGAGTGTTTACTGTGATTTTACATTTTATAATTACTCATTATCTTGTGACATAGATTCTGTTGATTCGATGTCGTCTGCTTTGGATGTTGGTTTTTGTTGTTTTCTTAGATTTCCAATTTTTTTATTATTTTTCCTTTTTAACGCTTGTTTTTCTCTGTTTGATGCATTTTTAGGTAGTATTATAATTTTTTTTGTTTTTGGTGAAAGAGATTTATTATTCGAGCACGAGGGATTATCATTATCACTGTATTCCACTATTTCTCTTTGGGTTACATTAAGAGTGTTTGTTTTACTAATTTTTATAGGTGATGACGTATTGTTTGTTGCTGCTATTGTTGTGGATCTAACTACTGCAGAGAATATCGGTTGTCCATTATGGTGCCGTTCTTTATATATTTCTATAGCTTTTTTTCTGTCTACTTTTTGCAAAGAGATTATGGTTTGGACTTCTTTTTCTCTTAAAAATATTGGGCAATTTTTATCGAGTGCGTTATGTTTGTTATCTTCGAAATTATTGTTGGTGCAGTTTACACACATAATTGGGTTATAGCATATTTCATCATCTTCTTCAAAGTGATACTCAAGAGCGCAGTTTGGACATATTTTATTGTTCGTGCATGAGTTGGCTGAATGACCGAACCGTAGACACTTACGACATCTTAGTGGATAAGGGATATACGGACGCAATTTAACTCTTTCATAACCTATGTTTATGTACTCTGGTAAATTAAGAGTGGCTAGCGTTAAAATTAAGAGTCCAGTTTCAACTAGATCTTTTCCCGCTTTTTTTTTAGTATTTTCTTAACTTCAAACACGTTTTGATTTTTAAGTTCATCAAGTATTTCTTTTTCGTCCATTCCTCGTAGGTCATTAGAATAAATAACTCCCTTCGAGAAATTGAGATTGGTATGTTCGTTTACCTCAACTTTAATGGTTGGGGATAGGGACGTTAACGTAATTAGTTTTGTTGCTTGAAAGTGGGTTTTGGTTTTTATTAAAATGTTACCATCCCGTATTTTCTTGCACAATTCAACTTCACTTCCACATATATTGTCGATGACCTTTTTTATAAGGAATGGGGAAACATTTGACAATGTGTCACTATTTTCTTTCACCTGAGTCTTGTCATTTGTGTTGTGTTTTATTCTTTTTATAACCAAATATTTGGGGCCATTCGTAGGTATTTTTAATGTTTTGCTGTTATCTGTAGTGAACAATGGTTGATTCCGTGGAATCAACCGTTCCGGGGGATCCCCCATCCGACCCAACTTATTAATTTTAGCTCGCTGTTGAAATATTTGTACTTTACTTTAATATATTATCAAGCAGTTAGTAATATTAAGTAAAGTTAATGAATTCTAGAGATTTTGTTATTATGCTTTTATATTTCTTTATCTCTTTTTTTACGACCGAGGGTTTTTATTGTCTCTCTTTTCTATTTGTTTTCTTATTTCTCTACTCAACAGATTGCACGTTTGATCTTGTTCGCAGACAAATTGAAACAGATCTTTATAAATTTATTTTAATAAAATACTACAACAATATTATTATTATTATTGTTATTAAATAAATAAATATATAATTTTTTAGATACAATTCTAGAAAAAACGTTGGTTCTTTATTAAAGTTTTTTGCTGTTTTTATTATCAGTTAAGTTTGAAAAATAAAACGTAAACATAATTATTAATATGATTCGCCTGCCAAATCAAAACTTCATTTATTTGCCGCCCGATCGATGAAAGTTAGCATTGTGTTCACTCTCCTTTAGAGCTTTTTTTAATTTTTGTAAATTAGGTTTTTTCTTTCTGTTTCTTAATTTTTGTTCAAAAGAATTTTGTTGTTGTATTTTTTCGTCCTACAAATATTTAAAACGTACATATGTATTCGTAGGTATATTAAACAAGCAAAACTTTACTGTTGTGTATGGTTTACACCATTACTTATGTAGGTATGCAAATTGCATACAAATATTAAAGAACTATGGTAACATTAAGTGTACACATGTACATATGTAAAGTAAATTAAAATTTTGTATTTTCTTATTTCAGTGCTTTAAATTCTACAATCCAATTCAATTCTGTTTTCCAGCTGCAATTGGCCTGTATGCACTTTTAATTCCTTCATCTTATCATACGATTTTAATAAATCTTCCGTAGTAAAAGTTCATTTCTGGAGGCTTTACTCATTAAATCGTGTGTTTTATTTAATTTTGCAGATATTTGCGGTTTGGACGCATATATTGTCTCATTCTAAGAATAGAGGCATTTCTACTTATTTCTATTAGGGTTGGGACTCGCTTTATTTAAATCCTGCGATCTGTTCGTTGCTCCCATAACAATAACAGTTGTTTCATCATTCCATCCCATAGCATCATAAATTGCGTTTTCCTCATAACAGTTGCCTCATGGTCATTTGAAATGCGGCTTCTTAAAAATAAATCAATACTATATTTGCTTGTATTTTTAAAGCCAGTGAGAACAAGGTCGATGCAAGTTTTTCAGCCTCTCCGTAACAATTATCTGTAAGAATTGAAACGCCCAAATTCATAAAGCGCATTCCGGCTGTCGCTTTTGCAATCAAAGTTTTTCCACAACCAGGTGGGCTATGAAGAATTACTACTTTAGGAGCATGCCAACCTTTTGACTTGCACTATACTATCCAATTGGAGCTACAATGTGTGAAGCAATCATTAACTCATAGTCCTTATAGCCCAGAATACCAAACTAACAATTTCAAACAACACTATTTTATATTTAAAGTCTGATCCTATTTTAGCTACCTTAGAAATTTAGAGAAGCGGTTGAGTTCTAACAATAATAAAAATTAATGAAAAATCAAGCGTCATGTTCTCGCTGCGGAGAGGAGATTGCAATCCAGTAACACTAAATAAATAATACCACCGCTTGGTGCCCATCTTGACCATTCTTTTACTTAGCGAAAACATATTAAAGCAAAAAGACTTTATATGCAAATAAAAGCTTCAAAGTTTCCATGTCTAATCATCGAACATTTAAAGTTGAGTCTCCACTAAAAAATTCTATTCTATAAAGCAATTTTAAAACTAAACCGGGCATACAGCATAGAATTATGGGGAATAGCATCATCGATCAAATACTAATAACACAGTAAAAATACCTTAGAACTGTGATTGCATATGCAATTGATATATGGGTTATTCTACGTTAAGAGGCTATCTGATATTAATCAGGCATGGTGGCTTGGTAAAAATATTTAAAAAAAATTGTTTTTTTCATTATAATCGTATTTAATCAGTTAGCTTGAATGCATGTTTAATAATGGCCAGTCACGTAATGTATTTGTGCCGGTATTTTAAGTGGCCAGGGGAGATATTCTATGCAGGGTAAAGACATGAAAGCCAAACAAAGATACATTTTTTTACAGGGGAAAGGTAAATTGAAAACAAACCTCATTTTTGTAAGAAAATTGCCTTATTTACACAACTATGACTTAAAACTAAAGCAAAACTTAAAAAAAAGTATATCCATACACACAGACATAAGTGTACTATTCTAAAGCATCTATCGAAAAGTGATAAAAGCAGTTACATAAAATAATGTAGTACACAAAATATAATATATAGAATCCGTTATCCTGCATTTCAAAGGCACACTCTCATCTATTACAATAAGTCTGCTCTAAGGTATAAAGTAACTCTTACACCCTGCTACACGAACTATTTAAATTTCACAAGCTAAAAACGAATACTTGGATTTTAGTAATAATTTGATTAGCACGATCTTTTCAGAACGTTAATATAGCGAAGAAAGAAAGAAAGAACAGGACTACCTTCTATTATTGTATAATACTACATTCATATATGTAAGTGGTATAAAACTAACTTAAAACAAAATTCATATTAAATAAGGCATATGTTACATTTTTAAATGTTAAAACACGTATAACGGGTATGAGTACTTAATATGTATATAACTATTATATAGTGCATATGTGTTGGTTTAACGTAAAATAATATATAATTTTTTTTTTTTCGCCTGAAGAAGCTATCCGAAGGAGAGCGAAATATTGCCAGATAATAAAATAATGAAAAAAAAACCAAAAACTATAAAATAAGAAGATACCTTCTTAAGCTCAAGAAATCATATAATATTAAAAAACAAAGGGCCGAAATAAAGGAATAAGAATGTAAAGTAATAAACGTGAAATACTCGGAAAGAAGTAATATCTCACTTCGTTATCTGCCCTGGACGCAAGATCCCTAGCCTGGCATTCGATGTAGCAGCCGAAATAAGGCTAGGGAGAGAGGTTAACTTACACAGTGAATTATACTGAAATTAAAATAAATAGAGTTTACGCATTTTAGCGGCATTTTAAAACGATCGAAAAATTTGCAGGGGAGGAGACTTAAAATACGAGAGACAAAAACTATGTTATTTTTTTTACTAGAATACAAAAAAAGTAGTTTTAAAATTTATTCAAACGACTATCACTGTTAAATTAGATTTTTGATTTGTATGTCGGGTTTTAGTTCAAGTTTTTCCTTTCTCAAGTTTTTTTTAAGAAGGATTTTTTACAATACAAATTTGCTGTGATCAATAACTTTTGATTGAAGAAGACAAGAAAAATACTAATCAAATCTTTAACTGGGGGACAACTAGCTGTTTCGTAGCCGCTACACTACTCATCAGCACCCACTGGGATGTGAACTCGGGTCATGACGTATCATGATCTACTGCTTTAACCACTAAGCCACCGAGCATTTAATTATTTTCTATCTATATTCATCTCATATTGAATCACATATGCATTTTGTTAATTGCCCACATTGTTTGTACAGCGTTTGCTGTCTCAGAACTAGCGGTATTTATTTTATTTATTAACATACATATTTTTGTATTTTAATATTCTCCGGACCCAGAGATGTAAATATTAATTTGTTAAATTTTTGTTGAACTTTTATAATTTTTTTAAATTAAAAATTGTTTGGTTTGTACATATGTACAACAGGTTTTTAGTTCAAGTTTTTCCTTTCTTAATTTTTTTCTTAAGAAGGATTTTTTTTTTATTTACAATACAAATTTGCTGTGATCAATAATTATTGATTGAAGAAGACAAGAAAAATAATAATCAAATCTTTTAGCTGGGGGACAACTAGCTGTTTCGTAGTCGCTACACTACTCATCAGCACCCATTGGGATTTGAACTCGGGTCATGACGTATAATGATCTGCTGCTTTAACCACTCAGCCGCCGAGCATTTAATTATTATCTATCTATTACTACGTTTATACACATCCTATTCACAAATAAAAACTATATAGCTATTTGCAAACTCACTGTTTATGCGCCAATTTGTATATGGAAAAGATTTATTCTTTTGGTATGGCATATGTTCAAAATATAAATAATTGGCAGCATTGTTAGTTTAAAATGCATTTTGATTACTGAAATTAGAACAGAACAATAAACAAATTAAATGTTTTTTGTAATTCAATTAAAGCGGAGATTATTAAAACTGAAAAATTTTGAATATTAGCTTTTACTATATTTCATGTGTGCCACATCGACGAAATCTTTGAAATTGTGAAATAAAGTGGCAACTTTTTATGTCTTATTTGCAAATAAGCTTTTAATCAGTAATTGTTTTCGTGAGTTAGCTAATAGCAAATACAAATTTTATTTACTGTTTATGCGGCAATTTTTGTTATTTACAATATTTTTATTCGCAAATAACCTGCACGTATAAACGTAGTATATATTCATCTTATATTGAATCACATATGCATTTTTCTAATTGTCCACATTGTGTGTACAACGCTTGCTGTCTCTGAACAAGCGGTATTTTTTTTTTATTTAATTATTAACATACATTTTTATATATTAATATTTCTCCGTACCCAGAGGAAAGCAGCTGAGGTGCCTCAGCTGCTTTCTTGTATTCTGAGGATGAGTAAAATGAAATACAAAATTTTCACACATTTTATTTGCATAAATTAAATGAACAATATCTAAAAATTTAATAATTTTATTTGTTTATTTTTCTTTATTTACAAATTTTTTTTTTTATATTTCTTTAATAGGATGCTTTAGTTTAACAACCATCTTTTATATCATGATTCATTTGTCGAAAATTTTAGACGGTAACATAACAGAGTAAATTTTACAGCTAATATGAGAGCTGTCCTTTTTCGTCTACGCCAAAATCAATAAGGGTGAATATTTCCAAAAGAATGTAAGAACAGGTTGTTTACACTGATTACATAAAAGTAACTTAATTTAAATTTTTCTTATAGTAGGCTGGGAAAGCGTTTCTCTTGATAACTAAGGCTGGGCATTCGCAGAGGAGGTGAAAGGTCATCTCTTTCCTTTCCCTGCAAATGCGACAATATTCTTTAAGCGATTGTTCACGCCAACATCCAAGATTACCTAACGCCCTATGTCCAATCAATTCTGCATTTCTATTGCAGGATATAAGTTGCACAGTATGTTTTTCTTTAAAGTTATTTCACAATAGCGTGGTCAATTTACATGTGTTCAGTTTACATAATCTAGATGTACCCCTTTAAACGAGAATTTGAGCATACTACTCTTAATAAACCTAGCCCGAACTCTGACTGATTCCGCTTTGAATACTCTCTAAAGTAGATCGTGTCTGACTAACTCACCTACAACATAATGGAACCAAAGTGGGCTTGCCTTTCGATGGTTGGCAGCCTATTAAACCAAACTCATATGTCATTTCATTATAGTGCAATCTTACAGATATAGGAAAAATAAGTTCTCTGTTTTATGCAAATAATCACTCACATTGTGAATATAAAGTGAAAAGTTGGTGCCTGTAAAGTTTTCATTCCCCCTCACGTGAAGTATCGTTAAATTCACATGAAATGTTTGTTCCCTTTGAAGAATAGAGTGAAACTATCATTGCTTACTGAATGACAAAATAAATAAGAAGTTTATAATTTTAACAAATAAACAGCATTAAAGTGAAGTTCTAAGTTAAAAAATGTTTGGAATTGGAATATTTTTGCAATTGAAGAAGAAGAAGAGGTTAAAATAAATAGACTTGTGAGCAGAGTATTGCGAGATGCATCAAATTCATTACAGTTGCCTAATTCTTTGTAAATAATTTACATATGTATATACATATATTTTTGAAATATGTTTAACTTAAAAAATTTTTTGTTTCAAATTTATTCAGCATTACAGCGTTTATATAGGAGGGCCAGAACTATTTCAGTCCATTTTCAAAGAGTTCCAAAATTATGCTACCACTTTTTTTGAAAGCTTAACAAAGCCACAGGATATCACTCTGTTGCTCTGCATTTTATTCAACATCATTTCGCTCCGGACTGTTTTTATTACTCTTGCCCTGGAGAAAAGATGTATTGTTATTAACCAATTTTAATATTAAAATCCAAGAACTTACATGTTTTTTTATTGGTTCGCCGTCAAAAACTAGTCATTCACGATAAGGGGAATTTCGTTTTTAACTTCAGAGCTGTTACTCACGATTGAATGATCAGAAAATTCTCAGGAAAAAGTCATTTACGATTGCAATTGAGTGAAAAATAAAAACCTTTGTAGGGAAAAATTGTTCATAATAGGGGTGAATATAATTAAATGGAAATTGTTTAAGTGACTTATCATAAGGAAGCAGTTTGAGCTCGCAAAACAACGGTTGAGAAATTTGAGTGAAGGCACTGTCATCGGTATAGGCTGCGTATCACCTGGCATTATCTTAAAATCATAGATGTAAAGATTATCACGTTAATGGAGATAGTCTTTAACCTCTTTTAACTTCTTTTATATTTCTAGCTAGAAGCTCATTTATTAATTTTATTCAACGCAATGGACATAACCATTTTTAATTTAAATATCAAGCTTTTATACCAGAGTGGAATGCTTCCTTTATATCGAATTTTAATGACTCAAATCCAGTAACGCTCGTTTAATTTTGCTTTATTACATTAAAAATAGTCTAACTGATCACTGATGGAATTCTCCAAATCCATACTGATGGCAATGGTCAAGAGACATTGTAAGTTTTTTGTTATTAGTAAAAAATAAAAAAGCAAAACAGAGACGAGATATGCCTTTTAAGTCACTCAGTCAATCGGCCAAGGTATACTCTTGTGGATTCCAAGAAATCAACAAATTTAACCGATTGTCCAGCGACATCTATTTCTATTTTGGAAATCAGTCAAGGTTTATTTCTTATTAGAAAGTAAGATGATTTACTTAATGTGCTCCTCTACTTAATGACTCGTGGATGCCTTTCAACCACCAACCCGAAAAATTCACTGACGACGTGAGCGTACTTCCCTATTTAAACATATTATAAAGTTAATATTTCTTCCATTAGAAACATAGTTAGATTACAGTGGGATGGATGTTACTTTAGTTGTTGTTGTTGTTGTTATTATTATTATTGCTCTAAAACGTTTTTCCTTCTCTTTGTTTTTGTACTTTTATTCATTTCGTGTTTTTGCGTTCTCTCTTGTTGCTTTAGCCATATCCTGTCGTCCTACTGGCGCCATAATGCAATTTCAATGACGCATAATACAGTAAACAATAAGTTCTTTAGCTGTTTCTTGTGCGGCCCATCTTTCGTCTTACTACCCAAACTCATTTTTAAAGTTTTCTTTTTATAGCGTTAAATAACTAAATTGAAAGAAAATTATGCGACAAAATTGTAACAACATAGCATGTGGTAAATTATGTGACCATATTAAGTAGGAAAGCAAATTTATATACAAACCAACACACACATATACAAATATCCTTTATGAAAAACATTGCGTAGTTGCTGCAACCCAGCAAACACAAAAACTAGGTTTGAAAACAAAAGACAACATGATCAAAATCAAATATGAAGTGTTTTTAAATATGGGTAGCAAGACGCGAAAACGAAATAACACCAGCTGTGTATGACTTATTAACGAAACTCTTCTTTATTTGGATGTCGCGTTAGGAACCAGTAAGTTGGCAACGTAGATCCAGCAGAGTTTATTCCATCATCTCGATCATGTAAACTTAAATAGCATCTGTCGATTGTGGCTTTTAACCTGCGACTTCACGGAACACCGTGCTAAAAAATCTGATAGGTTCGCACTCTCAATCTTGGTAGTTAATGCATGCCACCTCTGTTGGAGGTGATCTGAAGATCTTTTGGTATATCTCTCGGTGAAAGTAAAGTGGTGGCTCTGAATATTTCCAAAGCGTTTAACAGAGTGTGGCATGCTGCACTACTAGCAAAACTTACTGATTTTGGTGTCGGTGATTACTTTTCTCGGCTTATATCTAGCATTCTCAGAGACCGCACTATACGATGTTATACTACATGGGCTGAAAATTCCCGGGCCTAACAACGTTGGTTTGCTGATTTCAAAAGTGGTGGTAGAGACACCGATGATGCAGAACGTCCAAATGAGATGGTAACACAAAAGAGCAAAAAAAAAATCCACAAAATTGTTTTGAATGATTGAAAAGTGAAATGTGTGAGTTAACTGACATCACAAAAATATCAAAAGAACGTGTTGGTTTTATATTGCATGAGCATTTGACTATGAGAAAGCTCTGTTTAAAGTGGGTGCCGCGTTTGCACACTATTGACCAAAAACGAGAACGTGTTGATGATTCTGAGCAATTTTTGGCTATGTTTAAACGTAACAAACCGGAATTTTTGCGTCGATATGTGACAATGGAAGAAACATGGATTCATCACTTCACTTCGGAATCAAACCGATCGTCATCTGAGTGGAAAGCAATTGGTGAACCTCATCCAAAGCGCCTGAAAACACAACAATCGGCTGGAAGGTGGAGGCGTAATATTCATCGATTATCTTGAGAAAGCAAATACCATTAACAGCGAATATTATATAGCGTTGTTGGAGCGCTTGAAGGCCAAAATTGCAAACAAACGATCGCATATGACGAAGAAAAAAATTTTGTTGTATCAAGACAACTCACCGCGTCACAAGTCAATCAAAATAATGGCAAAACGACATTAATTTAACTGGGAATTGCTTCCATATCCACCGTATTCGCCAGATTTGGCTGCCAGCGACTACTGGTTGTTCGCAAACCTGAAAAATATGCTCGCCGGTAAGAAATTTCGGGCGAATGAAGAGGTTATCGCTGAAACTGAGGACGATTTTGAGGCAAAAGATAAATCGTTCTACAAAAGTGGTATTGAAATGTTAGAGCGGCGCTAGAATGATTGCATTACTCTTGGATGAAATGGAAATGGAGATGACGTTGATGAATAAAGCTATCTTTGAACCAAAAAAATAACTATGCTTTTTTTGTTAGGACCGAGACTTTTTAGGCCATGGTTAAATGTGGTCTCATTAAGCGAGTTCTAGATTAATTCAGAGGCACCACAAGGTCCCTTTCTTTCTCTTACCCTATTTCTAATTTTTTTCAATGACCTTCTATTTTAAACTTCCAGCCCTATCCTTCGCGGATGACAGCAGCATTTGCCATCCGTACTCTTTTAGTTATAGGCCCAGTTTATCCGAGATCGTTGCCAAGAGGCAACATATGAAAGACTCACCGAATAGTGATCTTGCATTAATCTCTAAATAGGGTCATAAAAACAGGGTCACACTTAACGGTCGGAAGGCTTAGTGTTGTTTATTAACACACAAACATAAGACCGCAACTGCGGCTTCATCTGAGCTCATCATTCGGAGTCTAGCTTCGATAGCGAATGTACTATATATTTTTTTTTTTTTTTTTGATCGGGGTGTTAAAAAATTAAACCGGAATAAGTAAAGGCGGAAATAGTTGAAAAAGAGTAATTTTATATTTAAAAAATACTGTGTGACATTTACTGTTATATATTTTAGAGTGAAAATAAAAAAACTACATGCGTGTACCTATCACACGCAAACAAAAGGCAATTTGGAATATTGTTGTGACAATATTAGTATATTTTCTGTCACAATTTGTATTGTTCCCGCTAGTAGTGTATTTTAGTTTTTAATATAGTTTAATTCATTATAATTATATGAGTGTTAAATTATTCATATTTCTATTGTTGCCTTTCTATAATTTTAAAATGTGGTTGTATACAATAATATCGTTTAAAAAAATTTTATGTACAACAACATCTTTTGTAATGTACAATAATAGATTAGTCATTTAGGGCTTTAACCATAATACATTTATCTCCAACACATGTTTGTTTACAGGATAAACTAAATATTGTTGGTTTTAAACACGTTGACAGTTGCTTATATACATACATACGAGTAATTTTAGCCGAATTTGTTGGTGTATTTTCGTTTTTTTTTTCAATTTTAATAATATTAAATATATATTAAAAAAAAATAACAACATTATAAAAATGAAAATTTTAGTGCAAAAAGGTTTGTATAAAGATTTATATGAACAAATGGGTGTATGTATGTGTTTTAATGTATTTGAATTCTGTTTCTTTTTACAGGTCCATAGGAGTATTTGGGCCGGATCAAGAATGTTTCTAAAAAAAAACAAGATTTTGCAAAATTCCATTCATTGTACTCAATTTTGTAGCAAAATATTGATTCAAAAAATATATTTATATTAAATGATTTAAAGCAAATGGGATTTTAATTTATAGAGGTGTGTATATATGTACATTTATTATGTAAACATATCGCTTCTTTATTGCAACACAGTCATATCTCAAAAAATGAGCTTTTTGATTTAACAATGCAGAATTGTTAACACTACTGCCTTTTATATTGTGCCAAAAATTTATTCAAAGTACTTTTAAACTGTTTCCTCTAGGAGATATTTTCTAAAAACAATTTCTAAGACTTGTATGGGAATTAAAAATTTTAAATGCGTTCTTCTCGAAAGGAGCTTTTTTATAGTTATGACTATGTTATATATATAAGGAGCGATATAATATTGTGGCGGTTGATCGTGAGAATAGAGTTTACAATTTTTCAATAATATAGTTAGCAGTGATATTAATATGTAGTTGGACATGACAGTTATATTTTAATTTTTACAATAACAATGTTAGTCATGACACAATTTTTGTAAATTTTATGGTATACTTTTGGCTGGTATACATTTAGTTGCGTAAGTAAATTTCAGATTGAAACCATATTATATGGTTTAATTCAAACATAGTATTTTGCCCCTTAAAATATTGTCATATCATCCATACTTTTTCTTCTACGTGCAGATGTAATTCTGAGAGACACCTCAGCGCCACTAGAAAAAGTTTTGAGGAATCGGATACTATTGATTTAATGGGAATGAAAATGTGATATCTGCTGGAGTTAACACATATTGCATGTCTGTAAAGAAGCGCTCGAAATGGTGCAAGATGCACTTCACTTCATCCGATCTCCTTACTATTTATACCACCTATATCTGACCAAAAATGGAACACAACATGGGGCTGGTGCCCCATGTGCTCTATTTTGGGGTTACTCGACTGTGTGCATAAGTATCCAACTCTATCGACTCTCTGGAGCATCGCGCTCCAGAGAGTCAATGGATTTTGCTCTGACGAGATTAGGGTTGTTGGTCGGGAAACTCTCACTTTATACGTAACACGCGTGCGTCGATCAGAGCTCATCCATTTGTGGTTGATTACTCGGGAGATCGTACAACGCATTACAAAGAGAATGCGTGTTTTCTCTGTAATATCGTTGGAAAGTTTAAGTCAAATGTTCGCAAACACTCTCCCTCTTTTCCTCTCCTCATAACCCATTTTGCTAGTGCTGATACAATGCGCTGCATATGTAGTACTGGTCTAAGATAAAAAAAATCAAATCGGCAATAAAGAATGTGCATCGTGTTTTTTGATGTATAGCAATAAGTGAGCAATTTGCTGGTACTAAGTTTAGTCTATACCGATAGCACTCAATTAGGACAAATTAGATTGCTTATCACCATGTCACCAATGATGTCGCTGGGGTAAAATCCGCACCAACTGACCTTTTGTGAGCTTGTGGACCTCGTCTGGGTTTTGTCATCCTATATACGACAATTTTGCTCATTGGTAAAACTGCACGAAAGAATAATAATGGACGTGCTGCTCTAGAAAAGCTGAAATGATTTTAGTATCGTTAGTATTTTTCTCTGATTTTTTTTGAAACTTTTAAAAGATTGTATTCGCCTGTCAGGTTATTTTCATGCCATTGTATGCAGTCATTGTTGATTCCTACAACTTATTACAGAGAAATATTTTTACATATGTATCTGTAAAACTCCCTGTTTGAATCAAACGAATACAACTATTATATGGTTAAGCGTTGTAAGAGTTATAAGAGAGTACCGTCATTAGATTTCTTCCCCGATTAATATAAATATATTTCATTGTATTATGGAAAAGTATTACAGAATCTCCTCACCAACGCTTGTTGGTGATTGAAAAACGCTCTTCCTGAGATGCCCATTAGACTCTTCCACGATTAAAAATGGCAGCTGGGTATACATGAGTGTATGTGAGTCTGTGTCTGATCTGTTTGCGTATAAAATTGAATGATGGCATAAACATACATACACATCATCAATTATAAGAAATTTGTTCATGTTTTAAAAATTCTTTAAATACTGAAAAATTAAGGTACTATGTACGAGTTCCTTTAGCAGAAAAACGACATATAACAAAATGTTGAATTATATACAAAAACTATGCTTTATACTAAAAAAAAAAAATATTTTATTAAAAATTATTTTTCTAAACTTTTAATACACTTAAGCAAAGTTTGATATATGAGTTGTTATGAGTTTATTAAAATGTAGGAAAAAAATAATGTTTAAAAGCACATTCTCCATTTTGTCAAATTGCTCTCGGTTTTTCTTTCAAAATAAAAAATTAACAAGCATGAAACTGAAACTTTTCACTTACAAATTGGGCAGCGCACATGATAGCAAAGTGTGTTCAACATAAGAGAAGCAAATTTCTCAAAGTTCTACCACACATAAATACTCCAATTATATATGTAATTATATTTAAACATTGATTTAACGTATCTGAAGGGACTCCAAAAAGACGTCGCTATAGCCATTGACTACAACGAAGTCTTCAAGATATAACAAAAGGATTTGTTACAACTACATGATATTATCTAAGTCCTATTTTAGCTCCAGAAAGCTACCGTTATTTTTTTGAACGGTATGGTTTACGATACGTGTGAAAGACATACATACAGGCCCTAACTAACATAATGGCAACCTTGCAGGATAATGACAAGATGTACATAGACTGAACCAAATTTCGTCGGTAATATTAACTAAAAAATTTAGTAAAGCCTTCACGAAGAAAAATATTCAAGTCAGAATATTATTTTCCAAATCTAAACAAATTTTATTCAAATAAAAAATTTTTTTTTCAATTCAAAAACAATTGATTTTGTTAAAAATTAAAATATTATAATCTCTAAATTTGAAAAAATATTTGTTTAAAATGCAAGTAAAATTCAGTTGAATCAGGAAAAATTTAGTTAAAATAGTAGTAACGTGCCGTAAGACAAATATCACATTCAAATATTCAAATTAACATACATAAAGAACGTTAGATTGAATAAAACATTCTTTTATTTGACTAAATTTTGTCAATAAAAATCACCCAAATGAAGAACAAGAATAAAAATAGTAAAAGTGTTGTTGTGAATACAAATTCGTTGAAAGGTAAGAATAATATTTTTTTATTAAAATTGGAAAACCATTTTAATATATGTATAAAAAGAATTTTCGTGAAAATTTGTTTTAAAATTTAACTAAAGAGGACGTAGAATTGAAGAAGTTTCGTTAAAGGTAAGTGCACAATTTATTTTACTGTAAAGAAATAAACAGCCTGTTCGACGATATCGAATGAAAATGTATGCGAAAGAAAGCTAGTCACTCACAATCGAATAAATTTGGGTTCGTCTATGTCACTATTGTTCGTTCGCATGAACTTATGTATATTAATTCAATTTTGACACATCGTTCGCATAGAATAAAGTTAGAAAAACCCCAAATCAATTTTCTTTCGCTCTAAATGCTCTGAAACAAAAAAATTTTTCCTGTCGTAAGTTTTTGGAAAATAATAATATTATTTTAAATTTAAAAGTTTATGCTAACAACCTTTGTGAAGTTTTCGGAAAACAGTTTGTTAAATTTGTTACAAAAAACAAGAAACCTCAATCTTGTTGTGTATGTGGTGTTGGATTAACGCCGAAATAATTGAAGAAATTTTCTTAAATTCGGTTAATTTTTTTTAGTCAAAGAAATTTCTTTAAATTTAAAAATGCTTTCTATGTATGTACAATACATATGTGTAAGTGAATAACTATTTTCAAGCTAGTTAAATTAATAGTTTAAATAGAGGCGTCATCATCTTCACATCAAGACGACATCAAAAACACTCGGTTACACATTCGCTTTCGACAGCAATTATGTATTCTTTGATAGGCTTTCGGTATTTCCTAGACCTAAGCGATATATAAAAGCTGTCGACAACATTCAATTGTTTATGGCAACGAGTAAATAAATGAAAAAATGTTTGTGTCGACTTCATGTGACGACGATCACGCCTTATGGAATACAGGGAGTTGTCTCCAATTGAAGCTCTTATTATGCATTTAAAACTTTTCAATCTCCTCACACAGTACATTTCGTTGTTGCGAAGAATTGTGCTCACAATTATTCTGTAACATTCATACTTTTAAGCGTGCAGTTCCAAAAGACTTTGGTTTGAAAACACCAATTGAAAGTGGATAAAAGAGGAAGAATATTAACGTGTAACATAAGGAGCTCAAATGTTGGTAAAATACCAACTACAACTGATAATTACAGAAAATAAAATTCTCGACAAATACTGTCAATTTTAGTGTATCGCTTCATCACAAAAATCGGTTACAAATTGACTCCAATTGCCAGGCTTTTAAAATATTTTGTTTCTCAAGTTTCAAATGTTTAAGCCAAGGTTTATAAAAAAAATTTATTAACCACATTTCTGATCCACTTACTGCATTTAGAACAGCGTTATGGCAATGTACTTTAACTTGCGTTACTAAATTATGAATAAATTTATATGTTTTCCACTATTTACAGGTAGATATAGAGATATAGATTTTAAACAACTATATACGAAAGTACAGTGTTTAGTTGCAAATTTTGAAACTTTCTGCTCCAAAATTGGTTCGTTGCTTGAAGCTCGTATCAGGGACTGTGCTGAAAGTTACTGAAAGTAAATTGTAATATATTTTCTCTATAATTCGTAATAAAATTTATTATACTATTTAAACAAATTTATTTATATAGTTGTTGTTTTACCATTTTTTACATATTGCATAGCCTCTTGGTGTCATCAACAACAACGTTTAGAATATCCGAGAGAAAGAATATGTAATAGATTTTCCATACAGGATTCACAAAAAAGCTTTATAATAGATGGAAACGCAGTTGCCGCCTATGAAGAAGAGTCGTTGAAAAAATGTGAAACAAAGACTCAAATTCAACTACGACTTTCAGGTTCAGTTTTAGGACCAAACAAAATTGTTGTTTATTTTGAAGGCCGAAAATACTACATGCATTCCACTCTAAACGCGATAGATCTTTGTTTTAAAATATTTTTTGTATTTAATGTACGAGAGAAGATTCTCTTTTAGTTTGGTCCTTTATTCAGAATCACCTTTACAATATTACAAATAATAAATATTACAAATTAATTCGTTAATTTCAAATCTAAACCAGCTTTATTTGTAAAATTTTTATATATATTCAACTTGTTAATTATTATAGGATTTGTATGTTCATGAAATGAAATAAATAAAAACCTAAAAATAATCTCTCTTATTGATAACAAAATTTTTGTGTAATACTATTTTTTTTTTGAACAGTGGGGTTACTGGGGCTTGGAAAATGAATAAGAGAGGGTAGTTAAACTGAGTAATTATTCTTCAATACGAATAAAAATGCTATTCATATTTACTAAGTGTATTAGTCCATTCGTCAAATTAAATAAAAAATTATTCAGATGAACTACATTTTATAATAAACATGAATAAGAATTCTTCGTTTTTAATAAAATCTAACTAAAGGAACTAGTTAATTTGACTCATCTATTATTCAATTGAACTAAAATTGTGTTATGCATATAACGAAAAAAATAATAGTTGAGTTGAAGATATTTCTTCTTTATAACTATTTACTAAAACTATTTTTTTTACAAAAAATATCCGTAGACTTGAATAAAGATTTTGTAGGTTGTATAATAACCAACATTTCTTCAATTTTACACCGCATTTTGCAGTATTTAGGTAAGTTTTTGGTTCAGTGTAGGTGTACAACTTTGCTTTCGCCGCTTTTTTCCAAATTCTAGGCTTTATTGCAAAAAACTGCTTATACATTCGCTCGCTACTACTACTTTCTATCATCTTTTGGGCAGAGTATGAATCCCGCGTTAAAAAAAAAAACTTTTGAAGCGATTCACAAGTCGACCCAATTTTTTCCTTCTTCATAAGACCGGAAGTGCTGATCAGCCGTGTGCCATTGATCGAAACAAGTGATAGTCCAAGGGAGTAACGGCTGGAGAATACGGCGGTCGGTGGGGTAGGACTTCCTATTTCTACGTGTCCAAGTATGTTTTGACCACTTTCGCACCATTGGTAAAGCATTATTGAATTTTTGCTTTATAAAATTTCGCTATATCGAATATTTAGCAAGAATTTTTTATTCTATTGCTTTTTATAAATTCTTTGTAAATTTTCGCATTTTGTGGTCTTTGTGACTGTTTACTGACTTTAAAAACTATTAAACAGTCATTGCGTTTATTACAGGGTTATTTGTGTTTGAAACTTTCTCTCAAAGTACATCGATACACGATACGACTGAGTTTATGAATTCAGCAAATGCTTTTTATGAATATCTATTCTAATAAGTTGATTTATTTCCTAAACAATTTTTTTGTGTATTCTTAGGTTTCCGTAAAAAAGAGCTACCTTTGATGGATATACTATGAGCATCGAAAGTGAGTCAACATTAGTGATAGTTTTATATTTCATTTTATTACAAAACTACAAAATTAAGACTACATGACGCTCATTTAACCAGTGAAGAAAAATATACAAAAAAAACTTACCAACAATTTTTTATAATAACTTTTAACTTAAATTGTCAAATATTACGCTTCATAAGTGAGTAAACAGTTTCTTTCTCCTGTAATTTTTTCGCGACGACCGGTAGATTTACAGCCATTTTTAGGATGACTTTTATTTGTTAATCGATTATCAACATCCGCTGTGGAAGTGCCAGTAAAGATTTTTAAAAGCCGTGAATAAAGATGAGAACGGGAATTTTGATAGAAACAAGCAAAATTATAATAGATCTAAGAGAAAAAGGTAAATCATTTCGAAACATTGGTAAAATTTTAGGGATACATCACACCTCTTAAAAACAATTGTGGAAAAATTAAAAAACAACAAGAAAGTAAACAATTTTAAGCGCAGACCTCGTCCAAAACTGTTAGCTGAAAGAGAAGAAACAACACTCATAGAAAACCTGTCATAACTGTGATGTATTTTAACACCAATGCAATGCCATATGTCATCATTTTTGACCCCATGACAATTTTCATCGCTGTGATGTCAACCATTACATCAGTGGCTCTAATTATCAACAACAACAATTATGAAAATTATTTCATCAATGGAATGTCACACTGACATCATAGAGATGCTGGAATACATCATAGAGATTCTTTATCGGAATACTTTTGATGTACATGCTCACATCAATGCAAGGAAACTCCAATAAAGACAAAATTACTAAATGAAGTCAATGTAATGACAAAATATCATCAATAGAATGGCGCACTAACATCAGATGTGATAGCTCATTAACATCAGAAAACTAACACGTGAAGTATCATATCATCAATACTATGGTACGCTAGCATCAACATTAAATTCCTGTTCAATATAATGATTTCAAACATATACGTAACTTTATATTCTACCATGTTCAAGAAATCAATGAGAATTAAAAATGTTCTAATACTTTTGATGACTTCCTGCCATCAACACAATGTCTGTGTGGCGCATTATCATATTTTAATTGTGTGCATGCTGTGTATGAGGAAATATTCTCTTTCTCTACTTCGTAGTTCTTTTTATTTTACTCTCTATGCTGTCATCATATTTATGTAACTAGCGTCGCATATAATGACTAAATGTCATTAATATGATGCATTTTTTTCTACTTCATAAAAATGAATTTAAATTTAAAAATAATAATTTTAACAACCTAATTCCTTTTCAACATAAAACAGAAAATATTAAAACACTATTTAGGCTTTTTATAATCAATTTTGACAAATTAGATGAATTTTAACCAATAATAAAATGTATCATTGAATTGATGTCACCACAGTTGTAGCATTGATGATACTCAATATATGACAAAATTGTGTGATGACTTTTGTGATTGAGATTGATGTTAATTTTCATAACAGTGTTGACTTTTTACATACTATTGATGTCACAGTTCTGATGACCTGTCGTCATCAAAATGAAGATGCTTTTTTCTATGAGTGAAGGATTGCTGCCATAGTTAAAAATAAAACACATTCTAGTGCGGTACAAATTGCAAAGGACATTACTACACAGTCTGATATAGCATCTAGTGACAGCACAATACGACGCACTTTGCATAGTTATGAATTTAATGATATGTGTCCGAGAAATAAGACTGCACATACGTTTAGTTTATACATTGACGTACACTCACTTTTGATATACACTATACTATACTTTTTGTTCCTATTATAACGTTATAAATAATGTTTTTTTTTTTTTTTTTTTTTTTTTTTTTTTTTTTTTTTTTTTTTTATAAACCAAAAATTTAATTTAAAAAATTATAAAAAAAGTTCATCAAAAATTCAATAAATTTATATTTACATCTCTGGGTACGGAGAATATTTATGTACAAAAATATGTATGTTAATAAATAAAATAAATACCGCTAGTTCTGAGACAGCAAACACTGTACAAACAATGTGGGCAATTAACAAAATGCATATGTGATTCAATATGAGATGAATATAGATAGAAAATAATTAAATGCTCGGTGGCTTAGTGGTTAAAGCAGTAGATCATGATACGTCATGTCCCAAGTTCAAATCCCAGTGGGTGCTGATGAGTAGTGTAGCGACTACGAAACAGCTAGTTGTCCCCCAGCTAAAGATTTGATTATTATTTTTCTTGTCTTTATTGATCACAGCAGATTTGTATTGTAAAAAATCCTTCTTAAGAAAAAAACTTAAGAAAGAAAAAACCTTAACTATAACCCGTTGTACAAATGTACAAACCAAAAATTTAATTTAAAAAATTATAAAAAAAGTTCATCAAAAATTCAATAAAGTTATAAATAATGATTTATTCATTTTTGTTATTGTAAGTAAAATCGATATGTATAATAATTTCATTATATTAAAAAACAAGGCACACTACTGATGTTGACCCACTTTTGATTCTCATAGTAGGATAGATTTTTGTAAGTCACTGTAGCCGCCTCAACTATTGAGCAGTACAAATTAAACTACTGTGTTTCACTGTGTCTTGTATTTCCTTTTATTATTTTATTATAAGGTTCATTTATGATTATTGATAAGTTGCAATTATGAATCATTTTTACTACAAATTAAGATTTGCTTCCGCTCTTTTATGGTTTATTTTGCAGCAAACCTCTACTGCACAGCAGGTGCTGCGGGGAATTCCATACGGTGATGCTAAATTCCTTATTTACACGTGGCAATTTGGCTATCAAAAGTCGTGAGTGCAATAGCCCATCATGCAGTGCAAACATTTGTAATTGATCGGTTCAAAAATTTGTTGATTCCAAGTTTGGTTCTATTAAAGACTTCTGATAATCGAGAGGGAAAAATTACTATCGAAAATATCCATCATAAACGTACCGACTATGAAAATTATGTTTGCCGTGCCAAGGCGAATTAATTATTAGGGGGATTTATCGGCGAATTCAGGCAAATTTCAAATCAGTTCCTCTCAAGGCGAATTCATTACCAGGTGAACTTAACAGCACTGGTGATTATTTTTTGCTTCTCGCGTTTTTTCCAATGAGACTGTCAAATTTTGTTTCTTTTGTTTACAAACTTTTTCGCGCCATTTTAATCTGAAGGTTTTTTTGCATGAATTAGTGCAATTTCAAGAAACTTGTGTGAATTTAAAAGTGAAAAACTAATATAATCTGTGATTTCAATTACAAACAATTATAAAAGCTTATATTTAACGTTTATATAAAATTTTTTCTCTGCTGAGCAATCTTAGGCGAATTTAGATTATGACATTCACGATATGTTTTACAATAACAAAATACATAGTACTGAATTCGCCTTTCCGCTTGCATTCACCTGTATAAAGTCGCCTTGGTTCGTCTTTATGCGCTTTGCCAAATTTTATCATGCTCTCTTCTCTTTGCTTCCACACAATATTATAAACTGCTAAAAATGCACGTGTTTCTTATCAGAAACTTTTGACAGTTGAGATTAAGAATTCGTCACTTACCCCAACCAAATAAAAGACCTGTTGTTTTTTAGTGTTGTAGGGAAGTGGTTACCTTGTTTTTTGTATACGGAACTTACACAAAAATAATCAGGCAGAAAAGATATTCATCCGTAATATTGGCAACAGTATTGTTTTGCTGTCGATGAATGAATCTCAAAAACAATTTTTTTTTTGTAAACTATACTCTAAGTTTGATAACTAAGGTGACAATTTTCTAACATTTGCCGCTCAATTCTACGTTTTCAAGTGCTTTTGATTCTTTTATAAGTTTATAATTACTTTTAAACGCCTTTTGTGTTATCATTTAAAGTTTAATGTTAATATTTTTTATAAATTTTTTTAAACACGTTTCTTTATATCGTTATAATTTTTTGTTAAAACAACGTTAACGTTTGCAGTTTAAGCAAACCTATATACGTTTTTTTATGTTAAAAGAAGATGACATAAATTTTTGCTGGTTGAATTTAGCAAAAAAAAAAAAAAAAATGAAAATAAAAAAGATTAAGTCGTTTTCTCACAAGCGTCAGTGGAATATATAGTTGTGTCAGGTCTGGTCAAAAAAACGGTTATTTTCAAATTTCGTGGGTTACGTACAAGTATGTTCGATTTTCGCATTTTTTTTTTTTGTTATGTTGGTGCATATGTCGATTATATATGTTTTTTTATCTTGGACCAGTACTCAGGGGATGACCCCTACATATGCAGTGCATTGTACTGGAACTAGGAAAATAGATTATGATGAGAAGGGGAGCAGTGTTCGTGAAGGTTTAACTTTAAGAATAACAACACGGAAGCCTAAAACAAACCCTACTGCGACATTTAAAGTGTTGGAATCAAATTAGTTAAAACTGATCAGATTAGAAAAATTTAGTCCAACACCTTCCACACTACAAGGTAATGAAGTGCATTGAACGGAAATTAATATTGAACATATAAAGAAAACACGGACAGCGGTGAAAAAAAAAGAAAAACGTGTACACATACTGCTACTTATCCCGTTGCACTTTGATTTCATACGAAATTAATAGTGAACATATATACATATGTATATAGAAAATACGGACAACGGTAAAAAAAAGAGAAAAAAAATAATGGTTTGATACGAATTTAATTAATGAACATACACATATAGAAAATACGGACGGCAGTAACAAAAGACGTGTGCACAGGATGACAGACAAAACACTACTCTGATAATATCAGCCATTTTAGATAGTCAGTTTTGACATATAAAAAGGTTAGTTGTGTTGTAGTGTGCTCTTCGCTTTTTACTACTCGAAAAAAATGGATCAAAGAAAATGTATTAAGTTTTGTGTAAAATATAAAAGTAAATACGCAAGGACATTTGAAATGTTGATGTGGCGTTTGGCGAGCCTACTATGAGCAGAACACAAGTTCAATTGTGGTACAACCGGTTTAAGGAAGGCCGAGAAGATGACAATGACGATGCTCGCCTTGGTCGCCCGAGCACGGCAACAAGTGAAGAAAATGATTTTGGATAATCGTCGAATCACTATGAGAGAGGTTGCTGATGATGTTGGCATATCGTTCGGCTCATGCTAAGCAATTTTTACGGACGCTTTAGGCATGACACGCGCGGCAGTGAAGATTGTTCCAAAATTTCTAAATTTTGACCCAGATTTCCTTCAAAAGGTCATAACTGGTGAACAATCATGGGTGTATGGCTATGACATTGAAACCAAAGCCCAATCATCCCAACGGAAGCGTGCACAAGAGCCAAGACCGAAAAAAGCACGTCAATTTCGGCCAAATGTGAAGGTTTTGCTGACTGTTTTCTTCGACTGCAATGGTGTAGTGTATTATGAATTCTTGCCGTAAGGTCGTACGATCAATAAGAAATACTGCCTTTTGCGCGAGGCAATTCGTCAGAAACGTACAAAATTATGGAAAAAATAACCATGGATTTTGCACCATGAAAATGCACCAGCTCACATATCGATGCCTGTGCGTAAGTTTTTGGCCAAAAACAAAACCGTTATAATGCCTCAACCACCATATTGGCCCTTTCGACTTTTTTTCTTCCCAAAACTGAAGACACCGATGAAAGGAAAGCGTTTTACTACGATTGAGGAGATAAAAGAAAAATCGAAACAGGAGCTGTTGGCGATATCAAAAAGCGCGTTTCAGAAGTATTTCGTATTATTATATCTGAGGGAGTACTTTAAAAGAGCTAGATACTTATTGATGGATAAGTAAATGCTTTTTTTTTTAAATTTAATATAACGGTTATTTTTTACTTTATTTACTACAGTATTAGTTTTTTTCATTGCAGATGCGAACGTAATTCTTCTTGCAATTTTTTAAGCTATTTAAAATATTTTTTTTAATATATTTTCCATATTAATATTTTTCAAATCTTCTATTTTTATAGCGATTTTTATTCGAAATCCATTTGTGCAATAAAATGTTAGCAACCATATTCGGCAGCTGATACGATAGAACAACTTGTATTCATTATTGAACAATATTTTTTTCAATTTTCAGGCAAAATCATCTTGCGCAATGAAGCGTATTTCTACCTTGATGGCTTTGCTAATCATTAATATTGTCGCTTTTTTGGGGTTCTGAGAATCCATTTGTGATTGTCGAAAACCAAATGCATTCACAACCGGTCGCTGTTCAGTGTGGATTATGGACTGTTCAAATAGTGACTGTTGCTGCTGATATCATGATATGATAACACAATTCTTTCTGTCGAAGTTGGATCATACATGCTTTCAAGAAAACGGTGTCATATGCTATACATCCAGTGAGACAGTTCATCTACTGCATAAGGCATTTCCAGCCCGTGTACTCTGTCGTTTCAGTGATCAGATTCCCCCTAGACCGTAGGAGTTGAATTTTGTTTTGTCGGGTTATTTTGCATTAAAAAACGAAATTCTATGCTGAAAATTTAGCTACATTTATGCAAAATGGTAATGGAAAACTCCGACAAATGAGTGCAAAGCCGTGGAGGCCATTTGCCCAATGTTCTATTCCATATTCCGATGTGTTAGGATCCAGTAAAAAACGAACTAATCAGCTTTTTTCCCTTTAATTAATATCTGGCGTTAATTTTAGAACACTCTCTAAAATATTTTTAATATATTCTTTAAGAATTAACAAAATGATTTCTTGTTTTTCATTGCAAAACTTTTTTATAAAAAAACTCTCAATTAGATAATTGCTTAAAACTAATTTGACCAAGATGTGTTAAAGAAACAAAAACAAAATATGTTGTGGCTTTAATGGTAAATTGTCTTCTGTTTTGTTCATTTAATTGGCAAAAAGCTTTTGTTGGTAATTATATTAATTGCACTGGGAAAGAGTTTGAGAAAAACGAATATGAGTATTTGTTAACAAAATTAGTTGAATAAAAATAAACTCACAACCAACGAATATTCGTAACAACGGCAGTCAATTGCTCTTCTATCATAATTTTGTTTTTTGTTTGCTCAAATGCTACTGCTGGCATCTTAATTGAGCTCATGGGGTGATTTGCGTAGTAATTAAGTATAAAAATATAAATTCTCGATTTTATATAAAGTTTCTTATTCGATGATTATAGTTGAATAGTTTTATTTGATTATATCATGTCTATTACTTAAGCTACGTACACACGGTTGTCAGATCTTACAATATTGCCAGTATAATTGTCTGAAAATGTATTACAATCGTGTGAACTGCCAATTTTTAACTTACAACGTTGTCAGAAAAACCATTGCCAAGCAATTGTAAGACGACAATGTTGTCAGGCATCTAACAATCGTGAGAACACTCTTCGTCAGCATTGCCAGATAATTGACTGCTTTAGTTAGCTTAGTTTTAATTTTCAGATGTATAAAATTAATGCACCTGACAATGGCATCATTGTCAGAAAAAAATTTGATGGGCAACACTGCCAAACAGATGGCTGTTGATATACATACATAAATCGCAATGCCCTACAACATGTCTGGCAAATTTTTCATCTAACAGATGAATTATTTGTCAGACCATAGTCTGACAATGAAATTGTAAAATTTTCTTACGATCGTCTGAACACAAAATTTACTTCTGCGGGACAATTTTTCATTGTCACTACATTGTCAGCATGTTGCCAGATCTTACAATATTGTAACATCTGACAACCGTGTGTACATAGCTTTAGCTGCAAATATAAAAACGTCTGTTTGTGATCTATGGAAACAAAACGTACTATCTCCAATTTTATTATTATTTTTGTAATAAATTGAAAAAAGCATGTTCTAGTACATAATAATTGTATTTTAAATATACTCATATGACAATGATGATAGTGTACTTAAACATATTGTTAAGAATTTTTATGACACCTAGCCCAGTGTGCAGCTGTTGATCTGCTTGTTACAAATGTACAACACATTTGCACAAACAAGATAAAACTAAAAACACAATACACAAACAAACATATATGATTAAAAGAAACTAAAATAAATCTACAAATTATGTTGTTGTTGTTTTGGTACACATTGGTATCAAGTGTAAATAAAGTTGTGAAGTATTTAAGTACTGTATAACGAACAAGTGTGAGTGTCATTATTTCATTTACAGTTGAAGAATTCGCAAAAGCGTTTTTAGAGGCAAAACTGTAACAATATATACGGTGATATTACGATATTTTAAACTAATTGAAATCAGGCAAGTGTTTATTCGGAGGTTTTTTTATACTTACAATGTCGTGGTCAATAATTTAGTTATTACATGAAATTTTGTTATATATAGTTCAGGATAAGGAAAGGCTGCCAGCCATTGAAAATCCAGCCCACCTTGGTTTGAGCTAGCCGCGTTGTATTGCCCCAGTGTGATATGTATCTTAGCAGACTTACATATCGATGCCCCAGTTCATAACGAACTCTATGATAGTCTGAAAATATTCAATCCACCTGCAAATCTTGCAGCACCGCCCAGATTAAAAGCCCTTATATAAAAAATAATAATATTCGCATAAAAATAAATTTTTGTCCAGCACTGGCAGGACTTTAATCACAATTTTTCTTTAGTTTTAAGATTTGAATACTTATTGTCATTACATTTTTTATGTAGATTCAATAAATAAAATAATAATGTTAAAAAAAAAAATAATAAATACCTGAGCACTGACAGAGAAAGTATTGAACATTCTCTTTCTCCTCCTCCTCGTGCCAATAATTTCCACAGAAATTTTCAAATGGAGGACTAATTATCCTCGCTTCATCCTTATGTGACAATATTCCACCAGAACTGTCACAGTAGAATGCAACCTTCGTCGGGGCAGGCCTTTAAGACTAATAGTTCTCCTGTTATGTCGCCTTGATATTCAACAGGTACCCTCAACAGACCAACTATACTATGCAGTTCATAAAATTGACGCTGAACCTGGACATCCCAAGTATGATATTTATATTCCAACACTAGGTTCGAATGTCTCACTATCTCATTTAGAAATACGGGATGTATTCACGAACAAACCTGGATGCCGTAGATACCCAAGTAAAAAATATCGGTAAAAGTTGGATATTCTCTCGGTGTACCCTATGTTACCACTTAGCTGTACTCATCATAGTCTTGATTACGCTGTACTCATTTCGCAGTCTAAAGCTTGTCGTGTAAGGGTATTAAGATACCCCAATTGACCCCGGAGTTCAGCCTGAATCCATCAGGAAAGACCTTAAACACGTTCTCTTGCGACAACTGGAAAATGATTTACATCAGTACCTGCCTTGACGGCCTAACCTGATGGTGGACCAATTCCACGGAGTGAATTTTTCACGATTCACCACCGCCCCCGTGTGGCTTGCTAGGCTCACACAGGTAGCAATTCTTGTCATATGATTGCGGTCATATGAACAACTTCTTGTTGAGGAGTTCGGGCTTTCTAATCCCTCATGTATGCAATTTCCCAGCAATCAATGGAGGACAAGGCTTAATGAGTTGGTAGGCCGAAGCCCATTAAGAGAATCAGCCCTTAAACCAACTTATCCGTCAATCATCACCACTGGTTCCTTACAGTACACGTATCTGTTGTATAGGCAACAGATCCTCGGGAGATTGTTAGCCCTCGAAAAAAGCCATCACCAAACAATTATCAAGGATACTAACACTCCCTTCCTGCGATTTAGGTTTCAACCACAGCCAGAACGTTTCAGCCAAGGTAGGCACCTCAACCATGATCAGCCCGGGTCGAACCTCAAGCAGAACTTCCCGGGGGCCATGCTGATCCCCGTTCTGCCAATTTATACCCTTGGTAAGGGTTTCGGAAGCCAACACGACATAAGTCATGTGGCTTCCTAGAGTTTTGTTTGCCGCACCAAACGAGGGACCCCTTCCCCTCTTTTCGCCGAAAAACAGAGCGCCTAAGTTAGGAATACGCCAAGGCAAAACCTGTTCCCCGAGGGGGTTCTCTTGCGACAGTGAAGAGTACACAATATTCTGCGGAGGTTTGATATTCTTCCCATAGTTAAGGCATGACCATGTATTGCCGTCGTCCACATCATGCTGGACCTTAGCCTGATCGCCAAATGCATGGCTATTTCTTTGATCATGAGATTAACCAGCTGCCAGTTGAGCATTGTAAAAAGTGTTCTTGATGACATGGTGCAGGAAGCACCATCAACACAGATGTGCGCATTATCCTTCAAAGCCTTCCATGTATTACAATGTACTTCATAGCCTTGCGTAATAGCCAGCAGGAGTTCTAAGGATTTATACTCCCCATGCAATGCAACCTGACACTCCCGTAGTTATTTATTATATGTGCTTTCATATTATAACCAAAAGAGTGGATTCATTACGTGATCATGCTACATTACAATGATTACCCATATGACAAGATACAGCATGTACAAAAACTTGTTGCTATAATTTACACATGATGGTTGACGGGTGAATTGGTTTAAGGGCTGATGCTCTGTGCGCTTCGGCCTACACACTCATTAAGCCTTGTCTTCCATTGATTGCTGGGAAATTGCATACAGGAGGGATTAGAAGCCCAGAACTCATTAACAAGAAGTTGCTCATATGGCTACAAACATATGACACAAATTGCTACCTGTGTGACCCTGGTCAGCCACACGGGGGCGCTGGTGAATCGTAATTCACTCCGTTGAACTGGTTCATCATCAGATAAGGCCGCAAGGCAGGTGCTGCAACCAAAACTTTTGCAGTGTCATATTTTCCGCGCTTTTATAACTATTTTCAAACAAGACAGCTCTGCGCGATTTGAATTTTTTTTGCTTGATTTGTCATTCTTTTAATGAAAATGTAAGATGCTTCATCTTGCACTATTAAAACTGCTGCAGAAATAGGAAAATTTCGGGCGATTCATCGTGAGGTTTGATTTTATATACGTTTTTTGACAGATCATACTTGTACAATAAACCTGATTTCATTTTGTTCAGTATCGTTTGACAAGTCATCATGAAAAGAGTCACAGCACAACAGTTACTCCAAAATGTTCAGCAGTATTACGAAAATCAGCGTTCTATGAAAAATAGTTCTTCATGAACTTTTTTGAGTGATGAAACACATTTCTCGCTCAGCAATAAACAAATTTGCCATACTTGGCCTGGTCAGCTACCCGAGGAGTATCAAGAGACTCCATTAAGTCAATAAAAAACACGGTATGGTGTTGTTTATGGGTAAGAAATTTACCATCTATGATAACCGTTATCACACCATGCTAACGCATAATCTGAAAGTCAAGCACATGGCCTCGATAAGGCAGACGGCGTGCAATTTTCCATAGGCAAAATCATAAAAAAATACTGCTTTTATTGTAAATAAAAACACATAGATCGATAGATAACAATATAATTCAAATGGGTTTGAAAGAATTTTTTAGATCTAACTTGTTTATCGGCGATAAGGGGCGAGCAAGGCGGAGGACTGAAAATTAAATTACTTAACAACTATTGACAATAAACTCTTTCAGCTCAAGGACCTTTTTGATTTTTTTTTAATTTGTTGTTTTCAACATTTCCGCTTCTTCAGGAAAATATATTTTGTGGTAAGATCACAATTAAAATTGGTTTTTTATAATTGTAAAAAATTCATTTTTTATATAAGAAGACTCATTGTATAATAACAGCTATTTATATTTAAAACTAGCTTAAAAAAACTTTTATCTTCTTCTAATTACTTAAGCTCTAAAAAATCATGAGTTTGCGGGGGTTTTCTGTTTTCGAACATTTATACTGCTCTCTAATAACTACAAGAAAAGTTACAACCTTTGTAATTTTTTCCCAAATTTTCCTATTGAATTAGATTAATTAACACGATAAATTAAAAAAGTTGTGCTTTTGCCTCTTTTTTAACACTCTTATATTAGTTTTACTTGTATGTTTGTTTGTTTCTTTGTATGTTGGCAACACTCGAAATCCATGACATATGAGTAACTATTACATATCTAGGTATATGAGACTTTATTTACAGTGTTACTGCTTTAATGAACAAATTGGTTTTGCTGTATTCTTTTCGAAAAATTGGGGGATTTTGGGGATTCATGAAGCCAATTTCGGGAATTCCAAAAAAAAAAGTTCGAAATCACTTCGCTAACCAATTTGCAACTGGTTTTTCATATTCGGTGTGAATTTTTGCCGTGCAACATGCATCTGAACTATAGACAGTCATTCGCTTTTGTGCGAACATTTAAGTTGCCGTACTGTTTCAGCAAAAGTGTAGGGATCTTGACGTTTCCTGCATCCGACTTTGCCAATTCCGAAAAAACTCAGAACCGCTTCGCTAACCGCATTGGAAGCAGTTTTTCATATTCAGTGCACGCTTTGGCCATAGAACGTGTACGTGCCTGAACTATTAACGGTCATTCGATTTAGTTCTAAAACTGAAGTTTCCATATTGGTTCCGGGGAAGTGAGAGTTTTTGGTAACTCCTGAAGCCGATTTTGAGAATTACAGATAAAATACAGATAAAAAAAAATACTATGCCAAATTTGAAGAGAGTAGGATAACTTTTTTTTATGATTACATGTGCTGCTCATAGAACAATGACGAGCGACTCACAGATGAGCGTGTCGTTTAAAAAATTTGTATGAAAATTACTGAAAAAATTGAGTAAATCTCATATAAATTTTTAGGCGAGTTGCTCGTATGTGCACTAAAAATAGCACAATAGTTAGGATATATGCCAGGGAAAATTACTTTGCAAGTTGTTGGCATGGGATGTAATGATCTACAGATTTTTACGACTTTCTGTGCAGATATGTAGCCAACATTCAATATTTCGTTCTTACCACATATGGGTATCAGGCGCGTCCTCTGTCTCATTTTTTTAGATTTAATTTTCTTAACTAAAGCATTTTATAGTACTGCACAAATTTTCACAACTTTGATGAGCACTTCAAATTACGTTTCGTTACGGTGAATTGATCACCTAGATCCTACGATCTAGGTGATTATTTCAACTATTTGCTCTGGGTATATGCTAAATGTGGAATCTTCAAGATCAAATCAGCTACGATTGTAGCTTTGGTAGCCAACACTGCTCGTGTCATTCCCAATTTACCCGTCGGTATGTTGGAAGGAGTTGACCAAAATTCGACATTCCGAGTGTAACATTTACATGATGTAATTTTTAAACAGTAAAGGCCATAAATTGTTCTTATAACCGAACTAAGTTTACTTTCAAATTTCTATGTTTTATTTTACATCATAAATCAAACATAACGGTGTATCACCTGATATTATAATTATATATTAAAAAACTGGTTAACTGCTCTAAAATATCCGGGATATTTGATATTTGGAAAAAGGTAATTTTGGAAAAATCGGTGTCAGTTAAACCAAGCAAACTCGGTAAAAAGCGGTCGGATAATTACCATTCGATAGCCCAAGATTGCTTGAAGTATATATTTTAGAATAGTCAAAAATATTCATATTTTGAAATTATGGGGTGTTCATATAATCGCGAGTGAAGTGTATAAACTATTATTTTAAATTCATATGATTTTTATATTTCCACTGCAAATTTAATTCATTTACTCTTAATGCGTTTTCATTGCGTCAATTTGCATTTACAGGATATTGTTAATTTGTAAACGGTTGCTGTAATTCTTGGCGCAGTATGAAAATAATTAAATGTGGCACGCTAAATGAAGCAAAAAAATGGTTTTAATAAAACAAAATGTTATATAAATTTATTGAAATGAAATAACAGCTCGTTTAACAATTTTGTTAACGTTATTGTTTGTTATAAATTCATATTAAAAAACAGTTGCACCCCTGTATTTTTTTTTTAATAACAATTTCATCTGCAATAGATTTCAAGGGAAATTAAAAGAATCACAACAACAACAACTCAACACTGTTTTTATGCTTAATTATGCAATTTGCATAAAATACTAATTTTTAGTCTCAAGTTTATACCAACAACTGATCCCCCTTCACCATACAAACGAAACAAATTTCCCTTCAATTATTTTTTCTCTCTCTCTCTCTCTCTCTCTCTCTCTCTTTCTTTGTTTTTGCCCAAAGGGCTAGCAAAGAAATACGAGCAATTTTATTTAACACTCAAACATTAAATTCAATTTGGCGCAAAGTGTTTAATGAACTTTGAAACATGGTTGTCGACATGGACATCATTAAAAAACGTAAAAAAATGAATAACTAAAGCACACCAACAATAACAACAAATGTGTACAATTAAACGATAAAAGTACAGATTGCAACAAAAAAACAAATTCAACTACTCTTAGAACAAAAGAAGTGAGTAACAATCAGTATCATTAACATTTCAACAAAACTGAAATGAGATTCACTTCAGATCCTGCAACAGTTATATTCACACAAAATAGTTGAATCCTTGTTACAATTAATGAAAATATAAAATCAACAAAAATAAAAAAAATCCCCCCACCTCCCCACCTCCCCTTACAACCGCCCAACAATATTTTAAAGGTGAAGATAAAAAGTTGTTGGTATATTTGTGTTGGGGTGCAGCAAAAGCAGTTTGCAACAAATGCAACAACATTTTACACATAAATATTTCATTTAGTTTTATGATAAACTTAACTGAACGAGACATCTGTGATAAAAAAAATAAAAGGAAAATAATAATATTCAATACAAAAGAAAAAAAAAAAAAACAACTGCAAGTCAAAGATGCTCAACAAACTTTTGAGTGCAAAAGGTACTTTTAGATGTCCAGTTGACCTACTTGATATAATGAGCAATTCGGAAACCATCTAAGGATCTTATACACAATAAATTATTGCTTTTATACCTGAACATACTTTAATTTTAATATTTCCCTCTGATTAGTTGATTGGCTTACGCAGGGGCAATACACGTTCTTCCTTCAATGAGAGTCCTGTGACTGCGTGGTAAAAAGTAGTATACTCATCACAGAACCTATTTCTAAACCCAAATAAAGATGCGTCTGGTCTGATTACTAAATCTATCTTGTCACAGAAGGTAACAAATCAGAACATTCAAAACAACTTCTAGTGTAAAAAATCGTATACATCCATAACAAGTGTAGGTAGGCATTTTGCTATACATCATCTAATACAACAACAATTTCTAACGCTCCTGCCGAGCTGAAATAATTGAAATACACTCTATGATATAGTTTTTAATACTACTCGTATATATAAGCTACGAATATATTTTATATTCTTTATTTAAAGTCGGTTCAAATTGTGCAGCCCATTTAAATTGCATTTGGGGATGCTATTAATGCACCTTTGATTGTTCTCTCTAGGAATATCTTGTCACACTATGTAAATCAGTTTCCATTTTTTGAATACATATGTACATACTCGTATGTACATCTCATCACATCAAATGGTACAAAAGATGCGTACCCTTAAAGCTGCACTACAGTGATTGCGTTTTACAGAGATTATTTTTTTTCTTGTGTTTTGCATAAAAAGCTACTTACTACAAGAAGTTCACGATACAAGAAGTTAAGGAAGACACAGAGAAAAACACTGATTTCTAAGATAAACTAAATCACGAACTGGCATGAACCAGCCAAATAAGTGCTGCCAACTGAATGATTTTTTTTAACATTGAAAACTTGACACAAACTAAAGGTTTTTCTCAAGCATTTTTTGTATCGATATGATGTAAGAAAATTTAATCTTTAGCAATATAGGAGTACAAAGTGTAGTGTTGCAATGCGGCATTGATATACGAGGTCTGATCAAAGAATAACCGTTATTTTAAAATTTTGTCAGGTACGTATGTTTGATTTTCGCATTTTTTTCTGTCATGTTGGCACACATGTCTGTTATATGTGTTGACAATATCAGACATTTTGGATTAGCAGTTTGTTTTTGACAGATAAAAAGGCTGGTTGTGTTTTGGTGTGCTCTTTGATTTTTTACCATTCGAAAAAATGCATCAAAGAAACTATATTGAATCAAATCCCAGTGGGTGCTGATGAGTAGTGTAGCGACTACGAAACAGCTAGTTGTCCCCCAGCTAAAGATTTGATTATTATTTTTCTTGTCTTCTTCAATCAATAATTATTGATCATAGCAAATTTGTATTGTAAAAAATCCTTCCTAAGAAAAAAATTAAGAAAGGAAAGACTTGAACTAAAACCCGATGCACTTATGTATGTACAACCCAAAAATTTTTAATTTAAAAATTATAAAGTTCAACAAAAATTTAACAAATTGAAACTATATTAAGTTTTGTGTAAAATATTAAATTAAATGCGCAAGGTCATCTAAAATGTTGACTGTGGCGTTTGCCGAGTCTACTATGAGCAGAACACAAGTTCAATTGTGGTACAACCGGTTTAAGGAAAGCCGAGAAGATGTCAATGACGATGCTCGTCCTGAAGGAGTAAAGAAAATGATTTTGGGTAATCGTCGATCACTATCAAAGAGGATGCTGATGATGTTGCCATATCGTTCGCCTCATGCCAAGCAATTTTAACGGACGCTTTAGGCATGACAGGTGCGGCAGTGAAGATTATTCCAAAATTGCTAAATTTTGAGCAAAAACAATGTCGCATGGACATAGCTCAGGAGCTGTTGAACATCGTCAACGACGATCCAAATTTATTTATTTATTTATTATTAATTATCTAGCACAACAAGATACAGGGTCTTATAAATGATTGTGCTAGTGACTGAGCAAAAATAAATGTTTACAAATATATCATAAAGGAAAAATAAAATACAATATCATAATAATATAATAAATAAATAAATTTCCTGATGGCAAAAACAAACCACACCATCAAAGTCCAATCATCCCAATGAAAGCGTGCAGAAGAGCCAAGAGCGAAAAAAGTACGTCAAGTTCAGTCAACTGTGATGGCTTTACTCACTGTTTTCTTCGAATGCAATGGCGTGGTGCATCATAAATTCTTGCCACAAGATCGTACAGTCAATAAGGAATATAACCTTGAAGTTATCCGCCGTTTGCGCGAAGCAATTCCTCTGAATTGTGGAAAACCAATCATGGATTTTGCACCATAATAACTCACCAGCTCAAATATCGAATTTTTGCCCAAAAATAAAACCGTTATTAAGCCTCAACCGCCGTATTTACCGGACTTTTTCTTCTTCCCAAAACTGAAGTTAACGATGAAAGGAAAGCGTTTTGCTACGATTCAGAAGAAAAATAAATCGAAACAAGAGCTGTTGGGGATACCAAAATGCGCATTTGAGAAGTGTTTCGAGAATTGCAAAAAAACGCTAACATAAGTGTATATAGTTATTGCTAAATAATTAAATACTTTTTGTAAAAATTAAAAAAAAAAACTGTTATTTTTGATCAGACCATGTAAACCGATACAACTTGAAATTTAAAAAATAAACCTTCAACTAAAAAAATTTTTTTTTTATTGAATTTTTGATGAACTTTTATAATTTTTTTAAATTAAATTTTTGGTTTGTACATTTGTACAACGGGTTATAGTTCAGGTTTTTTCTTTCTTAAGTTTTTTTTCTTAAGAAAGATTTTTTACAATACAAATCTGCTGTGATCAATAATTTTGATTGAAGAAGACAAGAAAAATAATAATCAAATCTTTAGCTGGGGGACAACTAACTGTTTCGTAGCCGCTACACTACTCATCAGCACCCACTGGGATTTGAACTCGGGACATGACGTATCATGATCTACTGCTTTAACCACTAAGCCACCGAGCATTTAATTATTTTCTATCTATATTTATCTCATATTGAATCACATATGCATTTTGTTAATTGCCCACATTGTTTGTACAGCGTTTGCTGTAGGTTAGGTTTAACAAGCCACCAGCCATTGAAAAGCCAGCGCACTTGGGTCCAATTTGATCCCGTTGTGTTGCCTGGGTGTAATATGTATCTCAGCAGATCTAGATATCACCGGTTTAGAGCCAACACGAGGATCGGATAAAGAAGTCCAATCCATTTACATTACATTCCGATACCTCCGCCAAGTCGTGCAGCATCGGTCTGCCTAGATACAAAGCCCTTATTTAGGAACGAGCTGGACATCGACAAAGAAAGTGCTCAACATTCTCTGCTTCCTCCTCGTCTCTGCAACTTCTACAGAAGTCATTAAATGGAAGATTTAACCTCCTCGCCTGCGACCCTATGTGGCAATGACCCGTCAGGACCGCCACAGCAGAGCGCAAACTCCTTCGGGGCAGGCTCCTAAGGCTCATATCTGGGCCATGTCAGCCTAGATTTTCGACAGGTGATCTCGACAGTCCTCTCCGAAACCGTGCCTGATAAAGTTACATCAAATCTCCTGTCGGGCAGTAGAGCCGGTGAGCAGTAATCAATATTCTCCAGAAGGTTCACTATTCTTCCTATTATTGAGGCATGCCCATATGTAGCCTCCTTTCACATCCCGCTTTCCCATGTTCTTGGCTTGAGTTCATGGCTACTTCATTCACCATGAGATCAGCCGGCAGTCAGTTCAGCATAGTGAAAAGTGCTCCAGTCTCCATCAAAGCAGAAGTACGCATTACCTTTTCTACGATTTGCAATGGGTGGTTTTTTCCGACGATTTCCACCACACAAGCGTACCTGCAAATTTTGTGAGGCAAATTTTTGGTTTTCATAAAGAAGTTGTTGTGTGAACTCCGGAGCTTGGTGGTATGTTAGAGGCTTGTAAAAGATCAATTAAAATAGTTGAATTTTTTTTTTTTTTTTTTGTCTTCAAAAGACTTTCTTATGACATTTACTAGTCTATGTGTTGTTTTATGGGGCTGTGCTTAGCCCTAAAATCAAATTGATAATTCGAGAAGTATTAGAATTTGTTTGTGGTAGACCTACTGGCCTTTATGATTCTACTTTATCCTACCTTGGCTTGGGTATCACAGTAATCATAGATATCTTTCACTCTGCAGGATAATATCCAAGCCGTAAAATAGCGTTAAAAATAAAAGAAAGAATTCTTCTAGCTACACGAGGTAGCTGTGGAAGCATTTAATTTTATCAATACCTAGAGCTTTTCCCGAGTTTATATTGTGGATAACGTGTGTGAACATCTTGATAATTGGCGCTCTAACAACATATTGCGATAATCCAGCTGCATCTTTCTAACCGTTTCTAGTAAAAATATTTCTAAAATTAATCAATTAGCATTCTTTTTGGAATCATGACCAGTTCGTAGTTGAATGACGCAAGAATATCAAACGGTTAAAAGGTTTCCAACGCTTAAGGCCTTTATTACGACCTAATAATAAAGTTCTTGATAGTTAACCTTAACATTAGCTAACGTGAACGATAAAGTCACCATTAAATTTTTCCAATTTTTACAGCTGAAGTTACAATATTTTCAGCAGATAACAGGGCAGCTTCAAATACTTAAAGTTAATTTTGAAATTTACCATGAGGATAAACCTGCTGTTAACTTATCAGTAACTTTTCAGGTTAAAGTTAACTTATAATAACCAAACAAAATTATCTGTAAGATAAAATCCTAATGTTAACTATTTGTCAATTGTAATAATGGCCTTTGCTCACTTTTAATAAAGAGAAGTTATATCGATTTCAACAAGCGATATTTTATTTTCGAGAATTAATTTTATGGGCCAGTATAGTCCAGTCGAAGTAAATATTTTCAGAAACAAATATAGCAAAAGAAAACGGCTAGGAAGCTTAAAAACGCTCATAATAAAGTTATGTTATTTTTGCTTCTAGCAATGGTTTGAAAGCACCTAACAGTTAATTAAGCAAGAAGCATACCAACAACATTGCAAATAAACAACATCTGGTAGCGTAGAACTCGGTAATTGTGGATTTGATTCGCAGTAACACCTGTCTTGTTGGCTTTACTTAATGATGGACCAAGTGTAAATTATTTACGATTCATCGGCCCCCCGTATGGCTTTCGAGGCGCAAACAGGTCACAACTTTTTGCCACAAGTTTGTAGTCATATAGAGAAATGTCTTGCTTAAGACTTCAGGCCCTCTGATCCCTCCTGTATGCAATTTTCCAATAGTAAATGAAAGACGAGGCTTAATGAGTTGGGTGACGGAAGTCCATTAAGAACATCAGCACTTAAACAATTCACCCATCTAACTATCGACCCTGGTTCCTTGCAATACAGATATCTGTTGCAATTCAACCACAACTCGGGGGTTATTAGCCACCCAAAACTATTATTGCAGCAAAACTATCAGGGAAACTAATTCCTTCAATTTGAAGTTTAAGCCACAGCCAGAATGAATCAGTCAAGGCAGGCACCTCAACCATGATCACCTGATCCCCGTTCCCGTGATAAGGGTTCGGGAAGTTCAACACAATTTAAGTCATGCATCTTCCTAAAGTTTTATTTGCTGCAACACTCTAAGGACTCCTTTCCCCTATGTTCCAGAAAGCAGAGTGCACTGGTTTGGTGTACACCAAGGCAAACCTGCTCTCCGGGATAAGCAACTCGATGAGCAATATTTGCTATATTTCAGTTAAAAATCTGCTTTCAGGTGGATCGTAATATTTGTTGGGTTTGTCATTGCTTTTGAGCATAAGCCAGTGGCTTCAGCTAATGTTACAAGAAACACTTATGTAAAGACACTAAAAGTTCCATATTCAGAAGTCGGTGTCTTTTGCAGTTTTTAACACATTGCAGAATATCAAAATAGAAATGGGAACTAGTCAAATTAAGATATAAAAAAATCATGACAATAGTGGTTTCTTAACTAAAGATTTTTTTTGAGCAGTTTATAGAAATAAGTCCAAAAATGTGCTCTTTATTTTGGTTCACTCGAATAAAGGCATTTTATTATTTTTTTCTAATTTTTAAAGTAATTGGCAAAACAAAAAATTTTAAGTCTATCGAAAAAAAACTAAATCGATGTTTACCGTTCTGAATCCGCAATAGATAAAAAAAAATTGGATGAAGTTGTTGACAATTACATCAAGGATACCGAAGAGTATCGAAACAAAATTTTAAAGGAAGGGTTTATCTAAGTTTGAGAAAAGAAAAATAATCAGAAATGCTTCGAATTCTGCTTTATCCTTGTCAAAAATAAGATCTCGAGCTGGAGTACAAGCAAGCAAGCCATCAGTAAACAGAGTAAGTATAAGCTATGAATATCGTAAATACCGGAAATTACAATAAAAAATCCGCCACTTATTGCTCCCAGTAAGGAAAAGCGGTTTCAACTCGCAAAAGACTACATGTCAAGGGATGTACAGCAAAGAGGTCATGTAAATTACTGGAGAACCGTTGTATTTACGGATGAAAAGAAATTTAATTTGGATGAACCTGATGGTTATAACTATTATTTCCATGACATGCGCAAAGAAAATCGATTTTTGAAACGACATCACAGCCGAAAGAGAGTATTCATGGTGTGGAGTGCTGATACGTGCTATGGCAGCATCGATCTTGAATTTTAAAGTGCAAAAATGAATAGTGCAAGCTATAAAATGTTATTGGAATCAGCTTTTCCGAAGTTCAATCAACTATTTGGTTTCATATCTTGGATATTACAATAGGATAATGGCCCTATACACAACGCCACAGTAGTAAAGGAGTTCATTGCAAGCCAGAATGTTGATATTCATGACTGGCCATCCTATTCGTTAGAACTAGACATTATCGAAAATGTTTGGGGTTGGTTATCTCGTAAGGTCTATGAAAGAGCCAAGCAGTCACAAATTCAGGCTACTAATGATGCTGGGAGTAAAATTTTGTTGGATTACTTAAATTCTCTTCATCTGTCAATGAAACCCCCTATATTTAAAGTTATTAAAAACAAAGATAATTTTACCTATTACTATTCGTTCTTAAGTAAATCAAATAATTAATTAGAGAATAATTCAAGTGAAAAAACACATTTTTGTACTTCTGTTTATAAATTGCCCAAAAAAAAGTTGTTTAGTTAAGAGACCACTATTGACATGATTTCTAGCTACCACTTCTATTTTAAAATACTGAAATCGGCTAAAAATTGCAAAAGATGCAAGCTTTTGAATATAAAATTTTTAGTGCCTTTAAATAAGTGAACCGGAGTGTATAAAAAGTCGATGGCCGTGATCACCATATTCACAAATCTCACCTAGATAATTGTTATCTATTTTTACAAACAAGAAACCAGTGGTCGTGATGTCGACAGACATATCACCAGAAAAACGAATTGAGAACAGCAGACAAACTCAAATTAGAGGTCGTTGGTATTGAGCACACTAATATAATAAGAATAATAACACATATTGGAGTTGATCTAGAATAGTTCGATTAATCGTTCAGACAAAAGCAAACTCTCGCATAGTTTTAAAATTAAGATTTTCTTATAACTCATTAATCGTTTAGTTAATATCAATTAAACAAGCAATATTATAACTTTTTAACTTCAAATTTCAAAAGCTTTAATGATTTTATACAAAGTCTAGCAATGTTAAAAAATTGTCATTAATGGCAATGTTTAGTAAGCAAAGTCCGTGTAGAGTACTCGCAGTATTTCAAAATGTAAAAAATCAATAATCATTCAAATTTAATTGTTAAAAGATTTTATTGTTAATAGATTGGAAACAACCAAAGTTGTCTTTATTATAAAAATATTTGAAGCATATATGTATATACATGGGAATTATTTTTCTACAAGTACGAGTATTAAAATCGACACAAATCAGTCAAAAGTAATCTCAGTGATCCATTGTAGACTTTTTGTGCTTGTTTACTAAAAATATTATTCTTTTTTTCAAGTTCGAATTGTTAATTTTTTTACTAATCAATTTCTTTTAATATAGAGGTTAACTTCTTAGTTCTAAACTTTTTTTCCTTTATTATTACTGGACGAAATTTCCAAACGAACGATTTCATACTTTGTTTCAAACTTACACTACACACTCCAGATCACAAATCAAATCAAGCACATGCAAAAATATATTGTATTGACAACATTGTTCAAGAATGCATTTTCTTGTTACTCGACTCATTTAAGCATTAAACATTTTACGTTTAATTTAAGAATTAAAATAAGAAGAAAAAACATAAAAATAAATGTAATAATAAAAATGTAAAAACAAAAAAGAAATGCACAAGCGAAGAAGAAAACTTTGAATGTCATGCAGGACAAATGTAGACGATATGCATCAATTTATTTTTATATGATTCTCTTATCGCGCTGTTGTGTTTTCTTTTCCCCTCCCCCAAAAAACTCTTTTTTTTTATTTCTGTTTTAATAAGCAATAGTAAAAAAAAACAACAACAGCAACAGCAACGACGACGACAACAACAACAGCAGTCTTTCATCTTGTTTGAATATAACGAATTCCCCATGATAGTTTTCCTGTGATTTCTCATTACAATTTTTTCACTTAGTGATGAAAATTAATTCAGATTTTCATAAAATTGTGCAATAAAAATTACAATTAACACGTTACACTCCGTTTGACATTTGAATTAATTGAAAATATTGTAAACACACAAAACAAGCAGGAGGAATGTTAAAGTCAAGACTGCCTGACGAATGGCTGGATAATGAAATTGAGAACGGATACAGAAGAAAAGGATGACAGGATATATTTCTTTATAGGGGAGCATTTAATTGTTTGCGATAACGTTGTTTTATGTACATTAAATACATATATTTTTTATAAAAAATAATACACCCTATAAACAGACAAGCAGAAACAAATTCAATCATGATGTTGAGTCTATTAAAACTTGAGTTCCAAACCTATTGCCTACACTTTTGATTATAGTTAAATAAAAATTTAATGCAAACAAATTTTTGCAAGTTTTAATTGATTATTACTAGTTTTTAAGAATGGAAGAGATATTAAATCAGTGAATAACAATTATGAAAATCAATGGTGGTAATAACTGAGCGATAAGAGACATAAAATCACCTATTAGGATGAAAATAAATGATATTGCTTTAATTTGCAGCTCTGCTGTATAGAATATTGCAACTAAGCATAAACATATCGCTCCTTTATTGCAACATAGTCATAACGCAAAAAAGCTTGTTTCTAGAAAAAAAAAACCATTTCAAATTTTTAGTTTCCATACAAGTCTTAGAAAAAGTTTTTGGAAAATATCTCGTAAAGGAAACAGTTTAAAGGTAATCTGAATAAAATTTTGGCACAATATAAAAGATAGTACTGTTAACAACTCTGCATTGTTAACACGAAAAGCTAATTTTTCGAGATATGACTATGTTTCATTAAAGGGGCGATATGAATAGTGAGGGAAAATCAGTACGTACACAAGACCTCTTACGATAAGATGTGGAGGCTAAGAAGAAAATTACTGAGAGAGTGTAGTATAGATGGTATAGTTTTTAGCATCACTAAAGAATCCTATTAACAAAAAATTCTGCAGCACAAGCCGTTAATTTGCTTTTTTTATGGCTACAGTTACTTAAACAAAAGTGTACCATTTTGCTCTTGTCCTGCTTTTCCAACATTCGAGGCCTTACTGTAAAAACCTGGTTATACATTTATGATTCAAAGTATTACCCATTGCTGGCCACTACTTTCATCAATCTTTCAGGCAGTGTACGAGTCTCACGTTGTAAAAATTAAAGCGATCCATAAAATCCACTTTTTAACTTATTCATAAAACTGGAAGTGTTGATCAGGCTGGCCGTGTGTCATTGATCTAAACAAGTGCTAGTCTGAGAGAGTGACGTCTAGAGAAAACGGCGAGTGGGGTAGGACTTCCCATTTCAACGTTTCCAATTACATCTTAACCTCGTAATGCGGCCGTTTGTTTTTCAATACTCAGCTCAAACAAATACACTGCATTCGATAACGATCGCCTGTGGTTGTATCAATATCAAAAATCGCCAAATCTATTATTTACATTATTAAGAATTTTTTTATAATTCCTAAAATATCTATTCCAAACCACCGAAAATTGCCAAAATTGGAAAAAATCGACACAAAAAATTTTAATTTTTACTAAAAAATATTTTACGGCTATTGGTCCACCTTAACGCAACGAAAAACAACTTTTGCAATTGATATTGAACAGACGTATCTAATATTGAGCAAACTTTTAATATTTCTCAATAAAATTTTCTAACAATAAAAAAATTGTATAATTAAATGTGATAAATTAAATATTCGTATTATTTGATCTTGTTTATATTGTTTTCTTCTAAATTTTCCAGCTAAAGATCTTGATCCTGATGATGATTATGATAACAAATTGTTATAGAAATATCGAAAATAAAATACCGTTAAACCTTTTTTATAAAAACAAAAATCAATCAGGATCTTTAGCTGGAAAATTTAGAAGAAAACACTAAATGTGATTACAAACTGATCTGTTTTTAATACACTATCTGCACGACCAACCAATTTTGCCATATATGTCTGAAATGCATATTATTAATTACAAGGTCTAGTAAAAAAATAACCGTTATTTTTAAATTTCGTAAGCTACGTATGTTCGATATTCGCATTTTTTTTTCTTTGTGTCATGTTGGTACACATGTATGTTATATATGTTGGCAATATCAGCTATGCTCTTCAATTTTTTACTAAATTTACTACATTTTGAGCAAAAACAACGTCGCATGGACATCGCTCAGAAGCTGTTGAATATCGTCAACGACGATCCAGATTTCCTTAAAAAGCTCATAACTGGTGACGAATCATATGTGTATGGCCATGACGTTAAAACCAAAGCCCAATCATCCCAATGGAAGCGTTCAGAAGAGCCAAAACCGAAAAAAGCACATCAAATTCAATCAAATGTGATGGCTTTACTCACTGTTTTCTTCGAATGCAATGGCGTGGTGCATCATAAATTCTTGCCACAAGATCGTACAGTCAATAAGGAGTACAACCTTGAAGTTAAGCGGCGTTTGCGCGAAGCAATTCCTCTGAATTGTGGAAAACCCAATCATGGATTTTTCACCATGATAACTCACCAGCTCAAAGTCGTACGGTGAATAAGGAATACTACCTTGAAGTTATGCGCCGTTTGAGCGAAGAAATGCTTGTGCGTGCGTTTTTGGCCAAAAACAAAATCGTTATCATGCCTCAACTACCGTATTTACCGGACTTGGTACCCGCTGACTTTTTCCTCTTCCCAAAACTGAAGACACCGATGAAAGGAAAGCGTTTTGCTTGGCGATACCTAAAAGCACATTTTACAAGTGTTTCGAGGATTGGAAAAAACGCTGGCATAAGCGTATTATATCTGAGGGGGATTACTTTGAAGGGGACAAGATAGTTATTGATAAATAAATAAATACTTTTTGAAAAAATTTAAAAAAACGGTTAGTTTTTGATTAGCCCTCGTATAAATATACCAGAAAAAAGGTTAAAAATATATTCTTCAACACTAATTCATGACTTATCAAAAATAGCCAACCAAAGCGCCAAATACTTTACAAATCGGCAGTCGCCAAATCGAAAAACAGAATGTAAAACGAATTTTAAAATTACCACGTTTTGTAAAAAATCGCCGAATCTGGCAACCCTGCAGTATAATACACTACGCCTCGATCTGGTCCGGTTGGAAACGTGAATATTCAGTTTGGCCATCAACGTGGAAGTATGACCGAGATTACTCCAGTATTTTCTACACCTAGGATTATCGTAACGAACAGGTTTCTCGTCTCTAGTCACCATGCTATGCACAAATCCCTGACGTCTTTACCTTGCAAGCAGCTGTTCACAAGCAAACAAACGCCGTTCAACATCTCGCGGCTTCAGCTCGTACGGCACCCAACAATTTGCTGCTTTATGAATCATTTCCATGACTTCCTTGCTGCATCATTCATAATTCCTGACAATTGTTGTTGCTTTTGAAACGAGTCTTGGTCAAGTGATGCCTCCAATTCTGCTTCTTCGAAACGCGTCTCTCTTCCACCGTCATGCTGATCTTCGACATAAAAATCACCATTCTTAAAGTGTTGAGACCACTCCCGGAGCGTTCCTTCGCTCAGCCTAGGTATTTGAAAGTATTCTCCATATTAAAGCAGAAAATTAAAACCTGCCGCAAATGAGGAGAATTTGGTTCGTAAGCTGACATTTTTAGTCAAGAATAACTTTATGATGCAGACAAACATCGACTAATATTTCCATTTTTTTTTTTTTTTTTTTTTTTTGTAGCATTTTTTATTTATTGAATCTTCCAAATGAACTAACAATAAGTATTCAAATCTTAACACTAAATTTAAAAAATGGGATTCTCAAGTCCGGCCAATGCTAGACAAAAAGTTTTATTATGCGGGAGCTATTTCGGTAAAATCACCTATTGAGCAATCTGATGGTGGCAGCGGTATCCCTTCTTTTAAGCCGAATGTGGCCGCCAAAATTAAGTATATTGCGCGCAAGAGGGTTTGGATGAAGTTCCAGTTTACTGACATACCTTGTCGCGTACTTGGAAAATTCCTCTTTTACCAGCGGAACACTCAGATCGTTATGAATTCGTGAATTTTTTACGTACCATGGAGCTGCAGTAATCGTTCGAAGAATTTGGTTTTGTCGCCTTTGAATTTTTTCAATATTTGACGCTGAGGCGGTGCCCCATAATTGAATTCCGTAGCACCATATAGGTTTTAGAATTGCATTGTATAACAGAAGTTTGCAATCCAACTTCAATGTCGAGTTTCTGCCCATAAGCCAATTTAGTTGCGCTGCTTTTAGTTTCATCTGAGTGACTTTTGCTTCAATGTGAGACTTCCACGTTAGCCTACGGTCGAGGTGTATACCAAGGTACTTGACTTCACTGTGTTGCGGAATAGGTGAGTTGTTTATTTGGATAGGCGCACATGTTTGCTTACACAGAGTGAATGTGACATGAGTACATTTCTGTTCATTAACTTTGATTTTCCAAAGTTTTAGCCATTTCTCTAATATTGAAATGTATTCCTGTAAATTTCGTGAAGCTAATTGGTGGTTTTCATGAACACTCAAAAACGCTGTGTCATCTGCAAAGTTTGAAGTATGGATTCCGGATGTCGTTGGCATGTCAGAGGCGTAAATCAAATATAAAGTAGGCCCCAGTATGCTGCCTTGGGGAACACCTGCTTCGATTGGCTGAGTTGGGCTTATAAAATCGCCTTCTCTGATAATAAACTTCCGCCCATATAAGTAGCTTTCCAAAAGCTTGTGAGTATTTACAGGCAAGTTTAACTTTATTTTGTGCATCAACCCGTCGTGCCACACTTTATCGAAAGCTTGAGATATGTCGATGAATAGAGCTGAGCAATACTTCTTCTCCTCAAAGGTCTGTCTTATGACATTGACTAGTCTGTGCGTTTGTTCTATGGTGCTATGTTTAGCCCGAAAACCAAATTGATGATCAGGGATACACCCCACATTGTTCAATATTGGACTCAACTTCGCCATTAACAATTTTTCGAACAGTTTTGAAATTGTTGGTAGTAGACTTATTGGTCTATATGATTCTACCTTTGTCAGATCCTTCCCTGGCTTGGGTATCATAGTAATCATTGAGACCTTCCACTCTGCAGGATAATACTCAAGGCGTAAAATGGCGTTAAAAATAAAAAGTGGAACCCTTCTAGCTACACGAGGTAACTGTTCAAGCATTTTACCAGTAATTTGATCAATGCCTGGAGCTTTTCTTGGGTTTGTATTTGCGATAACGTTTTCGACATCTTGAAAATTAAGTCTCAAAGACACAGGGGGTCTAACAACATATGGTGGTAATTCCGCTGTAATATTCGCTGAATCATTTGTAATAAAAACGTTTCTCAAATGATCGACATACAACATCCCCTTTTCAGAGTCGCTTCTTGCCCAGTCGCCAGTTGAAGTTCGCAAAGGTGGCTTACCTATTACGGGTCTTTTTAAACCTTTTGTCGCTTTCCACAAGGAATAATCAGATTGAGGAGCACCATCAAGGCTTTCCAAATATGTTTTAAGGGAAGCAATTCTATGGACTTCAAGCAGATTTCTTAACTGAGTTATGCATTCCCGTAGCCTAGTTTTAAGCTGGGGAGATCTGCGAAGTTGCCATTCTCTTCTGACTCTTCTTTTTTCTGACAGAAGTTGCTCAATTTCAGACGAATAAGTTCTATTGGTTTCATTTCTGGATCTTATATGACTAGTGGTAGCATGCTGTACGGCCAGTTTGAGGTTTTCAGAAAAATCGTTAATTGACACATCAATATCCTCAGGCGTTCTCAAGGCGATATTTTCAGTACAATGTGTACTCAAAAATTTTTTGTATTTTAACCAATTAACTCTATTGACAGTTAACGGTGAGTCAATCTCGTGGGGGAACGAAACAGAGATTATAGTGGGAGAGTGATCTGATGACAAATCTAATGAAGGCTCCACTTGCATCCACTCTAAGGGAAAATTTTTCGCAACTCCAAAATCTATAACATCTGGGATCTTTCGTCGGTCTGACGGCCAATAAGTGGGATGTCCGCTTGAAACCACATCTAAACCCATTTTGGAAACGGTGTCAAAAAGCACACGGCCTTTCGAGGTAATTAAACGTGATCCCCAAAAAGTGTGTTTTGCGTTATAGTCGCCAGCCGCTAAAAATCTAGGACCAAGTGATTTGAAAAAATTTGAGTATTGGCTTTCTGTTATTGAAAAGCGTGGCGGTGAGTAGATTGAGGAAATAACGATTTTTTCATGCAAATATTCAATGCATATATTAGTTGCTTGGAGATACTCCTCACATGTCTCGTTCATTAAAAAGTGTTTAATTCTGGATTTTATTAGAATTGCCGATCCTCCGCAAGATCTTCCACGGGGATCTTTTGTGTCGTACAGTATGTAGCCATTAATTTTGAAATAACTGTTGCTTGTCAAGTGGGTTTCAGCAATAAGCATTATGTCAATTTGTTTTTCCATAAGGAAGTGCTCAAGTTCATTTTTGTGTTGGCGGATGCCGTTTGCGTTCCAGAAACATATTTTAAACCAATTCATTTTGTTAAAATTGCCTGCACTAATATTTCCATGTCATCATGTTTACAAATGCCTAAGCTTATTCTACAACCTCTACAAGCCACTTATTGTAAAACGGCGGAAGTAAAGTTGTGAGAAGAAAAAAATTAGTACTGCATATTGTTTTCTTTTTTTTTTTACCGCTATCACGTCAATCACACCTTTTAAAACTGCAGTAGAATTGTCTCGAAAGACTCCTTTTGAAAAAGAACGATTCGTGTGTATCAACTTTATAAGTATTCAAATAGAGCTAAGGAAGCCGTTTGATTCAAGAAACGTTTGATTTGGTTAATAACCAATAGAATAAAGAAGCGCACCAATAGAAAATAGCTACCAAAACTTTATTGTATTAGGATTTCGCCTAACAATATCACCATAAAGTTTTCTTTAAAACAGTAATTTTAAAATGTCTCCCTTGAGACATTTGAGCAAAAGAAGAGCGTTCCTCATTCGGTGAATATCTGCTGTAAGCTGATATTTATTCAAAAAAGCTAAAAGGAAATTTTATTTATATTTGTGTGAGGGAGTCATAACTTCAATTTATAGTGCAGTTCTTAAAGAACACAAAGAAATTGCGGAAAAAACTGCATTACAAGAAAGTCATTAAAAATTTCTAGACGAAAAGATTTCGCTATCATTAATATACTGTGAATCCTGTGCAGCAGTTATGCAAGTTGTGTTTATTGTTTATAGAATTTTAAATAAATATTCATTCGTGTTTTAATTTAATTATTCTTTAAACGTGAAAGAGTTGATGATATAATTTAATTGCTAGTTTCAAATAAATGACGCTTTAAATCACAAAATCAAATAAGATATTCGTATGTTTCCTCAAATAACTAATCGCAGTTATTTAACATTTTTTTAATTTAGTTTTTTTTTTACTATAGAACTAAAAAGAAATGAATAAGAGAAAAACAAAATCAATCTAAGCGGTTACATAAAAATATCAAACTTTTAAACGACTATTGGACAAATTTTCAAATTTCAATAATTTTATTCTTAAAAAGCCAAGAACGATTCTTAAAAAGGCAAGAAAATTCTATATGAATTCAGCTAGAACTCAATGAATTTTGTATCAACGTTGTTTTTCGGTTTCGAAATAGTTTGCAGCATGTGATTTTTCGATTGACCCCGTCGATATTAACGGCCTGCGACTGCTAATTGTTTTGGCACTGTCTTTCTAATCTATTTGTTATTTTTCAGCTGCTAATGTCAAATCGATATGACCTGGTACAAGAGTGAGTACTACGGCCGAATGATAAAACTTTATTGCAATGTATTCAGTTAATAAAGCCATGATCATCTCCAAGTGGAAGTGTATGCAAAAAAAAAATAAATTTTTCATATGGAATTTGGCCGGCATGATCAGAATCTCTTAAACCAACTGTGCCCAGCGTTGCCTTCGCGAATTTTCAAAAAGTGGCAAAAAAAGGGTATTTTGAAGAAAAAGATGTCACAAAAAGGGTATTTTCAAGAGAAAAGGGATCAAGTTATTAAAAATCAATAAAAACTAAACAAAAATTATTCAAAACTTAATGTATTTGAATGAAAATTTAATGTAATGATTACATTTAGAAAAATTATTCAAATATAATTAATAACATCAGTTTAAATGATATTAATTTTATTCAGGTCCAGTTTTTGACTTCGTATTTAAATACAAAATTAGTTAATTTTCATTTAAAGTTATATTTAAAGGCAAGTTAAATTTGTTCAGTCTTAAGCAATTCCCCATATATTATATAAATGCAGCTTCACTTAAATACCAAATATTATGGAAAGTATTCCATAGAGCAGCTGTTTGTTATTGAAATAGAAAAATACTTAAAGAAAAATATTAAATTTATCAACAGCACAGAAAAACTTAATAATTGTATTTCATGTGATGTTATTTTTAATTAAATATCATTTTGTGATCTTCTACAGGCAATGGCTCATATGTGTGTTTTGCTTACCTTTCTTGCACTAACACAAAACTATATGATAAATGAAATAAACTTAAATACAACTTAAATCAGTGATGCCCAAAAGTTCTATATGGAAGAGTAAACAGCAATACATTTAAAGAAAAACTACTTTTATTTACTATTTTTTGTTGTAAAAAGCAAAACAATTTACAAAAACAAAATTCAGACTGATAATCGCTGTCGTCAATGTTTACCAACAAAACATGCGAAAGTGTTGTTGCTTTGCTTATATGTGTGTGCAGTGAAGAACGGAAAAAAACTGTAAAAGACGAAGTTGTTTGTGTATTTTTCATTGCTAATGCTGAGCGCAGTATTTGTGTATTAAAGAGCACAGCCCTATAACTAAGCACATTTACAAAAACAATTGAGTATCAAGCGCATAAGCCTAGGCATGTTTGAAGAAAATTGGGCATTTAAGTTTGATTCAAATTTGTAGTGCAAAATAAATTTTTATATATAAATGGAGCTTAAAGCTAAATGAGATTTTTATACGAATTCAAAAACTGCGCTGTAAAAACCTTTTTGAAATACAGTTGTTGTACTTCTTCAGATTTATTAATAAAACAAATCACATTTATAGTTTATTAGTTGTTCCCCAGCTATATGGTATTCAATTATTTTTCTGTTCTTCTTTGGTGTTTCACAGCAATTATTGTTATAATTAAAAAATAACCCTTCTTCTTGACTGAAGTTGGACTCGAACTCACAACTAATTAGTTAATAAATCACATTTATATTTGCAATCTGGGTATAAATTATTCGACTATTTTGTTTTCAGATAGTTTTTTTTTTTTTTTTTTTTTTAACTTGGACCAGTACTCAGGGGATGACCCCTACATATGCAGTGCATTGTACCAGAACTAGGAAAATAGGTTGTGAGGAGGAGGAAAGAGGGAGTAGTATTTGTGAACATTTGACTTGAACCTTTCAACGTTATAACAGACAGGAAACACGCCAGCAGGTAACTTATTCCACAGGCGGAGCGTACGGCTGAAAAACGAATTCTCTCTGTAATGCGTAGTACGATTCCCTGGGCAATCGACCACAAATGGCTGAGGCCTGAACGATATATGTGTATAAATATAGATATATGTGTATAAATAGATATATGTATAGATATATGTGTATAAAAACTCATACATACTTTTTAGAAATAAAGATTTCATTATCAAATATATACTAGTAAATATTAATGAGAACTGAATATTTATGCATACAGTTGTTCGATCGTTCTCAACAAAAAGTTCCATGTTTGCAAAAAGGGTCAAGAAGGGTATTTAAAAAAAAGTGTCATAAAAAGGCTCATCGACACAAAAAAGGGTCAAATTGACACTTTAGTATCATAAAAGGTAACGCTGATTGTGCCAGCCCTATGCGCTTGATACTCAATTGTTTTTGTAAATGTGCTTAGCTATAGGTTGTACTTTTTAATACACAAATACTGGGCTCAGCACTAGCAATGAAAAATATACAAACAACTTCGTCTTATATATATTTTTGTCGTTCTTCACTGCACACTGCCAAAAGCAAAGCAACAATATTTTCGCATGTTTTGCTGGTAAATATTGACGACAGCAATTATCAGTGTGAATTTTGTTTTTGTAAATGTCTTGCTTTTTACAGCAAAAAATATTAAATAAAAATAGTTTTTCCTTAAATATATTGGTGTTTACTCTTCCATATAGAACTTGTGGGCACCACTGTCTTAAACCAACATTTAACAATGCGAAATGATAACCGATTTCTTTTGCCCGAAATTGAAAATGACATGTCAACTTCACCAATAAATAAAATTCGCTAATAAAAACCAAGATCGGCGGCATATTTTATGGAATTTTTGTTGAGCTTTATAATTTTTAAATTAAATTTAGAAGATACAATACATAATTAAATTGTAAAAAAATTTGGTTCGTACACAGAAAAAATTTTGTTCAGAAATTCTCTGAATTTTGACATTACTTTTATGAATTTTTTCATTATTTTTCAAACATTGTAACTTTTTATAGAAATAATGAAACAAATTTCATTAGATTATTTTAATGAAAGCCTTCATAAAAGTAATGAAACATTTTAATAAGAAACATGACTTATTTTCATTAAAAGTATGAAAGACATTAAATTAATGAAAAAGTAACACATATTTGATGAAATAACTTCTTTGTACTAATGTAATATATTCATTAAAAATATGAAACTCCTTCACAAGGTCAATGAAGTTTTTTCATTTATCTAATTTTATTATTCATTGAGCACCTGAAAAATTTACATTAAATCAATGAAATAATTACATTTGTTTAATGAAATAATATCATAACACACATTAATAAAATATGTTCCCAAATGTACGTAATAAGATCAATGCAATTATTTCATTTATTCATTGATACTTTATTTTATTACACAAACAATACTATGCTTGCTTTTATGAAATTGTACCTAATTATGATAAAAGAAAATGTTGAACAAGTATTCACCAAATAAAACAGATTTTATTAATTCAAATGACTTCAATACACTCGTATTTAAATTTCTAAACTATTATTATGCTGATTTGAGTACATACACATATGTACATATATTCGGTAGCCAGAAATTTATTTGTCATTGACAGTTCGTGTCAGTTCTCCTAATGAGCAACATTAAATCACGGACAAAAATTGTTGTTAAAGAGAAGAAAGCATCTAATTTGTGCAAAACAATCTAATTCAAAAGATTTCAATAAACAATTATACAAATATAAATAAAACTACTTATTTCATTAACAAATAATAATAAAACAAAAAGTCTTCTAAACCAAACAGATTAACTATCTTAATCAATAATGAAGGATCCCCCAGATGAGGGTTCCAAACCACCTATTAGATATGATAACACAAAAAAGCTATCGATTTTTACAGCTGGACCCAAATACTTAATTATGACTCGAAAGCATAAAGAGTTTACATTAACAAATGTCTCACCTTTCCTGATAAAAAAGGTCATAGATGGGACAATTGAAGGTGAAGTAGAAATGTGCAAAAAATTAAGAAACGGTTCTGTACTTATAAAAACAAAAAACTATACACAAGCAAGTAAGCTGATTAAACTTTGTTCTCTTAACTGCGATATTGATGTAGAAATAACAGAACATAACACACTTAATTTTGTACGTGGTGTTATTTACTCTAATGATCTTCGTGATATAAAAGAAGAAGAGATATTGGAAGAATTAAAATCTCAGAATGTGTACAAAGTTAATAAAATAATGAAGAAAATGAATGAAGAGTTACGAGAAACTGGATTGATAATCCTCACATTTGGCTCAACTGTTCTTCCATCAGAAATACTTGTTGGTTACGAGAAAATAAGAGTAAGGCCTTACGTCCCTCTTCCCTTGAAATGTAAAAACTGTTTACGATATGGCCACCACTTTAATAATTGTTCAAGCAAAAAACTCTGTGCAGTATGTTCAAAAGAATTTCATGTAAACAGCGACAATAATGAACAATGCAAACAACAAACCTCATGTATAAATTGTAGTGAGAATAATTTCGAAGATACTAACCACTCTCCCAACAACAAAATATGCCCTGTATTTTTAAGAGAAAAAGAAATACAAGCAATAATCACCTTAGAAAAAGTAAACAAGAAAACAGCCATAAAGAAATACCAAGAACGTAAATTATCTCCAAACACATCATATTCAACCATAACAAAAACAACTATATCAGCTGATCTACAAATAAATAACTCAACAACAACACCTCAATATTCGCAGAACAAAAACTTAGAAAACCCGGATACCATAGCTGAAGCTAATACATCAAAAATGCCACCACCAGATACAACACTTCCATCAAGAATTTTGCAAAATTATTCTGACATTATAACCGATAAGGAAACTTCAGACGGCGACTCAGAAGCAACCAGTAATTCATCCCAAAATAGTAAATCAAAAAACTCAAACAAAGTAGAAATTCTCCCAATATCAACAACAAAACGTACACGGCAGAGGTTAAAAAAACAAGCTGAAGCAGATGCAGCAGTTAAACGCCAAAAAAAATAATAAGTAACATCAATAACTAAACACTGACAGGGCGGTTCGGCCCCTTTGGCGGTGGGAATCTCGTAGGAATCGAGGCTACACCCATTTAGTGCATCGCGTAAGAGTTCTAAACAACTACCCGATGCGTTGAGGCGGAAGTTTGGCTCCGATTCTGTTAGACCTTACCGCTGGAGGGGCGGAACCGTTTTGTCAGCTTATATATGTAGGTTCATTAATATAAAAATAAGTAAAATAATTATTGTCTTATGCACATAGTTTAGTAACCATCTAAAATATTTCTAACCTCTCTTATCTTAGTACTTATGACCATAAATATAATACAATGGAACATAAATGGATTTAATAACAACTACAATGAACTTATTCTACTAATAAAGCGTTATAGCCCAAAAGTTATCTCGCTTCAAGAAACCCATATCCATAACAACACAGTTTATCCGACTCCTATTAATTATACATTTTACTCGATTAATACCTCTAATACACGATACGGTGGCGCTGGTCTACTAATACATAATTCCCTGCAGCAAAAACAACATCACCTTTCACACGATTTCGACGCCATCTGTGTCGAAATACAGTCGTATATGAAATTTAAAATTATATCCGCGTACATTCCTCCCAATAAAAGATTTTCGGTAAAAACCCTTGACAAGATGTTACAAATTAATTCCCCAGTTATTATAACAGGTGATTTTAATGGGTGGCATACTCTTTGGGGATCACAATCAATAAACTCGAGAGGTAGAATCCTAGCTAATTTCATCACTAAATCCAATTTTATTTTACTAAACGATGGCTCACCAACCCTTTTTAATTCTCATTCAACGTTCTCAAATGTAGATCTTACCTTCTGCACACCTCTCTTAGCTACACACGCACAGTGGAATACTGAGAAAGTCCTAAGTGGAAGTGACCATTTCCCCATTATAATATCACTATTTCCACCAGCGAAAGCTAATATATGTAAACTCGTTCAACCAAAATTCAAACTAGAGACTGCAAATTGGGAACTATACAGTAAAAAATGTATAGTATGTAGTTCGAAAAAGCATATTAGTCAAAATATCAACAAGGAAGCAGCAAATATCACTAAAATTATCATGGAAGCATCTAATATAGCAATCCCACAAACCTATAATTCAAATAAGCCAAAAGTATGTTGGTGGACTGTTGAACTAGATGAATTGAAAAAAAACAAAAACCAATACTGGTATAAGTTTAGACGTAATATGACCACAGAAAACTTAATCAACTTCAAAAGAGCCAATGCTCAATTGAAAAGACAAATAAAAATAGCTAAGAGGAAATCTATCCTAAGCTTTACTTCTACTATCACCCCCTCAACAAGACCGGAGAAATTATGGTCAACCATAAGAAGCTTAACTGGTTATAAACCCACTAAAAACATCCACTGCGTCCAATCCTCAACAGACCCAAATGTTTACCTTACCAGCCATAATGATATAGCTAATGAAATTGGGAAGTATTGGTCTAGTAATTCACTTGATTCAAACTTTTCCTCGTCTTTTATCCAACACAAAAACAGTATTCCTATAAATTTATCTCCATACATTGGGAGCAACAATGGCACCCTTATAGAAAACGATTTTAATATGCTAGAGCTCCTCACTGCTCTCAATAAAGTTAAGGGAAAAACCCCTGGTAGAGATAGAATCTCTTACCAAATGATAAAAAATTTACCTACAGTTGTGAAATGCCGCCTTCTGAAAATTTTAAAATTAGTATGACAATACCCATTCATAAGCCTGGCAAAGATAAATCATTGCTCAGTGCTTACAGACCAATATCACTTAATTCATGTTTAGCAAAAACATTAGACAAACTAGTTGCTAATAGACTCTGGTGGTTTGTTACAACAAACAAACTTCTTTGTAGTCGGCAATTTGGCTTTATAAAAGGGAGATCGACAATAGATGGTCTTCTCTATGCTGACCACACTATTGTAAATAATCTCTCCAAAGGTAAACACTCCACAATTGTATCGTTGGATTTTGAGAGAGCGTTTGAAAAAATAGGTGTGCATTCCATGTTGGATTGGGGAATAGGACCAAAAATTATTAAATATGTTATCAATTTCATGTCTAACCGCAAAATTGTTGTCAAAGTTTCAAACAATCTATCTGAGATATACCCATTGCAAAATGGCATCCCTCAAGGATCCCCTTTATCCGTCATTTTATTTCTTATTGCTTATAATAAGCTTTGCTCTATTATTGAAATTTATAAAGAAATCGATTTTATGGCATATGCCGATGATTTTAACCTCATCATTAATTCTGATAAGTCAAAAAACCCAGTAATTGATTTAAATGATCTATTTAACAACATCTCTCAATGGTGCAATATATCAGGAGCATCACTTTCCCCAACTAAATGCAAATTTATACACATATGTCGAAAAAAACTATGTAAATGTACAATACATGCATCAAATTATCAACTTCAACAAGTCGAAGTCTTAAGAATGTTGGGATTACATTTAAACAAAAGATACACATGGGATAATCATATAACCAACCTAGCAAACTCATTAAATAGTGCTTTAAATATTATAAAATTCTTATCCAGCTTCAAACTTAACTGCAACGTACAAAGCTTACTATCAGTTACTAATGCGTTAATCATATCAAAGTTAAGATATTCTTTACCATTCTATGGATCTTCCTCAAAACCAAAATTAAGCAAATTAAACACAATTTTAAACTCAGCGGTAAGACTATCTCTAGGAGCGTTCCGTACAACGCCATGCAATAATATGCTCTACGAAGCTAACATGCAACCTTTAAAAACCCAATTAAGCATATCCTTGGCTAAATTAGCTAGTTATTTTATATTCGGTTCCAATTCATTAATAGGCACCATAATGGGGAAGTTATATAGATCCCAAAAAACTCCAAAGATCCGCTCAACGCTTTATCTAATCAAAGAAACTATAATCGAAACTAAGATGTCTATAAAAACATTTAGGAAAAACAAAAACAATTATCCTCCATGGTTCCTAGATTGCAAACAAATAAATCTCTCCCTAACAAGGTATAATAAAAGTCAACATAATCCGTCAATATTCAGAAACTTATTCAATGAACTTCAAAAGCAATTCCATAATTATAGATTTATATACACTGACGGTTCCAAAGACCAACATGTTGTAGGTTATAGCATAACAACAAACAATGCTATTTTAAAAACATCAGTATTACCATCATTTAGCTCAATTTTATCTGCGGAATTAATCGCCATATACCAAGCTATCAAAATTATCGAACCAAAACAATCGAAATATGCTATTTGCTCAGATTCCTTATCAGCCTTAAATGCTATAAGAAATATCGACAATAATAACCCGTACGCAGACTACATAAGAAACACATTAATCAACAAAAAATTTAACTTAATTCTAATTTGGACTCCCAGTCATTGTAATATTAGTGGGAATGAATATGCAGATATTGTCGCAAAAAACTCCCTAAGATCACCACTCTTGTGTACAGATAATCTCAACCAAAATGACATTTTTAAACATCTTAAAAAGGACTTTATCAGAAAAAGCAATAATATCTCACACACATCCAATTGGTATCAAATTGTAAACAATCAAAAATACAACATCAATCTCTATATCAAACATCATATAAGCCAGCTAAATAGGCTGGAGATAGTAAAATTTTTAAGAATCCGTCTCGGACATACTAAATATACTCATGGTACTCTATTAAACATACATAACATACCGATATGCACTTGCAATATACCTCGGCCCACAACCCCAGAACATTTTTTATCACACTGTCCAGATTTAAACTTCTTTAGACAAAAGATTTTCTGTAACAAAAATCCACTTTCTCTTATTTCTAATCCAACAATAGAAAATGTCCAGCTTATCATCCAATTTCTTAGGGAATCTAATATTTATAACTTTATTTAAACAGCCTTAACAAAATAATACTCAAATCGAGCTTAAGGCCTGAGTTGCTATAGCTCTTCTTCCTAACAATTAGCTTATAAATTTTAATTTTAAGTTAATTTATAATAAATAAATAAAATAAATATTTGTCATTGATCTAATGAATTCTATCTCATTGGAATCATGAAACTCATAAAACTTATATTTTAATAAAAAAAACTTGACATTTTTTAAACTGTAGCTTAAGATTAATAAATGCCCATTAATATATCTTACCAAAATTCAAAGAATTTAAAAATAATTTAATTTTGTTGTGTCTTTAGGTTTAAACCACAGCCAGAACGTTCCAGCGAAGGTCGGCACCTCAACCATAATTAGCCCGGGTTGAACGGCAAGCAGAACCACCCGGGGCCACGTTGATCCCCGTTTTGCAAATTTATACCCTTGGCAAGGGTTTCGGAAGCCAACACAATATAAGTCATGCGGCTTCCAAGAGTTTTATTTGCTACAACAAACGAAAGACTTCTTCTCCTCTTTACCCGAAAACCAGAGTGCCCAGGTATGGAAGACGCCAATGCAAAAACTGTTCCCCGAAGGGACAATGTCAAATACGTACGTGATTCAATGTGAGATGAATATAGGGAGAGAAAATAATTCAATGGCTTGGTGACGGAGTGGTTAAGGCAGCCATTCATAATTCGTTATAACCCGAGTTCATATCCCAGTGGGTGCTGATGAGTAGTGTAGCGACTACGAAACAGCTAGTTGTCCCCCAGCCAAAGATTTGATTATTATTTTTCTTGTCTTCTTCAATCAATAATTGTTGATCACAGCAAATTTGTATTGTAAAAAATCCTTCTTAAGAAAAAACTTAAGAAAGGAAAAACTTGAACTAAAACCGATGTACATATGTACAAACCAAAAAATTTTTCATTTAAAAATTATAAAGTTTAACAAAAATTTAACAAATTAAAATTCCGTAATAAATTTAACCATTTTTTGCGAATTTACTAATTTGAGAATGCAAGCTTGCATTAAATAAAAATTTTAAATATTCTAATAATACTAAAAATTCGGTAGTTTTAGAAATCCGGGTTTTTTTAAGATATTATAAAAATAATTTTGACGCGTTCTTCCATATTTTCTCTGGCAGCAGTACAAGTGGTACAAGAGATAATTTTAGTTTCCCTATTGTCGGAAAAACAATTAGTCGCAGAAGATACGCCGAAATATTGGTAAATTCTGCAAGACAACAAAGACCTACTCTACAAACTTACAAACTAATATTTTTGATATCAAACTTCCATGGAACTGAACAAACTGCTGTTTCTATGAGACAACGGAATGGCAACTTAAAAGCTATAGATTGTCCAACGATTATCAAGGATTACAATTCAATTGTGGCTGGAGTTAAAGAAATCGCGGTATCGAGTTTTTTGGAGCCTATTTTGTAAACTCTTACATAATTCACCGCCAGTTATAAGATATACAAGCACTTTTAGAATACACGCAGAGAAAAAGCATTTTGTAATATTGTTGCATCAGTATAATAATACATTTTGTTGATGAACATAGTATATTTCACCATGAATATGTTTTTATCTTTTTTTTTTAATTCTATCATTACTGTCTACAACTGTTGATATGTAGTTGAATGGAACAACACTATTTACACAAATTATATAATTACAACACAACAGTACTGTTTAAAGCATAGTTGATTGCAAACTTAGGCTTGGTTGACCTGTTTACCTGCAATACAAGTATATTTGCAGAATAATTTTATTATTGTTGTTATTAACAACATTTTTATTCTTCCCATTACAATGACTGTCAATGCACTGACAGGAATAAATATTGTTTTTAGTTCTTTCTATTGGTTGTTTATTGAAAAAATTGGGGAAGATATATAAAGAACTATAAAAATAAAAACAGAAACAGGGAAGAAGATCTCCCAGGGTATAGATAAGGTAACCATATGCAATTAAATAAATTTTTAATTAATAAAAATATATTTTTTTCCGCATACAGAATTAAAAACAATCAAGTGGCAAAATATGGAAAAAATTTTAATCAATTCAGCTCCAAACATCGAAAAGAATAACATCTTATTTGTTTTTCATACATAAATATTCATATATAAATATTTATTTTTCATATATGTAAATATTTAATATAATTTAATAGATAATATAAAGAAACCCTATTTAATAAAAATGGACGACTAAATTATAGTATATCATATATACTCGTACTGAATTATAGTATAGCATAATAATATTCTTTTATGAAACGTCCTTTTCTCAATAATAATGGTGATCATAAAAGTACCATTGTTTAGCGCGATACTAGAACACTTATAGAAATATAATAGAGTATGACATGACATTACCGTGATTATAAGCAGTAATAGTGTTTTAGGTCTTAATAATATCACGTGTCACTGAAATGTCATTGTTTTTAAATTATAATGTTGGATGTAAATATATAATATTCTTATACCCAGCTATATAATTAAACCATAGTATGTTGCCCCTAGAATATTGTCATATTTGTCGGCTTAATAAAACTATATAATCCAATCATAGAAATATGACAAATATGTACATAGATGACAAATTCGTTTTTTTTTATTCGTTGTAAGAGGCAGCAAGGAAAAATGGAATCTGTTCCAAAGGATGTTGGGTTAGGAAAACTACAAGCATATTGGCTTAATGTTGTCGAAATGTTAAAAGATATTAGCTTTTGTAGTATAAGCAAAATTCAATTCAAGCCCTGCTCCAACTTCTCCTATTAACATAATGATAAAAAACTAACTTTATAAAAGAATATTTAATATAAATTAATAAAAAAATTGCTTTACTATTGAATAAATAAAGAAAACTTAATTGTGTTTTTTTTTTTTTTGCTGACCCAAAAATTCTTTACGGTTCACCGGCAAATATTCGTTGTATAAATTCGTCGTGTGTAGCACAATGTCAACGAACATTGTTTACATTCCGTGCAAAAAAAAAAATTAATATAAACGCTAAGGTGGCCATATTAAAAGTAAACCTATAAAAATCTCATCCGAAAGAAGGATTTTTGAAGAAATTATCTCAGTTGCTTTATATTTTGAGAACATCTTCATACATATTTTACTACATGGATTAATATAATTTATAAAAAGTATTATGTCATCAAAAATACTTTTTTATGTAAGAAACTTGGTCACCTGATACTGCTTTGTTCGTTGTTCGCTGACGAAACAATTAGAAATGAATCTATTTCAACTTTCGCTAAGTATGACGAATTTCGACCAACACCATGATTGTGTGCATTTTTATATACACCAATGTGTTTTATTTTTGGCGACGAATATTCGCGACCAAATATTCGTGGTTCGCCGCTGTTGTGTTCCTAGCATTAGATCGACTACTTCGTCCACAGGGTGATGCTCCTAAAGTCCGCATAACCGAGACCATTACTCAAATTCTGCCGGATAGGTCACTGAAAATTGAACCACTTGGATTGGAGCAACCGGGGTAATTAAACGAATTCGATTATATACTTTTCCCACTTAATTACCTACTAATCTGGAAACTTTCGACCTATTCTATCTATAGACGTGTTTCCTATACCATATTACTTTCAGGGTTATAAAGTAAAATCTTTTTTAAAGCTAAGTACTGTGATCGTCATTTCCTGCGAAATGCCGTCAAAACTCTATATAAAAAAAAACTTGTGTGAAATATCTACGAAATTATGTTGTTCAATTTGTGCAAACCTTATGAAATGTTTCTGGCAACATTATATTGTAATTGTGAAATAATATGTGTGACTCTTATTTCGCGCGAAATTTCAAACAGCTAATACATTTTTTTTTTTTTTTTGCTAAAAATTCTTCTTTTTCAATTGTAACTTTCTAAAATGGAAAAGAACTTAAATTTAATAACAAATGAAAAAGAAAACATAGAATTTTGTGAAACGGAAAAGCGTTTTTTGATAGTAGCAGTAAAAAAAAGAAATCATATCTGGGATAACTAAAAAAAATGCAGCAACCGGAACGCAATGAGATCATCTTGGAGAGAAATTGCGATTGAAATTGTATGTGATCATATGGTTTTTATTTACATTTGTAAAACAATGTGGTATACCTAAAACGAAGAAAGCCGTGAAATTTGCCTAAAACGCGAAATAAGCACCACATTTTATTCTCGTATATCATGTTTTCCGTGTGAAATAATTAATGTTTCTGAATATTTTTCGCAGATTTTAACATAAAATAGTTTTATGCTGCATTTTTTCCCGAAACGTGTTTTTAGTGTTTCTTGAATATGTTTAAAAATTTTAAAGTTATGCTCATATTTAGATCAGTTTTCCTAATACCAAAACCTCAAATTAGCAGTCCAATAATGTATTTATATGTATTTAGGAACTAATTGAGGAACGCACTTACTTACCTCCATGTTAAATCAGTTTTATCCCATTTTGGTCCCTGCAGAACATAACGTTTCATGCGACCATGATGCAAATTATCCGGCGAAAACGCTAATGAATTATTATTATCGCCGACACCACAACGTGGCCGTTTTATAAGTTTTTTTGTTTCACTATCGATAACACCGGTCACTGGAATGTTGCCAAAACTCTGTTAAAGATAAAAAAAAAACCGCATAAAATAACACTTTAGGATATTACTCGTACAAGTTGAGTTTTTTGAAGTTATTTCTTCATTAAAAAAAAGAATAAAATTCTTTTTTTTTTTTTATATTTTTTTATTTATTTTTTCTTTATTTAATTAAACCTTTTTGGTTGACAATTACTTAAGAACTAACTTAAAATAAATTCCTAAGTATTAATTAAACTTGCTGTAGGTGGTGATCACGTCATATGAATTTTGCTGACCTGGTGGAGTGTGCAGGAAGTCGTTTGATTTTTGTTTAATTTCATAAATGTTGCACAATTTGCTTTCACACGTCTCTCTTTAGCTTTAATTTAAAAGTGCTGAATGGGTTTATGTTACAGTGTATGTATGTCTGTTTGTAATATTGCATTAGCTTTTGCAATATTAACTCCTCCCTTCTCAAATGCTAACGTACCCGTTGGCAGAAACTTGGCTTCGGGCATCGACCTTCTTTTCAGGTTCATTTTCTTGTTAATTTTCCATGATGCATATGCGAGTGCAACAATAAGGGTGACAAATGCAGCTAAAGTGATTGAGTTGAGTGTTAATCCAATTTTGTTGTTTGTGTCAATTTTGGAAATTCTTTTCCTATTAGTGATCTCGAGTTCTTTAATCATTTCCAAAGAGAGAACTTCTTCTAATTCATCATTCTTTGATTTTTGCTGAAAAACGGCTGGCAACGGCTCAAAATATATTTCTTCGCGTATGTAAAAAATTTTATTTTCAATCTTAATTGTAGAGTTATGGTGTTTTATGATAAAAGTTCCAGTCAGTGTGAATTGTTGTCCATCTATCTCTATCGTGCCATTGAAGTTGTTGAGTAATAGTATACCAGGATAAATTTCTTCCGTATCCGATATGTGATCAGCATTAGTTCGTGAACAATTAGATGATTGGCTTCTTACAAGTTTACTTATACAATGATTATCGCTTAATTCTACTAAGTTATTCTTGTTACAAATGGCTTTTCTATTATATTCTTTACATTTAGATTTTATTCCAAAAATTTTCTTTTTACAATTCAGAATTTTGTCATATTGGATTTTATTGATTCTATTGTTTAATTTTACAGGTTTAAGTGTAAGTATTTCACATTCTTCTTTTTCAGTTGTAGGCAAGCTAAGAATATAAATTATCATAGAACCATTTGCGGCTATGCTTACGTCTGTAAATTCTAGTTCCTCTTCAACATTTATGTATGGTATGCCTTCATGTCTAACAATTTTCCCTATGGTTTCAATTTCAATACTTGACAAAATAAATGAATTAACTACACTGGATTTTGCCCAATGTAAAGCATATTCGATATTTAATAGTTCTTCTTTTATAAGTTGTATTTTATATTTTATCTTAAGACTAATTTCTAGCTTATTGTCTACATTAATAATTTTCATAATTTGGTTACTTTTTTCGGTTTGTTCATTTAATTTCTGTATCAATTGTTTATTTATAATTATCTGATTGTTATTATTTTCATTTAATGTTTCCAAATTTTCATTTATGATTTCTAGGTCACGGTGGTCGGGGTTTCCTGCGACCCATTTCCACGCTGAGCCTATAAAGTCAAGAGAACGTTTTTCTCTTGCTTTAGGAGAAATTTTTGCAATAAGAGTCCGAACTTGAGATACTTCGTGTATTAGGAGAGGATATAATTGATGTTCTGCATTAAGGTTATTTCTAATAGTATTTTCTATTTCAGAAGTTAGTTTTGCATATTCTTCCAAATTTATTACATGAATTATCTTAAAAGATCCTTCTTGAACTCTTGCAGTGTCGTCTTTTAGAGTGATAAGTTGCGAATTCGTGTAATCGAATATTTGAAATTCCGCATGCACTAGGTGCATGGTAAGTCTGCAAAATTAGCATAGAATTTTTTTATTATATGTCTAGGTAAAGCTTTTAATTCTTAATAACAATAATAAAGATTAATTTATATTTTAATGTTGCGGTTTTTTTTTTTTTTTTTTTTTTTTTTTTTTTTTTTTTTTTTAAATTAATATTTTTTATAAATCATATTTTCTTTCAAAGTAGTGAGTTTTACAATTTTATAATACTTAAATTTAAAATCGTATGCCTATGGCATATTATTCGATTGTTCTTTTCTTGATTTACAATTTTTCTCTTACTAAATGAAGGTATCGTACGCCTATGGCATATTGCTCGATCCTTTTACAAGCTTTATCATTACTTAGCAAATAATTAATTCACATATTTTGTTTTGTTTGATTCGTTATCATTTTTTTACATTTAGTTTTTAATTTTTTCTTAATTCTATTTAAATTATACATATTTTTCATAAATGTTGTAAAAATATTGTTAAGCTTTACGATATTGTTTTCATTTTATACGAGTTTATATTAAAATTTATTTTAACTTCTAATGTGTGACTTATGAACTATCCTTCCTGATTCTGTCAGTATTGTGTTTCCTCTATCTTCTTTTACTGTCTCTTCTTTATATCTAGGCGTTAGCTTATTTCCTATTCTCTTATTGTTTCTTACAAATATTTTATCGTTTGCGTTGTACGAACGAAAAGGTATCCTTTTCTTATTATGAAATTCTAAGTCTTTGTTTTGTTTTTCTACGAGTCTATTAACGCTGTCCTGTCGGTCTTTTTCGATTTGTTCTGGGTCTGTACTAACTGTTCGTCCAAAAAATGCTTCAACTGGTTTTTTCTTGATCGTCGAGTGAATAGAGAAGTTGTATTTGTAAAGGGATCTAAGTAGTAAGTCTTCAAAATTCCTATGTGTTTTTTCGGTTTTAATGCATCGCATTATTTCAGAAAGAGTGGAGTGAAACCGCTCTATTTGTCCATTTATTGTACTCGTATAGGGTGGTGTCTTGAATATTTCTATTCCATATTGATTTTCAAGCATAAATACTATAGGTGCTGAACTAAGAGACTTTTCGTTATCTATAACGATTTTCTTCGGGATTCCAAAAGAAATGAGCAACTCTTGAAGGGGTAATTTTATATCTTCGGTTGACCGTGATTTAACTAATTTCACTAAGGCATATTTCGAAAGCTTATCAATGGCGGTTAAAATGATTTTATTGTTTGTGTGGTAAATGTCAATGTGAACAATATGTCCGGGATATTCAGGGATAGGAGAAGGTTTCAAAATTGGAGAAGTAGGGTGTCTTTCGTATTTATTTTCCTTGCATATTTTGCATTGTTTTACAATAGCTGTGATCTTTGCACTCATATGAGGAAAGTAAAATTTATCTAGCAATTGGATTTTGTTCTCGACTGCGTTCCTATGAGCTCTATTATGTTCTTTTATAATTTCTGTTTCCTGGTCTGCCTCTTGAGTGAGATTTTCTACTTGTTTCCTAGTGTAACGTGTTCTGTATTGGGCAAAGTGTTGTGGATATATATTTTGTATTTTACCTAAAATATGATCTTCTGTGAAAATACCATTTGTCACAGAAGGATTTAAATATCGTTTTAAAATGTTTACTAAGTTTTCCTCATTAAAATCTGGTTCTATTATGATATGCTTATGGTAGGTGGGAAAAATAATTTTGAACTGGTACGAGGCTACATCGCCAGTAGAAAGAAACAACTGGTTCTTAAAAACATTTATTGGGGAATCTGTATAGGAAATAAGATTATGCGAAGAACTTCCATCACTGTGCATCGTTGGTGTAAGAGAATTGATTTGATTATTTGGAGTTCTAGATAATGTGTCTGCTACTACGTTTGATTTTCCAGGTTTGTATTTGAGTACATAATTATACTCCTCTAAAATTGCTTTCCATCTCTTGAGCTTGCTGTTGTTATTTTTATTACTTAATGCATACGTTAAAGGTTGATGATCTGTGAATATTTTTACGGCAACAGGTCCATACAAATAACTTCGCAATGTTTTCAGAGCCCAAACGATAGCTAACATCTCCTTTTCGTTGGTGGCATAATTTTCTTCTGCTTTCGAGAGAGTCCGTGATATAAATATTATTGGTTTGTCATCCTGCTCCAAAACTGCGCCTATAGCGTAATTGGATGCATCTGTAGTAAGACTAAATTCTTTGCTAAAATCAGGATACTGTAGCATTACCTCGTTAGAAGCGAGAGTAGTTTTAATTTTATTAAAGGCTTCTATTGCATCATTATCTAACGTTATTTCTTTTTTTGCTGACAAACGTTTGGACATTCGTCCTTCCTCCCCTCTCAAAATTAGGGTTAGTGGTTTCGCTAACCTGGCATAGTCCTGAATGAAGCGCCTGTAAAATCCAGACATTCCTAGGAACGATCTGAGATCCTTAAGGGTCTTTGGTATAGGAATCTTTTCTATCGCTTCAACTTTTAATGGGTTTGCTTTTATTCCATTGGGTGTTACAACAAATCCTAAAAATTCAACTTCATCGGCAAAAAACTTGCATTTGTCTAATTGGACTTTCATATTCGCCTGTTCTAAAGTGTTAAAAATAGTCTCTAAATGTTTAGTATGATCCTGTTCTGTTTGACTAAAGATGATTATGTCATCAATGTATACGAAACAAATTTTACCAATGTGCATTCTTAAGATGTCATCTAAAGCACGTTGAAAAATGGAAGGGGCATTTTTAAGGCCAAATGGAAGACGAGTAAATTCGTACTTACCATTATTGACAGAAAATGCTGTCTTTTCGATGTCTTTTTCTTTTAAAGGAATTTGGTGGAAACCGCTTTTAAGATCTATGACAGAAAAAAATTTGTTTCGTCCTAATTGCGAAAGAACTTCGTTGATTTCGGGGATTGGGTAACGGTCGGCGATAGTAACAGCGTTTAACTTTCTGTAATCAATAACTAATCTGTATTGCTTGTTTCCCTCTGAATCTGGTTTTTTATTTACAATCCAAACGGGCGAATTGTAAGGGGAACGTGATGGTCGGATAATCCCATCTTTAAGGAGTTTATTTATCTGGTCTTCGACTTCGTTTTTGAGCGACATGGGGTATGGGTAATATTTTGTATAGACTGGGGATTCCGTTGTTGTTCGAATCTCACCTGTAACTCTCGTAGTAAATGTTAATCTTTTGTCAGGTTATAAAAAATATTGTAATAACCATCCCACGGCGCTGGAGAATCATCCTTTTTGCTGTCTGCTACTGAGGGTCCCGCGATGCGCACTCTGCGTGGGTGTGCGTTTCGTCCTCTTTGGGCTTTAACGCTGATTGTAGTCACTGCCTGTTACTTCCTATCGCACTGCTTAAGGGCTTTTATTAAGGACTTTTCCCTTTTTTTTGAAAATGATAAACCACGTATGCTTCTTAAGGATCTTATGGTTTTTCACTCACACTTTACTTTTTTATTTCACAAAAAAAAGTCCTTCGGAACGTAACGCGGTAGCGACCCTTTATTGTTGGGCGCCAGTTGAGTTTTTTGAAGTTATTTCTTCATTAAAAAAAAGAATAAAATTCTTTTTTTTTTTTATATTTTTTTATTTATTTTTTCTTTATTTAATTAAACCTTTTTGGTTGACAATTACTTAAGAACTAACTTAAAATAAATTCCTAAGTATTAATTAAACTTGCTGTAGGTGGTGATCACGTCATATGAATTTTGCTGACCTGGTGGAGTGTGCAGGAAGTCGTTTGATTTTTGTTTAATTTCATAAATGTTGCACAATTTGCTTTCACACGTCTCTCTTTAGCTTTAATTTAAAAGTGCTGAATGGGTTTATGTTACAGTGTATGTATGTCTGTTTGTAATATTGCATTAGCTTTTGCAATATTAACTTACACACATTTCAGTTGCAATATGTTTTGTTTTTATTAAAATAAAAAAAATAAAATAAAATATGCTGCCCACCTGAAGATTTCGTATGGCCTCTTTAAGTTGTTCTTCGGTTCTTAAAGCTCCTGTTTCGATGTCTGATTTTGGTAGATAATCAAACTCCATCAAGTAATTGTACTGCAAAGATGAAAATTTTATACAAAAATTAGTATTCTCTCGTTTTTAGAAAAAGTTCAATAAAAGATACTAGAAAAAACCAGCACAAATTTTAGGTTATTAGCATTTGGTGAACAGCATTTGAATATGGGCATTTAGCCAAAAGTGAACAAACAATCATCACAATCAGAACAAGTACAAGATGTAGGAAGTGCACTATTAAAGATGTGATAGTAGAAGTATAGAGCGTAAAAGCCAAGAAAAAAAACAAAGAAATATATAAAACACTAATGCATATTTATGGCATTGTTGCTGGCCATGTTTTTTTTTCCAGTTTTTTGTTAATATTTAAAACAAAAACTACAAAAAAAACAAACTTCTAAACAAACAATAGTTTAAATGTTTTACGGAAAACTCTTAGCAACACCCTCATGTTGTTGAGGTTTTGTTACTCCTGCTCCTGCCACTCCTCCCGCTGCTGCTGCTGCTGTTGTATGCCAAATTATCCATGTACTACGGAATAACTAAATAACCATTTTTATTATTATATTCTTTTTATTAAGAATCTGTTGCCAGCGAAATATTTCTTTTTTATATCCTTTCCTTACTTGGGTGGGTGTATGTGTGTGTGTGTGTGTGTGTGTGTGTGTGTGTGTGTGTGTGTGTGTGTGTGTGTGTGTGTGTGTGTGTGTGTGTGTGTGTGTGTGTGTGAGTGTTTGTGTGGTTAAAGTAAGCAGTTTGTGGCCAATCTATAATGTATTTAAATATTTTTTTGTGTTGTGTTGTGGTATTTTAAATACTTAAATCTATGACATGATTTTTAAACTCAAGCAAAGCATTGCAACAATATGAACTGCTTCACTGTTTCGTTTGGTTTTGTAACAGATTATGCATTTATTTAAATACATTTTACATTTTCATATTCACTTACTCTCGTACTTATGCAACATTCACTCACACATACTTATAGACTTAAAATTATCCTGAATGTATTTGATATTTTGTCCGTATTTGCACATTTTTGGTGAATTTTCTGAGATAACAATACTTTAAATGAAAGAAGGCAGATTAACAAAAGCATGAAACATTTTTTGGCAGTCACTTCTAAAGATACATTAGCTTAACAGAAGTTTGTTGTAGTTGAGTTTTAGTTTTATTACTTTTTGCCTGACATACATTTTAGATAACTATTATTATGTACAATTCTTATTTTTCCAAAAATTAAGTAACAGATAAACGAATTGTATTAAGACAGTATGTACGAGTATGTGCATCAGATAAATAGATTCCTAAAAAATGCTTGTGATGTCTTGTGTACAAACTAGCCAGGAAAAGTCATTTTAAGCTTATTTCAATACAAAGTTCTTACAGACCGTCTGTAAGATTTCGTTTTGAAGTATCTAAACTAATTTGTTTCTTCATCGCTATCACATAACACACACCAAAACACTGTCTGTATATGGGTTCGAAACACTGCAAGGAATAGAAGCAAAAACAGTGCAGCATAGGGCAAGTAGATGCATTACAAGGGGTCACGAGACCATAATCATTCAGAAGGAACTGTAGTAATTCTAGACGAAAATGGAAGCGTTGGAGCAAAGACTAAAACTGCTTCAAGATGCCGGACAGTTGTACATTTACATAGAGCATAGTACTGGAATTGCACAGTGGGCTTATTCACTGAGCGATTTAGACCTATGGCAGGACATAGAAGCAAAGTGAGACGGTAGAAATATGAATAAATATTTATTGGACTTGCCCCAACTTTTGTCTTTAACAAAAGTCTCTTCAAAATAGAGATGCAGAAAGGAAACAATACTACTGTAGAAGAATATTGGACATTCTACAAAGTTTCATTGGTGAGAAGGTAGAATTTTGTATAAGACTGGATAGAAAATTCTAATAACATTGTCGGGGGCAGTCACTATACCTATAAATAGTGCATAGAAATATGTATAATATATGAATATCTTTCAAAAATTTCCAAAGTCTACTGATGATTAAGGTAGCTCCTATGAAATATCGACATATAGACGGCTGGAAAACATAAAAAACGAGCTGTTTATAATTTTTTTAATTGTTTGAATAAAAAATATCAGTATTATTCTCAGAATATTTTTTATTTTATTTAAAATCAACACATTGTGTGTTTTTTTACCTATATTTTTACGCCGTTGTAGGCTCTACGAAGTAGTACATCCCTTACTTGTATATTCACAAATGTCAAACCTTTTATTCAAAGAGCACTTGGCAGATATTTAACATCCGACTGCCCAGCTGGATCTGCTCATAGACACCATTTAGAATTTAATTTTTAAACTTGAGAATAAAGCATCACATAATTGGATAAAAAGTTTAATATTTTATTAATTAAGAAATGGAGAACTAATTTAATTGAATTACATTGATATACATATGTTTAAAAATTCACAAAAAAAAAAACTAACAAATAATATCCCTTCATAAACTTCTAAATGGCCATTCTTCGTTATTTAAAAATTATATTGCCATCTGAGACCATATAGTTTACTACACGTAGAAGAAAAAATATGGTTGATATAACAATATTCCAAGAGCAAAATACTAAGGCTGAAGTATATGGTTGAATACAACCACTTAATATGGTTTTAATCTGAAATTTATTTACAAAACGAAGCACAGCCAAGAAAATTTACATTTTAATTTTCCTGACGATGCTAACAAACTGTTAGCGAAATATCGAAACAAATAAAAAAAATACGTTACTTTTTTATAAAAAAAAAAACAACAAAAGATCTTAAGCTGCAAAAATTTTAATAATTTAACATAAAAGAAGATCAAATAATATTAGGATAAAATTATTTTGTAAATCAATATTTTTACAAGTAGCATATGATAATACAATACTAATAAAATTTGAAATTTTCTTGTATTTGGGGTATATCAATACGAGTTCATTTTTGCTCTGGTCCGTAAATCTGCAAAAGTACACATATATTCAAATACATCGAATCACATACTACATATATTTGTAGATAAAAATTAATATCCAAACCTTAAATAAATACTAACGTTGCCACAACAATATTCTAAATTGGGTTTTCTTTGCGTGTACATGGTTGGTTCAAAATTAGCTTCTTTCATCAACGTAATCTCCATCAAGAGCAACGCAATCATTCTAGCGCCGCTCTAAGATTTGAATATCACTTTTGTAGAACGATTATCTTTTGACTCAAAATAGACCTCAGTATCAGCGATAACCTCTTCATTCCTGCGAAATTTCTTATTGGTGAGCATTTTTTCATTTCTGCGAACAGCCTGTAGTCATTGGGAGCAAAACTTTCAATTCAAAAAAATTCAATTAACGTAGTTTTGCTATTATTTTGAATGATTTGTGACACGCTGCGTTGTCTTGATGCAACAAAATTTTTTTTTCTTTGCCATAAGTAGTCGTTTCTTTGCAATATCGGCCTTCAAGCGCTCCAACAACGCTATATAATATTCACTGTTAATGGTGTTTGCTTTCTCAAGATAATCGATGAATGTTACGCCTCCACCTTCCAGCCGATTGTTGTGCTTTCGGGAGCTTTGTATAAGGTTCACCAGTTGCTTTCCACTCAGATGACGATCGGTTTGATTCCGAAGAGAAGTGATGGATCCATGTTTCTTCCATTATCACATATCGGCGCAAAAATTCCGGTTTGTTACGTCAGAATTATCAACACGTTCTCGTTTTTGGTCAATAGTGAGCAAACGCGGCACCCACTTTAAACAGAGCTTTCTCATAGTCAAATGCTCATGCAATATAAAGCCAACGCATTCTCTTGATATCTTTACGATGTCAGCTAACTTACACAAATTCACTTTTTGACCAATCAAAATGATTTTTTCATGTTTTCCGGTGTAACTGCCTCATTTGGACGTCCACTGCGTTATGCATCGTCAATGTCTCTACGACCACGTTTGAAGAAATTGTTTTTGATCCATTGTTTTGAAAATAACAAAAGTAGCGTCACTCTTAGCACAATAACTGACAAACTTATGAATAGAATATCATGAAATTTTAACAGCTGTCTTTTGAAGGTTAGTATTAATTGAAACTAGCGCCATCTATATGTTAGGCTCAGGACTTTTTCAGCCCATGTGTTATTTTGGAAAGTATTCTTGAACGAAGATTCATGCTTAATTTTTTATGTACGATAATCTAAAATATACCAGTGTTACTTTTGGGATAAATTTGGGATCAATATGCTTACGGCGAATGTTACTATCAATAAATGCGTCAGTTTGAAGTCAAAGCCTGCTAAGTACGTTTTAGACAATTTAAAATCCGTATAAATAACTTCAAGTATTCAAGACGGCAAATGTACCTCAACCAAAAGATGTTTCCAGTTCCAACATGACAATACTACATATCGCTTTATTGACACATAGTCATAACTAAAAAAAGCTCGTTTCGAGAAAAACGCATTTCAAATTTTTCGTTTCCGTACAAGTCTTAGAAATTTTTTTTTAGAAAATATCTCCTAAAAGAAACAGTTTAAAAGTAATTTGAACAAATTTTTGGCACAATATAAAAGGTAGTACTGTTAACAGTTATGCATTGTTATATCGAAAAGCTCATTTCTTGAGATATGATCATGTTGCAATAAACGAGCGATATAACATTTAAGAAGGGCTGTTTTCAAAAGACTTCAATTAGGATTAGAAACATCTTTTAGGGAGTTAGCAGGTTCACAGTCTAAACTGCTAATTCCAATGTTTATGTGTAAAATCAGGAATATTAAAATACATTTGCATATTGTGCAAATAAGAGTGACAAAATGCAACATAATAAAACATCTCAAGCTTAAATATGTGTTTACGGACTTCTTCAGCTTAAAGATGTTAAATAAATTTGCTAATACATTTACATCTTATGATTGGTTTGCTGTTTCATTTGATAGAAGTATATGAAACGTTGTGCATGTAAATGTACAAAAATCATACAGACATAAATGTCAAAAGGCCATTAGATATAATGTGTTTGTGATTTTCGGAATTGTGACAGCTACTTTGTGCCAACTGTCACAATGTAATAAAGACATACATAGATACACCATTTTTTGTCATTATATGTGTAAATATACATATATGTACATAGGTGTCAAAATTAAAACATAAATATAATCACGTACGAAAAAATGTACAAACACGGAGAGAAATTAATTATTAGAATTAAATATACTACGTCAATAGCAAAACTTGCCGCATAAACAGTAAATAAATTTTTTTATTTCCGAGTCGCTAACTCACGAAAACAATTACTGATTAAAAGTTTATTTGCAAATAAGACACAAAAAGTTGACACTTTACTTTACAATTTCAAAGATTTCGTCGATTTCATGTGTGCCACATGAAACATGGTAAAAATTACGTGCAGAAACATATGTTCAAAATTTTTCATTTTTATTATTATTTGATTTGAGTTAAAAAACATTTAATTTTTTTATTTTTCTCTTATTATTTCAGTAATCAAAATGTTTTTTGCAATAAAATGCTACCAATTATTTACATTTTAAACATATGACATGCCAAAAATAATAAAAAATAAAAACAAAATATTTCTATATGCAAATTGGTGCATAAACAGTGAGTTAGTTATTTGCAAATAGTTCTTATTTGCGTAAAGTCTGTTTATAAACGTAATAATAGTTCAATTTATTTTGAGACGAAATCAAAATGTTACTTCTGTTATCAAAATGTCATTAGAAATTAAACGAAAATGAGCGAGTAGAACTGTGGAACGCTGAATTCGTTTGTTATGATAGTAAATATTATGCTATTTACTTTTACCACAAGTGGCAACTCTCTATTATATACTATATACATATATTTCTAAATAATAACTCATTATCATCCTAATGTAGATTGCAAGCAGCACCGAGATGGCAAATTTTTTTTTTATAAATCTTGCTCGAAGTTCCATAAGCTATTCTCTAGACACTCGGAGAGGATCTCCGACAGTGGGGAATTATTTCTCTATAATGAAAAGGAGCTTCTTCTTACGACTTCTGTAGGTCGAAGCCAGAACGTTAGAGCCAAGAAGCCTGCACCGCAACTACCAACAGCTAGAAGATAATCTTCAGATAGATTATCCTAGGACATGCTAATCTCTCTTCTGGTAATTAACCTTTAGTAAAGTTTTCGCAAGTTTCTGCACAACCTAAGTCATATTTTTTCTTCGATCAGGAGACTCCTTTCCCACCGTGCCTAGAAATCCAAATGCATTTTTTTAGGAATACATAAAAAAAAAACTACTGCCCGGAGAATATTTTAACGCCAGGTATGAATTTGATTCATGTTAACATTTGATTTTCGGCCTAACTTCATGGTAGACCAAAAGCACAAAGTGATCGTGTTGGTGGCTCACCACAGTTCCTCAAAGCTTGCAAAGTAGTCTTGTGAATAACTTTGGTGATTGTGAGATTTTTTACAATTCTCTTGTGATGGAAGGGTGGACCATCAAGCAATTCCTGCAGTGCCACAGAGCTTTACTCCAAAAATAAAAGTTAGTGTCGTTCTTGATACAAGTTGTAACTTTTGATTTTAACAAAATTCAGCTTATTTAGAGAACGAATGAATATGTTGATGTTTCAAGCTTGCAAAATGTACTAATAAAATGTTTTTTAAACTAGTTCGTTTTAGCTACTACTATTTCATAAGCTATATATTTTTACAAAGCTTTGTAGTAGTTTTGGTAGTTTGATTACTTTTTACATTTATTGCCTGTCCGACGAAGTTACTCGACATCGCTCGCTCGCATAATTACATGCAAACAAAAACAAAACATTTTGAAATTTATTTTTGTTTCAAACGTATTTATGCGAGCGGGCGATGTCGAATGAAATCTTGGGCCAGACAGTCAATTTCAGCGAATACAAATTCAGTTAATTTCAAAAAAATTTTTCTTAATTTCAAATCAATGTAAAAATGCATGTACATTTATAATATTTCATAGTAACAATTAGGTTTTGGTTCTTGATGATTATTCTTAAAATATATAAGATTATTTCTTTATATTACATACATATACTACTAAGGTTCAAACTGAGTTTGAACACTTGAAAATATGTTTGCTGAAAAACACTTTGCTCAAGAGCACGGGATTTCTCGTTCCATCCTTAATTAGTACCTAAAACTCTGGTCTTTTTTCAAAAATAAGTGATTTATAGATGAAGTCGATGTGTGGAAAATTTAAATTAGAGCCGACTTAATATATAAATTTTTTTGAATAAGGTCCAGTCATATTATTTCAGGGCAGCAGAATCTATCTATCCATAAATCGATAAGGAATGTCCGTATAATGTACCTGGCATTTAAGTTACTTACTAATTCAAGAGTGTACAAGAATATAACAGCACCTGGGACAGATTGGGTCCTCCGAAAACAGGACATTGCACCTCTGTAATCTGGAATAACCACTAGCTCTCTCTGGGATTTGAGGTAAATATACAAGCAATACTCGTACGTTACAGCCAGAGCTTATAATCAGCGTCAGGAAAGTCTATTAGACAGCACATTGCGGTCTCCCCATTACAAATTAACAGCCAATGTTCAAAAGTTCGAGAACAACCTAGTCATGCCTTCTTTAACTTGCGTTTTGATTACCAAGCATAATCGAAAAACCCCTGACAAGACTAACATGTTGCCAGCCTAAAATCTTCATCAATAAGAATAAACCCACAACATTTGGTTTCTATAACGAATCCGTTTTCTCAGTGTACTTACCATAAACAATGTTAGACGAATACTTGCTGCTGTACTCAAATAAGAGATTTCATATCAAGTTTTGAGCGATTTTTCAGTGTGAGCATATTTATGATGGGTTGCACATAAAAGAAAACCACTAATATTCATGGAATGAATCTAAGGAATTATAGCTACGAGTAGATATTTTATATATTAAAGCATACCAATCAAAACAAAAACATTTTAGTTCTAAATAACAGCCAGCTCACCATTATTGACGGCCGGTCTGGCCAACGCTGTTCTGATAAGAATATAATTGAAATCAGCCTATTGAATCATATCGCCTGAAATTGACGATTTCAACATACATGTGTTCATCGAAGTGAACTAATTGAATTTATTCAAACTAAACTTGTAAAAGGCAATAAAATTATTGACAATTAAAACCTAATATATTTTCCTTTTATTTCAGATTTGGATTTAGATTTATTCATCCTTTGGAATTAAAATATCATGCAAAATACAATACAAAAATAAACACGGAGGACTATAATGTATTATCCCATTAATAGTATAATTAATGTGGTGTTTATAGAACACGATTGAGTGATACGTTTAGAAAATTTTTATGAAATATACTCAATATTTTGAGTGTACTGCATACAATTTTTTTAGACGTATTACTCATTCGTGTCCCATAAACACCACATTAACAGCAACCAACTTATTCTAATAAAGAAAATATATGACGATATGCAAAAACGAAGTATAATAAGGTCTTGCTCCCGGAGCTAACATGATACAAATGGGAGTATAACTCTAAAATAAACTTAAAACTAATTTTAAAACTAACTTATATGTAAGACTTAAAAACTAAAATAAAAATAATAATAATAAATAAATAGCATAATAATAAATAATAATACAGAAAACAACCAATGGGCGCTAACCCCTGTGAGTACCTGGAAGACTCAAAATAAAATAATAAGAGGGACACAAATTAATATTTAAGTTAAAATTAAGAGGATCTTGATTTATAAAACCAACTGGTGATAAGTAATTTGTATTTGTCCAACTAAAGTTTATTTGTACATTTAAAGCATTCCTTACTACATCATTCTCGTGATAGAAAAGTCTTGCTGAAAAAATTTTTAAAACATCACAGACGTAAAGACTAACGGGAGTAACTTTTGGTTAATGATAAAAGAACAAGTTTGAATACCGTTTACAAACAGGTTGAAACTTTTTTTCGATAAATATTCAAAAGAATTTTATAAATTTTCATTTAAAAAAAACCAAATTAAGAAATGTTGCCAATTTGTTGCACATACATATATTAAACACATGTTGTATTTTTTCGTAAACAACTCCAAAACGCCAGTAAATGGCGTGTTCCTTAGAACAGCCGAAACTGAATCAAGCATTCTTCAGAACGCTTTGCAGTTTTAGATCGCGCGTTTCATAAAACATAGCTGATAGTTGTTGATTAAACCAAAAAAAAAAAAAAATATGGAAAAAATACTTATTGTAACAACAACTAAGAATTTGTATGGCCAACCAAACTACATATATAAATATGGTTCATTCAATCATAATACGAGTAATAATATTATATGTGACTTGAAAAACTGTAATAATAGATAAAGCACTTGATAAACGAGTACATACATAGTTATTTCATTGCAGCAAATACAACTCGCAAGAGGAGTTTGTACTTTCATCCCATTGATATGCAACCCGATTATGTTTTGGCGGATTGATATACACATCACACCTTTACGCATTTCTAAGTGTAAAGGTTTTTCAGAAACGGTATTTCAACATCAGACGGACATCGTATAATCGAATTTTCTACCAATACTTATTCAGACTATCTATACCTTATTGGGTCACAAATGAAAATTGTACTCATGGATGGTATAAATATTGAGGAATCGGAAGTCCTTGATGTTCTTGGAATGAAGATACAGTGTGATGTTCGCTGCACTGTATACATTTTTCGTGTCTCTAAAGAAGCATTAAAGTGCCTAGGGTTTCTAAAACGGTGTAGGATGTACTTCACTCCATCCGATCTCTTTACTATTTATACCACCTATATTCGAACAAAAATGGAATACAGCTCTCATGTTTGGGCCGGTGCCCCAAAATCAATTTTGGGGTTACTCGACCGTGTGCAGGAGAGGGCGAAGAAGCTTATGGGTGACAGTAGGGTATCCAACTCTATTGATTCACTGGATCATCGACGCTGTGTGGGGTGCGTTACTCTGTTCTATTGTTACTACAATGGATTTTGCTTTGATGAAACTCGCACATTTTTACGTAGCACGCGTGGATCGTTCAGAGCTCATCCATTTATGTGCTTCTGTTTACTCAAAACTTTTACATATACAAAGTTATCCAACTCTACTCCTCTAGTAGTAGAAGAAATCACATAACTCTCTTTTTTTTTGAAGCCACAAGTAAAATTCACTTACAATTGCCAGAGCCTTAGTCTATTTGGCAACTCTGCAACTGATGTGAATTGGGATAAGACTATCCCACATACGGTCACACACACTCATGCACATACACCAGTATCATTCATGCAACAAATATTTAGAAATTCAAATTGTATTCATACATTTCACAAACTTAATTGTTTTAGTCACTACACACTTTATATATATGTTCTTGCGGGTGCCTTTGGGTGCAAGTGGGTGTGTGTACGGGTATGTAATTGTGAGTGCGTGTACGTGTGTTCATGAACGATTGTGTTTGAATGAAAGTGACATAATTGAAATTGGCATAAAGTGGAAACTTATGTTATGAAAATTTTAATGATTTTCTTACATAAAAATACCACACATACGCATTTCCATAAACTAACGATACGCAACTCAAACAACCGTGCATATGTAAATGCTGAAATGAAATTATGTTTATTTCGGTTAAAATTTAAATGCTCATATTTGTGTTTGTATTATAAGTGTAGCAAGTGTTTGTCTACTATTTGCATTCGAGAATGCCAAAGTGGATGTGTAAGATTATTTTAATACGATGTTGAAATTACTATAAGCTTAAGTGTTTTATACACATGCGAAACTTATTAGCGCCAGTTTCACTTACAATTAAATTTAATACTTAAGTTAAAAACGAAATAACTTGAATCGCCGTACAACAGCTTCTGAGGCAAAGTACAAAAATATAAGTATATGTATAAAGAAATAGAGACAATCATTTTAATATTATATTAGACCAAACATGCCCTGGCCTATGCGCTTGATACTCAATGGTTTTTGTAAATGCGCTTAGCTATAGGGCTGTGCTCTTTAATACACAAATACTGCGCTCAGCACTAGCAATGAAAAATGCACAAACAACTTCCAGCCTGTTCATGGATCGCGTTTTAAATAAAGCGAAAACCAGCGACACGTTTATGACTACGTAAGAAATTGGGTCTGTGTAACGCGCTTCTCATTGCTCGCGCTCTGTTACGTTATACATGTATTAGTATACATATTTTCAATCCCCAGTATTGCTACTATACAAATTATATGTATCTTGTTTACTGTTTTCGTGTAAAATATATTTTTGCATCGTAAATAACGGTAACCCTATTTCAATTGAAAAAAAGGAACCGGTGATAAATATTTATGTAAACAAAACATCTTTATGCTGGAAAAAAAAATTATAGAATATTTGCTGATCTTACAAATTCTGTTGATGATCAGACAAATGCCTTTATGGATTGATCCTAATTTATTCTTTTATTTTTTAAATTATTTCCTTTTTTTAAATAATTAGCAAAAAAGGAAATTGTTTGCATATACATATATGTATATGTATGTGCGTGTTAACATGGATATGAACGTTTATTTATGTACTATATATGTGTGAACATGTATGCATACTTGTTTTTGCTGTTATTTCCATTTTTATACATGTGAATCTTTATTTTTGTTCAAGGTTCTTCTTTTTTCTTGCTCAACGAATAAAAATTTGCATTCGCGCAGCATTCGCCTGTTTGGCATGTAAAAACGCGATTCACAGACAGAAAGCAGATGTCAATTGTTACGTTTTTCGTCCAAAACGCTTTTTTTCGCGTTGCATGAACGCAAATAAGAAAAACGTCAAGATTTCTTCGCGTTTTTTGAGCACATTGTGTTCTATGAACAAGCTGTTCGTCTTTGATATTGATAAAAGCAAAGCAACAACACTTTCGCATGCTTTGTTGGTGAACATTGACGACAGCGATTATCAGTGTGAATTTTGTTTTTGTAAATTATTTTGCTTTTTGCAACAAAAAATATTAAATAAAAGTAGTTTTTCCTTAAATGTATTAGTGTTTACTCTTCCATATAGAACTTTTGGGCATCACTGTATTAGACAGTATTTTAAAAGAACTGATTTTGATACCTTTTAACGCCGGCCATTGCGGACCAATCAACTTATGCTAACCACAAGTGAACAAAACAATGACAAAAACACTACCGCACTACCAGATACAAACAGATGGTAAAGTCTTGTACCTGAAGCAACGCTTACTGACGACTCCTGGCCAAATTATTTTATCCGCTTGAGTAGATATAAAAAAACCCCCCAAGGCATGTGACCAAATTCCTTACGAGCGCTTAGTCAATGGGTGCTAAAATTATGCTACACAGTTATCAATTAAGACAAGCATTTGCTGCATACAACAGTACTTCAAAGTGATAACCGATAAACGAAGTGATAACTCACCAAAGCAGGGTTACCATCACGTGTTACCAACACTTTCAGGCAACAGTCTGCTTAATCATAATCAACACCAAATGATTTGTATGCAATCTTAATCGAGGGTTCATCAAAAGTAGTTTAGAATTAGGCATTCCATTTTGGACTTGCAAGCACCCGGGGCATCAGTCCTCATATAAGCCCCTGGAAGACGAGTAACCTGATTTGAAGAAAGCCAGGGCAAAATACTGTTAAGAATTTTTGTCACATCTAACCCAGTGCGCAGCTGTTGATCTACTTATTATAAATGTACAACACATTCATACAAACAAGATAAAACTACAACCATAATACACAAACAAACAAACATACATGATTTAAAGTACGTAAAATTTCAAGTAAATCAACTACAAATGTTGGAGTTCTTGTATTCTTGGTATTCGTTTTATTATTGTTTGTTGTTGTGACTTGCTTATTATTCGCAAGCATATGTATGAATGTGTATATGCGTAAGAATTATACATTTGAGTTTAGACTAAAATGATCGTGATAATTGTAGCTGGCAAGTCGGCAGCAACGAGTCAGTATATTTTTAAGCTTTGTGCAAGACAGGCATAATTCAAAGTAAGCAAGTCTAATATTTTGGTACACATTGGTATCAAGTGTAAATAAAGTTGTGAATTGTTTAAATACTGTATGTACTGTGAGTTTTATTACTTTATTTACAATCTGCAAAAGCGTTTTTTAAGGCAAAAACTTAACAATATACTTCACAATAAAATAGTTACACGAATCCCGACCATACTCATATACACATGGACAATAGGCTAAAGGCAGCATGCTATTTATTATTGGCGTTGTTTTCACAGGTATATTATATTTTTATATTTCAAAACTCTATTGGTATGACTCATCACTAAATTCTGCTTCAACATTTTTATGATACTAAGCAGCCACTGTATTAATTAAATATAATATATTAACGTCTGTCTCAACTATATTCTTACTATAACCAACCTTACATTTTTTTAATTTTTATACCCTTCACAAAAATGTAAAGGGTATTTATAAGTTTGTGATTCCGTTTGTAATTTCTACAGTTTTTTTTTGCGACCCTATAAAGTATATATATTCTGAATCAGAATTAATGGAAAAGTCGATTAAGCGATGTTCGTCTGTCCGTCTGTCCGCTGTTGAAATATCGTTTCTGAGAAAACCATTAGACTTAGAAACTTTTTTCTTTCACCATTCTTTTACCCCATCGATTCATGGGTTTGCTATTGAAATTCAGTAATATCGGTCCACGTATAGCTGAGATATATTCAAAATTCCGAAAAAATCCATTTTTTTTTGCAGTTTTGTATGAAAATTTTTGAAAACAAAAGTTGTTCGTTTTGCTTTAAACTTCACACACTTATTAAGCATGGTGACTAAAAGACAAAAAATTTTTTTTTCAGATATCGGTCCATATATACCCGAGATATAGCCCAAATCGGATTTTAATGAAAATGTCGCGTAGGCGAAGCTAAATAACTTTTTTTTGCTCAAAAGCAGTTCTGGTAATAAAATTAGGTTACATAAATATGGAAAATAAAAATTTCCGATATCGGTCCATATATACCCGAGATATAGCCCAAACCGGGTTTTTCATGAAAATGTCGCGTAAGCGAACTTAAACAACTTTTTGTGCTCAAAAACAGTTCTGGTAATGAAGTAGGGTCATATAAATATGAAAAATGAAAATTTTCAATATCGGTCCATATATACCCGAGATATAGCCTAGACCGGGATTTTCATGAAAATGCCGCGTAAGCGAACTTAAACAACTTTTTTGTGCTCAAAAGCAGTTCTGGTAATGAAATTAGGTTACATAAATATGAAAAATGAAAATTTCCGATATCGGTCCATATATACCCGAGATATGGCCCAAATCGGGTTTTTCATGAAAATGTCGCGTAAGCGAACTTAAACAACTTTTTTGTGCTCAAAAGCAGTTCTGGTAATAAAATCGGGTCATATAAATATGAAAAATGAAAATTTTCGATATCGGTCCATATATACCCGAGATATAGCCCAAATCGGATTTTTAATGAAAATGTCGCGTAAGCGAACTTAAACAACTTTTTTGTGCTCAAAAGCAGTTCTGGTAATAAAATCGGGTCATATAAATATGAAAAATGAAAATTTTCGATATCGGTCCATATATACCCGAGATATAGCCTAGACCGGGGTTTTCATGAAAATTCCGCGTAAGCGAACTTAAACAACTTTTTTGTGCTCAAAAGCAGTTCTGGTAATGAAATTAGGTTACATAAATATGAAAATGAAAATTTCCGATATCGGTCCATATACATCCGAGATATAGCCTAGACCGAGGTTTTCATGAAAATGCCGCGTAAGCGAACTTAAACAACTTTTTTGTGCTCAAAAGCAGTTCTGGTAACGAAATTAGGTTACATAAATATGAAAAATGAAAATTTCCGATATCGGTCCATATATACCCGAGATATAGCCTAGACCGGGGTTTTCATGAAAATTCCGCGTAAGCGAACTTAAACAACTTTTTTGTGCTCAAAAGCAGTTCTGGTAATAAAATAGGGTCATATAAATATGAAAATGAAAATTTCCGATATCGGTCCATATACATCCGAGATATAGCCTAGACCGGGGTTTTCATGAAAATGCCGCGTAAGCGAACTTAAACAACTTTTTTGTGCTCAAAAGCAGTTCTGGTAATGAAATTAGGTTACATAAATATGGAAAATGAAAATTTCCGATATCGGTCCATATGTACCCGGTCCATATGTAGCCCAAATCGGGTTTTTCATGAAAATGTCGCGTAAGCGAACTTAAACAGCTTTTTTTTTGCTCAAAAGCAGTTCTGGTAATGAAATAAGATTACATAAATATGGAAAATGAAAATTTCCGATATCGGTCCATATATACCCGAGATATAGCCTAAACTGCGGTTTTAATGAAAATGTCGCGTAAGTGAACTTAAACATCTTTTTCTGCTTAAAAACAGTCCTGGTAATGAAATAGGGTCATATAAATATGAAAAATGAAAATTTTCGATGTCGGTCCAAGTATACCCGAGATATAGCCTAGACCGGGTTTTACATAAAAGTGTCGCGTAAGCAAACTAAAACAACATTTTTGTGCTCAAAAGCAGTTCTGGTAATGAAATAAAGTTATATAAATATGAAAAATGAAAATTTCCAATATCGGTCCATATATACCCGAGATATAGCCTAGAACGGGTTTTTCATGAAAATGCTGCGTCAGCGAAATTAAACAATTTTTTTTGCTTAAAAGCGGTTCTGGTAATAAAATAAGGTTATATAAATATGAAAAATGAAAATTTCCGATATCGGTCCATATATATCGCAGATATAGCCTGGAACGGGGTTTTCATGAAAATGCCGCGTAAGCGAACTTAAACAACTTTTTTTGCTTAAAAGCAGTTCTGGTAATAAAATAAGGTTATATAAGTATGGAAAATGAAAATTTTCGATATTGGTCTATATATACCCGAGATATAGCCCAAACCGGGTTTTTCATGAAAATGTCGCGTAAGCGAACTTTAACAACTTTTTTTTGATTAAAAACAGTTCTGGTAATAAGATGAGTTTATATAAATATGGAAGATAAAAATTTCCGATATCGGTCCATATATACCCGAGATATAGCCTAAACCGGGGTTTTCATGAAAATGCCGCGTAAGCGAACTTAAACAATTTTTTCGCCTTAAAGCAGTTCTGGTAATAAAATAAGTTGATATAAATATTGAAAATGAAAGTTTTCGATATCTGTCCATATATACCCGAGATATAGCCTAAACCCGGTTTTTCATGAACACGCGGCGTAAGCGAATTCAAACAATATTTTTTGCTTAAAAGCAGTTCTAATAATAAAATAAGGTTATATAGGTATGAAAAATGAAAATTTCCGATATCGGTCCATATATACCCGAGATATAGCCCAAACCGGGTTTTTCATGAAAATGTCGCGTAAGCGAACTTAAACAACTTGTTTCACCTTTAAGCAGTTCTGGTAATAAAATAAGGTTATATAAATATGGAAAATTAAAATTTCCGATATCGGTTCATATATACCCGATATATAGCCTAACAGTTTTTTGATGAAAATGACAAGTAAACAACTTTTTTGTGCTCAAAAGCAGTTCTGGTAATGAAATAAGGTTATATAAATATGGAAAAAGAAAATATCCGATATCGGTCCATATATACTCGAGATATAGCCTGAACCGATTTTTCCAATAACATTTTTTTTTTTGCTGAAAAGCAGTTCTTGTTATAAAAAAGGTTACGAAAATAGAGATAATTAAAATTTCTGATATCGGTCCATATATACCCGAGATATAGCCTAAATCGGGTTTTTCATGAAAATATCGCGTAAGCGAACTTAAACAATTTGTTGTGCTCAAAAGCAGTTCTGGTAATGAAATAAGGTTATATAAATATGGAAAATTAAAATTTTCGATATCGGTCCATATATATCCGAGATATAGCCTGAACCGACTTTTCCCTTAAAATTTTTTTTTTTTTTTACTGAAAAGCAATTCTCGTTATAAAAGAAGGTTACTAAAATACAGAAAATAGAAAATTCCGATATCGGTTCATATATAACCGAGCATATTCAGGCCATATTTTTAATATACTATACATATTCGTGACTATCGTGAAGGGTATTTTAGATTCGGCCCAGCCGAATATACTACACTCTTACTTGTTTTTTTTATTTTTGGACCAGTACCCCTACATATACAGTGCATTGCACCAGAACTAGGAAAATAGGTTATGAGGAGGAGGAAAGAGGGAGTAGTGTTTGTGAACATTTGACTTGAACTTTCCAATGTTATAACAAATAGGAAACACGTCTATAGGCAACTTATTCCACAGCATTACTATTATAGTATACCGTAATAATGTCAAAAATATTTTTTTTTTATAATTAACTATATTTCTTGAAAATATCACATTTCTAAATAACAATGCATACTATTTATTTATAATTATGCCACCTCATACATTTACATATATACACATAATAATAAACACATATATACACATAATAATAAAATGATAGAATATGGCGTATATTAACCACATAAAATATTATGAAATCGCTTGCCAAAAGAATGCCGACTTTCATTTGATTTCTAATTCTCGCGTCGATTGTCTAAAATAGAATAATAATATTTACTAAGTACTTCATCTATTATTTCCTTTTTAAGTCATATAACCATATTGATATAGTTGTATGTAACAGAGTATGAATGTTTACAATAATGATTTGGTTGAACAAATGAATTTTTTTGGCGCAAACATAATATTGTTGACCGGAAGTATGGCTGTACACATCTTTACATATGCTTTAAGATTCAAACTTATTTACCTTTTGATTTCCACGACTACTAAACAAGTATGTTTTAAACATGATTATGCCTATTGTGTTTTATAATAAGAGGCCATACAGGCCCATTTAGTCTACTTTAGAAATCGTATATGCAAATGTACCGTAAATGTAACTGTAAGTTCGCTTATAAAATACCTAAAATTGTATCATGTGTTTTTTTTCTTCCCTAGGTTTTTATATCCCGAAGAATATTTGATATACAGGCATTGATTTGCCTGCACCAAAAAAATAAATTTTTCAACATCTATATCAGGGGTGCCCAAAAGTTCTTTATGGAAGAGCAAACACCAATACATTTGAGGAAAAACTAGTTTTATTTAATAATTTTTGTTGTAAAAAGCAAAACATATTTACAAAAACAATACAGACTGATAACCGCTGTCGTCAATGTTTACCAACAAAGCATGCGAAAGTGCTGCTGCTTTGCTCTTCTTGTTGTGTGCAGTGAAGATAAAGTTGTTTATGTATTTTGCATTGCTAGTGCTGAGTGCAGTATGTGTGTATAAAAGAGCATAGCCCTATAGCTACGCACATTTACAAAAATAATAGAGCATTAAGCGCATAGGGCTTGGGCATTTCTGATCTATACCAACAAACAAATTTTTTTTTTTTTTTTTTTTTAAGCATTTTTTTATTTATTGAATCTCAAAATGAACTAACAATAAGTATTCAAATCTTAATACTAAATTTAAAATTAAAAAATGTGATTCTAAAGTCCGGCCAATGCTAGACAAAAAGTTTTATTGTGCGGGAGCTATTTCGGTAAAATCACCTATTGAGTAATCTGATGGTGGCAGCGGTATCCCTTCTTTTAAGCCGAGTGTGGCCGCCAAAATTAAGTATATTGCGCGCAAGAGGGTTTGGATGAAGTTCCAGTTTACTGATATACCTTGTCGCGTACTTAGAAAATTCCTCTTTTACCAGCGGAACACTCAGATCGTTATGAATTCGTGAATTTTTGACGTACCATGGAGCTGCAGTAATCGTTCGTAGAATTTTGTTTTGTCGCCTTTGGATTTTTTCAATGTTTGACGTTGAGGCGGTGCCCCATAACTGAATTCCGTAGCACCATATAGGCTTTAGTATTGAGTTGTATAACAAAAGTTTGCAATCTAATTTCAGTGTCGAATTTCTGCCCATAAGCCAATTTAGCTGCGCTGCTTTTAGTTTTAACTGAGTGACCTTTGCTTCAATGTGAGACTTCCATGTTAGCCTACGGTCCAGGTGAATACCAAGGTACTTGACTTCGTTGTGCTGCGGAATAGGTGAGTTGTTAATTTGGATAGGCGCACATGTTTGCTTACACAGAGTGAATGTGACATGAGTACATTTCTGTTCATTAACTTTGATTTTCCAAAGTTTTAGCCATTTCTCTAATATTGAAGTATATTCCTGTAAATTTCGTGATGCTAAATGGTGGTTTTCATGAACACTCAAAAACGCTGTGTCATCTGCAAAGGTAGAAGTGTGGATTCCGGATGTCGTTGGCATGTCAGAGGCGTAAATCAAATATAAAGTAGGCCCCAGTATGCTGCCTTGGGGAACTCCTGCCTTGATTGGCTGAGTTGGGCTTATAAAGTCGCCTTCTCTGATAACAAACTTCCGCCCGTATAAGTAGCTTTCCAGAAGCTTGTGTGTATTTGCAGGCAAGTTTAGCTTTATTTTGTGCATCAAGCCGTCGTGCCACACTTTATCAAACGCTTGAGAAATATCAATGAAAAGAGCTGAGTAATACTTCTTCGCCTCAAAGGTTTGTCTTATGACATTGACTAGTCTGTGCGTTTGTTCTATGGTGCTATGTTTAGCCCGAAAGCCAAATTGATGATCAGGGATGCATCCCACATTGTTCAATATTGGACTCAACTTCGCCATTAACAATTTTTCGAATAGTTTTGAAATTGTTGGTAAAAGACTTATTGGTCTATATGATTCTACCTTAGTCATATCCTTCCCTGGCTTGGGTATCATAGTAATCATTGAGACCTTCCACTCTGCAGGATAATACTCAAGGCGTAAAATGGCGTTAAAAATAAAAAGTAGAACCCTTCTAGCTACACGAGGTAACTGTTCAAGCATTTTACCAGTAATTTGATCAATGCCTGGAGCTTTCCTGGGGTTTGTATTACCGATAACGTTTTCGACATCTTGAAAATTAAATCTCAAAGACACAGGAGGTCTAACAACATATGGTGGTAATTCCGCTGTATTATTCTCTGAATCATTTGTGATAAAAACGTTTCGCAAATGATCGACATACAACATTCCCTTTTCAGAATCGCTTCTTGCCCAGTCGCCAGTTGAATTTCGCAAAGGTGGCTTACCTATTACGGGTCTTTTTAAACCTTTTGTCGCTTTCCACAAGGAATAATCAGATTGAGGGGTACCATCAAGGCTTTCCAAATATGTTTTAAGGGAAGCCATTCTATGGACTTCAAGCAGATTTCTTAGCTGAGTTATGCATTCCCGTAGCCTAGTTTTAAGCTGGGGCGACCTGCGAAGTTGCCACTCTCTTCTGACTCTTCTTTTTTCTGACAGAAGTTGCTCAATTTCAGATGAATAAGTTCTATTGCTCTCATTTCTAGGTCTTAAAGTGGTAGCATGCTGTACGGCCAGTTTGAGGTTTTCAGAAAAATCGTTAATTGACACATCAATATCCTCAGGCGTTCTCAAGGCGATATTTTCAGTACAATGTGTGCTCAAAAATTTTTTGTATTTTAACCAATTAACTTTATTGACAGTCAACGGTGAGCCAATCTCTTGGGGGAACGAAACAGAGATTATAGTGGGAGAGTGATCTGATGACAAATCTAATGAAGGCTCCACTTGCATCCACTCTAAAGGAAAATTTTTCGCAACTCCAAAATCTATAACGTCTGGGATCTTTCGTCGGTCTGTCGGCCAGTAAGTGGGGTGTCCGCTTGAAACCACATCTAAGCCCATTTTGGAAATGGTGTCAAAAAGCACACGGCCTTTCGAGGTAATTAAACGTGATCCCCAAAAAGTGTGTTTAGCGTTATAGTCGCCAGCCGCTAGAAATCGAGGCCCAAGTGATTTGAAAAAATTTGAATATTGGCTTTCTGTTATTGAAAATCGGGGCGGTGAGTAAATCGAGGAAATAACGATTTTTTCATGAAAATATTCAATGCATATATTAGTTGCTTGGAGATACTCCTCACGTGTCTCGTTCATTAAATAATGCTTAATTCTGGATTTTATTAGAATTGCCGATCCTCCGCAAGATCTTCCACGGGGATCTTTTGTGTCGTACAGTATGTAGCCATTAATTTTGAAAAAACTGTTGGTTGTCAAATGAGTTTCAGCAATCAACATTATATCGATTTGCTTTTCCATAAGGAAGTGCTCAAGTTCATTTTTGTGATGGCGGATGCCGTTTGCGTTCCAGAAACATATTTTTAACCAATTCATTTTGTTAAAATTGCCTGCAAAATGGTGGATTGCATTTTCAGCATTTCCTGCATCATGTTTGTCATAGAAACGGTAAAAGTGTTTATGGACTGAACAAGAGTCTGCAGAGTTGCCTCAAGATTGCTAAAATTTGGATCGGATTTTGGAGGCTTGGGCTCCTGATCCAAGTTTGGTTTATCGGATTTTACCACATTTGCATAAGAAATTTGTTTGGGGTTTTGCAAGTTTACATGGCTGGTTGACTGGCGTACCTGGGGAAAATTGTTTGTAGAAGTGGTGTTTGACTGCTGGGGTGGCATATTTGAAATTGGTGACCTATTTGTCATTGACTTCTTGAAGTGAGTGTAGACAGGGCAACCCCTGTAGTTTGCAGTATGGTTACCTCCACAGTTACTGCATTTCTTAACGCTCGCGTCAGTCTTAGGTTTTTTGCACTGTGATGTACCGTGAAGTTCACCACACACAACGCAAACTGCGGGCAACTTACAATAGGCCTTAGTATGGCCAAATTCTTGGCAGTTTAGGCATTGAACGGGCCCTAAACGCTTATGAGGCTCCTCAACGGTAACCTTGCGATGCAAAAGATACTTGAGGTTATAAATGGGATGCACTTCATTCTTTTTTAAGCCAACATCTCTAGGTTCCAATTCAACCCTAAACATGGGTTGAGGAATTTTTTCACGGTTTCTAATATTAACCACATTTTTAATTTTGAAGCCATTGTCTTCTAGTCCGGTTTTGACCTCATTCGTGTCAACAAAAGGGTCAATCCCTTTTATAACGACCTGAATACCTTTGGCACTTTTAAGCTGATATGTGTAAAATGATCGCTTCTCCTTTTCTAGAACGTAAGACAACTTTCGGTATTCATTTTCACTGTTTACCTGGATTTTCGTTTCATTGATGCCGCCGTGCTTAACCGATGTTACGTTAAAAGTATCTTTGCCGATTGCCGCAATAAGTTGTTTTACCAGCTCACTAGAGGTAGGTTCTCGCAAATATATTGGTGGCGGCTTAAAGGTTTTTTTAGAAATTGTTGGCTCATCTGTTTGCAGTATAGCAAACCTATTGCTATCGGTTGCCGAAGTCCTATTATCGTCTTTAGAAAATTTCGGTTGAGATGTTATTTGAGCTGATTTGGGGCTTCGCTGCCTTTTAACCACGGTTATGTACCTGTCCATGCCTACTTGGATTTTTGGCTTATCATCAACAATTAAACTGGAAGATGTTTTGTCTTCAGTTGTAACAACAATATTTGGCGAACACGATCGCGTGCGTTTCCTATCTCTTAGAGACAGGAAATTTTCCAATGATTTTTTTACCGATTCTTCTTCAGAAATCCAAAGGTTTTTTCTACCGGAGCTAAGCTCTTTTTCAGAATTACATCTGATAGGTACACTCATGCGATTAATTGTTTCTATTTTTTATTTACAATTTAAAATGGTATTTAAAAAAAATATCACAAAGTTTTTCTTTTAAACAAAAACACTCTGTTCACCTATTACGGTTTTTACTTAATCCCGTTTTATTTTTTTTTTTTTACTTTGCGATCAAAAAACAAACACGTCCGTTCACTATCGAAGCTAAACAACAAACAAATTTAAAAAACCAAATAAAAAGCAATACAGCTGTTTAAGCAGTGATGAAAATTCATAATATTCAGTACGAGTAAATATACTAAAGGTACGAAACTTGCTTAACACTAAGTTTACACGTGCAAGTAACTTGTTACAAGTAGCGTGTACATATTAACAACCAATACATCGAAAAAAATAATAAAAACACTTGCAATTTGCACGATTGTTTACACACGCAAGTGCAAGTTCATTTTCAAAATGTCGTCGAAGACAAACGTTGTACGCCTTTGTACTACATGCGCTTTTGATGTCTGTGCTGCCAAAGTTTTAGCCTAGCAATATTACAGGGGAATTATATTAAGTACATAAATTTTTCACAATATAAATAATAAATTTGTAATCCAAAGAAAAAATAAGTTATAGATGTTTATTTATTTTTGTGTTTTTATATTATGTTTTCGGCATATAACTAAAAATATTAAAATTTTAAAAATTTTTCCTTGAAAAATGCCTATTAAAGTCAAAATGAAATATCTATGGGCAACACTGTTTGTTTCTGCTTGCATGCAAGTGAAAAAATCACTGCCAACCAAAATCAGTTGCAAGTGAGGCTACTACTTGCAGGTGTGTGTATGTATTAGTAAAAAAATGGTAATGTATTGGGTTTTTTGCACTTGCACTTGCGTGTGTAAACATTAAGTAAATGGTACCTAAAATGGATCTTGTATTAATACATGTAATAACTTTGATACAAATTTATATTATAATGCAGTGATGTCCACTACGGCATAAACACGCATCTTTGTTTACGTTTAACAGAGGTGGAAATGTTTTTTGAAACACTTTCTGTGTATCACTTACTGAGTTCACTCGACTATTGGACGATGTAAGATGTATCCTTAATCATCAATTTGCCTTTCGAGCTAAACACAGCAGCATAGAACAAAAACACATACTGGTTAACGTTATAAGACAAACTTTTGAAGACAAAAAGTATTAATTGATATTTCCTAAGCTTTTGATAAACTTGCCTGCAGAACTTACAAGCTTTGGACAGCTACACGGAAAGAAAAAGCAGTATGATATATGCTTGCAACAACAGTAGTATATATTCTATAACATTGTGCGTTATTGTTAAAAACTGTGTATCAGTTTTATTTTAGTTGGTTCCTCTGGAAATATGTCATGGTTTGAATTTCTGTAATTCTATTGTTAACTTCTATAAATTTCTAGATATGGTTACATACAATAATAGCAATTGCAAACATTTTTCTAAAAACAATAATAGCTTTTATCGCAGCTAATGTCAAAATATTTACTTTTATGTATAATACTCTAATACATATGCAACAAAACTAAATTTAGATAATATATTTACTATTTTTAATTAACTATATTTTCCTTCTAGTCACTGACATATAATTTTCTTTCAGTTTGATTTTTTCTTTTGAAACACTAAGAAGTTTTGTGTATGTATTAAAAAACAAACATTTCTTCAGCCGTATTCAAAAAAAATAACTCTATATGTTCGCGAAAATAAAAAGCTAAGTATCTATGCCTAATATTAAGATGTAATCATATATATGTATGGACTATCCAACAATACATGCAACCATATTATTATGATTATATATGATTTGAAATTGCAATCGCAGACGAGACACGTAACAAATATTTTTGTTTTATTGCAGCTAATTGATATTTGAGCATCAAAGAGGAAATTTGTGCATTAATTCCGTAGAGATGCCATCCGATTATTTTTTTATAATTACTGGTACACATTTTATATGTTGTCTCTTTATTGAAGCTAATTATCATACGCATGTATGATATATTTCTATTAAATAAAGCTATTTAAGGCATTAATATGGTTACCTAATAAAAGAAATATGGTTATATATAAAGAAAAGGAAAAGTATGATAGGATAGTATAATAAAATGGTTGAGTATGACATTTAGTTGATACTTTTAATAATACTATAGTTACTTATTATTACAATATAACCACATTGTTGTCTCTGATTATCATTCAAGGACTAACTTTTATTTTCTTTGCTTTATGTTTAAATACATACAATATTAGTCTTACGGTCAATAATATAGTATGACTACTTATCACTTTTTTTTACAATACTATTCAAAGTTATGCATAAACGAACATATATTACTTTTTTATAAATGAACTAGTCTGCTCTTCCTATATTACTCAAACCTTCAATTTACAATTTTAATTCTCTTAACTTCTAATAATGATGGTATTTTCTACAGGGCACCCAGAAGTCCAAGCGTGCATCAGTGTCGTGTATGTGGCAAGTTCCACCCTCTCTGAAATCTGCATTCTCCTAAAAATATAAATTTCAGCCCGTCAACGGCAAGTGCGCCTCTATAAGTACTGCGGTAATTGGTTACCCAGATCACATACTATTGATGAATGTACCTCTGCTGGTGTGGGAAAAAATGCGGTTGGGCTCATATTCATCATAGTCTGCTCCATTAGCCGACCCAAGTTTCTATTACGGTGAACAGTATTCAGCGGTAGAGAGCAACACATCGTACTACATTTAGGACATTCCGAAACTGAAGACCGCAAAACCAAGATCGTAGAAGAAGTTCTCTTCACTCGACGCAGCAAACACCAGCCGTCTCCCGATATGCAACCAAACGCGCCCGACCTATTTCAAGAGGATTGAAGCCAAATCCAAAGCGGGTACTAATAGAAGCTGTTCGTGCACTTGAGCGCCTTGCAAAAAGGCTTTAACAAGAAAAAACTCCCCTCCCCCATAGTAAAACTTTTTGTTTTTTTTTATCAAAGGGCCCCAGGATGTTCAAAGTTCTTTTAACAAAATTAACGTTTGCGATCATTCATTTGGAAATGCGACACAGTTTTCATCCCTGAATTATGTTTGAATCTGTAGTTTGCCATTTTTGCTATATATTCGCCAACCCAAAATGTGATCGGTTCGGTATTTCCTCTTCCTAAATACTTTACTTAACTTTCTGGCGGGCTCTCTGTTGGTCTCTGCACACTATTTTCATCCTGCGGCTTTTCAAGTATTTGTATACCCAAACCAATTTTTAATTCATAAATTTGCCCCTAGAATATTGTCGTGTCAACGATATATATTTTTCTACGGATATTTTTGCGGCAGGAAATTTATTATCAGAGAAGTCGACTTTATAAGCCCCTCACAGCCAACCGAAGCAGAATTTTCCCAAGGTAGCATTCTAGGACCTACTTTATATTTGATTTACGCCTTAGACATGCCAACGAGATCCGGAATCTGTACTTCAACTTTTGTAGTTGACATAAAAACCATCAACTAGCTTAGCGAAATTTGCTGGAGTATATTTTAGTATTAGAGAAATGGTTGAAACTTTGGAAAATCAAAGTTAATAAACAAAAAGTGTACTTGCATTCACACTGCGTAAACAAACAGCTTCGGCTATCCAAATTAACAATTCACCTATTCCGCAGCAAAACGAAATCAAATATCTTGGTATTAATTTCGACCGTAGGCTAACGTGGAAGTCTCACATTGATGCGAAAGTCACTCAGTTGATATTAAAGGCAGCGTAACTATATTGGCTTATGGGCAGAAATTCTACCATCCATGTAGTTGGATCTGTTATACAACGCCATTCTAAAGCCTATGTGGTGCTGGGGAATTCAACTATAGGGCACCTCCTCCTCCTCCAAACATTGCAAAAATTCAAAGGCGACAAAACCAAATTCTTCAAACGGTTGTTTCAGCTCTATGGTACGTAAAAAAAACTCACGAGTTCTTAAGGATCTGTGTGCTCCTCTGGTAAAAAATGAATTTCCTAAGTACGCGACAAGGTATATCAATAAACTGGAACTTCACCTAAATCCTCTTGAGACTTTTATTGGCTTATTCTTAAAAATGTAAATGAATTTGAAATGTTTTTTACACAAAAATTCCATACAAAATTTTACTAAAATTCATCTCAAAAAAAATTTTAATTTTTGACGAATATGCCTATTTATAGTTATGTTTAGCATTAAGATTTGGAGACTTATTATTTGTTCATATCTTGTAGATTTAATAAATAAATGAGTGCAGAAAAAAACAGGATAGAAGGAGTAATGTGTTTTTCTAATATGTTATCGAGGATATTTTATGGATCTTGTTCTACAAGTAAAATGTACTCACAGAAAAACATTATTAAAATAATGTGTAAACAAAAGCTTAACGAAAAGAAATAATTTTTTTACATATTTCATAAATTTGTTACAGTTAACATGTACATCAGAGCTCTGCACCGGTGCACCGCAACCATAAGTACACCGGTTGTTTACCCAATCATTTTCACATCCAAGTATTTTAAACACTCTTATAAATTGATGCGGTCATTCGTTTGCTAAATCTTGATACATCAAAAATGTATCCAATCACTTTCGTATCTTGCGTATTTTTTTAAGAGTAAAATAAACGACCACAAAAAAGTGTGTTGTTGTTACTAGCATTAAGTAAGGGAAACATTTTGGGTATTTTCGTTTTTAATCGTTTTCTTAATAATACATACATGGCGTCAACTTGTTAAAACAACACTCTCGACAAATCCTTTGTTGTGTATATGCGTCACCTTTTATTTAACATTAACAGAAATCGCGGCTGCCAGATTTATTACAACTATTTTGACAATTTTGAAAGTAGCATACTGGATGATTTTAAGATTCTTTTTGCTGAAAAATTTGAAATTAAAATTCAGTTCAAAGAAAAATTATTCCACAATTGGTTATATGTATGTGTAACTGCGAATTTATTGTGGTTATGGATTAAAACCAAGAAAAAAAAATTATTATAAATAAATGAACATAAAACAAAAGAAATTTGATGTAAATTTGCTTCATAAAAAAAATATATTTTTGTAAAGTAAAAGTTTCGTACTAAATATGTTCAAATAAAATATTTGTATATATTTTCTTTAAAACACGACCGCCAAAACATGATGTTTTAAAAACCTTCTGGCAACGCCGCGTTTACCGAGTGTGGGTGATGGCACACATAAAACTGAGCACACACACACACTCTCATGGGTCAGGTAAATGTGTGACTGCCAATTCTTACATTCAAATATTATTCTCGTTGAATTACGAGTTCAATTGCCGAAAGTGGAAAAAATAATTGAGAAACCAAATCAAACCTTGACTCTAGTTAACAGACGCAAGCTCTAGCGAGTAAAGAACATACTTGTTCAAACTACATGCGCTGGTCAACCACACCGCATCTCGATTTAAGACGGGTGTACTTAGATCATTTACAAAAAGGCACCGGTTGCAGATCTCTGATGTTCATGCCTAAAATGCAAAGGAAACGTAATTCTCAACGCAAATTTGATTTGAGCAGAAAAAGCAAAGCAATGTGGAAGATTCTAACGATTACAAGGGTACATTTGCTTTCGGTTCCCTTTACCACAAGCCAATAGCAATATTTTGTTACGTTCCTTACATTGTATTTGGGTCAATAGAAATTTTTGATGGTAACCGAACACTTTTTTATTTTATTAATTACAAACGTGAACTCATTTTCATTTGGAATTCATGTGAATTGTTATTTTTAATTATGTTAATCCACTTCTTGTTTTCAAAGCAAATATTTAAATACATTTATGGAAATTTATTTAATTATATAATTTTGAACAAAAAAAGCCGCAGGTATTTATTGCCAGTTGAATACAAAAGAAAAAAAAATTAAATGGAAACATGATTTTTCTATTGTTTTATATTCTACAGCCAAGTAAACATAAAAGAAATTTACCAAACACGTTTTAAACCAAACCAACGAATAATCACTCTCATTACATTCATGAGAAGGATCAGGCGTCTAATGCCGCTACATTGTTTCCAAGTTCACAACTCATTTTAAAAACAGTTTAACAAAATTACAAACTGGGTCAATTATTGCATACGCATGTATGTATGTTTGTATGCATATATGTTCAAATGTGTGTGTATCTATGTTCGCATGTATTTGTAACCTATCAATATACAAAAAGCCAATAATAACAACTATCACTTATTAATACTATTACAACAATTATAGTGTAAATGAAAGCGTCGGCAGGCAGCTGTTGTTGCTGTTGCCAACAACAATATCAGCACAATAAACAGTTATTTAAATAACAAAAGGCTACAACAAAGCACTGGCAATTTGTTAACAAAACTACAATAAACAGTTAAAAATCCATCAGAACTCATTAGAATTCAACGCGTTGAATTTCCCAGTAGACAACATGAATGAATAAATTGTTAATTTATCAATAGTTGGTTTTTATAATTGACAGAATAAATGAATGAATGAATTATGGCCGCAATGATTTATTGAAAATAAAGACAAAAAAAAAAATACTTTTCAAACAATTTAGTTAGAAAACATATTGTGTAATTATGAAGAAATTGGAAATAAGGCGAATGAAAAACATTACAAAATTGTTTATATTTGGAAATTTTAACTAAAATATTATAATAAATAATTTTTTTCATTATATTATTATTGCATTATTCATAAAAAACATGCTAGTTTTATTAAGGGCTTATTTGACAAATATTACATAAAAATTTGTTTAATAAACGTTTTATCAGCCATGTCACTGAACTCCATTTCGTGCGGAAACGAATTTGAATCCGTTTTTAAGTTCTTCAATAACTGAAAAAGTAAAAAAGTCTTTCGGAGTAAAATCATATTTAATTTCAAGAATGCAACTAATATTTTCTCAGTTTTTAGGTTTTTTGAGAACAAAAATCAGACTGAATTCTATAACATGACTGTATAAAACTGAATTATATTTTATGAATATAAACTCAAACTCTTAACGAATGGTTTTTAAAGTGTTCTATAAAAAATTGATTCCATACAAAAAAAAAAAAAAAAAAGAAAAAACAAACCGCGGAAAATATTGCAGTCTACGAAAAACTTCAAGTTTTGCCGATATAATTGATAGATATAGATAGTATTTTCCTGCTGCTCAGTGCTAACTCTAGACTTCATAATTAGAACCAGCAAATACCGTTTCGGGAATATTTAACTGATTTCACAAATGTTATAGAAAACACAAATTGGCTCAAACGAAAAGTAGGAGCTTTTAAGAACTATAAGTTCATTATTTTAATATACATAAGATCACAACTTTGCTTCCAACTTTTTTTTTATTTTTTGCAACATACTGACTTTATTTATAATTTGTATACAATTATTATTGGTTATAAGTCTCAGCGCCTTTACAGGCATTATTGAGGCGAATTAGCAAGGAACTACTCAGTACATTAAAATAAAGGGCTACATAAGTAGAAATAAAAAATGTTATTGTACAATGCAAAAAGATAAAAAAACACAAATTTAGTAGATCAATATATTATTAATTAATAATTAAATCATGTGAGAAGTTCATGTATATTAGATAAAAGGTAGCTTTTTAAGGAACGTTTGAATAACGAAATTCTACTTTCTGCTTTTAAAGATTCAGGTAGACTATTAAACTCACGGGTACCCATATATTCAATGCGCTGTTTAGTTAATTCAAGCCTGCATCTAGCAACAGCCAAATTTTTTCTACTACGTGTTTGTTGGTTTTGGTACAACTGAATTGTATGATGTCCTATATTATTCAGGCATTTGAAAACATACAGCAATATTTGCATTTTATATAGACCATGGATCGGCATAGTGTTATTAAACTCTCTACTGTATAAAAGATATGTTGAGTATGTAATGGGCAGATTTGATACAGTTTTCAGAGCTATATTCTGTAAACGTTGCAAACTTTTTAGCTCTGTCGACTTTTTCTAACCATACAGAATTGCCAAATAATTAAAATGACTTTGAATGATAGCATTAAATATCATTAATTTTGTATTTCGATTACATTTGTTCCGAAATTCGAGGCTTAATTGTAAAGACCAGGTGCCAGTTTACACTCAAAATAAAATTCACCGACAGGCACAGTGTTCACTTTTCATTTAAAAGTGAAAAGTGAATCCGCAAGAAACAATGAATTTTATTCCGCTGAATGTGTTTCTTCAGACTGAATGATAAGCTGATTTGTTAAATTAACTCTGTCACACAAGTTGTTTAGTAGATAATATTAATATTCATAGATAATCCTTTTGATTATTTTTTTCAACTTGAAAATATTTAGAAAAAAGCAAAATTCACCGCAGATTTTTGAGTGAAAAAATTATTATTCAGTGTACACTTTAAGTGCCAAAATTATTCATTCTCACCTTTGCGGGCTCAAAAAGCAAAAGTGAATACTGAAATTGGTGAACATTTCAAAACTCATCGATGGGGAATTTAGCCCCAGGTTATACATTATTGATTGAAAACACTGTCCATCGCTGGCCACTACTCTGCTATCTTTCGGTTAGCGTGCGAATCTCGCATATAAAACACTGGTCATCTTTTGAAGTCATCCACGAATCGATTCAGTTTTTTTACTTCTTCAAAAGACCGGAAGTGCTGGTCAGCGAGGACATGTGCTATTGATTGAAACAAGTGATAGTCTGAACGAAAATACAGCGAATGGTTTATTTCAACGTTTCCTAGTATGTCTTGACCACTTTCGCACTATAGCGTCGAGCAGTGTTATTCTGTAAAATCACTTTATCATGTCTCTCGTTGTATTGCGGCAGTTGGTCTCTCAATGGTATCGTTATCGAACGCATTAATTGCGTTCGATAACGATAACCTGTGATTGTTTCAGTCAGTTTTAACAACACAAAAATAAACTACACCAAACTAGTCTCAATAAATACTGAGCATGTGCTTGGAATCGTCCATATTCGGTTTGACACTCGGCCGCCATATTCCCATAATTTTCTGCGCAAATAATTATTCTAATGAATCTTTTGTTTTTTTTTTTTTTTTTGCCCTAGTACCATGCAATGCAGAAATCCCTTCCCGCTTTGTCTTCTAAGCCGCTGTTCACAAGCAAACAAACGCCGTACAACATCCCTCGGCTTTAGCTTGTATATCCAATTTCCTTGTTTCTGAAACTATCCTATGACTTTCACGCATTTTCTTGCCAATTCTTATTGCATTTGTCTTGATCAGTCTTGATTAAAACTTGATCACGTAATGCCTTCAATTCCACATCTTCGGATACCTTATCTTTTCCACCAGCACGCTGGCCTTTGAAGTCTAAATTCCATTTTTGAATCGTTAAAACCACTCTCGGCACGTTCTTTCACTAGTAGCAGTCACGCTATAGGTTGAGCCTCAGCAGAAGATATCTTCACATTGAAGTAGAAAATTAAAGCCTCCCGCAAAAGACGGGAATTTGGCTAATAAGCAGACATTTTTAGTCGAGAATAACTTTATGAAGCAGACACAAATCGACTCATATTTCGATGGTGCCATCTTTACAAATACCTAATCTTATTGTATGATATATTTGTATACGATCTATTGCAATACTGGGGAAGCAAAGTTGTACACGTAATATGAGTAGTTTTCTCTTATTTTTTAGATTGTTATGAAAAAATACTTGGGGAAACTGAAAGTGGAAAGCTACACGATTGAAAAACCAACTTGAATGCTTGAATGTTATTTTGAAAAAAGACCCAGAGAGTATATAAAATTAAATTATAGTGCACAAATAGTCCTGAAGAAGTCTTCCGATGGAAAATGCAATATTGGAAATTATAATAACAAATTATAAAAAAGAAGACAAAAGGACCTTGAGCTGAAAGAACTTATTGCAAATATTAAATTAAATAAGTCAAACCAACCAGGATCAACATTTAAACTTTTCCACAATGTTTGTTTTGATTTCCTGGTTAACTATTTGGTGTCAAAAAAGGGCCAAAAGAAATGCATTTAAGATTTTATTTCTAAACCAAAAAGTTAAGATTTTTTGACGACAGATTCTGGCTTCAGTGAGCGTGGTTCTTTGTTTACTGACTTCTAGCAACCAAAAATTTATATTTGCCTGTTTGCAAGCCCTTCTGCGGACTCGAAAGTTTTGTTACATGAAGAACTGTAGTGTTATAAAATGAAGTTTTTTCTCATATCGTAATATTTTATTTCAAAAAAAAAATTTACTGAGACTACGAAAATATTACAAGTTAATACGAAATTAATAAGAGGTCACTAACAAAAACATGTTTGCTTCTAATTTTAGTCAAATAATCCACTGAATCAGGGAAATATTTAACTGGTTATTTAAAAGAGTATTGCTTAAGCAGAAAACACTTTTTTGTTGGAGAAAATTTTTCTAAAAAATGAGAAAAATATTTTTTAAAACCTTTTGCAAACAACATATTGTTATAGACCCATTCCATAGGAAAACTAAATATTGAATTAAAATTTCTGAAACTTTTTATAAGAGTCCCAGCAACGTTGATTTTTTGGAGAAAAATAGTAGAGAAGTTGCTTAGAATAAAGTCCAAGTAAATTACAATCAAGAGAAAATGTTTTATTTTCCTATCACAAAAAAAGATATTGTTCGTAGAATTAATGTGTATTTTTCCAGAAAGAAAAAATTTAATAACAAGTATTGTAATTATTATCAAGTTTTTAATACGGCACAACAAAAACAAATTTTGCTTACAATTCTTAAACCAAAAAGCTTTTGTTCACAAACGGAAGTCATATAAAAAACGAAAAATTAAAACCAGACACCGGTCTTACGGAACAAAATCATTGAAATGAAAAGGTAAAAAAAATATATGTATAATAACATTACTGCGCTGCAAACGAATAAGGAAAATATTTTTCAATAAGATCAGTGTTTGGTTTTAATACAGGTTGGCTGATCAATTTTGCTACATTAGGAAATTCAAATAACTTTTTATACAGTTTATGTAATATATTTTCTAGTAATATCATTTCAAAAATAATACGTTTTTATTAAAATAATTCATTAAGTTTTGAAAATAATTGAATTCAAATGGTCTTCATCCTCGTTGATACATACGACATCTTATCAAAAAGTTATTCATTACTGCCTGGAGTGTTGCAGCGGGAACGGTCTCAATTACCGTTCGAATGGATTGCTTTAAATCATCCAAATTTTTTTTTGGGTTTTTTTTTTGGAAACTTCTTGTTAGCAATAACTCCAAAAAAAAATCAGCAACAGTGAGGTCAGGAGACCTGGAAGGCCAACGGAATGTGGAGTGGCGTGGCTATGTGACAAGTTGCCCCATCTTGTTAAAACCAAAGTTGAAAGGGACTCTCTTGTGAAACATTGCCGTTTAAATCAAAATGTGCCTCGTCAGACATAAAAATGCAATTCAAGACACCATTTAAATGATCTTCTCTCAAAATTCCAAGCGAATCGGGAAGTCTCTAGGGTTCAGTTTGTTTGTTAATTGAATCTTATATGGAAATAAGTTTAAATCTTGGTGCAAAATTGTCTGCTGACACCCATTTGAGCAGATAAGCTCCTTGTCGAAACTCTAGAATTCGATTGTATGGCAGCAGCTACAGCAGTGTTAGTTTCCTACATCTGATCAGGGCAAAATTCTTTACGAGCCTCATTACACGCCATCTGCTAGGAGGACTGCCGCCAAACGTGCGCCTATATTCTCTTTGGACGGAAATAACGGACTCTAAAGCGTGAAAGCTTTGCACTATCCAAATTCTTGTTTCATTGTTATATAAAACACAACAAAAATGGAACTAGCTAGTTGTCCCCCAGCTAAAGATTTGATTATTATTTTTCTTGTCTTCTTCAATCAAAAATTATTGATCGCAGCAAATTTGTATTGTAAAAAATCCTTCTTAAGAAAAAACTTAAGAAAGGACAAAGCTTGAACTATAACCCGTTGAACAAAGGTACAAACCAATAATTTAATTTAAAAATGATAAAGTTTAACAAAAATTCAATATAAATGGAACAGGTTAGTTACACAGAAAATAAGTTATTAGGTTTTTTTTTTTTTGTTTTTTTTTTTTTGGCAGCAGCTTTCATCATCCACCCTCTGTATATGGGTATCTAAATGCAGATAAGAGTATACGTACGATACGTACACACAGACCGTTTGATCTATATGTAGGCGTAAAGGCACCCGCAGACGACATGTTCTTACGTCTGTTTTTTTTTAATATCAGCTCAATTATAAGTGAAAATTCCGTGGGAGTTTTTTTACTTTTCTCCTTCCTCCAATTTTGAATACAAATGAACTATGATGTGTTTTTATTTTTCCTTCTCCCCATTCACTGAAAATACTAAAGAAAGTTCAAATCTTCAATTCCTATGGTCGAGTTAACATATATTATTATTTTCTTTTTAATTTGAATTGAAAAAGTACTTTATATGAAAAATAAATTCAGGGAGAAATAAATTTCGTAAGAATATTCATAACTGGACTGTATTTAATTCCTCATGTATTTCTTCATGTCTGTCAAAATTGTAATTTTTACAGACGTCCGTGCTTGTTATCAAGGTAGCTTTACCAGGGTAGTAGTATAAACACAGCTGTCTTTCGTTTCCTTTGCGTAAGTTTGTCAAAACTTTGTTAACAAGAAACATAATCGTGAAAAAACACAAAATTTTGGCAACGTTTCGTAATTTCTACCAACAAAATACATGATGTTTTTTGTTGTTTTATTTATTATAATTCGGCCACTACCTGTTAAAGCTGCCTTGCTTGTTATTATTATAAAAAATTATTAGTCTTATATACCTATAGTTGCGATTCTAAATGACCTATATAACCTAACTCTGTTGGGGCCTCCGAAATACCAAATAAATAAATGAACATTACTTAAAACAGATATTAATGTGGTAAAAATTTCCTTAAGTTGACTACTTATACCGCCCAAATTCACCGCCGCTGAATTGTTCGCAAGTCATAGAGTTCTAATGTCATTTGTTAAAATATAACAAAATAGAACACACTATTTTTGAAATGTAGGTGATTTTATTCATTTTTTTTTTACAGAAGCAATGTTTTTGTACAGACGACATGTACGCATTTTACATTGGGAAAACGAAATCTACATTGGGAAAAACCTGTCGTATAGTATCTACTTAAGAGAACTGAGCATAACATATACTGCCGCTGCACCAATAAGCGCAAAATCAGAGTTTGAAAGCCCTATACAAGAACCGTCTAATCCTTCTAACTGAGTCGCCTTGACGTTCCCCCGTAATTAATTCCTAACGTGACAGATACATGTTACAAGATAATAGCACCTCAACATCCCATTGGCCTTATGGAAATAAGACCTCTATTCACAGGGAGGATCCATCAATGCCAATCCCTGTGTGCTGTAGCGCGTAGGTTTCAGTCAAGATGTAGGTACCTGATCGTAGTTCTTTTCTTTCGTAAACTCCTCCATAACCAAAGTCATGTCTTCCCTTGCGAGGGTTTTAATTGCAGAACTCAAGCTCAATTCTTCCTTTTTTATGCCCCAAAATTAAAACAGCGCCAGATTTAAGTACGCCAAGATACTCCCAACTCCTCATGGGGGACTCAAATGTCATTTCGAATACCAAACATGAAATACGTAGCGGCATTATGGCAATTTTTTACAGTGTTCCGCATTCAACTATAACCGTCAGCAACGGTTTAGGTATCTCAAGCATGATTACTTCATGATTTCATACCATCTTTAATTAAGGTTTTGTGAGATCCATTACAATAAATTAGCCGTATTTTCGAAGGCATTTAGAAGTCTAAACTGCTTCTTCAACCTGATTTTTTCTGTTTACGTTTTCAAACAAATTACCTTGATCATTTACGCCAGAGTATTTGAAACATTTGTTTATATTAAACCAGACTTTGCAAATTTATTCAAGCGTTCACAAGCTTGCATAAAAAAACAAGTAAGAACTTTTTTTAAACCTGTCAAATTTGAATTGAGTGAGTGCCATGCCGGCTACCTCAACCGAATGAAAACAGTGTCACAACATGCATGATAAGTGATTAATAATTTATTTTGTCCACATTCATGATAACAAGTCATAAAATATTAATACAAAATAAAAGCATGTTGTTGAAACAATAAAAAATAATCATTTTATTATGAAAGATATTTTGTTATTTAATTATAATACGCGTAAATTAAATACCACAATATGTCTTACCGACTTATTTGAGATTTGAGAATCAAAGGAGAAAATAAACTAATAATTAACTATTTAAATGTTTGCTTCTGTACAACTATTTATTGATCGAACACTTTAATTTGGCACGTCGCTAATATGAATGAAGGAGAGAAAAGATAATTTTAGACATCTTGTGACATGTCGCGGTTCTAGTACTTGAAAACGTTCTCAAAAATTTATTTTAGGTTTCATTATTCTATTTTCGTGGTTTCAAAAGAATTTATGCTGAATTTCAAACGAAAAGATATCTACCTTTTCAAACTTTGCTTTCATAGATAGTTTGCTTTAATAATTTATATAAAAAGATGTTAATAAGACTCGAGTAGTAGTTTAGTCAATTGAGTTCAGTTGCTTGTAATGGACGATGCAGTTCTAAATGCATAACGTATTCGTTCTTCCCTCTCTGCCAATACAGTTTTTATAACACATTTTTGGAAAAGTTTTAAGTATCACATATTTTGAAAAAAAAAATCAAAAATGATTACCGTTCACCGTGAATAACTAGCTGTGTTATCATCAAAATATATTTTAGAATATAAATTATCTATTCAATTTTTATTAGCTTGCAAGGGATAGCCTGTTGCGGTTGATTTCTTTGATACTATAGCATGAGTTAAGTCTGATCTTTTGAAAAGATTCCATCTGTTTTACAAGATGGTTGCCTTTCGGTGAGAGGGTGTTTTTTTCTTTACTACATAATTTTTGGAAGCTCTTTGAATACCTCTGTTAAATTTAATTCTAGAATTTTCAATTCCCTGATACTAGCCATTTTTCTCAGAGCTCAAGATCCAGATATTTGAGATTAAACAACATGCGGTGGCGTAAATATTGCCACCCGATTCTTAAGCTTTAGCACATCGATTGTACGCCTATGCTTATATATGCTTCATATTTCCATTCCAATTAGTTTAGTCGAGATGAGAGAAAGTTGTTAAGCATTGCGCTGTGGCGCTCTTCACATAAGCCGCTTTGAGCACCAAAAAACGCATCCAGCATTAGCACCTCACCACTCAATAATTTCAATCGGGTAAAATGGATTTTTGTGTTCTACGCGACCCAATAGAACTGAAACAGTGCTGGAAATGGGCATTGCGGTTCATGATAATTACATCTGCTGATAGGGCGATGACTTCTGCGTTACTTGTCACACATCTATACTAACAAAAGGTGTTTTTATAAAGGTTAAAAATGGAATAAACCAAGCACAAGTTTTCTAAATTGACATGAAATTTACTTTATTCGATAGTACTTTATTTTGGCATTATAATTTAAAAATCACTTTAAGCTCGGGCTTAGTTTAATCTCGAGCCCCAATTTTAGATTACTTTTTCTAACATTTGTATGCCGGCAACATTGCGGAGAATGTTGACCTACAAGTAGTCAGTCATTTCGTGTTCGCGAAAAATGCAATTTTGTTTCTCCTTCCTTTAGAGCTGAATAGCACATAAACACATGAGTATTCACTAATTTGCCGCTGTAAGTTATAAAGTGATTAGGTTGAGCCGAGTCCCATAAGCAAACCAAACAATTTCGTACAACTTCGTACTTATTGGCGTAAGCTAGCGAGTTCACATATCCCCCAGAATACAGCGGCGTTAACTCGGAAGATCTTGGAGACCAATTCAGGGATTTGAAATTTGATAGTAAGCTATTACCCAACGATTCTGTCTTGTTAATGAACAAAAAAATTAAAAATCATGCTTCTATAGCGGTCAGTATTGAATGTAGCGTTCAGGCCACTGTTGATTTTAAAGAAGCACGTACTAATAATTCCACCAGCTCATAAAGCTCTTGATGAAACGGCGTCTCAATACACACTGGAGGATTATCATAACTTGAAACACGGCAGTTTGGTTTCCTGGCGTATGTATTCGACCCTAAGTGAACTTCATTGTTGCCCAAAATTTGCTTATGAAAATCGGGATCAACGGCAACACTGTTTTGGGCACTGTGGTAGCGCTGTTCAGGCGTCAGTATATTCACGTTGGAATTCCAAGCCACAATAAACGAAAATCACTTAAAGGCTGATAAATGACGGCCAATTAAAAAGTGTTGCCAACTTTAAATTTTATATGTCTATAAAAATTAATCTATATACAAAGTGAAATGTGTGTTTGCATGTACGTTAGCGAACACCAAACCTCTGGGCAGATCTTCCTGACATATTCACAGTATATAACTGGGACTCTATTATTAAATTAAAGGCTAATTTTTCCAACTACTCCCACTTTTACGCACATCTTTTTACTTTTGTTATTCCTTTTACATAGTTTTTAAGATTTTATAATATAAAAGAGCAAAGTTTCGAGATTTGTTGAACAATTTTCAAAATTCGTTTTGTATATACAAAAGTTGGGCTTAAGTTTTTTGGAAGTTATGGAGAGAGGTTTGGGTCAAATTTCTTCCTCCAATTATTGATTAGCTAGTAACTGTGTGATTTTTGAATCAACTTTAAATTTTTTTTTTGTTAAAGGATATAAAATAACTTTGCCGCTTGGTAACCAACTTCCAAAATTATTTTGAAAACTAAAAAATTCAAGCAGGAAGTGGGAATTGACCACGACTTTTATGATAGTGTTACGAATTTGCTTCTAACTTCTAACCTGCTGTGACAAGTCTCCTCTAACCACTGTACAAATCTGGTGGCTATAAATCCACACATACAACATAAAGCTAAAAATAAAAGTAGACAAACAACGTAGATGATCAAAAGAAAAATTCCAAGTAAATTAACCATCAATGATTTTATTGTTGTTCTTTCGTTCTCATTGTGAGCGAATGCTTACGAGGCAATGAGAATAGAATGAACATGCTTCATGAACAATGTAGAAAGTAATAAAGAAGTATAAATAGCAGCCTGACGTTCGGCAGAGGCAGACTTTAATAACAAACGTTATGAAAGATTGTCATAGGTCACAAAAGTAAGCAAAACTAATGTGTTAATACACAATGGCATTTAGCGTAACTAAAGTTGAATAGTACTGTCTACTCGTAACAAGTCAGTCTTTATTTCGCTTGCATTTGAGGAATCCAAAAGCGTTTTTAAAGAAAAAATAAAACGTAAGAATATATAAAATCGATAGATAATTATTTTATTTGTAACATTGTGTGAAATATTTTACGGAAAAAAGCTGTGAGCTATCACTTTCCTTAAATCTTTTGGTAATTAAAATTAATTTATTGAATTTTTGTTGAACTTAATAATTTTTAAAATTAGATTTTTGGTTTTTGTTCATTTGCACATCGGGTTTTAGTTAAATTTTTTGCTTTCTTAGTATTTTCTTAAGAAGGATTTTTTACAATACAAATATGCTGTGATCAATAATTTTTGATTGAAGAAGACAAGAAAAATAATAAAATAATAATGGCTGGTATAATGTTAAAGTTAGTATTTAATTTTTAATTTTTATAAATTTATTGAATTTTTGATGAACTTTTACAATTTTTTAAATTAAATTTTTGGTTTGTACATTTGTACAACGGGTTATAGTTCAGGTTTTTTCTTTCTTAAGTTTTTTTCTTTAGAAAGATTTTTTACAATACAAATCTGCTGTGATCAATAATTTTGATTGAAGAAGACAAGAAAAATAATAATCAAATCTTTAGCTGGGGGACAACTAGCTGTTTCGTAGTCGCTACACTACTCATCAGCAACCACTGGGATTAATTTTTAATTTTACTTTTTAATTTTTAGATAAAGTATATTAAAAAATGTAACTAAAAACTGGTCATCAGTTATATATTGAAATTATCGCCATTTGCGACAATTTCAATATATTTAGTTTTTTAAACAAAAATATTGTTTTTTTCAGTTTGTGATATTTTGAAATATTTTAAATTAAATTAGGGGATGGACATGCAGAAAAACATACAGATTGGATTTCTTCAAAAGCAGTAAGAAAAATTTTCCGAGTTTAGGCGGTTTACCGTCTCTTGGCCCTACCCTAATTACTTTAATTAATTTTTGTGTAAGCTGTGTACATCAGGAGGCTTGACTCTACACTTTGTTGAAAAAATTTTTTAAAATCGGACCAGTAGTTCCAGACATTACCTTGTGCAAACATAAAAACTTACAGATATTTCATTTTTATATATTATTATAGTATATATTTTTAATGTTGTTCTGAAAAAAGTATTTTTGATCACGAATACATACAATAACTATGAAAAGCGACCAGCACCGGATGATTTAGAGCAGTGGCTTAAGCTTATTAAGTCATGCAATGCACAGTAAAATTACTTTTAATGAATATTAAGCTGTTTCTTATTTTTTTACATGTACAGAGTTTAATATCTTATAAATATTGATAACTCCAAATGCTAAGCAGAACAAATGACAAAATAAATAAATGACAAAAACTTATGAGAAATAATCAAACTCTTTCCGTTCTTAAAGCCTCCATAGAGATTATTGTTAAATGATTTCTGTATTGAACTGAGATTCTGTCAGTCATTATTAGTCGCACAAGAACTTAACATTCATACAAACAATTGAATTTTACTATACAAATCATTGTGTACAACCATTTCACCATTATTATTGTTCCTGTTTGCAGCAGTTATGCTGTATTCATTACTGGACAGATGGACACAATGTGACAGTTTACGAAATGAATCCAATATACTTAGTTATAATTATAATAAAATTTATGCAGGTTGGCATGTCTCTTGGTAAGTGTAGAGCTAAGTATGTATTGTTGAAACTTTTTATAAGTATTATATACATATAAGGAAATATATTTATATACAGATACAAAGGTCTTTTCATTAAGCTTATCCTGTTTTTAAATTGACACACAAGAGTATATTAATCGAAATATTGTATTCTTTAGAAATGATAATCAATGTTATTATATAGGGCATGCCGTGCATATGCTCCCATGCTCTATTGCATAGATCTCTTTGAATAAGTCCGGTGGTATGTATGGCTTAGGTTGGCATTGGGTAGCAATACATTTTGCGGCTAATATGGATAGAACAGCCATTTCAGAAAACTCCAGCGGGAAAAGTCTTACCGCATTATGCTTTTAAGTCGCTCGAGCACAGCGTTAGATGTGATATGAACAGCATGATATATAACGATATTTTTTAAGCATTTAATTATTTAATGAATTTTCTAAATGCACTAACAATAAATATTCAAACCCTAATGCTAAATATAAAAATTAAAAAAATATATATATTTTTACTTAAGTCCGGCCAATGCTACACTGAAAAAATTTTGTTCAGAAATTCTCTGAATTTTGACATTATTTTTATGAATTTTTTCATTATTTTTCAACCATTGTAACTTTTCATAGAAATAATGAAACAAATTTCATTAGATTATTTTAATGAAAACCTTCATCAAAGTAATGAAACATTTTAATAAGAAACATTACTTATTTTGATTAAAAGTATGAAAGACAAATCATATGATTAGTGAAATAATTTCTCTACAACAAAGAATCAATTTTATAAAGCACAAAGTAATATTTAGTTAATGAAATAACTTCTTTGTACTAATGTAATATATTCATTAAAAATATGAAACTCCTTCATAAGGTTAATGAAGTTATTTCATTTATCTAATTTTATTGTTCATTGAGCACCTGAAAAATTTACATTAAATCAGTGAAATAGTTACATTTGTTTAATGAAATGACATCATTACACACATTAATAAAATATGTTTACAAATTTACGTAATAAGATCAATGGAATTATTTCATTTATTCATTGATACTTTATTTCATTACACAAACAATACTATTCCTTGCTTTTGTGAAATTGTACCTAATTATAATAAAAGAAAATGTTGAACAAGTATTCACCAAATAAAATAGATTTTATTAATTCAAATGACTTCAATACACTGGTATTTAAATTTTTTAAACGATTATTATGCTGATTTGAGTACATGCACATATGTCCATACATACCCAAGCTCGGTAGCCAGAACTTTATTTGTCATTGATCTAATGAATTCTATTTCATTGGAATTATGAAACACATAAAACTAACATTTTAATAAAAAAGAGCTTGACATTTTTTAAACTGTAGCTTAAGATTAATAAATGCCCATTAATATATCTTACCAAAATTCAAAGAATTTAAAAAAACATTAAATTTTGTTGTTTAAATAAATCCAATGATTTTTTTTAATGAAACTATGAAGCTTAATGAAACCATTCTGATGGAACTATTTCATAATGTATATGAAGTTTCATGCATATTGTGAAAAGTTTTCATTGGATTAATGAAAAATATTTAATGAAACATTTTCATTAAATATATGACGCATAATTCTTTCAGTGTAGACAAAAAGGTTTATTATGGAAGAACTATATATTTAAAATCATCTATTGAACGCTCTGATGGTGACAAAGGTGTCCGTTCTTCTCAACCGAGTGTGGCCGCCAAAATTAAGTACATGTGTGCAAGCGGATTTGGTGTAAGTTCCAGTTTACTGATATACCTGGTCGCGTACTTAGAAAATTCATTTTTACCAGCGGAACACTTATGAATATGTGAAATTTTTATGGAGCCTTTCAATTTTTTCAATGTTTGACATTGGTCCATAATGAATTCCGTAGCACCTTTAAAGTTGCGTTATAGAACAAAAGTTTGCAATCCAAGTTCAATGTGGAGTTTCTGCCCATAAGCCAATTTAGTTGCGTTGCTTTTAATTTCAACTGAGTGACTTTTGCTTCAATGTGAGACTTCCGCGTTAGCCTACGGTCGAGGTACTTGACTTCACTGTGCTGTGGAATAGGTGAGTTGTTTGTTTGGATAGGTGCACATGTTTGCTTACACAGTGTGAATGTGACATGAGTAAATGTTTCTTCATTGACTTTGATTTTCCAAAGTTTTTGCCATTTTTCTAATGTTAAAATATATTCCTGTAAATTTCGTGATGCTAATTTGTGGTTTTCCCGAACGCTCAAAAACGCTGTGTCGTCTACAGGTTGAAGTGTAGATTCCGGATGTCGTTGGCATGTCAGAGGCGTAAATCAAATATAAAGTAGGCCTCAGTATACTGCCTTGGGGAACTCCTGCCTCGATTGGCTGTAAGGGGCTTATAAAATCACCTTCTCTGATAACAACCTTCCGGCCGAATAAGTCGCTTTCCAGAAGCTTGTGAGTGTTTGCAGGTAAGTTCAACTTTATTTTGTGTATTAAACACTCGTGCCACACTTTATCAAAAGCTTGAGAAATGTCAATGAATAGAGCTGAGCAAAACTTCTTCTCCTCAAAGGTCTGTCTTATGACATTGACTAGTCTGTGCGTTTGTTCTATGGTTATGTGTTTAGCCCGAAAGCCAAATTGATGATCAGGGATGCATCCCACATTGTTCAACATTGGACTCAACTTTGCCATTAACAATTTTTCGAATAGTTTTGAAATTGTTGGCAGTAGACTTATTGGTCTGTATGATTCTACCTTAGTGGGATCCTTCCCTGGTTTGGGTATCATAGTAATCATGGACACCTTCCACTCTGCAGGATAATACTCGAGACGTAAAACAGCGTTAAAAATAAAAAGAAGAGTTCTACGAGCTACACGAGGTAGCTGCTCAAGCATTTTACCAGTAATTTGATCAATACCTGGAGCTTTCCTGGGGTTCGTGTTACGAATAACATTTTCAACATCTTGAAAACTAGGTCTCCAAGGCATAGGCGGTCTAACAGCATATGGCGGAAATTCAGCAACATCATCCACTGTATCATTTGCAGTAAAAACGTTTTTCAAATGATTAACATACACCATCCCTTTTTCAGAATCGCTTCTTGCTTAGTCGCCAGTTGTAGTTCGCAAAGGTGGCTTACCTATTACGGGTCTTTTCAGACCTGTTGTCGCTTTCCATAGAGAATAGTCGGTTTGCGGGCTACCATCAAGACCTTTTAGATAATTTTTAAGGGAAGCCATTCTTTGGATTTCAAGCACATTTCTTAATTGAGTCATGCACTCCCGTAGCCTGCTTTTAAGCTGGGGAGACCTGCGAAGTTGCCACTCTCTTCTAACTCTTCATTTTTCTGTTGTTCAATTTCAGACGAATAAGTTCTATTGCTCACATTTCTGGATCTTGTATGGCTAGTAGTGGCATGTTGTACGGCCAGTATAATCTTTTCAGAAAATTCGTTAATCGACACATCAATATCCTGAGACGTTCTCAAGGCAATCATTTCCGTACAATGTATACTCAAATATTTTTTACATTTTAGCCAATTAACTTTGGTGTCGGTCACTCCTAATGGTCTGGCCAAGGCCATCGAAATTAGCCCTTAAATATAGCAAGGATCTTATCTTTTTAGTATGTACACTTTTAAATATCATATGGATTGGCATCGTCTCATATTCGACAATTTTTCTTAAATACATACTGCCTTATTTATAAAAGTTTTCCATGTTTATTAAGCTCTTATTGCACTGATTTCTATTGAAAATTTGTGTAATAAGAACTTAATGAACATGGAAAATTTTTTATAAATAAGGCCAATACTATTTAAAAGGCCTCATTGTTAAATATATCTTTTTAAAATATATCTTTAAGGATCGTTTCCCAATTGACTACAAAGCCAATTTGGCCATTAGACGTAAACGGTTGCGGCCGCTTGTCTTTAGCTCTTCGGTCAGTTAAATATCAATATACCAGTTGTCGACCTATGGCCTTATTAAAAACGCGAATTCGTTGCTAGAGTTACGTCTCCTGCAAACTCCTACTGTTTTCATAATAAGTTCCTCTGTTTCGTTATTTTCTGGTTTTGGTTCATTGTTTACAGAATCATTGGGCAGCAAGCTGCTTTGTTTCATCATTTGCACGTGTTATTGAGCACTGTACACGTTCATGGTAATTCACAAGAACATACAGATATTCGAGCCGAAATAGATATACGAGTAGCTTCAGCAAAATAGCGCTATGAGCCAAAAGTTAACAGGTCCCTCCTCTTCTATGTCATCGTATATAAAATTTATATTTATCCGATTTTTTTTTTATTAGATTAAAAGTTGTGGCATTTACGATGTATAAGAAATATTGTCCTTTTTAAGTTGTAACTTAAATAAATATTAAGTCTTGACGTGCAGTTAAGCGATTTCTTTAGTAAATGTGATTTAATTAAATTTAATAACGTGCAAGCAAATTTGTGATATGATAGTCACTTTTTTTAATATCACTTTTCGTCTGAATAAATAACTGAATGGATAAATGAATTCAAACATGGTGACTGACTGACTGGGCTGCATTTGCACTGATGAATAGCAAGATATATATGTACATATGTATGACCAAATGTGTAAGAAAATTCATTAATTTCACAAGAAAGTTTACTTCCTCTCTAACAGGTTGGCTAAAATGTTTCTCTAGTATTTTTCAGTATTTTAGTTTATGACCATCATAAATTATTTTATCTCCAACTGGGGAAAAAACAATAACTGTCAGTTGAAATAAAAAAAAGGTGTGTGTCATTGAACAAAACTGAAACAACAAAAGTTCGTTCGTTAACAAAGAAAAAAAAATACTAAAGTTATAAAATGACTTGACCACAGCTTTCTTTTTATGTGGCAGTTAGTCGCAGCAAATAAAGTCATCACTTCGAAGGAAGTTGTACATTTATGTCAAATTATTTTAAGCGTTTATTTTTATGAAGTTGCCAATCGGGCAAGAACTATGAAAGCGATCAACATACTTTATATTTTACACGAAATCAAAATCATTTTAACACTCCTATACCAAATTCATGCAGACATATACGAAACCAATCAATCGTTATTACAAATTATCTTGAAGAAAATAAGAAAAAAATAAATATTAAAACCCATTTCCTTTATGTATAATTTGTAGTTTTGTTTAGTGCAGATTTTCCCTTGCAAGTTGAGTATAACTTGTATGATACAAATAAGCACAAAAGGCAGCAACAAACGAACTCTAGTAGGCAGACATGAAGACGTTTTCTGTTTGTTCGAGTATAATGGTAGACATGACAAACAAAAACTTATAGAACAACGTGACCAAATCAAGCAAAACTCTATCATTATGATAAATATAATATCTAAGCAAGTTCAAAATTTAATACTTTAACCCAACGAACTCTCGAGAGTTTGGTATTGGAGGATGAAACTTTTCAAAACCAACTCTGATGTAAACTTTAACATAAAGTTTATTCCTTAAGGCACCTTTACATGATAATACAAATACATATTTAGATCTCCCAAAAATGTGTGCAGAATAAAGGAAATCTTACAGTGTAAAAGCCAAATGCATTCAGTAGAAGAGAGAGCCAAATGCAAAAATTGACAAGCGATCGGTAAATCTTAATTTTCTAAACCATTTCAAAAAACTTTGTATTCTCATCACATTAAAGTCAAATTTTTAAATTTTTACACTCAAATGTGAACATAAGAAATACTTACAACACATTTTTGTTCACTTTTTTTAATATCTTCTATTACCGTGTAAACGTAACTTTATCAAATGCTTCACAGATTGTTACAGTATTTCCTGGAGGGTCTCGTAGGAATAGCAGAAAATTCCTATTATTTTATTATATAAGTAGTTATTGTTTTATCCTGGAAGGTCCCTTGGGAATCGCAGGATTTACTATTATATTAAGTTTGTATCCTAATTTAAATAAAACCTTTCTTTAGTTTATGTTTATCATTCTTTATTTCTAGCATATTCAGGTGCTACTCTTTTTAACCGCTTCAAACTAATGCCCTTAATTCACTACCTTCTTTTATATCTGCTGCTGCTGTCACAGCTGCTGCCGCAAACCTGGCTGGTGCTATAGCTGAGCGTGCCCGAATTCATTACCTGCATCAATATTCCATCGTGTCAGCAATTTTTATAGCTTAGGCCACTTCCGGGTTGTACCAATTTTTTTGCTGGTATTGCTGTTGTTTCTTGTATTTAAAACATAGTTGCTGCCTTGCAATATTGGGGCTGACATCAATATTATGTTTATATGTTATTCAAGCAGCAGTTCATAGTTGCTCTTTTGCAACATTATTAGCTGGGGGAAGAAGTGTGTTCTGACTCACAACACAGATACAGAGTGGCGCATTTGTATGTAAAAAAAATTTGTTTGTTTGGTCATAATTAAATATAAAAATTGATATACGCGTATTTGCAGTAAACAAACAAACGATCGAATTGTTCAACTTCAGTTTGAGAACCAAACCAAAATTCGAGAATAATTGTTGAACATCAAACACACCTACTTAGATACACATTAGGGTTTGGAATATCTTCGGAAGAGATCATATGACAAAAATTTTTCGAAAACGAAGAACAAGTTGCAGTTACTGTGAATGTCATTCAATACAGCGATTTCTTTTTAAGGTCTGCAGTGAACAACAATCCACAATTGTAGGTCCAACAAGATGGAACTGCTTACAAAGCAGTTTTTGCGCGATATTACAACGTAATTTATGCGACACCCTGCGCTTTGCTAGAACAAAACAGTTTTGTTCAGATCTGTGTTTTAAAATAAATTTGCCATATATAATGGATTTACCTATTATTAACCCTCTTTATCCATTATTAACCCTATTTATCAGTTTGGGACTGTTGATCCAAATACGAGTATAAAGCTACTCAATCGTGTGAAAGGGAAACCAGTGACGATTATCGGAAATAGCTTTGTGGGAAATTTTATTGACACCATTCCTCATAGACGTAGTATTGGGTGCATACACAGTTGTGTTAATACTACAATGGCTACCCCACCATTAGAATAAGGGGGAATGTTCTTGAGACACTTTTTTCATGTACTACAAGCTTGATTAAAAACATATCTAATTGTTTCTATTAATTCGTGAATCGCTCCATGGGGTTACTCTACCGGCGACCTTTTGATATATCTATCGGAAAAATGGTGCCACCCGATCCAAAATTTATAGCAAGGTGGTGGCCCACCTACGCGTTTGATGCAGTGTGATATGCTGCACTACTATCAAAACTCACTGCTTTTAGTATTGGTGAGGATTTACATCGAGATTCTTCAGAAACCAATAACGTTCAGTCCTTTCTCCTACTCTATTTGTTATTTTTCGATGACAAACTTCCAACCCCATCTACTCTTTTGCAGATGATATTTTCAGATGACATTTTGCATTCGTGCTGACAATTGCATTCGACTCTCACTCAATATTCTAAGAGCAACATACTACTGTTTAACTATATAGTTGTTGCTGATAGCGTTGTATTGTTTAATTTAAAACGCTATAGACATGCATCATCATGGTTTTGTACAAAAATTTTGTGAATAACCATACTATATTCTGGTTCAACATTGCTATAATTGTAAGTAACCACAGTATTAATTAAAAAATACCATTATAATATCATACCCAATATTGTTATTATGCTAACCAACTGTACTTGTGTTATAAATAACCATATCGATGTAATTAAAAAATATGTGTGTGAAGACAAATTTTAATATTTATAACCCTGGACATAAACCAATTGACTTAACAGAGGTCTGTTAAGGAGTTGCATATCTCTGTTATATAAAAAAAATCGTGGTGCAATGTAATCCAAACGCATTTGTAGGCTCTTTTTTGGACTCACAAACCCCAAAATTACGTTAAAGTTAACGTATACCATCAGCTACTATATACAAATAATAAAAATGATAAACTTTTCCAGGAAGCCATTTGAATTCTAAGAGAACCAAAGAAGATGAGCGGACAAAAAATCATGGAACTGGTAGACAATACCTCTGTCTAACGAAATTATTGCTCAAAATCTTTGAAGGAGGTCTAGGAATAACAATATTTTTTTGAAAATTCGATATATGCAAATATGGAAAATCCAAAAGGATGGGCAAGTAAAAATTGTTGTCATTTTTAATTTAAAAATTTCTCTAACGGAATCTATCGTCAGCACTATTGAAAGCGGTCGAAAAATTGTAAAATTTTACATTTTTAAATTTCAATTTCTTTAGAGGATGAGTTCCAGGAGAACAAAGGAAGATGAGCGGATCAAAATTTAATAGTTTTTGCGTTCTTTTAAAGAAACAAATAGCTAAAACCTATGGAAGCACTTCACAGAAATTTCGATTTTATATTCTCCTGAAACTCATCCTCTACAGAACTTGATATTGTAAAATTTCAAAATGTGAAATTTTACAATTTTTTATATGTCAACATTTTAATTTTCCTGACGATGCTAACAAATTGTTAGAGAAATATCGAAATATAAGTTAAAAGATCGTTACTTTTTTATTAAAACAATAAAAGATCTTAAGCTGCAAAAATTTAAATAACTTAGGATATATCTTTTCTTGCTGAGAAGATTAATTTTTTATGAAACAGCTTTTTAAAAGTTTGCGCAGCTTACATTTTTTTTTTTGATTTGTAAAATAAGTTTTTTAGCCAAAAAAAACTTTTTTCAGAAAACAAACGATTTTCTTGAAAAACTATAACAACACTGCCTAAAAAAAATAATATTATTTACTCAAAGGCAGCCAATTTACTGATTACGTCTTCACTTTAAGTACAACATGTTTTCCAAATGTTTGCTGGGTGTCAACAAATTTAATTTACTTTGTATTAGAGTTTTTGTTTGTTCTTTAGAGCATGCGATTGTTCAGGTGAGGTGACAAATATGTAATTAACATTATAACTTGAACAACATAATAAAATGTTCGTAGTTCTATAAATTAACTAGTGATTAAATAACTATGTATGTTGTCCAATAGCACCGCCCACCGTTTTTGTGTGTCGTAATCGTTGTTATATGTAAGCAAAGTCATTTAGGGATATAAAACTGCAGGAGTTAATTGGAATATCGAAAAAAATGAAAATTCAGCAGATAATGTGGATTTAGCGATTGTTGTGTTCATTGTGAAGGTTTTAATATACGAGTGTATTGGCTAAGTGACATAATAGCTCGTGAAATATTGCTAATTAGAAGATCTTTTCACTTTTTTTTTTTGGCTAAAAATAGTATTGGCTCTAGATATACGCATCCCTTGCATAACATACTTCAGTTAAGGCTAAATGTGGGTGCTCATTTCTATCGAATTATATGCAGTTTCTTACAGAAGAAGGCATCCGACAACACAAAAATGAACTTGAGCACTTCCTTATGGAAAAGTAAATCGATATAATAATGATTGCTGATAATCATTTGACAACCAACAGTTATTTCAAAAGCAATGATAAAGACCAGAATTAAGCACTATTTAATGAACGAGACACGTGAAGAATATCTCCAAGCTACAAATATATGCATTTACTATTTTCATGAAAAAATTGTTATTTCCTCGATTTTTATTCCCCACCCCGGTTTTCAATAACAGAAAGCCAATATTCACATTTTTTCAAATCACTTGAGCCTCGATTTTTAGCGGCTGGTTCTATAACGCTAAACACACTTTGTGGGGATCGCGATTAATTTCCCCGAAAGGACGCGAGCTTTTTGATCACCGTTTTCAAAATGGGCTTAGTTGTGATTTTAAGCTCACAGCCCAGTTATTGGCCGTCAGACCGACGAAAAATCCCAGACGTTATTGATTTTGGAGTAGCAAAAAATTTTACCTTAGAATGGATGCAAGTGGAGCCTTCATTAGATTTGTTGTCAGATCACTCACCCACTATAATCTCCGTTTCGTTGCCCCAGGATGTCAGTTCCCCGTTTACCGAAATAGCACTGACCGTCACTAGAGTCAATTGGCTTCCCTTAAAAATTATCTGCAAGGTCTTGATGGTACTCCTCAATCCAACTATTCTAAAAAAAGAGACAAAAGAGCTGAAACCCCCCGAAATCAGCAAGCAGCATCTTTGTTTCTGCCGTTTTTTCCGAAACTCGAGGCTTTATTATAAAATACTGGTTAAACATCTATGATGCAAAGTATTGTCCGTCGCATGGCTCTACTTCCCCCCTTTATTCGGACAGCGTACGAATCCCGCATTGAGAAAACTGAGCATCTTTTGAAGAGATGAATCGATCAAATTTTTTACTTCTTCATCGGCCGGTAGTGCTGATCAGCTAGGCCGTGTGCCATTGATCAGAACAAGTTATAGTCCGAGGGAGCAACGTTTGCAGACACTTACTATTACAATATTTCCAAGTATGTCTTGACTTTTTTTGCAAAATAGGGACCAGTTTAACATGTCCCTCGTTGTATTTCGACCGTTTGTCTTTCTCATTTTTTATCCCAAGATGCAATGAAAAGCAGACATCTTTTTCGTCTTTGACTTGCAAGCAGTTGTGCACAAACAAACAAAAATGTTCAACATCTCTCGGCTCCAACTTGTACGGCACCCAATTTACTTATTTCTGAATGATTCACCTGACTTTTGGGCATTTTAAAATGGATTGATGCATAACTCCCAATCATACTGCCACTTCTTGTTGCATTTGAAAAGCCTTCACTCTTCCTTGGCATACACTAAACAATGACAATCTGCTTTATGTGGCATATAAAGGTAAAAATTTCTCGTTTTTTCTTGCACATAAATAGGAAGTCGTATGACTTGTGTTGGGTTTATGAAACCCTTACCAAGGGGTAAAATTGGCAGAACGGGAATCAGCAAAGGCGCTGGTAGGTTTCGTCTTGCAGATCTCTCAGTGCTGATCACGGTTTAGATGTCTGCCTTGGTTGAAAACTTCTGGTTGTGGTTTAAACCTAAAATCGCAGAAATTAGCTTCCCTGATAACTATGGTACATGCCGGTTTTCGGGGGCTAATAATTCCCGAGGTGTTCCTGTCTTACAACACATACCTTTACTTTAGGTGCCTAGGGTAATGGATAGTCGGGTAAATTGTTATTAATGGACTTCGACCTACCAAATCATTAAGCCTTATCTTCCACTAAATTCTGGGATATTGCATATAGGAGGGATTAGAAGGCCTGTACTCTTAAGCAAGGCTACAAACTTATGGCAAAAAGTTGCGTCTTGTCTGAACCGGAAAGCCACATGGTGATGTTGGAAAATCGTAAATAATTACCCCCGAGGAGTTGGTCCATCATCAGATTAGGCCGACAAGGCAGGTGCTGATGTAAATCAATTTCACAATCTTCCATCCACGTGCTGGCTTTCGACGTCTAAATCATCGTTCTTGAAGCGCTGAAACCACTCTTGGAACGTTTTTTCACTAATAGCGTCCTCACCGTAGGCACTAGAGAGCATTCGATGAGGCTCAGCCAAAGAGAATTTGGCTCGTAAGTTCATCGAGAATAACTTGATGGTGCAGACACAAATCGGCTAATATTTCGATGGTGTATGACATCTATATTGCGACTGCCACTTACCGCTACAAGCAACTATTGCAAAACGGCGGAAGCAAAGTTGTGCACCCAATATATATTGGTTTTATTTATTATGAATCCACTGGTCTGAGTTAATATAAAAAAAAACATTTGGAAAAAAAAATTAATTAAATAATTGTGAGGAGGAAAAGCGATCACCATATCCATAATGATAATAAGTCAATAAGTCGAGTCGAGCATTATCTTTGCAATAGATTTTGTTACACTGTTCCTTCGCTAATACAACGGACTATGATCTAACGAACCTAAGAAACTCGAGGATACATTTTTCTACGCGTTTTTCGGAAAAGATTTAGGATCAATTTTTTATAGTGATGGAAAATTACATCATAAAATGTTTTTTAGCTTACTCAATTTTTGACAGCTGGGTAAAATATATATATTGGTACATATATTTGAGTTCGTGAGATATCTACTATATAATAGGAACATACGAGTACAGTTTTGGTAATTATCTTGATCCAATTTTAATTCCAAAATAGCTTTACATAAAAAATAAATATATAAGAGTGCTAAACTTTTCTGTAAATCTGAAATGGTTTTACTGCTTTATATTATGAACTAATTTATATTTTGTTGACATTTGAGTTGTTATTGTGAATAGTTTTGCTCACTAAAGACGCCTGCAACAACAATTATCTATTAATTGCTCAATAACTTAATTGAAGTTTTGTATGGAATATTGACCTCAATTAAGGATTTAATTGCGGTAATCTAAATAATTGCGTATGTTTGAACAGGATATTAAATTTTTATGCGGAAAATAAGGTAAAGACTGCTTGTGACATAGACATTTCGCAGAGGTACGGTAATCTTTCTTTGCTATGTGATGTAAGTCTTCACTACAATTACACTGTGGAGCAAATTCAAGTTAGCAAAAGTTAAGTCGATTCTAAGAGTGAAGGGAGAAAATAGAGGCAAAATTAGAAGACCCGTATCGCGGCGTTTGTTTATGTTAGTCTGAACTTTTTTTTTAATCGACTTTTGAACTTTGCAGTCAAATGCCTATTTTCAGCATATTGTTTATAAGGGGTTTTGGCTATAACTCGTCGACTAATTGATATTCTTTAAATTATTGCTAGAGATCTGTGCAGCAATTAAATTTTTTTAAAAACTTGATTTAGAAAATTTTTGTGGTGCTTATGAAGCAAAATATTGGAAAAATTCTCTCATGTTTTTTGAAAATATTTTCCACAAAACTAACAGTGGACTACAACGGAACTAATTTCAAAAATTAAGCGATTTTTTCCTCAGCATGTTGATGAAAATTTCCATCATTTCATTTGTTGTAATTTTTTTGCATTTTCCACATTTGCCGGCTTTTTGTGTCGCTTTCCCCCACAACATTTTTATTTTACTTATTGCTGGTTTCTAACAGGACAAACTTTCCGTGGCTCCTTAAATATTACTCATGTAATCATTTATTACTGTTTTTTATACATTTTAATTTATATTCCATAAATTAGCTAGATTTAGGAAAGTAGCATGATGTCATTATATGCCAGCACTCCCTTTGAAGCGGATACATTATTTAATGTTGTTGTTTCAGCAGGCAGCAGGCAGCAGGATTAAAAAGTTTAAATTGAAATCGGCCAACCGTTTAGATTTTCAAGAGTATGAGAAGCAAATACTCGTATGTACATATACACATGGACGAACAAATACGATGGGGCAGTCAAAATTAATTGACTGAATGAAAAAATGAATGAATGCAGCAAACAGACGAAAAAAAAACGTAAATAGCCGATTATAAGTTGTTTAAGCAACAAAAAGGGGTTAAATAGTTTGATCCTTTAATTATTAAGCTGATTTAAAATCATAACAGCTGCATTTTCCTTTTTTTTTTTATTCGAATAAAACAATTTAAAGACAAAATTTGAAATAATTATGAATAAAAATAAATAGCTTGAAATTTTTCGCAAAACCTGCCAGAGCAGCTGCTCGTTCAAATGTTTAATAATTAAAAAAAAATGTTTTTTTTTTTCTCTCCTCAATTCATTTTAATAAGTAACAGTTATGTTTGTATGTAAAAATGTTTCTTTTTGCATAACAACAGTTGGTGTTGGCGCTCTGGGACTTTGGGACGACAATCAAGCTTCACATTGCTGCGGGTGACTTGTTGTCGGTTTCATATTTTTTTTTCTTTTCTCCCAACAATTGCAACAAGTGTTCCCAGTACAGTTGTGGATTGTTTTGCCGTCTATTCCTTGTTGCTTTATTTTTATATTTTTTATTTGTGTTTCATTTTCCTATTAAATCTATTAACAATTTCAAAGGTTTCTAGATAAAAAAAAACAAGCAACTCAACTGTTAACTTTAATATGAATTCTATTGATATTTGTTGTTCGTCTATAGTTCTCGATATCCATAAAGCAACAAAACTTAAAAAATTAAATGAAAAACTCTTAGAATCGAATTGAAAAATATTTTGAAAAAAATATTTATGAATCGTGTTAAAACATTTAAAGGATATATTTTGTCATAATAGATACGAGCCCGTATAGAATTGATAATTGTTTTTAAGCTTAGCCAAAACTTATCGTAAAAATTATTGTAATGGGTGATTTTATAAGAACTATCGGAAATTTAAAAAAAAAAACACATAAAATTCAGAAAAATGCATGAAATATTTATTTGGATCGATAGTTGGGTCGATATAATTTAATGTTTGAAGATTATTTCATGCAAATGTTGGCCGCGGCTGCGCCTCAAATAGTCCATCCGCTTAGTCCAACTTTGGCATACTCTTTCCAACATTTCGGCCGGTATCTCACGAATAATGTTGGCAATGTTGGCTTCCAGTGCGTCAATCGAAGCGGGCTTGTCGCTATAGACATTAGCCTTAACATAGCCCCACAAAAAATAGTGTAGAGGCGTTAAATCGCACGATCTGGGCGGCCAATTGACTGGTCCCAAGCGTGAAATAAACTGTTCACCGAACTCGCCTCTCAATTGGTCCATTGTTTCGCGTGCTGTATGGCATGTGGCACCGTCTTGTTGAAACCACATGTCATGCAAGTCAAGCTCTTCCATTTTGGGCAAAAAAAAAGTTTATTATCATCGCACGGTAGCGCTCACCATTCACAGTAACGTTGTGATTCGCATCATCTTTGAAGAAATACGGCCCAATGATGCCGCCAGCCCATAATCCGCACCAAACGGTTGTTTTTTGTGGATGCATTGGTAGCTCTTGCAATGCTTCTGGCTGCTCTTCACTCCAAACACGGCAGTTTTGCTTTTTCACGTATCCATTCAACCAGAAATGAGCCTCGTCGCTGAACACAATTCTTCGATAAAAAAGTTGATCTTCATCTAACTTTTCAAGAGCCCATTCACCAAACATTTGGCGCTGTGGTAGGTCGTTTGGCTTTAATTCTTGCACCAGCTGTATCTTATAAGGCTTCACACCCAAATCCGTCCGCAAAATTTTCCACGTAGTGGAGTAACAGAGGCTCAATTGCTGCGAACGGCGCCGAATCGGTAATTCACGGGCATCACCAACACTGGCCGATACGGCTGCGATATATTCTTCAGTTCGCACTCTACGTAAGCGTGTTGGTGGTTTAATGTCCAACAATGTAAATTTAGTGCGAAATTTTTTTACAATAGCCCGAATAGAAGCCTCAGTACGTCGATTAAACTGACCATAAAATGGAAGAAGCGCGCGATGAACTTTCTTAATAGAGCACGCATTTTGGTAATAAAATTCAATAATTTGCAAGCGTTGTTCGTTTGTAAGACGATTCATGATTAAATTATAGACCAAACTGAAGATGTTTGACAGTGACACAAGATACAAAACGTGCGTGAGCTGTCAAAACTAGTGTTGCCAAAAAGATAATAGCAAAAAAATCACTCGTTAAAAATATGTATGAAAATAAAGCTTTTTGAATTAATTGTTCCGGTAAAAATTAAAAAAAATTTCACAGAAACGAATGTTGTAATGAGGTAATACACTATAGAGATCGGGTATAATCTATGTGGAAAAGGTGGAAATTTTCAGAAGCTCGAAAAAATCCAAGTTCCATTAATCTCCGAATGGAGTCGTTAAAACAGGGTCACCTTTAACGCTCGTAAGATCCGGTGTTGTTTATTAACACACAAACAAACGACCGCAAATGCTGCATCATCTGTACTCATGGATGGTATAATTATTGAGGAATCGGATGCTCTTGATGTTCTCGGAATGAAGATAAAGTGTGATGTTCGCTGAACTGAACACATTTTTTATGTCTCTAAAGAATCATTCAAAGAGCCTCGGGGGTTTTGAATCAGTGTAAGATGTACTTCATTCCATTCGACCTTCTTGCTATTTATATCCGACTGAAAATAGAATACAGTTCTCATTTTGGGCCGGTGCCTCAAAGTCTATTTTGGGGTTACTCGACCGTGTGCAGGAGAGGGCGAAGAAGCTCATCGGTGACAGTAGGGTATCCAACTCTGTTGACTCACTGGAGCACCGACGCAGTGTAGGGTGCGTTACTCTGTTCTATCGTTACTACAATGGATTTTGTTCTCACGAGATTTGGGATCTCATTCTCGAAACTCGCACATCTTTACGCAGCACGCATTCATCATGCAGAGCTCACTCATTCGGGGTCGATTGCCCGGCGAATCGTACTACGCATTACAAAATTTTTTTTTACAGAAGTTTTTCAGCCTGTTGAATAAATTTCCTGCAGACGTATTTCCTGTCTGTTATAAAGTTCGAAAATTCAAGTCACATGTTCACAAACACTACTCCTTCTTTTCCCATCTTCACAACCTATTTTCCTAGTTTTGGAACAATGCACTGCATATGTAGAGGTCATCCTTGAGTTATGTGGAAAAATATTATTATTCGAGATTCCCGAAGAACCTGGCAAACTATTCGCTAAGTCGGAATTGGTAGTGAGGCAAAGAAAGCTCAAGGTAGTGTGAATGATAATAAAATATACAAATTTCTTGCTGCAAATTTTTCTACCCTTCATATTTAAATTATTGTTTGTTTACTTAGCTACAGGTCACTTATCGTTTATTTCAGTCAATGTTTCGGCACTCCGTTGTGTGTCTTCTTCAGAAAAAGTTTTTTTTGAAAAAATAAATAATACAACAACAAACTAACAATAATTGAAATAAACGAATCTCTTACAAATACACCTTCCACTCAGGCGAATACAAACTTTTATAATTTTAATTCAGTTTCAATTGAGGCAGATGAAGATAGTGTAGGTAACTACTTTCAGTTTTCATGTGTAACTCGAAACGACGTTTTCTTAGCTTGCTCCGAAATAAAAGCGAACTCACTAGATTTCTTTTACCTATTATTCCCCTATTCGTCAAACATATTTTGAACGCTATGATAATTCCCAGCTTTTATCCTGCCAGCTGGAAGAGGCTAAATTTATACCCCTAGGAAAAACGAATGGGGAATATATTGCCATTTTGTACTTTTTTCAAAGGTTCTGGAAAAATTGTTATAAAAGCAAATAGTCCAATACACTTAAACCGTTTGTCAAAAAAGTAGACCTAGGAGAAGTTTATTTTTTAGTACTCCTTGACCATTTGAAGACCTTTGACATGGTTAATCATGAAATGCTTTTAAACAAGTCGAAATATTTTGTTAATTTTGGAGGAACTTGCGTTAAACTTATATCATGCTACCTCTTAAATCGGTTTCAATCAGTGTATGCAAATGGCGAGTAGTCTGTTTTGGGTGCACTTTTAATTTTTCTTTATGTCAATGGTTTACCAGACCACCTTTCAGACTATGGAACACATGTACAATTAACATTAAGCTGCTCAATTCGCGTCATAAATATTGGAGTCTCAACTTTCAATGAAGAAATAAAAAAAATTTGTCTTTGGGCCAACGCTAAGGGACTTCGCTTAAATACCGGCAAGTCAAAACGTTTAATAATACCGAAAAAAGTGTTAACCCCGTTGTTTCTGCAGACATTATCAGGCATGTTCCAGAAAAGTAGTAGAATGAAAATAAAAAATGACTCGAATGAAAATAAAAAATGACTTGTTCTGAAAAACTAAAAGTTTGACTAATATTCTTTGCAATATATATTTATTCGACCTATTGTTGAATTTTAAGTTGTGCTATTGTTTGGTGGGCTTTTTCTGTCGTTTTTCCTTTTTAAATAAAACTACTGCTTTGTTTTATTTAGTTTTCATTCAACGTTTCGTTGGGTAATCCCAACTTCTTCAGGAATGTTTTATTGTGTAATTCGATACACAAACGTTTTTGATGTTAATATCACAGTAGACTGGTTTGACTGTTTAATTCTTTCATTCGAAATAAATTTTCAAATAACGAGTACTTGCCCAATTTTCAAAGGCCGTGTGCTTTTGACACCGCTTCCAAAATGGGCTTAGATGTGGTTTCAAGTGAACCATTTATTGACCATCAGACCGACGAAAGATCCCAGACATTATAAATTTTGGAGTTACAAAAAAGTTTCCCTTAGAATGGATGCAAGTGGAGCCTTTATTAGATTTGTCATTGAATCACCCACACACTATAACCTCTGACTTAGCATTTATCGTTAATTAGCTAAAATACAAAAAATATTTGGGTTTACATTGTACGGAAAATAGTGCCTTGAGAACCCCTGAGGTTATTGATGTGTTAATAAACAACTTTTCTGAAAACCTCAAACTGGCTGTACAGCATGCTGCCACTATTTGATTCTTTAAATGTGGTCGTTTTTTCTTGATTGCATCAATCAATTGATCCAATAATGCAAGATTATATTTTCCTGTGATTGTGAATCCTTTTTCAAGATAACCAATGAGCAATATTCCCAAATATCCTAAAATACAGTGGCACTTCCACCAAATTCCACCCATTGTTTCAGGGGTATAGTGGTGGACCCACGTTTCATCAACAGTTATTAATCGACGCCAAAAATCAATAGGATTACGCTTTATCATGTCCAAATCCCGCTGTGAAGGATCTGTCTGTTTTAACGCACTAATATTGTCGTTTTCGCGATTCTGTAACACTTATTTTTTGCCTTCGTTTTAAATCAGCTGTTTTTTTTACTGATAGCACAACAGTGTCGTTTCTGTTAGAATAACTTCAAAGTATTTGGCATACGGGTTGCCGGAAAATCCGCCTACTTTTAGCTCTCCAACAGACGGTCGACGTGTCCTCCGTGAGGAGAACTTATCTTACATAGCAAAAAAGATTTTAAATAATAAACTTATTAGTTTTAATTACTTTAGGCATGGAATTATTTGCAAATTGTGTTTTTTTTAAGCTGCCACATTATTTCAAATTTTTTTTAACCTACAACCAGAGGTGGAGTAGTGTTTTGTCTTCCATCCTGTACAGACGTCTTTCTTACTGCTGTCCGTATTTTCTATATATTGCACCGGAATATGTAGCAAACTGTGTACACGTGTTTTTATTTATTTACTTATTTTTTTGTCTCTTTTTTCACTGTTGTCCGTATTTTCTATATATGTTCACTATTAGCTCCATATGAAACCAAATTGCACCGGAATTTCACCGTGTTCCGTGTTTTCTTTATCTGTTCATTCATAATATATTTTAAATGTACTTCATTACCTTGTGGTGTGGAAAGTGTTTGACTAAATTTTGCTAATCTGAGCAGTGTCGAAGGTATATACACTGGGCACTGATCAGTTTTAACTAATTTAATTCCAACATTTTTAATGCTGCAATCAGAGTTTGTTTTAGTCTTTCGTGTTGTTATTTTTAATGAGCACTACTCTCTCTTTCCTTCTCATTATAAGCTAAGATCCTAGTTCCAGTACAATGCGCTGCATATGTAGGGGTTATCCCCTGAGTACTGGTCCAAGATAAAAAAAAGTCATATAAGCGTTAGTGCAAACTACAGTAGTTTGCGTTAAATCGTGCTCTTTTAAAATCGTAAAAAGTTTGTGAATCTTACTACAGAACTGCTTTACGACTGAAAATTAAAAATTGAACTTAATTTTTTGCTGATTTTTCAACTAATTGGATTTTTTAACCTATTCAACTAAAATTTATATTTAATTTCAAACCCAAAAGTTTAAAACCAACATTCCTTTATCAATTACAATAAATTGTAAGGGTCGATAGATGTTGCCATCTATATTATTATTTTTTCAATATAAATTTGTTGCCGATGAAAATAAATACTTTATGAATTTATTGTACGTGATTGTGGGTATTTTAATTAATTAACTGCAATATTTATTGCAATTCTTTTGTCTGTTATCCTGCTGCTGTTCATTTTTTATTTTCATTTTTTTTTATTATTCGATTTAATGTCCTTCTATAAAGTGTGAGAATTTAATATAAATCTTGTGTCCCCACAAATACGTCAGACTTTTTTCCAATGCCGCAATCAAACTCCTAAACAACTCACTCTTGATTTATCAAAACAAAAAATATAAGTATATACGAGTATACATACGAGTATACATATATATTTTGTGCTTAAAACATTTTGTTTTTCTAGTTGATTTATAATTTAATTAAAACAATATGACTGTATGAAACAGTCATCAATAAATTGAAAGCTGACATGAAACTAAAAGATAAAAAAAGGAAAACAACTGAAGAGATTCACTTGTCAGTGTGGGAATTAAATACTCACCATGGAATTTTTGTAAATGGAAAAGTTTCAAGTTTCTAGATTTTATATTTTATTTTAATAAAGTTATAAAATAGAAGAACACAAATAAAGCGATTTCCATTAAGATGTGATACTAGAGAAAATTTTGTATATTTTTTTTAAAGGACTATCGATGCAATAGGATAACAGACAAAAGAATTGCGAATCGTTGCTTCGCTATTCTATTTTCGGATTAATAAAGATTGTAAATTTTATTCAATTCATTTATTAATTTAATTTTACAAAATACCTTGAAAACTATGGCCCACTTGCAATTTGCTCTGTTCTTTACAAAGTAATGGAAAGTATGGTTAACTATATTTTGTGAGATATCTAGATTCACATAGTTTGCTCCTGGACCGCAAATATGGAGTTCGTAGTCTCTCAGAGAAATTGTGACACTCCATTCATTATTTCTGTGAAAGTAAAGTGGTCGCTCTGGATAATTCCAAACCGTTTGATAGTGTGTGCACTATTATTATAATTTGTTGCTTTTGTTTACGGAGATAATTTTTCATGGTTTTAGCTTTGCAATCACACTGTACGAGTAGTTTGAGATGGGGTCTCGTCAAACGAGTTCGAGATTAATTCAGGGGTACCGCAATGTTCGGTTCTTTCTCCTACTCTATTTTTGATTTTTCTTAATGTGTAATGTGAAAATTTCTTGGAATTCGTATGTTTCAAGTTAAAAAAAAAAAACTCTTAAACTTAAACTTAACTTAACTTAAAAAAAAATTCTTTTAACGGACAATAAAAGCTCTCACCATAAGTTGCCCTAATAATTGTGTTTATTGAGTACCAAAATTTAACTTGTCATGAAAATTTTTATTATCAATCACCCTGTGATAGAAATAGAAAGAATTGCATTAAAACGTTTTTATTAAGTTTGTCTTCTTTCCTCCAATGCTATTTTGGTAATGGGGAAAGCGACGGAACATAAAAAACCAACACACAAAAGAATAAAGTCTCGTACATTCTTTTTTTTTTTTTTTTTTTTTTTTTTTTTTTTTTTGAGCATTTTTATTTATTGAATCTTCAAAATGAACTAACAATAAGTATTCAAATCTTAATACTAAATTTCAAATTAAAACATATGATTCTTATGTCCGGCCAATGCTAGACAAAAAGTTTTATTATGCGGGAGCTATTTCGGTAAAATCACCTATTGAGCAATCTGATGGTGGCAGCGGTATCCCTTTTTTTAAGCCGAGTGTGGCCACCAAAGTTAAGAATATTGCGCGCAAGAGGGTTTGGATGAAGTTCCAGTTTACTGACATACCTTGTCGCGTACTTAGAAAATTCCTCTTTTACCAGCGGAACACTAAGATCTTTATGAATTCGTGAATTTTTTACGTACCATGGAGCTGCAGTAATCATTCGAAGAATTTTGTTTTGTCGCCTTTGGATTTTTTCAATGTTTGACGCTGAGGCGGTGCCCCATAATTGAATTCCGTAGCACCATATGGGCTTCAGAATTGCGTTGTATAACAGAAGTTTGCAATCCAACTTCAATGTCGAGTTTCTGCCCATAAGCCAATTTAGTTGCGCAGCTTTTAGTTTCAACTGAGTGACTTTTGCTTCAATGTGAGACTTCCACGTTAGCCTACGGTCGAGGTGTATACCAAGGTATTTGACTTCACTGTGCTGCGGAATAGGTGTGTTGTTTATTTGGATAGGCGCACATGTTTGCTTACACAGAGTGAATGTGACATGAGTACATTTCTGTTCATTAACTTTGATTTTCCAAAGCTTTAGCCATTTCTCTAATATTGAAATATATTCCTGTAAATTTCGTGAAGCTAATTGATGGTTTTCATGAACACTCAAAAACGCTGTGTCATCTGCAAAGGTAGAAGTGTGGACTCCGGATGTCGTTGGCATGTCAGAGGCGTAAATCAAATATAAAGTAGGCCCCAGTATGCTGCCTTGGGGAACTCCTGCCTTGATTGGCTGAGTTGGGTTTATAAAGTCTTCTTCTTCCTTCTCTGATAACAAACTTCCGCCCATATAAGTAGCTTTCTAGAAGCTTGTGTGTATTTGCAGGCAAGTTTAGCTTTATTTTGTGCATCAAGCCGTCGTGCCACACTTTATCAAAAGCTTGAGAAATATCAATGAATAGAGCTGAGCAATACTTCTTCTCCTCAAAGGTCTGTCTTATGACGTTGACTAGTCTGTGCGTTTGTTCTATGGTACTATGTTTAGCCCGAAAACCAAATTGATGATCAGGGATACATCCCACGCTGTTCAATATTGGACTCAACTTCGCCATTAACAATTTTTCGAAAAGTTTTGAAATTGTTGGTAAAAGACTTATTGGTCTATATGATTCTACCTTTGTCAGGTCCTTCCCTGGCTTGGGAATCATGGTAATCATTGAGACCTTCCACTCTGCAGGATAATACTCAAGGCGTAAAATAGCATTAAAAATAAAAAGTAGAACTCTTCTAGCTACACGAGGTAACTGTTCAAGCATTTTACATTCTAGTAAGCAAATACGAGTATAAAATTGAACGAACGAGAGTTAGGCATTCCTTTCTTCTCGTACGCTCTGGCAAAGACACTACATAGATTTCAGCGTTTAGGCAGGTAAAGTTATTTAACCTAAATTACTACAAGATTCGGAATTATCATAATTTTATTAGCAGTGCAACGTGTGTCGTAAGCAATTATGAACAACTAGAGCTCGATTTTACTGCACTTCCAATTTTCCCCAGAAAGGTCTTCTTTTTTTTCGAAGTGAGTCTTATAGACAAACCCCATAACACGTGGGTAACCTTTGTTCGCCATACATATAAAAATTTAAGGTAAATGAAAAAAAAGGTAATATCAAAGCTCAAGCTTAACCGAAAATCTAAACCTTATGTCTCTCCCCAATTAGAAAAACAAAAACCTCCTAAATGTCGCCTAAATGCCGACAGGCCATCGGATGATCACTCCTCCGTCTAAACTCTCATAAAATTAAGCTGAAACAATAAAGTTTAACAGCATGAAATTAGCTACCGCTCCTCCTAGCAGGCGTTACAGCCTATAGCGTTTTTTTTGAACTCGAAAGGAGAAACCTTTTGAAACCCAAAATAAAACAAACGAAAGTGTACCCGTTGAAAATTCAACAACTCAACAAAAAGGAATACCACCAACAAAATTTATTCCTAGGTTGACGTATCAAACAAGATAACTTACGAACTTACGTCAATGGCATTTTTTTTATTCAATTCAATTTTACACCGAAGTCAATACCAACATAGTTGCGTATGTGCATAAGCAAATAAACAGCCCGCACGGTTATAACACGAAACAAAGTTTAATAAAATTAAAATAATTTATATTTAACATCGTTATCAGTTTTATAAAGTGAAGATTTTAAAGTGAAGATTTACAGGCAAACCACCCTAAATGCTAACCAGCATCAGCATATTCCTCGACTGCAGCTTTGGAGGCCTACCAGTTTATCCATTTCTTGCACTTTGTTATGCCAGCGATTTTGTGACAGCCTAATCCTTTATAAAACCAAATAACCAAACAGATTTGGAAAAAAGAAGCGTAGTAAATTTGAAGCATACTGGTTGTACATACATACATCTATGTAGTTATAACCAATAATGTTATACCTACATACATTAAGTGCATAGCTATAATACATATTTTTCCATACAAAAAATGGACAGAAAACACTGACGATATGTATCGTAGTGCTGTTAATATTCAACTGCGTAAAAATGTATACTAAAACTTTATACAACTCTTCTGTTTTTTTTTTTTTTTGAGCCCCGTTAATTTTTTTTGCAGGAATATTTTAGATGAATGTTTTGAAGACTAGATTGAAGACATTGCCGCCCATTGGGTCGCTCATTTAAAAATAAATTCTTTTTCAGCATTTTTAATGTACCGTTGTTTTTTTGAAATGCCTACATGAATAATTTGTCGAAATTGTCGCTCATCTGTCCCCTACAGATGAGCGGCCAGATTGAAGACAATGTCGCCTATATGGTCCACTTTTCATTACAAAACCTAAACAAAATAGCACAAATCGTGTATATAGCTTCGACGACAATGTCGTCTAGGAAGATTTTGCCAACTGAGATGACAGAGAAGCAAACAAGTATGAGTATGTTTGTGAGTCCCCAATTATTTTTGCAAACCATAGTGAGTGAATCAAGAGAAGAAATTAAAATTTACATTTTAAATACTATCATTTAAAAAAGTAATAAAAGGTGCGGGCGGAGCACTGTTAGAATTATCGATCGTGCGGATTTGTCATTCATGATGTTGCGGCTGTGGAGACATTTTTTAAAAGTAATTATTCTTATTTAATTGCTCACCGTCAATTTTGTTTAAAGATCGATATTCGGCGAATACGTGATGGACCGGGTACAACATTAATTTATTCGTACATGCAGATATTTCGCGCAACTGTTTCGCAGATGAATGTCACACGGGCACGAACCAGTAGAACTTCAAGGATTCCTGAAAAAAATTAACTTGTATACGTGAAAATCCGCGACTTCCAATACGGAAAAGCGCAGCTTCACTGGGACTTCCAAGAGCAATTATTCATGAAATGTTAAGAAAAAATCTGAAGTTTCGTCCTTTTAAAACTCAAATCATTCAAGAACTAAAACAATGTGACTTTGATTTACGCAAACACTTTTGTGCAACGATGTTGGAGCGTTTTCGCATTATAAATCCAATTTTTTGGCGCAACAAGGCCGATTTTCACGGTTACTTCATCAAGCAAAATTACTGTTACTGGTCTCTAAGAAATTGCAACCCCTGATTGAAACAGCAAAAGGCATTACACTGCCCCAAAGTAACTGTTTGGTGTGCCTTTTCGACGTATGAGATAATTGGACTCTTTTTCTTCTCGAAAATTTTCGCGACCAGGCGGCGTATGTTAACGGTGTAAATTTCGTCTCATGATTGCGGAACTATTTTTGCCAAACTTACTAGCTCATCCATCGTACTCGTGGACGTGGTTTCAACAGTATGGGACGACTGCACACAGAGCCAAGCTGCAATGAATTTACTTCGGGCAAAAATTTCACCCAAAACTGATCAGTCGTTTTGGCCACTGAGGTCGCCCGATCTCACTCCAGTGGATTTTTTTATGGGACTACTTCAAATGACAATCGCTAATCTCTTGTGGCTTTAAAAGAAAGTATTCGTCGAGAAATCAACACAATTGAAGCTTATTGCGAATACGTGATGGACCGAGTGTAAATTTAATCCCTTCTTGGGTGGAGAGATTCCATGCAACTGCTTCGGTTATGAATTTCCAAGAGCCATATTAGAATCAAATTTGTGCATTCAAATTAATATAACTTTAAAGCATTTCTATAAAATGCTTTAATTACTTGCTGAACAATTTGTTAAAGTTTAGCTTCATTTTGGTTTTTATACGGAATATCTCTGAAGCTTGCAAACTTTAAAGTATTCTCAGCAGCAAGTGCTTCTTCCAAAAAAAATGCTGTTTCGTTAGCTTCGTATAGTTGGGAAAATGTTGTTTTCATCTCCTCCATTTTTGCGTGGATACCTTCAATAAAGGAAGGGTCATTTGAAAGCACTTCCCCGGAAAATTAACAAATTTTATTCAATATCGTAATCAAAAATTGTTAATTCAGCTATTACTTACTTTAAATTCAACATATGATCAATAAATTTCTGCAGATAAAAGTTTAGCTTTATATTGAATAACTTCTGACGCAATTGGAGCATTGTGATGTAAACTGAAAATTGCCTTTCTTTTCGGAAATAATAAAAAAATAAACGATTTCATCATGTGGAAAAACTGATGAACAATGTATTTTTTAATTTTTTTTTAATGATTTGTCCTATTCGACAGATGTAGTTTCAAATGCCAATATTCATTAGTCCCTATTGGAGTACCCTGCAAATACGCATTCCTTTTCATTTCAGTTCTGTACAAAATTAATATTCCACTTCGAAAATTGAGCCGCATATAAAGACAACGTTCTAATTGATACGAAAAAAAAGTATCCTCAAGGCAAATTTTCAACTTAATCAATAAAATAATTGATTGTGTGGAAAAATTATTTAAGTAAAAGTAATAAATCTCTATAAACTATTTTGTGAAACCTTATTTAATTAACACCTTCTGTCTTTCCGTTAAATACATATATTACTGTAGGCTTTAAAAACATTTTATATGAATCACTTTTGATAAAAATTCAGAAAACACAATATGAAAACAAATAACAGTTTCTGGGATTAAATGATTACTAGAAAGATTGATGAATTGCAGAAAAATATTTGATTTAATTACCGGTTATTAATCATTTGTAAGTAAGAAATTATTAATGTATTGTTAATGGAATGAATAAATTTTGCACACAGTTCAATTAAATGAAAATATTAAGACGGTGTTGGTGGCGATATTAATTGTTAAATTCAGTTGGTAATTTGTTAAACAAAAATTCTTGACAATTGAATTCAACCGAATGAATAAAAAAATGTACACAAAAAACTAAATGTTCCAGGTATTCACAAACACGTCTACATATACAGACAGTTAGCGGTCAGAAATATTTATTGTTTCATGATTTCATGAGAAGAAAATTGATGACAATGCTGACAAATGACAGCTAGTAAGTGTCACCAATGCAACACTGTTTAATAATGAATGAAACAGATGTCAGATGAGAAAATGCTTACACTTTAATTCATTGGCATTAGCGAGTGAAATGAAACGAGAAATTAAAAATAAATGTCAAGGCTGTTATACGTTAATACATACATTTTAACGTTTTTACATACAAAAAATTACCGTTATTTTAGTTTTTTTCAAAAAGTATTTATTTCATCATAAATCTTGTCCCTTCAAAGTAATCCCCCACAGATATCATACATTTATGCCAGCGTTTTTTCCAATTCATAAGATACTTCTCAAACGGACTTTTTGGCTCCTGTTTCGATTTTACTTTTATCTCCCCAATTGTAGCAAAACGCTTTCCTTTCATCGGTGTCTTCGGTTTTGGGTTGAGGAAAAAGTCAGCGGGGGCCAAGTCATGATAACGGTTTTGCTTTTGGCCAAAAACTCACGCACAAGCATCGATGTCTGAGCTGGTACGTTATCATGGTGCAAAATCCATGACTGTATTTTCCACAATTCTGTGCGTTTTTGACAAACTGCTTTGCGACGTATAACTTCAAGATAGTATTCCTTATTAGCCGTACGACCTTGTGGCAAGAATTCATGATGCAACACGCCTTTGCAGTCGAAGAAACCAGTGAGCAAAACCTTCACATTTTACCGAACTTTACGTGCTTTTTCGGTATTGGCTCTACTGAACGCTTCCATTCGGATGACTGGGTTTTGATTTTAACGCCATAGCCCATGATTCGTCACCAGTTATGGCCTCTTTGAGGAAATCTGGATCATCGTTAACGATGATCCTAAAACATCCATAAAAATTGCTTGTCATGAGCAACCTCTCTGATAATGATTCGAAGATTATCCAAAATCATTTTCTTCACAGCTTCAATGTTTTCATCGGTTGTTGCCGTGCTTGAGCGACCAGGACGAGCATCGTCATTGACATTTTCTCGGCCTTTCTTAAACCGGTTATACCACAATTGAACTTATGTTCTGCTCATAGTAAACTTGCCAAACGCCACAGCCAACATTTACAATGTCCTTGCGCATTTAATTTCATTTTTTACACAAAACTTAATACAGATTCTTTGATCCATTTATTCGAATAGTAAAAAATCGAAAACCAAAATATATTCCCAACGTATATAACAGACATGTGTACCAACATAAAAAACAATACGAAAATCAAACATACGTAACTCACGAAATTTGAAAATAAAGGTTATATTTTGATCAGACATCGTACATATGTGTACAACTTTTCTTCCTCCTTTTTTGCGTAATTCGAGGCTTTGTTGGAAAAAAAAACTGAATATACATCTATGATTCAAGATTCTTCCATATTTCGGGCAGCGTACAAATCCTGAATTGAAAAATTTTGAAGCGATCAACGAATCGATAAAATTTTTACTTCGTCATATGAACGAAAGTGCTGGGCAGCCAGGCCGTATGCCATTGATCAAAACAAGTGATGGTCTGAAGAAGTAACTTCCCATTTCCACGTCCCAAGTATATCTGGACCACTTTCGCAACATGGGGTCGAGCTTTCTCATACTGTAAAATCATTTTATCATGTCTTTCATTGTATTGCGGTATTTCCTTCCAATGCGCGTTTCAAATGCATTAATTGTGTTCAAAATCCACAGCTTGTGATGGTTTCAGCCAGTTTTAATAACTCATAATACACTACTACGATTTGCTCCCACCAAATACTGGTTCGGTTTAGCCGTCATCAAGCATGACATCTCCATGATTTTCTGCCCTTGGAATTATTGTAATAAACCCAATTTTGTTTATTTATTTATTTATACCTATTTCATATACCAAAATATATTCTCACAGATTACTAAACACTTTAATTAAAATATTTAAATAACATAAATATAAACGAATTCAAACTAACATTAAAATTTAACAAAGGGTATAAATTGTTACTTAAATGGAAGCATCTACGAGAAGCAATAAATTCATTATTTGCATAATTAGTCCTTAGACAGCTCTCCTCAAATAAACGATTATTTGTTAAATCGCTGGGAAGACAATATAAGCTAAAAAAATTTTTTAATTCTAGGCCATCAATATTGTTAAATAACATATTGTAGGCCACCAATAGCAAGGAACAACTTCTGCGATCATTTAATGATTGCAAGCCTAATAACTTTCTCCTCATCGCATTATGCGATGCCGCAATTCTTTCCGTTTTTTTTTTATCTTGGACCAGTACTCAGGGGATGACCCCTACATATGCAGTGCATTGTACCGGAACTAGGAAAATAGGGTGTGAGGAGGAGGAAAGAGGGAGTAGTGTTTGTGAACATTTGACTTGAACTTTCCAACGTTATAACAGACAGGAAACACGTCTGCAGGCAACTTATTCCACAGACGAAGCGTACGGCTGATAAACGAATTCTCTCTGTAATGCGTAGTACGATTCCCCGGGCAATCGACCACAAATGGGTGAGCTCTTGACGATGAACGCGTGCTACGTAAAAATGTGCGCTTTTCGGGAACAAGATCCCTAATCTCGTCAGAGCAAAATCCATTGTAGTAACGATATAACAGTGTAACGCACCCCACACTGCGTCGTGAGTCAATAGAGTTGGGTACCCTACTGTCACCGATGAGCTTCTTCGCCGTCTCCTGCACACGGTCGAGTAACCCCAAAATAGACTTCGAGGCACCGGCCCAAACATGAGAGTTGTATTTAATTTTCGGTCGGATGTAGGTGGTATAAATAGTAAGGAGGTCGGATGGAGTGAAGTACATCTTACACCGTTTCAAAAAACCGAGGCACTTGAATGCTTCTTTAGAGACATGAAAAATGTGTTCAGTCCAGCGGACATCACACTGTATCTTCATTCCAAGAAAATCAAGAGCATCCGATTCCTCAATATTTACACCATCCATGAGTACAGATGATGCAGCATTATATTCCAATATCATATTACTAATGGCGTTTTCTGTTGTTAAAAATAAAATGTGACATGTGATTAGGCAACATTTTTAAATGCTAACCTGATTTTTAAGAAGTTTTATATATTTTACGTTTACAAACGAACACAAAATATTGTATAAAGCAATGAAGTGCAATTAGCGTTCCACTTTTTTTAAATTGAGTAGTACATGGGTTTTAGAAGATTTACTTCAAATTGTATATACATCTTACTGTAGGCGAGGTAAAAATAAAAGTTTTATGTGCCACGCCCATTTTTGCGCCCCATGTAATGAGGGAGAACGCTTGTCAGACCGCTGGATCGATCTGCCTGAAATTTTCACAGCACACTATTAAAGCTCTGGTATCTTTTACTACTCTTCTTTCTTTTGACAATGCCCACCTTGACCACTTTTTTTAGTTGAGTAATGGATTCCAAATGGGTTTTAACAGATTTACTTCAAACTGTATATACATCTTACTGTAGGCGAGGTAAAAAAAAAAGTTTTATGTGCCACGCCCATTTTTGCGCCCCATGTAATGAGGGAAAACGCTTGTCAGACTGCTGGATCGATCTGCCTAAAATGTTTTATAAGACACTTCTTTGTTTTGACCATGCCCACTTTAACGCCCACTTTTGATTCCAAATGGGTTTTAACAGATTTATTTTAATTGAATACACACATATCTTACTATAGGCGAAGCAAAAATTAAAGTTTCATGTGCCACACCAATTTTCCCGTTCGATCGCATACGAGACGATGCCTGCCGAGAAGACCAGACCGCAGACATGACTAAAGGCCTAACCATAATGTGCATAGACTGGCTCAAGTCACCTTAAGTAACTGTGCGAATGCATGTAATCAAATGTGTATAACTATAATGTACTTAATGTAACTTTTCGTTAAGTTTCGTCTAATGTCAGTTGCTTAAGCAAAGTACGAAACCGAACGCATCTTCTGTACGGAATCATTTGTTTTCAGAAGTTTGTGTGTGTGTGTGTTTACAAAAATTATTAAAATAAAAAAAAGTTGAAACATATACATTTGTATTTAATTTAATAGAAATGTGTTTTAGCTTTATTCAATTTTTAAGTACACAAATTACTACAAAATTGTTTTTACTTTTTGTTTGAAAATTATTGCATACAAATGCTTTGTTGTAATTTTTAGTACTTTTTTATATAATCTACTCAGAAAAGACACAAGTATTACGAAGTTGAGCAACAATGGGTTTAAAATCATTAAGTTCATATAAGTAGATTATGGCCAACTAAAAGTCGTGTTTTATTCACCTATGCATTTGACAGGCTTTTCGTTTAATTTTGGCAAAAGCTTAAGCTAATCTATGCACATTACGGTTAGGCCTTAAGAACACTTTTTTTACGAACGTACCCTCCTTAAAGCTTACTTTTAAATTGTGTCTACACGAGTTATAACTAACGTATTTCAAATTACATATACATCTACGTGCTATACACCTGCATTGTATCATAGGTATGCGTTATTGTTCTCTTTAAGCAAAACGTTAAGCTGACAACATGCTTTTTTACCTCTGGCTCTATTTTATAGCATTCATTGCCTTACCTTTTGTCCACACTCATTTCATCATTTCACAAGAAATTTCAAGCGAATTTATACACGAAAAATTTTCATACTTCTCATGCAAGTATTTTCTATCATTGATTTATTTGATTGATTGAGTGACAAAAACACAATGCAAACAAAGTAGTGGCAAATTGAGGTTGTTAGGGCGGTAGTTTTAACATATATAATTTCGGTCTATTCTGAAATTCATGCAAGTCTGAATATTTTTCTTATGAAAAAGAAGAGTAATTTCACGTGCATTGAAGTCATATATATGTGTTATTGTTGTTGCTACAAATCTGTACATTTTAAATTTTTTTCATTTTGAAAGTAATACCATGTCTTGCCTGATCAAATGTATCGGGTGGTTAAATTTCAAGGGCCGATGTTGATTTTGAATAAAACACAAACTATTTTGGAAATTATTGTAATTTTATTTTATTATGATATATTGGTATTATTCAATTATGTATGGAACAAAATATCGGCCAAATGGGCGCCGCAACCACGGCGGCACACCTCCATTCGATGGTCCAAATTTTCGATGACTCTGAGGCATAATGGAGGTTCTATGCCGTTAATGTGCCGAATTATCTCATCCTTTAGCTGTTCAATTGTTGCTGGCTTATCGACGTACACCTTTTCTTTCAAATAATCCCAAAGAAAAAAGTCCAACGGTGTCAAATCACATGATCTTGGCGGCCAATTGACATCGCCATTACGTGAGATAACACGGCCATTGAATTTGTTGCGCAAAAGAGCAATTGTTTCGTTAGCTGTGTGGCAAGTGGCACCGTCCTGCTGAAACCACATATCGTCTACATCCATATCTTCCAATTCGGGCCATAAAAAGTTCGTTATCATCTCACGATAGCGAGCACCATTCACAGTAACTGCCTGACCGGCCTCATTTTGGAAAAAATACGGCCCGATGATGCCGCCAGCACATAAACCGCACCACACAGTCACTCTTTGTGGGTGCATTGGTTTTTCGACGGTCACTCTTGGATTCTCATTCGCTCAAATGCGGCAATTCTGTTTATTGAGGTGAAAATGTGCCTCATCACTGAAGATGATTTTCTTCGAAAATTTATCATCATTTTCATAATAAGTCTGGATAACTTTAACACGTTGTTGGATTGTGTATCTCTCCATGGTTCAAATTGAATAAGTCTGAAATAGAGAAATGTCAAATAAAATTCGGAAAAGAACTTGGCGTTTAGGTGTGGTTCACATTCAACATCGGCCCTTGAAATTTAACCACCCGAAAGATCGGCATGCACGTTCTATAAATAATAAATATACTACTTCAAAGTAGATCACAAACTGATCGATTATCTCAAAACCAATTGCAAAGCTATGTACAATCCCAAAATACATCTGCAGATCCAATTACAAATCCCTGAAATCCAGTATCGCGATAATTAACACGACTTGCACATCGTGTTGTACGGGACATGCAATATGCGGCTCTTAATTATGACCGCGAAATTAATGGCAAATTACTTGGATTGACTTCTTTTGATGTGACAAGATCGACGTAGAATATATTATAAGCCTTAATTTTTCCTAAAAAGTTACCTGATATCACGAAAGATACCGCGAATTTTTTAAATTATATATGTCTATTAAAACTAACAGAAAGAAATAAAATTTTAAATCTAAATGGGACGTCTGGACCGATCATTGGGATAATATTTTTTATCAAGTGTTCGTTATAACCCACCTAAAAGTTGTTCCGAACTTTATTGTATGTATTTTTAAATTTATTTTAAACACTGTTTTTACACAGAGAAAAAGTTTCCAAAAATTTCACTAAGTGACAAAAATCATGATTGGTTGAGCGGACGTGATGTCGGCGATCTGAATTTTCGGATTCCAAGCTAAATTGTTTGGGAATTGGTGATGTCTAATGCGGTGATTCTCTTCACTTCCCAATATGATGTTACCACCTATACAAGCGGTATTACCTAAATAGCCACTTCACAATTTGCAACTTAATGTCAGATCGGTAATCATTGTGTTACGAAATATATAACTAATATGACATTCAGCAATTGCCATGAAGTACGTTCGGTACTACGACACAGTAGATTTATTCATTTTTAATACTTGAGCTTAACATTCGGTGAATTTAATGCATCTTCAAAACCATCCATTTTGTGAAAACACATGAAAAAACTTAAACTGACTACGAACGTGTGCGTCGAGCTGCAGAATGACCAATATGTTCAAGTATTTTGAAAAAAGTTAGTGGGTATTGGCAATCGTAAATTTCACTTAAGCATTTCGACTGACAGTATTCAGTTTCTTGACGCTTTCTTCCATTTGACTAAGCTCATCTCCAGTGTGCTCTCTAACATTTCACAAAATTACAAAAATCATGATTGGTTGAGCGGACGTGATGTCGGCGATCTGAATTTTCGAAGTCAATACTAAATTGCTCGCGAATTAATGATGTAGAAATCGGTCGCTCTCTTTACTTCCCAAGATGTACAATCTGCAGCTTAAAGTCGGATCGGTAAATATATTGTTGCGAAGTATAAATAAACCATATATCTGTAATCACACTTGACTTTCGGTGTAAAAAAAACTGACGAACAACGTTAAAAAATTAAGAATACTTAAATAAAATTATAAAGAGGGAGACGTTTTGATATCATGAATCCTAATGGTTTCGAGAAATACAATATTCCATCATTACGGCTTGCTTTCGCAATGAAAAGCCATATTTTTACGTTTTTCACCTCTTTAACCTATATCAATGTAAATAAAATTTAAAGGCAAAACAACGTTTGCCGGGTCAGCTAGTTATCAATAAATTATGAAATCTAGAATAATTATTTTTACATGAAACATAAATATAAGTCAGTATAAGTCAGCATGCGGATTACTAAAACAGGGCAATATCTCATCCTGCACTTGAAATTGAGGGGAAAATATGCTGCATATATTGCCCTTCTTCATGCAGCATATTTAGAAAAAGACACGTTTTTTATTTTTAATGTTGCCTACTTTTTAGAAAAGAACATAAAAACGGGCAAAGGGTAAAATAATTGTAACATTTTTGCTCGAAAACAAAACGCCACAAGTCTATTGAGCTAAAAGGAGACTATGTTGAGAAACAAATGGTTTAAAAAAATGTTTTTTCCTTCTCAGGCAGCTTCGATATCAAACCGCCCTGATACATTGACTGTATTTACTTCTATTTAACTCTATAGGCGGCTTTCTAAAGAATTTAAAATCACTGATTACCCAGTTTTCTCAACAACATATTTTAATGTTTTATTTGTATTAATTTCATCATTTCGCTTGTAAATGTAATTAAAACGATTCATTCTCTTAATTCTAAGCATAATTTAAAATAATTTAATATAGTTGATGATATGCAGTTCTGGTGCACAAATGCATTAATCAAGCAGTAAAAAATTTTCTCAAAACTTTTAGTCTATTGAAAAGCAACGAGAATGCATCATAAATTTTGTTTTTAACAAACTACAAAATATAACATTTAAAAACAAATAAAATCGAAAGGAAAACAACATTATTAAAAACAACATCCCACACGAAATTGCAAAAACATAAAAACCTTTAACAAATTATTTCCAGTCGTTTGTAAGCGACAGAGTAGAATTTTCTATAGAATTTAAGAATGTAAATCACACAAAATTATTCGAACGTCCAACGCAATTGCACATGAAGCAATAAATGTCGATGAGCAGTGGCAACAAATTCACCAATAATGACAATACCAACAAAAACTGCTAGCGCAACAAAACAACATTCACATTAAAAAAGAGAATAGCTGCACTGCAACAGCAACGGCGACGACAACAACAACAACAACGACACCAACTAAAAGCAAAAATGACAACAAAACTTCATCAGCAGCAACATGCGATCATGGCATTCTCATTCGTAAAAATAAAAAATACATTGAGACCGACAGAAGATGAGAAACCGTATCCTTAAAAGGAAACTTGCTACAAACTCAAAAACAACTGAAGTTCCACAAAAACAAGATTAGTAAAAATAGTAGTAACGTAAAAGCAACAAAAACTACAAGAATACGTTGCACGTTTAGAATGACAAAAACACTCCAAATATGGGAAACGTTAAAGAATTTATATCATACTCAAAAGCATTCAACACATCCCACCAAACAACAGTTTTAGGTATTTGCTTTTTGTATATATATACTTAGCTGGCAGCGTTGTCAACTCGGTGCGTTTCGCACCGTTTTCGGTGCTTTTTTAAATTATTTCTGCGAAAAATTCTTTATTCGGTGCTAGTGCGCTTTTTTTATATTTTCGGTGCGTTTTTTAAATTTCAGTGGCACAAAATCAAATTCAACTCAACTTTTTATTTCAACGCAAAAAAAAGTTTATAATCAATTGTCCAACATTTTTACGTTTCATTTTGTGCGAAAAACGTACCGTGTTATATGCACAAAGTAAGAGAATCTTGCTGTTGTCGAAAGAGAAAGAAACATTTGGTTTTATAAAATTTGCTGGTTTTAGGGAGTGTTTTGCTATAATCGGTCAAGCCAAGTTTGTCAAATACTGCAATAAATACAGCCCCTGATTTGGTTATGTTTTTGGTAATTGAAAAATGTTTGCATTAAATATTAATTATGATAAACTTCATCTTCTATATATTATAATTCTGGCAAATTTTCGTTTATTTCAATAAATTCTTTTAAAGACACCGCTAACGAAAACACATGTGAAATGTACACTGTGTTTGGTAGAGTTGCTATTAATTTAGTTTGAAGGCTTGTAGTGCGATTTTGTAAGCTTAAAAGATCCGATAATCGTAAATTCTTTCGACAGTAATGATTGTATGCTGCTGCAATATAATTTTGACGACGGTAAGCAGCTGTATTTTTGTGTCCCTGGTAATAGGCAATAAAAGTATCAGCTGATTTCGATCGACAGAAACTATAATTAAATAATATTGCTTAATAATAAATTTGATAAAATATCTTTATAATTACTGTAAAGGTAGCATTATCTTAATAAAACTGACAGAGTCGTACTAGAGGCCAAGTTTGACAAACACGAATTCAAGCTGTTGAACAAATTTGACGGCATGCTATCAGGCAGTGATATCAGACCCCGTTTGATTATATAATCGGTAGTCGTTTAAAAGGCTGTTTCATTATCGTGTTTTTTAATATAAAAATGCAATTTTATAATACAAAATAAGGTTTTGAAAATGAAAGAAAAAAATTCAAAATTCGATGCGTTTGCGTTGAAATAACGCGCTTTTTCCCCGATTTTGGTGCGTTTTGAAATTTCAAAGTTGACAACGCTGTTAGCTGGTGAGGCCTAACATTCTTTATGTCAATAAAAATGCAGAATTTTTATTACATATTTTGCCAACGTTTCGTGAATTTTATGTTCACTTCTTCAGGGGATTCGTTTTAGGTACGTTTACGTTAAGCAAGTTCACATGGAGGCAAAAAGACTGGCAGTTGGTTATCCTGAGATCCAAGCTAACATATATATAGTTCAGGAGTCTGTAGTTCCGGAAAACAAAACTTTTGATAAAACTGGTCCTCCAATGACTCGTTTCTGAGAGCGATCTACTCGTAAGCGAGGAGGCGATTTTTCGATTGTTTGAGTCTGCGTTTAGACCTTCACATTGAGATGTGCAACTGGTGTCACTGATTTTCGTCCAAAAAACTCTTGTAGAATTCTTCATACATCACTCCGCCATCGACTTGCTCTGAAATCAAAAGAGTTGTGTTGTCATTTTCATATGCATGCTTTTGATTTCAATATAATCTACAATTTGTAATTTTGGACTGCTTAGAAGTAGCTCACCTCTTGATGAAATTCAACGCAGCCGCAAGTGGCATGTTAATACCAGTTTGAGTGATTGTTGGTTTCATAGCTTTCTGATTTACCATAAAGACTATTTTTTGTCCTGGACTTCATGCTGCATTAAAAAAAATCAGTTTGTGATGTGGGAATCAGTGAACCTATGGTCACTCTAGGAATGCTGGTGCACATGATTTTGCTGATGTGTGAATAAGTGTCAACGGTTTTAATGATTTATGGAATCGATGTATTTGTTGTTTTTCAGCAGAAAAAGGAAAATAAGTAATATTCCAGTTTACAAATAGGTAAGTATGTAGTTGCACTTTATTAGAATGTTAATTCAAGATACTACGCATAATGATTAGATTGCAATTTAAATAAGTATAAAATTAAATGTAAGAGTAGATCAGAGTTTTTAGATAATTATCTAATTTTTTTAGTGTTCAGCAGGAGATGTTTACCTTTTAGCGGTTACAAATATAATCTTATAGATTTTCAATACGTGCAAGAGCAAGAGACTAATTTGATGAGAAGCCGTTAACATTTATCAACATTGCAAACTCTTTAACCGATAAATGTATATTTGTACGAGTGCGGATTGATATTGAGTTAGTAGGAAAAAAACATATTTTTTTCTAAAACCATTTATTTCTCAACAGAGTCTCCTTTTAACTCAATACACTTAATAATATGATATTCCAACTTTTCTGAATAATACGACTTTGAAAACCCCTCAATATACGCGTTAGTTTCGTTAATCACTTCGCTAAGGTGACTTTATTGTGAATTGTTAATTTGAATAGCCGAGCATGTTCGTTTACGCAGTGTAAATGGAACGTGAGTACACTTTTGTTCCTTAACTTTTATTTTCCAGAGTTTTAATAATTTCTCTAACATTGAAATAAGTATATTCCTGTAAATTTCGTGAAGCTAATTGGTGGTTTTCATGTACGCTGGAGAATGCTGTGTCAACTGCAAAAGTTGGAGTGTAGATTCCGGATCTCCTCAGCATGTCTGAGGCGTAAATCAAATATAAAGTAGATCCTAGAATGCTACCTTGGAGAACTCCTGCTTCAATTGGCTGTAAGGTGCTTTTAACAATGGCTTGCCTAATAACAAACTTCCGGCAGCATAAGTAGCTTTCCAGATACTTGTGAGTGTTTTCAGGCAAGTTTAATAAATAAATAAAATTTAATAAATAAAAATAAATACCGCTAGTTTAGAGACAGCAAACGCTGTACAAACAATGTGGGCAATTAACAAAATGCATATGTGATTCAATATGAGATGAATATAGATAGAAAATAATTAAATGCTCGGTGGCTTAGTAGTTAAAGCAGTAGATCATGATACGTCATGTCCCGAGTTCGAATCCCAGTGGGTGCTGATGAGTAGTGTAGCGACTACGAAACAGCTAGTTGTCCCCCAGCTAAAGATTTGATTATTATTTTTCTTGTCTTCTTCAATCAATAATTATTGATCACAGCAAATTTGTATTGTAAAAAATCCTTCTTAAGAAAAAATTAAGAAAGGAAAAACTTGAACTAAAAACCTGTTGTACATATGTACAAACCAAACAATTTTTAATTTAAAAAATTATAAAAGTTCAACAAAAATTTAACAAATTAAGTTTAACTTTATTTTGTGCATCAAACCGTCATGCTACACGTTATCAAAAGCTTGGGAAATGACAATATATAGAGCTGAACAATAATTTTTGTCTTCAAAAGTCTGTCTTATGACGTTGACAAGTCTATGTGTTTGTACTGTGCTACTGTGGTTAGCCTAAAACCCGAATTGATGATTAGGGATACATCCCACATCATATAATACTGGACTCAAATTCACCATTAACAAATTTTCGAACAGTTTTGAAATTGTTGCCAGCAGAATTATTGGTCTGTATGATTCCAATTAAGTGGGATCCTCCCCTGGCTTGGGTATCATACTTATCATAGAAACCTTTCACTCTGCAGGCTAATAAGCAAACAGAGTTAATTACATTAGCATGTGTATGTTTTTCTGTTTTATTTTTATTACTACAGCAGTGAATACTATATTGGAAGCAGAATCATAGATTAAAAATAATCGAAACAGCGATGAGGACGCCTCCGGACTTCTCGTCTGAATACTTCGAAATTATCACATATTATCTCGGAGTTTAGTACGTTATGAATAAGCCAAGTTTCAGTGAAAATTATGATTTCAACAAAAAGAAAGGATAGGTTCGTATTTAAGCCCCGAACATTTTGAGCAACCAAAGAAATTGTATCTACGGTAGCAGCATTTAGTTTTTTGAGATGTTTATGTTATGAGATGGCAGATCGTATATTACGATTTTCTTTACCAGGCCAGAAGGCAAGCAGAAAAATATTGATCAGAAACTATTCTTCTAAAAGACGTAATATCTTGTGGTTGAGAATAATTAATTTTAAACGCTTATTTTCTGTTGTTGATCAAACTTTAGACTTTATAAAAACTCCATATCTTCAACCTTCGTATCAAATGCTAACCGTGATACAAAACTAGCTTTTTCAGGCGGAATAGCTTTTAACGGATTATGTACTTCTCTTTCTACTAAAGATGCTACATTGGGAGTAGTTGCTTTCTTAGTTTGAGTAAACTTAAAGAGGATTTTAAAAAACAATATTGTTAATAGATTTATTGAAGGTTCATTACTAACAACTGAAGCCGAAACATTATTAACCTTAGAGGTAGACGTAGCATTCGAATTATATGATATATTATTACACTGGAAATAGTCAGTCGTCCAAACCGAATTTATTGGTGATTTTGTGCCACATTGCTTTCTACTCCTGGCAGTCGATGGGAGTTGTAGTTCCACAGCAGAGAACTCAACGCATTTTTCTTCATTAACATATCTTGGCAACTTACGTTATTTAGGAGAAGACTGTGGAGAAGAATTTTAAGTTGCCCAATGATTGAAACTCATGATAAAACCTTCCATATGCCGATATCCGTTCAGTCAACTTAGTTCCTTCATTTTGCAGCTCAAAATAATTTGTTTTTGTATTTTGAAAGAAACGATACAAATTTACCAAATTATTTCTGCGGTTGCAGCAACGCCAGTGCAAACCTTTATTCTTGAGAATATCCTCGGCAACTAATCCAGGAAGACCAGTGAATTTAAAGTTACAGCATTCGTGACAAAGCCAACAAACGATCATTCTGTCATCTTTACCAGTTGTGGTGCAATTTTTGACAAATATTGAATTGAAATAACAGCTCCTGCAAACAATGGCTGGAACATGTATGGAAATCTCTCAACTAAACAAAATAATCGTGGATTTAGATCGATCCTTATACAAATAAAGAAATCAAAACACCAACATAAATGAAATAAAACCAAAAGAATCTGTATTTGGAAATGTGAAAAAAAGATTTCATTATTACCTTAACATTCGAAAACACAAAAAGCAGTTCCATGCCCAAATAGAAATAAGTTTTAGAAATTTAGTTTTCCAAAATGAAGCAGAATGTTTGCTGGGCATATACACTCTTGAGCTAACACGTATATCAAACAACGTAGTCACATTTATGCGTATAGCGACAAGTAGTTGGATGTCTATTTATATGGTTGCTCGGGTAGACGGATGGATGGATGGATGGATGACTGGCTGCCTGACTGACTGGCTAACAGCCTGACACATGTTGAATATGATGCTTTTTCTTGGATTAAATGCTGTCGCTCTTATTGTTTATGTAAAAGGAATTGATTGTGATTATAGTGACAAAAATTGCATAAGTTAAGTTTATCAACCCAATATCTAGACAAATCTTATGCACACATACGAGTACACTCTTGCACATACTGAGGTGTGCTCTGTCACATTTGTTTTTAAGGAAAGCATTCTTTTTCAAATGTATTAGGTTTCATTGATTTTCTCTTTTCTACTCAAAGTTTCTAAAGAAAAATAAAGTTCATCGAAATAGCAGCTCATGCGTTAACCCATTCTAGAGACCTACTGATCTGTGAGACTGGTTGTGTTAAAAAACTCGTAGAACCTTATTAATTAAAAGGATTTATGAATTTAAATACTGAAGTAGAAGAGCTTAAATTGATGTAATATCTCTGTTTAAAGTAAACCTGCATAAGTAAAATAGAAAACGTGAACTATTGGTAACATGCTTCAAAACATCTGCAGCTGAAAACCCCGATGCATGAGACCGGCGTCCACATTAATTAAAGTCAAATTTGCGTTATCCCGTCCCTGCAATTCGGTTAATACTTAAAATAAAATACATATTAAGCCTATGAAATTTTAGTGAAACATTCATTACATATTCACACGTTTTATACATTAGGGTGGGTCACTTATGTATGGGAAAAAATAAAAGTGAATTAATAAAGTTCTAATAGTAATATTTTGCTGTCTGAGACATAAAAAGGTAATACTTGAAAAAAATATATATTCAATTAAGTGATCTCTTTAGCCCGCGCATGCGGCTTAAAGTTTCTGCTGTTTTAATAAAAATCTCTTTTTTTACTTTAATAGTTTATTATTTTGTTATTAAAAATTTATACGTTTTCAAAACAAATTGCTACACTACAGTTTTATTTGAGAAAAATATTACGTTTTAAAAGTAATTTAATTATTTTTTGATCATAAAATTCATACATTTTCTTGATTCAAGTTTTGTCCTCTCGATTTCCTATCACATACGAATACGGATGCTTCTATCACTATTTTTACACTGCGCTCTACAGCTTGCGTAGCTAGTTCAACACTTGCTGTTCTTGCATAGACTACAAAAAGCACGGAATGTACTCTTCCGCCTACTAGATCTTGCCTTAATATCGCTGTTATCAATTATTAGACATATTTTGATTCATAGTGGGGCCAAACCAAAAAAATAAATCTGTTTCTTCGAAACGTTTGACTTGATAATAACGCAATGTATGAAGCAATTATAGAGAAGGAAATAGGCTTTAAGAATAATGGCTACCTCAGGTGTAAAAAAGTTCGTTCGCCTCATAACTGATTTAAATAAAGTTAAACTTCTTGGAAAACTAATAAGAAGATAAAGACCAACAATTTAATTTTATGTAGATATCGGTAATAGTTTGAAAGAGATTTGGCTTCCAATGTTTAAGTTTTCGTTTTTGGCCTTGACTTTTTTCCTGTTTCGTACATATCAACGGTATAAGCATGCCGAAAAAGGTCATTATATAATATTAATTTATTGAATTTTTGTTGAACTTTGTAATTTTTTTTTTTAAATAAAATTTTTGGTTTGCACATTTGTACAACGGGTTATAGTTTAAGTTTTTTTCTTAAGAAGGATTTTTTACAATACAAAGATGCTGTGATCAATAATTTTGATTGAAGAAGACAAGAAAAATAATAATCAAATCTTTAGCTGGGGTACATTATATAAATCTTTAGTTGGTCATTATATAATGTTTGAGATATTATTTATCGCTGGGTACGGAGGATTATTAATATACAAAAAATATGTATGTTAATAACAAAAAAAATAAAATAAATACAGCATGTTCAGAGAAACGCAATTAACAAAATGCACATGTGATTCAAAATGAGATGAATTTAGATAGAGAATAATTAAATGGCTGAGTGGTTAAGGCAGCAAATCCAAAAATGGGTGCTGGTGAGTAGTGTAGCGACAGCTAGTTGTGTCCCCCAGCTAAAGATTTGATTATTATTTTATATTGATCGCAGCAAATTTGTATTGTAAAAAATGCTTCTTAAGAATTAAATATATTTTTGGTTATTATTTAGGTTTCGTAAATAAAACCCCTAATTTATTTTGCAAAACAATATTAATTCATGCGGAATATAAAGATACTCATGTTTGCCTGATCATTGATATATAATAAATTTATATGTTTGATTTAACATACTGAACAATACGACCACTAAACGCACCCCTGGGATGAAATATAGCACACATGCATTATTTTCGATAGTATTACGATATCTGGTTAGTGTCAGTCAGGCCTTACTATGAATGGACACGAGCCCAAGATTGTAACAACTGAGCACTTCTTTTATTATTATGTCCTACCTTCAACTTGCCATAAAATATGCTACCACTAGCCATATAAAATTCAGAAATGTGAACAACAGAACATATTCGTCTGAAGTTGAAACACTTTTTGTCAGAAAAAAAAAAGAAAAGTTAGAAGCGAGTCGCAACTTCGCAAGTCCCCAGCCTAAACTTGCTCTGCAGAAACTCGTAACTCAGATAAGATATCTGCTTGAAATCCATATTTGAAAAGCCTTGATGGTACTCCTTAATTTGACTATTCCCTGCGAAAAGCGACAAAAGCTCTAAAAAGACCCGTAAAAGCAAGCCGCCTTGGCGAACTTCAAAGGTACCGACTGGGCAGGAAGCCGTTCTGAAAAGGGGATGGTGTATATTAAATATTTGAGTAATATTTTTACCACTAATTATACACCTGAACCACCGCTATATGCTGTTAGACCACTTATGTCTTTGAGACTTTGTTTTCAAGATGTCGAAAACATTATTAGTAATCCACACCCCAGGAAAGCTACAGATACCCCTAAAACTACTAGTAAAATGGTTAAGCAGTTACCTTCTGTAGCTAGAAGAATTCTTTTTTCTTATTTTTAACTCTATTTTACATCTCGAGTTGGATTTCACTAAAGTAGAATCAAATAAACCAATAAGTCTACTGCCAACAATTTCAAAACTGCTCGAAAAATGTCGAAGTTGACTCCAATATTGAATGATGTGGGTTGTATTTCTAATCATCAATTCGGCTTTCGGGCTAAGCACAGCACCATAGAGCAAACACCCCGACTAGACAACATCATAAGACAGACTTTTGAAGACAAAAAGTATTGTTCAGCTCTATTCATTGATATTGCCCAAGCTTGTGGTAAAGTATGGCACTACGGATTGATGTACAAAATAAAGTTAAACTTGCCAGCAAGCTTCTGGGAAGCTACTTATGCAGTCGGAAAATTGTTACCAGAGAAGTAGACTTTATAAGCCTCTCACAACCATTCAGAGCAGGAGTTCATCAAGGTAGCATTCCAGGACCTAATTTATATTTGATTTACGCCTCTGACATGACGAGATTCGGAATCTACAATTCAACCTTTGCAAATGACACATCATCTACAGCGTTCATGCAAACCACCAACGAGCTTCGCGAAATTTGCAGGAGTATATTTCAATATTAGAGAAATGGTTAAAACTTTGGGAATTTAAAGTTGATGAACAAAAATAAACTCACGTGACATCCAACGTCGTACACAAACAAGTTTAGCTATCCAAATTAACAACTCACCTATTCCGCAGCACATGCTAACGTGAAAGCCTCACTCAGTTTAAATTAAAAGCAGCGCAACTAAATTGACTTATGGGCAGAAATTCGACAATGAACATACAACACAATTCTAATGCCTATATGGTGTTACGGAATCCAATTATAGGGCACCGCCTCAACATCTAACATTGAAAAAATTCAAGAGCGACAAAATCAAATTCAGCGAACGATTACTACAGCGCCACGGTACATGATAAACTCACGACTTTGATAAAAAACGAATTCTCTGAGTATATCGGTAAGGTGGATCCTCTTGTACGCAACATACTTAATTTTGACGGCTACTCCCGGTTGAGAAGAAGGGACACTCTTGTCACCATATTTACCGATATTGTTCATGCAATAAAACTTTTTAAGTAATTTATTATTAAAATTTGAATACTTATTGTTATTTTATAATATGGAGATTAAAAAAAAATATATCTCACACAATTATATCTAATCCTTTGAAATGGGATAACGATATATATAAAGCAATACTGATTAGGGAAGAAGTTCTCAAATCTTATAAATGACTAAACATCAATAGAGATACAAGGGACGAAACAGTCAATAAACACGCTGAAAACTTTGTAGATTGTTTAGAACAAATCACGTATTTTTCTATTCAATGTCAATTATTTACGGCTTACGCAAACACACAAAAAGGGCTGCAATAAAAAATAAAGAAGAAATCGTCAAAGCCACGATAATTTTTTTTTTTTAATATCATCAGTTTAGTTTTGAAGTTTCGTAATTAATCGAATTTATAAAACCACCAAATTTTACCAAAACTTTAGGCTTTTAATAAAACTTATAACTTATAATAATATTTTTAATGCTAGCTTATGCTGTCAAATTTGTACATTGATACATTGATTTTCAGAAAGTTTTGGGAATAAATATTTGAATTGAATAATTCTAATAAACTATATTTAACTGCAACATCGAAGAAGTTTGAAGGATTTACTTTTAATTAGTCGTTATAACAAAGTCATTTCTTAAAGAGTTTCGGACTTTTTCCTTATTTTAACTAACTGCATATTGCATATCATCACGTTGCGGAAGAATAGGGCGATGAATATTTTGAATATATTGGAAACGGTCGCATTTCAATTCTTTTTTTTTTCTACAAAAACTGCATTAATTTGTTGCTTAGTTTTTAAAAATTACTCAAAAATTTACAAATCAATAACTCTTGATATTCGGAACCCAGATCTTGTTTTTCATATTTGTTTGTGCCAGTTTACACACAGCAAGTTTGCCTCGTCAAGTATTAAGTTTGTGGGAGAACGGGGAGAAGAGAGTGGATAAGGGTGCAGACTTGATCGTACCGTCAAGTTTAAAATGAAATGCTAAAATTATGAAAACTTACAGGGCAAAAAAAGCTTAAACTTGACGACACAAAGTTTTTGTTTGTGAACGTAAATAGATGTTTAAAAGGAAATTGAAGCAGAATTAATTAACTTGATGTGTGTAAACTGCGACTTTGTAAAATGAGGAGAGCTGCTGTTTTGATTATCAGGAGTTTTTATTCAAAATCGAATATCTTCGAAACTTGATTTCACAATTCAATATAAAAATTTGCACAAGTTGAATTCTTAAGTTTCCTACATTTTTACACAGCTCTTGATTACATTTTGCATATTGTATTATTTTTGTTGCCAATAACTTTTGTTATATAAAGTCTTATAAAGTCTTATAAGAAAATAATTTTTACGCAAACAAAGCGCCTGCTTTTGTTGTCGTGTCATAATTACTTACATACATATATACATAGTATATATTTGTGTCTATGTTAACCTATAAAACATTCAAAAAAATTGTCGCATAGCAAAAATCGTATGAAAAAATCGTTAAATCGTCGTTTTGCTAAATTTGAGCATAGAAATCGTAAAATCTGGCTATGCAGACAAAGCTGCGGCTGAGTCTCTCTTTAGAGATACATGAGGAAAGTTAAAATCGATTACTTAAAAAAGAGTAATAAACCTACAAAAAGCAACCTTACTACGGTATCTAGAACTCTACCTGACTTGGATGGAAGTTCAGAAAACCTACAGAGTTTTATGGATGCATTATGCTCAATGGAATTATAGAAACTCACGACTCTCTAACTGTCAATCTTATAAAAATACGACTGAAAGGCACAGCTCGCAACCTCATATTCTCAAAATCACAAATCATTAGATTTTCCATTTTCAAAGTATTAACGCGAGGCTAATTGGGCCGTTCTAATACATTTTGTGTATATATGAGAATTTATGATAGCGTTGATAGGAATAGTTGCCATATTTGACGATTTATCGTCATTTTGACAATTTTGGGTGCTGAAAATAACACTTTCACGAGTTGACGATTTAAGGTCGGTTTTTGACGATTTTTGAAGATCACAATTTTACTGTCATATCTTTCAAGCAACTGCATGCATACTTCAATTTTTTTAACTTAATTTATGTCGGAAATGAAAGTAATATTTATAGCACGTAAATATATATGTATGTTTGTAATGCTGCAATATTATATGATACGTTATTTTAGAGTATACATATATTATATATGTTAGAGATTAACTTAAAATATCATATGTGATTAGCGCTTAAAAAAACTATAAGGCAAAAATTGTACAAATTTGTATGTAAAAGCGTGTGCTTTTGGAGATGATCTCAAAACTTTAGCTTCTATAAATCCTTACGATATTATAAAACAAGGAAGTGTATTTTCTAATGTAACGAAAGAATCTTCTTATTTCATCGTAGAATTCGAAAGACGAGAAATTTAATACGAGTTAAAGTAATTAAGTCTATTAATCTTGGAAATTTTCTTTTACGTTATAAACATGAAAACGCTAAATATTTGGAATAATGTATCCTTTTATGACTAAGTTCATAGCAAAAATATTAGTCTCACATTCTCCAAATGTGTAAGTTTACAACCAGGTACGTGGAACTTAACAAAACCATAATGAAAAATTAGTTGAGGAGACGATTTTCAGAAAAAATGTTGTATATTAAATAACATTTAAAACTTTGGTTGTTATGACTTACAAGGTGGTATTCCCGATTTAACAGAAGGGCTTTATAATAATAGTTCCTTTTATTAAATGAAATCTTATTTTAAAATTTCAGTCACAAAAATTTATGAACATACCATTCTTATATACTTATGAAATTAACTTCATGTTTGTAGGGGTATATTTTTGTTGTTATAGCTTTAACAACTGGTTTTTCTATACGTTACGCCGTTGAAATACATATTATGTTCAAAAATAATTAATTTTACTAGCTGACGATTTTTTGACGATTTGCAAAAATAATATTGACGATTTTTGATTACGTGTAGATATCAAACTGCAGTTGTATAATAATTTATCTGAGAACAATGTTAGGATCACTCCCATCAGTACAATCTTATAACAAGAGCAATCAAAACACTATGTATTTGTTACACAAAAACTTTGAGGTTATAACACATGGGCTGAAAAGTCCTGGGGCTAAAAAAGAAAACACAGTTTTTTTGGTTCAAAATTAGATTTATTCATCAACGTAATCTCCATCAATAGCAACGCAGTCATTCCAGCGCCGCTCTAACATTTCAATACCACTTTTGTAGAACAATTTATCTTTTGGCTCAAAATAGGCCTCAGTTTCAGCGATAACGTCTGCATTCTTACGAAATTTCGTAGCCGCGGTACCATTTTTTTGCAATCTGTGAACAGGCAGTAGTCGTTGGGAGCCAAACCTGGTGAATACGGTGGATGTGGGCGCAATTCGAAGTTCAATTCACGTAGTTTTGCCATTGTTTTGATTGACTTGTGACACGATGCGTTGCCTTGATGAAATAACATTTTTTTCTTTGCCATATGCGGTCGTTTCAATTCGTTACAATTTCGGCCTTCAGACGCTCACACAACGCTATATAATATTCACTGTTGACGGTATTTCGTTTCTCAAGATAGTCGAGGAATATTACACCACCCACATCCCAAAATACCGAGACCATAACCTTTCGAACCGATGACGATCGCTTTGAACTCAGATGACGATCGTTTTGATTTCGGAGGGAAGTGGTGGATCTATGGTTCCTCCATTGTCACATACCCTTTATTGCCATACATCGGTTACGTTTAAACATGGCCAAACACTTCTCAGAATCATCAACACGTTCTCTTTCACGCTCTCCTTTTTGTTCAAAGTGGAAGTCACAAGAGCTTTTTCATAATAGAATGCCAGATAACTCACGCAACTTCACTTTTCGATTATTCAAAACGATTTTGGGGCTTTCTTTTTATGTATTCTAGTGTTACTGCTTCATTTGGACGTCCACAGCGTTCTGCAACATCGGTGTTTCTACGAGCACGTTTGAAGTCAGCAAACCAACGTTTTATTGTTGTTTCTGATGGAGCGGCGTCTCCATAACATTTTCATTGCTTCAGCCATTGCTTCGCTTGAGCAGTATTTTTTTCCATTTTCCATCAAGGAGCAGTGTAAAATGAAAACACGAAATTGTTTTTGATCCATTGCTTTGAAAATAACAAAAGTATCGTCACTCTTAGCACAATAACTCACAAACTAATAAATAGAATATCATGAAATTTTAACAGCTGTCGTTTGAAGGTTAGTATTAACTGAAAAAAGATGACTGCAATTGAACTACCGCCATCTATTAGACCCGGGACTTTTCAGCCCATGTATCATATAAGTTTGTAATTTCTACAAAACGAACTAACAACAAATATAGAAATCCTTTTTATTTAATAATGTTTCTTATTGAATTAAAAAGAAAATATCGCTCCTTTATTGCAACATAGTCATATCTCAAAAAATGAGTATTTCGAGTTAACAATGCAGAATTGTTAACAGTACTACCATTTATATTGTGCCAAAAATTTATTCAAATTGCTTTTAAACTGTTTCCTTTAGGAGATATTTGCTCAAAAAATTTGCTAAGACTTGTATGGATACTAAAAATTTTAAATGCGTTTTTCTCGAAACGAGTTTTTTGAGATATGACTATGTTGCAATAATGGAGCGATATATTAAATTTTAATTGTGAACAATATTATTTCCTTTAGCAAGATTAGTTTAAGCAAATTCAATCAGTTCTCTTCAATATACACATACGAGTTGAAGCCGCCAATTTTAAGCGATATGTGTTTACCAGAACACCTTTTAGGCGATTTCAAATTGCAAAACCACACTTCTTGCGTCCTACGTTTGTCAAAACACCTATTGGACGTTTTCAAATCGAAAACTCTAAATCTGAACGATTTAAGTTTCTCAGAATATGCCTGTTGGGCTTTCATCTTCTCGATAATTTTAATTTTTGCTTTCTTCATCGGCCGGATAGTTTAATCGATTACAATGTCGAATACATACCTGCCGAATATAAAAGTTTTAAAGAGTGGCTGGTTTTAAATTGTTTTTTACTTTTATACAGCTGCGAAGTTTTTGGTGTTCCAAAATATATTTGCTTTCAAGCCTGCCAAATTGTTTCAGTTCAGACTTTCCGCTAGAGTATCGAATTTTTTTCACTTCACAAATTTCGATTTGATTTTTATCTTCCAGATTTAAAATTTCTTGGAATAAGTACACATATACAGACGGCCAGTAATTGTAATGGATGTATGTATGATTGCCGTAATACATGTACTTGACGTAATTTTCGGTCTATTATCTAATTGCTGCCCAACAGCCCAAAATCTAACATTTTAATCATTCCTAAATGCTAAGCAATCCGCAGTGGTTTGGTTACCCAGTTCAACCAAAAACACAAGCATAGTAGAAGTGTCATAATAACAACTTGACAGCAAGTCACTTGCATTGTGTCGCTTGTTTTTTTTTTTTTTTTTTTTTTTTTTTGGAAAGAAATTTACACATTTGATATATTGTGCTCGAAACACACAAGTGTCAAAGTTTACGAACAAGCTGACTGGCTAAATGTGTGACTGAATGGCTGGTTGGCTGGCTGGTTGACTCGTAATTACATGCTAAAAACTTAAGCCCACAATTGTTTTTTTTTTTTTTTTCGTTTTTTGGTCTTCGATTCATTACCAGCAATTATTTCAATTGATGCATGTGTGTGCTGTGAGCTTTGTTGTTGCAGAACAACTGGCACCAACAGCAGCAGCAGCAGCAACAGCAAGCATTTGCTATCGATTTAAAAGAAGATGCTGTCTGTGCAATGGAAGGCTATTTAAAATAATTAATCAAATGGTGAGTTAATATTGTTGCTTTTTGCTTTTCTGGCACTCAGCTTTAAGAGCAGCATTTAAGTTTGCTTAGCAACTATAAAAATGACACATTACTTTGGCGCCATGCATATGCATTTCTTAAGGAGCAACACATCTTCTCCATATTAAAGAAATCATTACAAAACTCCTTCCTATAACTGGCTTGATTTTAATTGTTTGAATTTGGGCCCCCCTAATCTATCAATCAATTGACTTATTTCCAAAAGCAGCAATAAAAATGTTGTTTATGGTATAACGCTTCTTTAATTTTTTTTTTCTTTTTGAATGGAATTTTTTTTCCAATTTCTTCTTTCTTAGTTTTCTTAAACTTGTAAGTTTATTGAACTTTTTCCTTTAAAAGCATCCGTAGCATGCAGGATTATTATGAACATATGACGTTCAGTGGTACTCGTATTTGTTGGTTTTATTTTTGTTTCACATTTTAACTTACAATACCATATTTCGTTGAATTTCAATATTTTGTAACGACAAACTTTTTGTTTAGTTTCTTCCCTCGCAATAAGCAAATGTTTCACAAATTAGAGTGGCCAGATATATTTGTAGGGATTATTGGCTAATTCAGTCGAATGATATAGTACCTATTATACGGTTGGAGATTGCTGTAAAATCTGGATTTTTTTAATAATTCGGTTAGTCATAGTCAAGTTTGCTATAATTTTTACCTAATTTTAGCGGTGTTTTTTTTTTTATTGACTTATTTTATATACATAGGTAAACAACTTTGCTTTCGCTGTATTTTTGCAAAATTCTAGGCTTTTTTGTAAAGAGCTGGTTAAACATTTTTTTCTTTTTTTTAGTTCAGTCAAATTTATTAATTACATTTGTCGCCTCAGCGCCAGTAAGACAGTTTAGAGGCGATTTGACAAATTGTCTACAACATGAAAGCTAATGAATATACATATATAATACTGTTTTGAATATTAAAAAAAAAAAAATAATAAATAATAATAATAACATAAAGTTAGTAGTGCAATAAAAAATAATTCAACAAACAATATATTATAATAATATAATGATAAATATCAAGTAAAATATTGTTAGATAACACTGCTTTACAAATTTTCAAGAATTTCCGTGAGAAACAGCGAGCAAATTTGAAGCTGGTGTATTTGATGGACATCAAATTCAAGCTCTGTACGGTGACCAAACATTTAATGAGTGTTTAGGGCTAGCTCATTGGGGGCATAGGAAGCCTTCCAGGACATCGTTCACAACTTTTTAGGAAACTACAGAAGTCTTGATTATGCAGAGAAGATCGATACATTACTGTAAAAATTCAATACCATTGGTAATCGTTGAGTGAAAGCATATAGATCAAAAAAGCCGTTATCATATGAAAATTTACTCTTTTTAAATTTTAGGTAAAAATATGACACCTAAATTGCACTTCTTATTCAGTCATTTAGATATTGGAATAAATCGAGAGACGTTGCAAAGACTGGTGGGATGAACAAATGATGGCGGGCTATTGTTGGTTCCCCATTCGCGAAGATCCATGTGAAAAAATGCCAAAGTTCAAGTCGCTTGTTATTTTAATTTTTTTGAATTTACACTGAATATTGTGTGAGAGCAATGAAATTTAAAATATTATCGTTCCACAAAATCCTTAACAAAAACTTTATTTTTCACCCGTTTTTTTTAATTACGCTTAAAATGTTGGTAACTAAATAAACTGTTTGGTAAAAGAATAAAACATTCCAGATATTTACTACAACGTAGAAAAAAAAAGGAAATAGAAATGAAAAATTTTGAAACAAAAGTAAAAAATAGGCAAATTTCGAATTCTGATTTGCCATAACTCAGCCATTTCTTTTGGATAGAAATTCGCATTATATTGGCGGAAAAGGCATTCAATTACCTTTCCCAATTATTTCGATCGGACTTTTTGGTTGGGCTCCAGAATGGTTTGAGTGGGACCATACACTGAAAAAACACAAAAGTACCGTGACATTTATGATCTACTCGTATTTATTTCGACTACCACTTACTGCTACAGCCATCCATTGAAAAGCAAAGTTGTTTCGGCTAAACTATGCGCCGCTGCAATAGTAGGCGATCTGACATTTCACCGCGTAGGCCCTACGTCTACGGCGTAGGCCTTAAACATAATTAATTCATATACTGATAGCAGTAACGATTCCACGATTTACTAACATTCATAGATAGTATAGAATTGATCTGCACCAATAACTACCTTGCTGTCTTATCTTATGATGCAAAACTTCACGGAGCGAACACATCAAATTAATCAGTTGTGAGCTAGCCATGTAGCTAGTAAGTTTTGCGCAGATGGCAACTTCTTGTAAATGTGTATGTTGGTCATTGTTGGTCATCATTGGTAAACCCTTTGTAAAAGAGCTAGAAGCATCTTATCCTTCCTAGAAGCTAAAATATTCTTACCATCATTCCCAATCAGTTATTTATGTGTATTGTTCTTATAGCGACCGAGTTCTTTGCCCTAAAAAAGCGATGTTTTTCTAACATCTGTTCCAAATGATAATAAGTTGTGTATACAGGGTATCCCAGAACTTAACGTCAAGCCGAAACAGGGTGGCAAATTTGATTGTAACCATCATGAGAAAAATCAGAAAAAAGTCTAAAAAAATACAAGGGCTTATACGAATAAATAACATTTGAACTGAGTAAAATGTTTTCTTTTTTAGATTTTTTTCTGGTGGCTGCCATCAATCTTGTCTTTCTATTTCGGCTTGTCGTTGAGTTCTGGTACTCCCTCTATGTGCAAAAAAAGTTTTGCTTATCCTTTTCACTTGTTCACTAATATTGGGTTTATGTTTTGTTTTCTTCCTACTTTCAAAAGCTTATTTTAGTAGCATATTAAATTACTATATATAGACTTTCAGACCTCCAAGGCGCTACTTTGAATCGAATATTACAGTTTCTTGATATATATGTACTCTTTGGAGTGCGGGCCACCCTAAATTTTATGTTACGTTGTGAGATTGTGTTTGTTGGTGGTATTACACAATTTGTTGTTGCTAAAAGTATCATTATGTTAATATTTTATTATTTCTTACCACTAAAAACATGAAATGAATACTTAATATTTCTGTTCATTTTTCTCTTTTTTTTTTCTTCGGAATACATTTTTAAACAAAAAAAAGTTCTTTGGTTTCTTGTTAGTCTTCAATCTTACTTTTTTCTCAAAACCATTTTCTTTTTGTATTTTTTCAACATTATGCAAACACGACTTTAAATCAAACTTTTTCTGTTATTATTATAGTTTTTATATTATTCTCTGGTGTCTTTTCTTGCAGTGCATACTTAAAATAAACTTAAATATATTATTAATAAATAAATCTTGGATCTCATTTCAACAAAAAATAACAAATACATCTTGCAACTCATTTATTTATATTATATATACTGGGGCGTAAAGCAGCTCTGGGCTGAAGAACAGCTCTCGCGTCATCGTAATTATTTCTTAAGTGCGGTCAGGCTTGTTGTTTTTTTTCGGTCTTCGAGACTGGTTTACGGTTTGCCTCAACTAACTGTATTGGTTTACAGTTTTTTTTGGAGGTATTTCAGTGTTATCCACGCTGCAACTTCCTATGTGAAGGCATAGGTCGTTATAGCTAGTCACGTCGACGCTACAAACGTAGTGTAAATACCATCTTGGGCATATGGTATACTTTGCAAATTTTCTTGGCAACTCCATATTTACATAAATAAATAAATTAAAACTGCATATGTATCTACACACAAAAAAAAATTATAATTAGCAAATTATGGAATAAGAAGAGGCAAATAAGCATAATGAGCCAGATGTTTAATCAAATGCATATCGATCCGAATTCAAGCTACAGGAGTGCGCATAGAAGAAAATAAACCCTGATGCGTACGTACATTGCATAAAATACTCATTTTATTTTTCATTGTAGGCTCTTCAGAGGAAGAGCTATAGTTTAATAACAAACTTCTTTAAAACAGGTACTGTTAAGCATTATTTACTATTATAAACAGCTCATTTTCTATGTTTTCCAGCTATATGTCGACATTTCATAGGAGCTAACCTATGAAAGATATTCTCAAATCAAACTAAAAATCTAAATAAATTATTGAGAATTTAAAAGAAAAATTTTTGAATAAAACTTGTCTTTTTAAATTCTCCATAATTTATTTAGATGGTTGGGATATAAAGGTGAGAATATCTTTCAGAAATTTCCAAAGTCTAATCATGATTAAGGTAGCTCCTATGAAATGTCGACACATAGACAGCTGGAAAACATAGAAAACAAGCTGTTTATAATTATACCCTTCACAAAAATGTAAAGGGTATATATAAGTTTGTGATTCCGTTTGTAATTTCTACAGTTTTTTTTTGCGACCCTATAAAGTATATATATTCTGAATCAGAATTAATGGAAAAGTCGATTAAGCGATGTCCGTCTGTCCGTCTGTCCGCTGTTGAAATACCGTTTCTGAGAAAACCATTAGACTTAGAAACTTTTTTCTTTCACCATTCTTTTACCCCATCGATTCATGGGTTTGCTATTGAAATTCAGTAATATCGGTCCACGTATAGCTGAGATATATTCAAAATTCCGAAAAAAGCCATTTTTTTTTGCAGTTTTGTATGAAAATTTTTGAAAACAAAAGTTGTTCGTTTAGCTTCAAACTTCACACACTTATTAAGCATGGTGACTAAAAGACAAAAAATTTTTTTTTCAGATATCGGTCCATATATACCCGAGATATAGCCCAAATCGGATTTTAATGAAAATGTCGCGTAGGCGAAGCTAAATAACTTTTTGTGCTCAAAAACAGTTCTGGTAATGAAGTAGGGTCATATAAATATGAAAAATGAAAATTTTCGATATCGGTCAATATATACCCGAGATATAGCCTAGACCGGGATTTTCATGAAAATGCCGCGTAAGCGAACTTAAACAACTTTTTTGTGCTCAAAAGCAGTTCTGGTAATGAAATTAGGTTACATAAATATGAAAAATGAAAATTTCCGATATCGGTCCATATATACCCGAGATATGGCCCAAATCGGGTTTTTCATGAAAATGTCGCGTAAGCGAACTTAACAATTTTTTTTTGCTTAAAAACAGTTCTGGTAATGAAATTAGGTTACATAAATATGAAAAATGAAAATTTTCGATGTCGGTCCATATATACCCGAGATATAGCCCAAATCGGGTTTTTCATGAAAATGTCGCGTAAGCGAACTTAAACAACTTTTTTGTGCTCAAAAGCAGTTCTGGTAATGAAATAGGGTCATATAAATATGAAAAATGAAAATTTTCGATGTCGGTCCATATATACCCGAAATATAGCCCAAATCGGGTTTTTCATGAAAATGTCGCGTAAGCGAACTTAAACAGCTTTTTTGTGCTCAAAAGCAGTTCTGGTAATGAAATAAGGCTACCTAAATATGGAAAATGAAAATTTCCGATATCGGTCCATATGTACTCGAGATATAGCCCAAATCAGGTTTTTCATGAAAATGTCTCGTAAGCGATCTTAAACAACTTTTTTTTGCTCAAAAGCAGTTCTGATAATGAAATAAGATTACATAAATATGAAAAATGAAAATTTCTGATATCGGTCCATATATACCCGAGATATAGCCTAAACCGGGTTTTTCACGAATACGCGGCGTAAGCGAACTAAAACAACTTTTTTTGCTTAAAAGCAGTTCTAATAGCAAAATAAGGTTATATAGGTATGGAAAATGAAAATTTTCGATGTCGGTCCATTTATACCCGAGATATAGCCTAGACCGGGTTTTACATAAAAGTGTCGCGTAAGCAAACTAAAACAACATTTTTGTGCTCAAAAGCAGTTCTCGTAATGAAATGAAGTTATATAAATATGAAAAATGAAAATTTTTAATATCGGTCCATATATACCCGAGATATAGCCTAGAACGGGTTTTTCATGAAAATGCCGCGTCAGCGAAATTAAACAACTTTCTTTGCTTAAAAGCGGTTCTGGTAATAAAATAAGGTGATATAAATATGAAAAATGAAAATTTCCGATATTGGTCCATATATACCGCAGATATAGCCTGGAACGTGATTTTCATGAAAATGCCGCGTAAGCGAACTTAAACAACTTTTTTTTCTTAAAAGCAGTTCTGGTAATCAAATAAGGTTATATGAGTATGGAAAATGAAAATTTCCGATATCGGTCCATATATACCCGAGATATAGCGCAAACCGGGTTTTTCATGAAAATGTCGCGTAAGCGAACTTTAACAACTTTTTTTGATTAAAAACAGTTCTTGTAATAAGATGAGGTTATATAAATACGGAAGATAAAAATTTCCGATATCGGTCCATATATACCCGAGATATAGCACAAACCGGGTTGTTCATGAAAATGTCGCGTAAGCGAACTTAACAATTTTTTTTTGCTTAAAAACAGTTCTGGTAATAAGATAAGGTTATATAAATATGGAAGATAAAAATTTCCGATATCGGTCCATATGTACCCGAGATATAGCCCAAATCGGGCTTTTCATGAATATGTCGCGTAAGCGAACTCAAACAACTTTTTTTTGCTCAAAAGCAGTTCTGGTAATGAAATTAGTTTACATGAAAATTTCCGATATCGGTCCATATATACCCGAGATATAGCCCAAACCGGGTTTTTCATGAAAATGTCGTGTAAGCGAACTTAACAATTTTTTTTTTTGCTTAAAAACAGTTCTGGTAATAAGATAAGGTTATATAAATATGGAAGATAAAAATTTCCGATATCGGTCCATATGTACCCGAGATATAGCCCAAATCAGGTTTTTCATGAATATGTCGCGTAAGCGAACTTAAACAACTTTTTTTTGCTCAAAAGAAGTTCTGATAATGAAATTAGGTTACATAAATATGAAAAATGAAAATTTCCGATATCGGTCCATATATACCCGAGATATAGCCTAAACCGGGTAGTTCATGAATACGCGGCGTAAGCAAACTAAAACAACTTGTTTTGCTTAAAAGCAGTTCTAATAGCAAAATAAGGTTATATAGGTATTGATCGTGAACACATAACATATGCTATTTTTATTTCCTCAACTATACTTTCAATTTGTGTAAATTTTAAACTCATGTTTATTGATTTAGTACGGTACTTGCATTCCAATGTTGTTGTTGCAATTGCAAGTAAATCAATGTACTGATTTTATTACTGTTTATGCTTTGTACATAAACATGTACTTAAATAAGATAACTCTCTCAATTTTAGTCTCCACTTAATTATTACATACTCATTACATAGATGTATTCTTTATATACTTGGCACAGCAAGCATGAATTATAAATTGTAATTTTACTTTAGCTTCGCCCTTTGTAAAGTGAATTTGTCAGAACCAGCGAATAAAGTCAATCTTATGTTGAAATAAAATAAAACGATTATTTCTATTGCTCAACATAAAATTGGTCCTTCTTGGAACCGGATTACCCAGTCTACTCTGGAACACAGAAGTCTTTAAGAAAAAACAAGACTACCTTAGTTGGAACCAAATTCTTCCTTCGTTTCTTATTAGCCACACTGTGGTACGGTATTTAATGGCAGATGACATGAATGCGTTGTTGGCTTGTAGAGGCCGGTTGAAGGGGTCGCTTACTCGGATTCTTACCTTTGCCGATGGGCCTCCTGAAGACTGTACTTTTGAGATGATCATATGCCGCTTGGAGCGATTGGAGGAAGTGTGGCAAGGATTCGTCAAAGCTACTGATGACCTTCATCAATACAAAAATGAAGAAAAATTTGTAGACCCTGAATTAGATTTTGATATATACGAAGACAAGTATCTAGCAGCACGAGCTAAACTATATGCTTTAAAAACAAAACATGCTCTAAAGCTGGTAGAAGGTCTAAATAATAGCGATGCCATTGAAAAGCTTGCTGAGCAACAGGCAACATTTTTAGAAAAAATTTCGAAAACTACACCAACGAAAGAACACGATTTGCCACGAATTAATATTCCTGTCTTTACGGGATCTTATAAAGATTGGCCCAGTTTCAAAGATCTATTTGAGAGTGCGGTGGATTCGAAAGCTATGTTGTCTAGCACCCAGAAGTTTCATTATCTGAAATCTTTGCTGAAAGATGATGCGGCCAGGCTAATTCAACACATTCCCGTGACTGAAGGGGCTTATAGAACAGCATGGATAAGACTAAACGACAGATACGATCGTCCAAAATATATAGTCAGTTCTTTTATTGAAGCTTTTATGGTACTGCCCGCTGTGAATGTGGAGAGCGCATCCATCTTAAGAAAAATATCCGATGAAGCGAATGAAATAATACGCGGTCTTGATGCTATCGGAAAAATGGAACGTGACTGTTGGCTTATTCATTTATTGTTACGTAAAATTGATGACGAGTCCAAAAGCCGATGGATTCATGACAGTCGTGACAATCCATGCCCGACTATTGCTGATTTTTTCGATTTTTTAGACAACAGGTGTGAAGAGTTGGAGCTTTGCCAACAAAAATCGATCATGCAGATTAAGTCAGGTAGCTCTCGTAAAAATCACAATAACAACACAAAATGCCTGGTGAGTACAAATACAAAATCAAGTTCCTGTTTTAAATGTAAATCAACAGAACATTCAATATTTAAATGTCCAACATTTCTACATTTGTCTCTAAATGAGCGTCGTGATTTTGTAAAAGAAGCGTCCCTATGCTACAATTGTCTCAGAAGTGGACATACTGTTTTTAACTGTCCATCTAAGCACAAATGCAAAGACTGTCGCCGACGTCATCATTCTCTCTTACATTTGCCTGCTGAAACCCAAGGGACCTCTAAAGCTGCCAGTTTCCCTACTTTTGAGGATTCGCAATCGCCTAATACGCCAGTTAGTTCTTGGTCAACTGTTGCTAATATTGCACGTCCCATCACATCGTCATGTCTGCTGGCACCACCTCAGTCTTGCAGAAAACGAAAAAATGAAGCGATAATGCCTACTGTTCTAATTAATGTGAAAAATATCTCAGGCCAGTTAATGCAATGCCGTGCCTTGTTGGATTCTGCATCTAAGTTGTCATATATTACCGAAAGCTGTGCGCAAAGAGTAGGAATTGTTCGGTCACCCTCCAAGATTTTAGTAAGCGGAATTTCATCAGTTAAAGCAGAAACTACACGCGGGTCAGGTCATATAATGGTACACTCAAGAATCTCAGGGCACACTTTGCATGCGGAGGTGCATGTATTGTCCCAAATAACATCATGCCTTCCAAGTCAATCTTTTGATAACAAAGCCGTGAAATATTTGCAAGATTTGCCTCTTGCCGATCCATTTTATAATGTGTCATCACAAATTGATATTTTGTTTGGACTCGAACACATCTGGAATATACTCACATTTGATAGGCGCTTTGACTCACACGGAAACACTGTTGCGATCTCATCAATTTTTGGATGGGTTGTGACTAGTGTCGAAACATTGCAGTTCAGCAATAACACTATATCTCTAGTCTCAACAGTAGATATAGATCGCTGCCTCCGAAGTTTTTGGGAAATAGAAGAGGCTGAGCACCAAGTGCAAGTAGATCCCGATGATGCCTTTGTTGAATCGCACTTCCAATCAACTCACTCGCGTAGCAGTGATGGTAAATATGTGGTTGACTTGCCTTTCAAAATAAAGGATCCCCGATTTGGGAACACATTAACTGGAGCCATGTCTCGATTTTATGCAATAGAAAGACGTCTTCAACGCAATGCTACAGTTCGAGAACAATATAACAATTTTATGCGTGAATATGAACACCTTGGGCACATGCGTCAGATCAAACCTAATGAAATCAATCTAAGCAACGGGAAGGTTTTCTACCTGCCACATCACCCGGTTCTTGGTGAAAAGCTGCGAGTTGTCTTTGACGGCTCTTTCCGTGACTCTAATGGTGTTTCGCTCAACAGTACATTACACATTGGGCCTAGCATTCAAAGGGACCTGTTCTCAGTTTGTCTTCGCTTTCGATTTCATCAATATGTTTTTTCGGCCGACATTGTTAAAATGTTCCGGCAAATTTGGGTTTCAGGCCATCATAAGAGTTATCAACGTATTTTGTGGAGGGAATCACCCTTAGAAGAGGTTAAACATTACCAGCTTTGTACTGTAACGTACGGCACTGCATGCGCTCCTTATATCTCAGTGCGAGTTTTAGAACAATTGGCTCATGACTACAAATCGACGTTTCCTGCAGCTTCGAAGGTACTGCTGGAAGATTTCTACGTCGATGATGTCTTGACTGGTGCAGCCTCAGAAGAAGAAATCATTGCGAAACGCGATGAGCTAGTACGTTTGTTATCTCAAGCGGGATTTGAGTTAAGGAAGTGGATTTCCAATTGTCCTAATGTAGCGGTGAGTACCCATGATCACACCTTTTTAAAATCTCCCGATGAAGATACAAAGAAGGTCCTTGGAGTTTTCTGGCAGCCTGGCACTGATAACCTAAGGTATAAAGTAACACTTTCAAGCGATGCAATGTGTACAAAGCGACAAGTACTTTCTGACATTTCAAAAATATTTGACCCAATGGGATTTTTATCTCCAATAGTCGTTCGTTTCAAAATCTTGTTGAGAGAACTGTGGTCACAAAATCTGTTATGGGATGAAAATTTGCCTGCTGATCTAGCTGCGTTGTGGTTACAATATCGTGAAGATTTACATGCGCTACAACAATTCAAAATGCCTAGATTTGTACCTAATGATAACTCAAAACTGGAGCTGCATGGATTTTCAGATGCGTCTATTCAAGCATATTCGGCAGTTGTTTATTCTAGGTACATTGACGTCGCTGGTAATACAAATATAACACTTCTTGCCTCCAAGACAAGAGTGGCTCCAATTAAGCAAAAGTCATTACCACGGTTAGAGTTATGTGGAGCACTCCTATTATCACGTCTACTGAAACGAATTAAAAGCGCTTTGCCATATGAATCAATTGTAGTTCGAGGTTGGTGTGATTCAACTATCGTCCTGTCTTGGCTCTCACAACCGCCATTGAAATTAAAAACCTTTGAAGCAAACCGAACGTCAGAAATTTTAGAAAACCTGCCTAGAATCTTTTGGGATCATGTTGCCTCCAAGGAAAACCCGGCAGATTGCGCTTCTAGAGGATTATCTGCATCAAAATTGCTTAGCTTTGAACTTTGGTGGAAAGGTCCTGCCTGGCTACGCGAAACTGTGAGATATAATTTGATTGTAAATCGTTCTAAAAGTTTTGATATTTTTGCAGATTCTGAGGCATTGGCTGCCCTCAAACCAAATTCTAACACTATGGTCATCACAGCCGAAGACTATAATCCACTCGAAACGATTATAAATCGGTCATCAAAGTGGATGAAACTGGTTCGAATTGTGGCGTATGTGTTCAAATTCTTCAATGCCACCAGACGACGATGCCTTACGTATTTTCATAGTCCAACATTTGACGATCTGCAACATGCAAAGCTAGTTCTGCTAAAATATGCACAAAATGTTTTTGATGCTGACCGAAGGCTTTTACAGAAATATCATCCCATCAGTACTCGCTCGCCGTTACTTAAGCTTCATCCGTTTCTGGACACTAATGGGTTGTTACGAGTAGGAGGTCGCTTGCAACATGCCGAGCTGCCTGCTGACACCAAAAATCCAGTTATATTGCCGAAATCAAGTCGAATCACCCAACTTCTCTTAGAAGACTTGCATGAACGTAATTTCCATCCTGGAGTCTCAGCACTTTTTGTGATTGCACGACAATCCTATTGGATTCTTGGAGCTCGGAATCTTATCCGAAAATTGACTCATAAATGTCTGAGATGTTTTCGACACCGTCAAGTTGCAACTCAACAACTAATGGCCGAGTTGCCTACGGTGCGAGTTCGCCAAGCATTTCCGTTTGAAAATTCTGGTTGTGACTATGCAGGCCCTATTTTGTTAAAACAATTTTCTGGAAGAAACGCACGCCATTCTAAAGGGTACATATGTCTCTTTGTTTGCTTCGTAACCTCTGCTATCCATCTGGAACTTGCAACTAACTTGAGCACCGAATCGTTCATTGCAGCCCTACGTAGATTTATTGCCAGAAGAGGAAAATGTCGTAATATTTATAGTGACAACGGAAGAAATTTCTTGGGCGCTTCACGCGAACTTAAAGAAATGCACAGCATTATCATGTCACAAGTTCATAATGAGTTAGTTTCCGCTACATTAGCTGAGGATGGCATACAATGGCATTTTATCCCACCGCTAGCTCCACATTGGGGTGGAATATGGGAATCTGCAGTGAGATCTGTGAAATTGCATCTTAAGCGAGTTATTTCAAATTCAGTGCTAACCTTTGAACAGATGCACACATTGCTACCACAAATAGAAGCAGTCGTTAATTCAAGACCTCTAGGCATTGCCCCTGACTCAGATTATGATTATCTGTCACCAGCCCATTTTTTAAATGGTCGTCCTTACACTCCTGTGCCTGAAGGTGACCTTATAGAAGTAAGTCCAAATAAACTAAACTATTGGCAACATGTTCAAAACATGCTTCAAGGGTTCTGGAGGCGTTGGCATAAAGAATATCTAACTTCTCTTCAGCAACGTCCCAAGTGGAACCAAGCTCAACCAAACATAAAAGAGGGAAGCATAGTGGTGATAAAAGATAAGAATATGCCACCTGCAAAATGGCCCATGGCTAGAGTAATTGAAGCGTACCCAGGCACTGACGGAAAGGTTCGAGTTGTTCAACTAAAGACTATGAATGGGGAAATTACTCGACCAATAACAAGAGTGGTTCAGCTACCTGTATTCTGAAAGCAGCTTTCAGGGCGGCGCGGGATGATCGTGAACACATAACATATGCTATTTTTATTTCCTCAACTATACTTTCAATTTGTGTAAATTTTAAACTCATGTTTATTGATTTAGTACGGTACTTGCATTCCAATGTTGTTGTTGCAATTGCAAGTAAATCAATGTACTGATTTTATTACTGTTTATGCTTTGTACATAAACATGTACTTAAATAAGATAACTCTCTCAATTTTAGTCTCCACTTAATTATTACATACTCATTACATAGATGTATTCTTTATATACTTGGCACAGCAAGCATGAATTATAAATTGTAATTTTACTTTAGCTTCGCCCTTTGTAAAGTGAATTTGTCAGAAGCAGCGAATAAAGTCAATCTTATGTTGAAATAAAATAAAACGATTATTTCTATTGCTCAACAGGTATGGAAAATGAAAATTTCCGATATCGGTCCATATGTACCCGAGATATAGCCCAAATCGGGTTTTTCATGAATATGTCGCGTAAGCGAACTTAAACAACTTTTTTTTGCTCAAAAGCAGTTCTGATAATGAAATTAGGTTACATAAATATGAAAAATGAAAATTTCCGATATCGGTCCATATATACCCGAGATATAGCCTAAACCGGGTAGTTCATGAATACGCGGCGTAAGCGAACTAAAACAACTTGTTTTGCTTAAAAGCAGTTCTAATAGCAAACTAAGGTTATATAGGTATGGAAAATGAAAATTTCCGATATCGGTCCATATGTACCCGAGATATAGCCCAAATCGGGTTTTTCATGAAAATGTCGCGTAAGCGAACTTAAACAATTTGTTGTGCTCAAAAGCAGTTCTGGTAATGAAATAAGGTTATATAAATATGGAAAATAAAATTTTCGATATCGGTCCATATATACCCGAGATATAGCCTGAACCGATTTTTTAATTAAATTTTTTTTTTTTTTTTTGCTGAAAAGCAATTTTTGTTATAAAAGAAGGTTACTAAAATACAGAAAATAGAAAATTCCGATATCGGTTCATATATAACCGAGCATATTCAGGCCACATTTTTAATATACTATACATATTCGTGACTATCGTGAAGGGTATTTTAGATTCGGCCCAGCCGAATATACTACACTCTTACTTGTTTTTTAGTCAGTTTGCTCAAACTTTTTAACGATTTTTCCAATTGTACGCACATTTGGACGATTAAGTTGACCGAAAAAATCACAAGTGCACGATATGCATTTTGATTTGAATTCCCATTTTCATAATAAGCCTGAATAACTTTAACGCATTGCTGAACATGACGTTCACATGCTACATCGTAGGAAGTGTAAAAAACATGATAACTTTCTTCCACGTACGTTACTGTACACAGATAGTGTTTCTTTTGTTGTAAACTGGTCAAATTGCGTAAATGAGAAAGGTTACGAGAGAAGAAATTGTGTTCCTCATTTTACCAGCCTTTATTTGTACTCTTTTTGCCGAATGGTGAAATTATCAAATCGTTCAATCAACTATTTTTTATTTAAGAAAATAATATTATAAATTGAAAATCATACAAAAACACAGGTGTTTTGTTACATAAATTCAAAAATGTGTGTATTAATGTTAAATAGTCGAACTTATTTTTAATATTAATAATTTTGATCAAGAGTTATTGTCCGCAGCAATTATTGTTATAATTAAAAATAAAAATATTTCTTGGCTTTAGCCAGGATTGAACTTGAGCTAGTCGAGTGATAACAACCCATCTTAGTAATAAATTCAAAAATATTATTTTCTAATCCAGCTTGAAATGTCTAAATAAATTTGCAAAATATGTTTGTTTGAATTTCAATTGTGCTGTCAACACAGCGCTTTTCACACCGAGCTTAGTGGTTTTAACAATTGCATGAAAAATTCTGAGCTTTTGGTTAATTTATTGCATTTTTGAATAGACCGCAAGAATATCGGATGATGTAAAAATTTTTGGGATTATATAACTATATTGTTACAAAGTTTTGTCACATCTAATCCAGTGTGCAGCTATTGATCTGCTTATTATAAATGAACAGCACATTCATACAAACAAGATAAAACTAAAACATAATACACAAAGAAACATATATGATTTAAAATACGTAAAATTCCAAGTAAATGAACTACAAATGATGTTGTTGTTTTTCTTGTATTCTTGGTATTCGTTTTATTATTGCTTGCTGTCGTGACTTGCTTATTGTTCGCAAGCATGTGTATGAATGTGTTTATGCGTAAGAAATTCATTTGTACCTTTGATTATGGAATTATGAATAGCTAGAAAATTCATTTCGATTGTAGAAACTGATAAAGACGTACAAATATCAGGCAGGTCGATGGCAATAATTCAGTTTAAGCTTTGTGTAAGACAGTCGTAAGTCAAAATAAGCAAGTCTAATGTTTTGGTTCACAGTGGTATCAAGTGTAAATAAAGTTGTGAAATATTTCAGTACTGTATAACGAACAAGTGTGTGAGTCATTATTTAATTTACAAGTCATGACTTTTCAAAACTCTGTTCAAAAACATGTAGCATTGGGTTGGTATGAACCAATTTTTTTTTAAATTATGATTAGAATTTGAGACGGAAGAAAAAACTGTTAAAGATGTAGACCTTACAGAACCGCGAACATCGATATATAAAATTATATAATTGCACTAAAAGTGGCAACACAGTGAACAAAATACTAAAAACGTGGTATTTGTAGGCGTGGCAAAAAAAAAATAAAATAATAATTATCCAATTGTTTTTACATTATCCTTAATAGATATGTATATCAATAAAAATTTTCAACTCCGCTTTTTTGTAAAAGTACGGATTTTTAGTGTGTTATATTACAGCTTTTTTTACAAAACTACGTCAAGGCATATCAATGGCGTTTCAAATATAACAATATAATATTGTCAGCAGAAACCATAAAATGAATATTGTCACGAGTATTTATCACATCTAATGCCGGGTGCAGCTGTTGATCTGCTTGTTTAAATGTATACACACATTCACGCAAACAGCATAAGACTAGAACATACACAAACAAAAAAACATACATGATTTAAAGAACACAAAATTCCAAGTTAATCAACCACTAATGACTTTATTGTTGCTGTTGGGTTCTTAGTATATCGTTTATTATTGTTTGTTGTTGTTACTTTCTTATTGTTCGCGATCATGTGTGTTTGTGTGTATTATATATGTACATTTTAGTGTCGGATTATCAGTAACTAGAAGGCTCCCGAAAAGTGTAGAAGGTAATAAAGAAGTATAAATAGCATGCAGATCTTGGGCAGACAAGACAGTTTAAATTTAAACTTTGTGCAGGACAGTCATAAATGAGAATAGAAAACCAGTCTAGTGTTTTAATACACAGTACTGAACTGCGTAACGAACAAGAGCGTAAGTTATTATTTCACTTGCAATTGAGGAATCTGCAAAATCGTTTTTAACGACAAAAACGCAACAATATATAAAGAATAGAATGTGGTCGTATCAACCATATACTTTTTTTACGTACATTTGACACTGATGTTAAAGTTTCTGTCCAAAAAGTATAAAAATTCGCAGTTCTCGACTCTTCTCGTGTTTGCTTTTATTGTTGTTAATAATTTGCACTTGTTGCTGTTCAAGTTAAAAACATACATGAATTATATAATCGTATCCAATTATAAATAAAGATTAAAGGGAACGCAAAAAATAGAGCTTTTGCTTCTAGTAGTTGTTCGAACTATTTTTTTTTCTCCCAGTCATGCAATCCTAGTTAATAAATCTTATCTTTGCAAAACTACACTTTAAACTTTGTTTATGCAATTTCAATAATGCAGTTTATAACTTTTTCAATATGTCATCAAAATGCTGAAAGTTTTCGCATCAGTGTCTAGAGGTAAAAGAAACTTTCTAAGTTTTTTCCGGTGTTCAAGCACTTGGAGCCCCAACAACAGAGTAAAATATGAATTTAAATGCATATTTCTCAACAGCAGCAAATTTTATTTGTTTTGGCCAATCAAAAAAGACCATTAAAGTGAAATCTGAAATAATGCAATGTACTAATTTTAGAAAATAATATTTTATCTTTAGTACATTAAATTAAGAAATTTGTTTATTCAAATAAATAAAAAAGTCGGCACTTGAGCTTGCAATGGAACTATTTTAATATGTAACTATAAAAAAGTTACCATGAAAATGATTCAATGAAAACATATTTTAGAGTAGAAGTATGCAACATATATTTCTGAAAATACGCGTTATATACAAACAATAAAGCAGTTTTTGCACGACTATTAATTCCTATTTCTGCACATAGAAAAAAATTGGTGCGAAAGTGGCGAACATCAAACTTTTGAGACAAGTCAGTTTCAATATTCAAAATTATTTTTGAACGAATTTGTAAGGCCGCCAGCTTCTTCAATCAAAAATTATTGATCTCAGCAAATTTTTACTGTAAAAAATGTTTCTTAAGAAAACTTGAACTAAATACCGATGTACAAATGTACAAAAGCTAACAATTTGTAAGTCTGTTTAGACCACACGACCGCAAGTGTTGTTTCCTTTGTACTGATGGGTCGTATAAATATCGAGGAATTTGATGCTTTTGATGTTCTTGGAATAAAGACATGTCTCTAAAGAAACATTTTGAGTCGGTGTAAGATGTACTTCACTCCATCCGACCTTCTTACTATTTATTTTCGACCGAAAATGAAATACAACTCTCATGTTTTGGCCGGTGCCGCAAAGTCTATTTTGGGGGGCGAAGAAGCTTATCGGTGAGGGTAGGGTATCCAGCAGAGCATCGACGCAATGTAGGCTGCGTTACTCTGTTCTATCGTTACTACAATGGATTTTGCTCTGACGAGATTAGGGATCTTGCCCCCGGAACTCGCACATTTAAACGTAGGACGCGTTTATCATCCAGAGTTCATCCATTTGTGGTAGATTTTCCGCGGAATCGTACAACGCATTACAGAGAGAATACGTTTTTCAGCCGTATCCTTCGTCTATGGAATGCAGACGAGCTTTCTGTCTGTTATAACGTTGGATATTTCAAGTCAAATGTTGACAAACACTACTCCTTCCTTCCCCTCCTCGCAACCTATTTTCCTAGTTCTGGCACAATACACTGCATATATAGGGGTTATCCGCTGAGTACTGGTCTAAGATAAAAAAGTAACAGACGTTTTCCTGTACATACGTTTTTACCTTTCTAGACAATGTTCAAAGAAATGACCAACCAAACCGAGTTCAAGTCCCAGTGGGTGCTGATGAGTAGTGTAGCGACTACGACACAGCTAGTTGTCCCCCAGCTAAAGATTTGATTATTATTTTTCTTGTCTTCTTCAATCAATAATTATTGATCGCAGCAAATTTGTATTGTAAAAAATCCTTCAAGCTTAAAAAACATTTTTGCTAAATTCAAACATTTAAAAATTTAAGTTTTAAAACTTACAGAAAGCGACAATTATGAATGAAAACCAATCCAACACTCACCTGCAAAAATAGAACAATATTATATTATTTAAAGTATAAGTAAAAAATAAGATGATCATTTTATAAATGTCATAAGAAAAATTTAAAAACTTTTGAGTAACAAAAAAAAAAAATTCAAATTATTTTAAGCCAAAACTTGAAAAATTATTTTTTTTAATTTCAATTATTTATACCAATAAAAATTATAAATAGCTTGTTTTTATTGTTTGAATTTTTGTTCTCTGCTTTTCGATACTTTCAAAAAGCAAATCGTAGCAACCAACGGTTGTTCATTTGTTTGAAAGGTGTAAAGAAATGTTAGAGAGGTGAATAAATGAAAAGGCTTGTTTTTTGTGTTTTGACAGATATTATTAGAGCATTTTTCTTTTAAATTCTCAGCAATTTATTTATATTGCTGGGATATAAAGTTGAATGTTTGAGAATATCTTTCAAAAATTTCCAAAGTCTACTGATGATTAGGGTAGTTCCTATGAAATGTCGACATATAGATAGCTGGGAAACATAAAAAACAAGCTATTTATAATTTTTATTGGTATAAATGGTAGAAGCTAAAAATAGCGATTAAAAACTTAATTGTTTGAATTTTTGTTCTCTGCTTTTCGATACTTTCAAAAAGCAAATCGTAGCAACCAACGGTTGTTCATTTGTTTGAAAGGTATAAAGAAATGTTAGAGAAGTGAATAAATGAAAAGGCTTGTTTTTTGTGTTTTGACAGATATTATTAGAGCATTTTTCTTTTAAATTCTCAGCAATTTATTTATATTGCTGGGATATAAAGTTGAATGTTTGAGAATATCTTTCAAAACTTTCCAAAGTCTACTGATGATTAGGGTAGTTCCTATGAAATGTCGACATATAGATAGCTGGGAAACATAAAAAACAAGCTATTTATAATTTTTATTGGTATAAATGGTAGAAGCTAAAAATAGCGATTAAAAACTTAATTGTTTGAATTTTTGTTCTCTGCTTTTCGATACTTTCAAAAATCAAATCGTAGCAACCAACGGTTGTTCATTTGTTTGAAAGGTGTAAAGAAATGTTAGAGAAGTGAATAAATGAAAAGGCTTGTTTTTTGTGTTTTGAAAGATATTATTGGAGCATTTTTCTTTTAAATTCTCAGCAATTTATTTATATTGCTGGGATATAAAGTTGAATGTTTGAGAATATCTTTCAAAAATTTCCAAAGTCTACTGATGATTAGGGTAGTTCCTATGAAATGTCGACATATAGATAGCTGGGAAACATAAAAAACAAGCTATTTATAATTTTTATTGATATAAATGGTAGAAGCTAAAAATAGCGATTAAAAACTTAATTGTTTGAATTTTTGTTCTCTGCTTTTCGATACTTTCAAAAAGCAAATCGTAGCAACCAACGGTTGTTCATTTGTTTGAAAGGTGTAAAGAAATGTTAGAGAGGTGAATAAATGAGAAGGCTTGTTTTTTGTGTTTTGACAGATATTATTAGAGCATTTTTCTTTTAAATTCTCAGCAATTTATTTATATTGTTGGGATATAAAGTTGAATGTTTGAGAATATCTTTCAAAAATTTCCAAAGTCTACTGATGATTAGGGTAGTTCCTATGAAATGTCGACATATAGATAGCTGGGAAACATAAAAAACAAGCTATTTATAATTTTTATTGGTATAAATGGTAGAAGCTAAAAATAGCGATTAAAAACTTAATTGTTTGAATTTTTGTTCTCTGCTTTTCGATACTTTCAAAAAGCAAATCGTAGCAACCAACGGTTGTTCATTTGTTTGAAAGGTATAAAGAAATGTTAGAGAGGTGAATAAATGAAAAGGCTTGTTTTTTGTGTTTTGACAGATATTATTAGAGCATTTTTCTTTTAAATTCTCAGCAATTTATTTATATTGCTGGGATATAAAGTTGAATGTTTGAGAATATCTTTCAAAACTTTCCAAAGTCTACTGATGATTAGGGTAGTTCCTATGAAATGTCGACATATAGATAGCTGGGAAACATAAAAAACAAGCTATTTATAATTTTTATTGGTATAAATGGTAGAAGCTAAAAATAGCGATTAAAAACTTAATTGTTTGAATTTTTGTTCTCTGCTTTTCGATACTTTCAAAAAGCAAATCGTAGCAACCAACGGTTGTTCATTTGTTTGAAAGGTGTAAAGAAATGTTAGAGAGGTGAATAAATGAAAAGGCTTGTTTTTTGTGTTTTGACAGATATTATTAGAGCATTTTTCTTTTAAATTCTCAGCAATTTATTTATATTGCTGGGATATAAAGTTGAATGTTTGAGAATATCTTTCAAAAATTTCCAAAGTCTACTGATGATTAGGGTAGTTCCTATGAAATGTCGACATATAGATAGCTGGGAAACATAAAAAACAAGCTATTTATAATTTTTATTGGTATAAATGGTAGAAGCTAAAAATAGCGATTAAAAACTTAATTGTTTGAATTTTTGTTCTCTGCTTTTCGATACTTTCAAAAAGCAAATCGTAGCAACCAACGGTTGTTCATTTGTTTGAAAGGTATAAAGAAATGTTAGAGAGGTGAATAAATGAAAAGGCTTGTTTTTTGTGTTTTGACAGATATTATTAGAGCATTTTTCTTTTAAATTCTCAGCAATTTATTTATATTGCTGGGATATAAAGTTGAATGTTTGAGAATATCTTTCAAAAATTTCCAAAGTCTACTGATGATTAGGGTAGTTCCTATGAAATGTCGACATATAGATAGCTGGGAAACATAAAAAACAAGCTATTTATAATTTTTATTGGTATAAATGGTAGAAGCTAAAAATAGCGATTAAAAACTTAATTGTTTGAATTTTTGTTCTCTGCTTTTCGATACTTTCAAAAAGCAAATCGTAGCAACCAACGGTTGTTCATTTGTTTGAAAGGTATAAAGAAATGTTAGAGAGGTGAATAAATGAAAAGGCTTGTTTTTTGTGTTTTGACAGATATTATTAGAGCATTTTTCTTTTAAATTCTCAGCAATTTATTTATATTGCTGGGATATAAAGTTGAATGTTTGAGAATATCTTTCAAAACTTTCCAAAGTCTACTGATGATTAGGGTAGTTCCTATGAAATGTCGACATATAGATAGCTGGGAAACATAAAAAACAAGCTATTTATAATTTTTATTGGTATAAATGGTAGAAGCTAAAAATAGCGATTAAAAACTTAATTGTTTGAATTTTTGTTCTCTGCTTTTCGATACTTTCAAAAATCAATTCGTAGCAACCAACGGTTGTTCATTTGTTTGAAAGGTGTAAAGAAATGTTAGAGAAGTGAATAAATGAAAAGGCTTGTTTTTTGTGTTTTGACAGATATTATTGGAGCATTTTTCTTTTAAATTCTCAGCAATTTATTTATATTGCTGGGATATAAAGTTGAATGTTTGAGAATATCTTTCAAAAATTTCCAAAGTCTACTGATGATTAGGGTAGTTCCTATGAAATTTCGACATATAGATAGCTGGGAAACATAAAAAACAAGCTATTTATAATTTTTATTGGTATAAATGGTAGAAGCTAAAAATAGCGATTAAAAACTTAATTGTTTGAATTTTTGTTCTCTGCTTTTCGATACTTTCAAAAATCAAATCGTAGCAACCAACGGTTGTTCATTTGTTTGAAAGGTGTAAAGAAATGTTAGAGAGGTGAATAAATGAAAAGGCTTGTTTTTTGTGTTTTGACAGATATTATTAGAGCATTTTTCTTTTAAATTCTCAGCAATTTATTTATATTGCTGGGATATAAAGTTGAATGTTTGAGAATATCTTTCAAAAATTTCCAAAGTCTACTGATGATTAGGGTAGTTCCTATGAAATGTCGACATATAGATAGCTGGGAAACATAAAAAACAAGCTATTTATAATTTTTATTGGTATAAATGGTAGAAGCTAAAAATAGCGATTAAAAACTTAATTGTTTGAATTTTTGTTCTCTGCTTTTCGATACTTTCAAAAATCAAATCGTAGCAACCAACGGTTGTTCATTTGTTTGAAAGGTGTAAAGAAATGTTAGAGAGGTGAATAAATGAAAAGGCTTGTTTTTTGTGTTTTGACAGATATTATTAGAGCATTTTTCTTTTAAATTCTCAGCAATTTATTTATATTGCTGGGATATAAAGTTGAATGTTTGAGAATATCTTTCAAAAATTTCCAAAGTCTACTGATGATTAGGGTAGTTCCTATGAAATGTCGACATATAGATAGCTGGGAAACATAAAAAACAAGCTATTTATAATTTTTATTGGTATAAATGGTAGAAGCTAAAAATAGCGATTAAAAACTTAATTGTTTGAATTTTTGTTCTCTGCTTTTCGATACTTTCAAAAAGCAAATCGTAGCAACCAACGGTTGTTCATTTGTTTGAAAGGTATAAAGAAATGTTAGAGAGGTGAATAAATGAAAAGGCTTGTTTTTTGTGTTTTGACAGATATTATTAGAGCATTTTTCTTTTAAATTCTCAGCAATTTATTTATATTGCTGGGATATAAAGTTGAATGTTTGAGAATATCTTTCAAAACTTTCCAAAGTCTACTGATGATTAGGGTAGTTCCTATGAAATGTCGACATATAGATAGCTGGGAAACATAAAAAACAAGCTATTTATAATTTTTATTGGTATAAATGGTAGAAGCTAAAAATAGCGATTAAAAACTTAATTGTTTGAATTTTTGTTCTCTGCTTTTCGATACTTTCAAAAATCAATTCGTAGCAACCAACGGTTGTTCATTTGTTTGAAAGGTGTAAAGAAATGTTAGAGAGGTGAATAAATGAAAAGGCTTGTTTTTTGTGTTTTGACAGATATTATTAGAGCATTTTTCTTTTAAATTCTCAGCAATTTATTTATATTGCTGGGATATAAAGTTGAATGTTTGAGAATATCTTTCAAAAATTTCCAAAGTCTACTGATGATTAGGGTGGTTCCTATGAAATGTCGACATATAGATAGCTGGGAAACATAAAAAACAAGCTATTTATAATTTTTATTGGTATAAATGGTAGAAGCTAAAAATAGCGATTAAAAACTTAATTGTTTCAATTATTTATTGTATCTTCAATGGTAAACAAAAAGTTTTTTCAACTACTATTTTTATAGGTAAAATCACATTTTTAATGCCCTGATGGAGGCGCCTTCTCAATCGAGTATATATGCAAAATTTTAGGATGTTATGTCCATGAGAATTTGACTGAAATTCAAATTTGTTTATATAACTTGTCAGAGTACATTAAGAATTCATCTGTTACTAAAGGATAGGTCCTTATGCAAAGAACTTTTGCTGTAGACCTGAGGAAAATTGTTACTAGAAATTAAGAAACACTGGTGGTGCTGCGCTGTTATCTCTTATATATTTCTGGGAAGAAAATATATAAGGGATAACCTCTGTAACTATCAATATGCCAAATTCTGCAACTACTGCATTTTTAACACACAACGCAAAATGTGGTTAATTTGCTATAAGTGGTCAAATGATTGACGGTTACTACACTAAGTGGAACCTAAGCACTTATGAGGTTCCTAAATAAAAATAAATTAGATGAATTTCATATTTGTTAGGATACCATTTCCTGGTACTAGTTTGGTACTCCAAACAGGAAGGTACAACTCTTTCACTGTTAAACACATTTTTAACATTGCGCCCTTTGTCCACCATCCCCGTCTTAACGTTATCATTGTCAAGGTTAAATACCTTTAGCAACAACTTGAAGGCCTTTAGCGCTTTTAAGTTGATGAGCAGAAAAGGTTCTTCTTTTTCCAAAAACGGTAATAATTTTTGTGGTTTACCAAAATTTTTATTTAACTAACTTTATCGTGCTTAACTGAATTATGATTAAAAATGTCTTCCCCAATGACTGCAATAATATTTCTCGTCTGTTTACTGGAGGCTCTGTCAAATAAATTGGTAGTTATTGGCTCGTCTGTCTACAGGATAGCAAATCTATCCGTTAGCTGTTTGATATCACTATCACTATCTTTCAATATTTTAGACTTAGATGAAATTAATGCAAGTTTAGGACTTCGTTGTCGATTATCGGCAGTAATCAAACTAGAAGGTGTTTGGTTTTCTAATATAACAATTGTATTAAATGACCAGGAATGGGGAAGGCTTCTATCTCTTGTACACCAAAGAATATAGAAAAATTCTTTTAACAATTCTTTCTAAGATCTTTGTTAAAATTATGTCTTTTGTTGTTTTTATTAACAATAATATACTTATAATAATAGAACAATAACTGCCACCAAATTTCTTTAATTGTTAACTCCACTTCTTTCACTTCCCAGCAAGAATAATGACGGTCATATGGTCATCATCTGATGGGTATTGCTGATGTGAAGTTACATCAGAGTTTCTATCATATTATTAAGAGAAAGAACTGATGCGAACTTGAGTGTACGTGTGATTTCTTTTCTCTTTCTTTAAGTACTTTGTGCATTTCTAATACAGATAGCTGACCTGCTCACTCTACAGTTGTTTTTTAGTACCCAGGAGTGATGGATGTTTTATCAGTTGTGATGAATCATTTCTGATCTAATGTTACAGCTGATTAATCATTCCTGGTGAATTTATGAATGTAATCAGAACTGATAAATAAACGCATCATGCCTGACGAATATCTTAACATTCCTGATGTCAGGGCTGGGCAGTATTTGAAATACTCGTACTTGTATTTGAAATACAAATACGTATTTTGTATCTGTATTTCAAATACATGACCTGAAAGTATTTAGTATTTCATATATATAACTTAAAAGAATTTTGAAAACAAGTTGTTTCACATAAAAGCTAAAATTGCTAGAAACAACGACCATTAAAATGTTTACACTGCAATTCAGCTTTCAATTGTTTTGTCTAGAGCAAATTCATATTACACTAATCAGGTGATATCAATAAGAATTTCCACAGTGGCCACCAGCTTTTTCCCAACGCTTTGGATTATATAAAGGGAAATAATTTTTATTATGGAAAACATTAGGCTGTGAGAACCAAATTAGATCGACTGCAATATAATGCTTTAAGGCATTGCAGTTGTATTTTAGCAAAGCTAATGGAGAGCTTAGAAAGGATATCTAATGAGTTTCTCATGCAATAGAGCCATATTGGTGTCACGTTTTCACCCTAGTTACAAAATAAGCTGGTTACCAGAAAGCATCTCAGTAAAAGATAGGCAAACAAATAAAAATCTTGCAATAGATACCTTGGAGAAAAATTACAAAAACCTCGAACCATTCCTGGACGCAGAAGGAGTAAAGATGATGAAGATTTTATTATTTTTGTGAACAACATCAACGTGTTGATTTACTTCGTAAATCAATTTTAGAACTTGAGTATGTCAGTTTTCTAAATGATAAAAGCATGGATCTTGCCATTCTGCAAAACTCCAAATATCAAAAATGCATTTATAAAATTTGACAGCAGCTTGTGGTCCTCAGGACTTGTAGAAAGATTATTTCCCTCAGCAGGTTTTATTCACTCCCCAACAAGAGGTTGTTTGTCGGATGACTCATTAAAATATCTAGTTTTTATTAAAGGAAATACTTGTTTTGCCGAATGAATCTTTTATTTACTATCTGTCAAGTGCTAAGTATTAGGTTCGTTCCCTTAAGTTCCCAACAAGTTTAGTTTACGAACGTATGACGTACGTGTATATATCTAAAATGTATGTAATGTTAAATGCATATAATAAAAAATTAGACAATTTTAAATATAATACTTTATTTCTAATACTTGAGTATAAGTATATATGCAGTTGTAAGTATGAATATATATACTTTCGTCTAAAATGCGAAACAGCGTAACTGATAAAAAAAAAAATTTTAGTCCGCAAATTTTATTAAATGAGGTGCTATTACCGATAATACAACTATCCACAAATTTTAATAGGCTTTCAATATTACGCCAGCTACGTCCTATTGTGTTTTATGGGGCAATATACAACTAATTTTTATTAAATTTAAATGCAAATGTATAATAAAATATGTACCTAAAACCAGAGATGTACATTTTTCTGAGACCGAAATACAAAAATGTATTTGTATCTTTTGGTTGTACTTTGTATTTAAAATACGCAGCTTAAAAGTATTTTGTATTTACAATACGAACGTATTTTGTATCTTGTATTTGAAATACATAAGGTGTGTATTTTGCCCAAAAACTCACTATTATTAAGAAAAAAGATGAATTTTAAAAAATTTTAAATTTTATTAATATACATTTATTAATATACATATATGAAATATTTGAAAGTACCCATTTAAAGCTGACTAGATAGTTAACACCAGTACTGCTATTTACCGTGCATCCAGTTATTTCTTCTTCATCCGTGTCTAATTAGAGTTTGTGGGTATTGTTTTGGCTTCAAAACTATAATGGCAACGTTGCCATATTATACATGTATTTGTAAAATAATTGCTTTTGCATTTTTTTTTTATAAAAGCAGATGTGAACTAAGCTTTTATAAAAAAATTCTTGTAGGGTTATTCGGGTTAGCCATTTATTCCAATCTTCTTATATGACTTTGCAAACACCGCATTTCATGGTGGAAGCTAGACTCCTCTTCTAACTATTTGCAGACAAATTTAGGTATATTATACGCGAATTAACACTTTATAAGTTTCTTTAGTTTAGCGTTTTTAAGAGCATTTACTCGTAGTATTTTTTTGTTTTTTGTACCTTTTTCGGTTTAATATTTTTTAGATTTATTCACACGTCATTTAATCGGATTTTTTAGGCTAAACTTTGTAGATATTGAAGTTTTAAAATATCTATGAGTGTTTTCACATCAGGCAACTTAGTTGCGCAAGTCTATTTTTTGCTTTAATTAATTCCTTTTTAAACTTTTTTTATGTTCACATACAGCAATTTAGTTGCGCAACTTTCAATCTGTTTTACTTAAATTTTCTTAATATATTGAACGACCCGAAAAATAAACAAGAGAAAATATCAAAAGCATAAAAATAAGAACGTGCGAACAAAGCGAATTGCTGAGTACAAGCAAGTCTGTACTCAGCAATTCTTCCCCCTTCAAGCTGCTCTTACCACACACACATCAGCAACCACAAGACTTGGGCAAGAGAATTGCGCAACTAAGTTGCCGAATGTGAAAGCGCTCTATGTGTGCATAAATGATGAAAAGTGTTGTCAATGTATACGTACGAGTATATTGGAATTTTTGCACATAACAACGTTGGTATTGATACATTTTTATTCGTTATCATACAATCAGTTGTGGAGAGCCCCGCCACAGATTTTTATTTCCACTTTTAAAAAGTAAACTTCTGTTTTAAGTGAATTCTGCCGACATTTTAGCAGCATATTTTTAGCAATGCCGCCCCATTTATCACTATTATGTTTTATAATATTTTGATTGCTCCCAAAAATTAAATATTTTGAAGTGGTTCGTCAATTTCCGAAATGATTTTATTTCAGAAACCTATACTTTCTTGTTGGGCATTCCAGAAGCAAGTACTGATGTTATTTGCTGTTAAATATTATATACTCGTAATAAGCGGTTCACATTTTATTAGTGATTTTCAGAAAAAAGTTTTAGATTAACAGAAAGACACTAAGACGACAGCTAAATCATATTGTCGGTCTTAATATTCTCACACTTTAATGAAGTTTAAAAAACTTACAGAGAATTAAAAAAACAAGATAAAACAGTGTGATAGAGAAAATTGATTTATAGCCTGCATCAACGATTTTGCCTACTCTACTCTCAAAAGTTGGCCAACAACTTTATCAGATAAAGTTTTTAAGCTTTTATTTTGATTAAAAATCTGCTTAAAGTTATTTCAAACTTGGTGTTGGAGTTTCTCTTGCCGCTTATACGTTTTTTATTTTAACTACACAAATTAGCATCCAGCTGAATTTTATTATTAATCACACTGTTCAACAAAATTAATATTTCATCAAGAAAATTAACAGCAAAAAAACAATATAATATAGGTTGACTTGAGCCTTCTTTTTAATGCATAGCCTACAAGATTTCCTTCCAAGCAACTTTGATATGTTGATAATGAGGAAAAATAGCTCTTATTTCCGAATGTCTGAAATGAGCTCCTAAGCCATGTATGTGCAGGAAGTTAATGAAACAACTTTACAGCAAACATGTTTTAGGATATTCTAAGCAAGCTTTTCTGTATGCTTTAGTTTTGTTAGAAGTTATTCGTTAAATGACCTAAAAGGAGCTTTATATAAGCGAACCCGAACCATGCTTTGGCCTGCTTTGGTATCTTGTTGTGCAAAATATTATTCTTATGCCCCAGAAGCCCTTTTTAATAGGGTTGGAATAACCTTTAAAAGCGTAGGTATTCAAAATATTTTACAAAAACGATTTTCACATGCTTAGCACCTAATATATTAGCATAAATTACGCGTAAAAACTATAGAAAAACATAATGGACTATAACTAATGTCAAGAATTAAAGTCGATTCTTTTTAAAAACAACTTAGATTTTAACATCTATTGGTGACAATTCACATTCATTAAACATTTGCATACAATATTGTATAAAACGTAGACAAGTAGCATCTCTGATCAGCTGACAGGCAAAGTTAAAAAAAAAAGAAAACAGACGGTCAAAAATTTGAAAAAAAAATAATTTACTTAAAAACAATTTTTCTTTGTTTAACTTTAGAACCGGCTTTTGAAAGTAAAGTAAGCTCTTCGTTGTTTATAGTAGATAAAAGTATACTTTTTATTAAACATTACTATATACTTTTTTAATGACTATAATTATAGCCCAATGTCTTGTGATGACTTGTCATACTTAGGATTAAAAAGAGAAAAAGCCACAGCTTTCTAAGAGAAAATTCAGACAAATTCTCGAAACGTTGACAACTTTTTTCTGTTCATAGGCCCCAAAATGATGTACATATGTAGATGACATCTGTCAAGTATTCAGCTTCTTTTGAAAAATTAGACAGCCGCATATAGCGAGCAACAAAACGTGTGAAACAAAAATATATATTTTTTTCTAGTAGGCGCTTTATTTCACCTCTTCAAGATTCCTAAACCCGATTTAACAGGGAGACTGTTAATAGAGCAATCAGTAGATGAATCTATTTCTTCAGTAAACAATAGCAATAACATTGATGTTTCCAACTGTCTGTCAAACTTACCTAGAAACTGAAGGAAGACAACGATACGCTGAAAGAGACCTGGATCAGTTAGAAATTGACCTCAAGTTTTATCAAAATAGTGAGACAATTTTTGGTTAAGTGTAAACTTCAACAAACAACATTGTCGCATCTGAAATGATAACATACGGATGTTATTGTGTGACCTTCTGTTGGTTTGATCTAATGCTTTAGATAATGAACGACAGTGTTTCAACGCAAGCAATTTAGCAAGCTAAATTGATTTGGGAGCACGGTCATCCCGTAAAGTAATAATAGGAATGTACCATCGAGCACATGTGATATGATGGCGTTTGAGTATTTTCGGGTTTTCTTAACTCATATATCTATTGATCCTTCAAAGCAACTTCAACTCAATTTATATGTCAGAGTTCTAAGACATTTTGTAAACGTGTGCATGATTACGCTCAAAAGGCATTTGAATATATTTATTTGGTTTTTAAATAAATAAAGCTTCGTACCATACACAACTAACTACGATGTGGCAGATATTGCAATAAAAAGAGACAAATGAATACACAAACCGAATGAATAATTTCATTAACTCTACTCGTGGCGAAGCAAATACAACAACATTGAAATAAAACGAATATATATATATATATATATATATATATATATATATATATATATATATATATATATATATATATATATATATATATATATATATATATATATATATATATATATATATATATATATATATATATATATATATATATATATATATATATATATATATATATATAGATATATATATAGTATTCTACTAGTAATTTATATAATAATTTTTTTTTATGTTTAATAGTGTGTTTCTATGTGTTTTGCGCAAAACATGCAGAAATAAACATATTTTCTCCTACATTTTTGAAAAGAGCAAAACACCTTAAGGTACATGTTTTGAAGCAAAACACTTCGAAAATGTTCTGTACAGCACGGTTTGTACTGAGTAATTAAAAATAAACCATTATGCTATCCGTTAAAAGTGAGTGACACATTCGAAATCAGACATATTCATTGACATACGAGTATACAAAAATAAAACTATAAAAGATCAAATTCAAAGGCAATTAAAAATCGCTTTAAAACGGCGCAAAACTAAAAAACGATACAAATAACTGTGGATGACGCACATAGATAGAAATCAGATCCATTACGATCAAATACTGGCAGAAATCTGAATGGAACCTAACGAAAAAATACAGTAGTGTACCGTCTGCTTCATCATTAGCCACAAAACAAAATAAGCCTGAAGAGTTTACTTCACTTATTTGTAGCCAGTCTAATGGTAAAGATATTTTTGGAAAGTGCAGCAAGTGAGTTGTTTTCCCACCAAAACCAACTTATTTCATGACATTGAACTTTATCTATAAGAACCATGCATATAGATCTATATTCTAACTGTTTTATTAACTCATTCAAAAATAAAAACTACATCTGTTCTGATATATTTTCTGACGTCTAATTGTAAATACTAATTACTACACTCCAATGGAACACGTTCTTCTGCTGTTGGTAGCAATAAAAGGTGCACATTTCAACTAATGATTATTATGCTCTCTATCCATAGAAGAAGCATTGTTAACCATTTTGTAAGAAAACAATAAATTATAATTCTTATTCTTTTCAATTTTCCTTATTTGTTCGTCGCTTCCTTTTTTTCGTATTAACTTTACAATGGATTTTTTCACAATGACACAACTTATACATAAAATACTTAACCATATAACTCTTGGCATTCTCAGACTTAAATTAAGCACACTATCACATATCTAGGGTTACCTACGCCTACAGTTCGGCCATCCTGACTTCAAATCGTCCCGATTTCATCCGAAGTATGTCGGACCTGTGACCCATTAAACCATCTTTTTAAATTGGCTGCCTCCATATCCCCTCATATGGTGTTTGTGTCAATTGAAACCCTTCCACATCTTTTACTACATATCTGTCGTTCTCTAGCACTTTGCTAACCCTATATGGCCCCTTAAATTTCGGCACCATTTTCCTGCAGACACCAGGAGTGCTTATGTAATTCTTCACCATCACGTAATCCCCTACCCTATTCGGACGGAATCCTATTCCGATCCTTCAATCTACTATTGTATGCCTGATTTCTGACAATCCTCCGCGCAGCTTCATCCCTAGCCTTAACCAAATCACGCTCCGGACAAAAATCAATCTCTTCCAATTTTTCCCTAAGAAAATCTACAACCATTCCTCTTTGGCGCACTCCAAACAAAAGTTCACTCGGCGTCGTGCCCGTACTCTTATGCTTCATATTATTCATCGCGAATTCGACATCAGGGAGCACTTTATCTAAACCCCATTCATACTTTGATCCAATTTTTTTATTTAGAAAAATCTGTACGTATAAAATAAAGTCTTAAAATTTTACAAAAATTTTAATTTCCCTAACATTTCTTTGATTGATTTCGAAAATTCGAAATTAAAAACACTTCATATCATAATGAAAACACTTCGATAAGATTTTTAAAAGTAAGTGCATATGCATATACTTATTTAGGTCTATATTTGCAGCCATTTATTAAAATAAATAAGTAAAAATTTATTAAAAAATTTAAAATTTACTATCAAAATTCTTTTGTCAACTTCAGTTTAACTATTTCTGTCTCTACTCCGCATGTGCTTTAAAAGCAAATCCCATTTTAACGGAATTTTATACTAAATGTTATGTACATTCGAATAATATTCACTTTATTAATTCATTCATTTGATATTTTTATGCTCAGTCGAACTGTAATCGTGTATTTGTTATAACAATCTGAATAAACGAATATTCGAAATAAAAAAAATACAAGACAGAATCCATTTATTACGATCAGCTTTAAAACGCAATTCATTTTCTTTTCTGTTTTACACGTTTTACTCTATACTCAATATTTGAATGAATATTGTGTTTTCTGTGTTACACAAACGAATATATTCATGCAGCCCATTAGTATACAGCATGGAAGTGACCAACATTTGCACGGATTTATATATTAGGATGGTGTACTACAATAGACTTTAAAAAGACATAAAAGAATTTTTTTTAATTACTTTTATATATTCATGATGCTTCCTTGGGATTGTTTACGTTCTTCAGTGTTGTTAATAGCTCACTTGCACTATTTTAGAAAGTAATTTGACTTCTCATACAACATCAGCAAAAACGAGTTTTCTCTTTAAACGTTAGCACCGCAATCCACTTTAAAGACGTAATTATTATTTGATCAAAAGTAAAGAAAATTTTAAAATGCACCGCCATAAATTTTGCCATATTTTTTAAATAATCTTTGGTAATATGAATAATCAAATATCTTTGGAAATTGGTGCATTACAAAATTCGTATTTTGCAACAGAAGTTATTTTTGTTATATTTCGCTGTCAGTCCCTGAGGTGATTTCAGTGTAAAATACTTAAAGCAATACATACTCTACCATATCTATTTTTTATATTTTGTTGCAAGCGGCAAAACAACTTAAAAATGTCATTGAGTGGTTGTTATAAGTAGGTGCTGCACTTGTAACAGTCAACTTCCAGCAGCAGTGGCACCAATGCGACACACATTCCCACAATCGTCATAAAATCTTTTTCAAGTGCCTCTTTACTTTATTTCTATATTGTAAATTTATTTCTTTATTTTCGTTTTCTCTCTTATTCGCTTGCAAAGGCGAAGAAAGATATTTATCAATATTCCGTCTGAATATTCCACTTGTCTTTATTTGCATTATGATTATTAATATGTAAGAGTCATAATACGAATGAAGATATTAACAATAATACTCTTTCTTCGGATGAGTTTTGTTATGCAGATGATTTAAAAAATAAATAAATCATTTTTTTAAGGGAAAATCATAAAAAGAATTAGACATTAAAAAGTGAAACTAGCTTTTGAAATCACGCATGATAGTACGAGTATATAACCAAAATTGGATTTCCGAAATTGCCATTTAATTTGGCTCATTGCAAGTCTGATTTGACAAAGATGGGAGAACTTGCCAATTCATACAAAAAATGTTGTCAGCAAAATCCCATTTGTGATACTAAATTTGATGTTGAGGTTCTAGTATTTCAAAGTAGTATTAAATACGCTTTGAACTAAATAGCTAATTTAGAGTAGCATCCTAAAAAGACGACCTTTTAGGATATTTAGGAATTAAAGTTCAACTAAGAAAAAGAGAAAATTTCACAATTAGTTAACTATGAATTAGACAGAGTTGAGCAGGGTGTCATCTGTACAAGAGCTAGTCCCTTTGGGGAAAGTTTTTTCCCCTTTCTTTTGCCTGAGAGTGATGTGCAGCTCAATGACCAACCATATATTTTACCAGTTTAGATGAAAACAAATCTAAGAATCATACAAAAAAAGTCTAATCCATTTTCAACGCAATCCAATATATTTGCCAACAGTATCAGACTACTTAGGTATATTTCTCTTATAGAAGAGGGAGAGAGAGAAAGAGCGATAGATGTGCTCAATGACAGATGAAGTGTTCGACACTATTTTTCTTTTCCTCATTTTACAACTTCTACAGAAAACACATGTGACAATGACCAGCCAAATTCTTTGCAGTTTTGCTTGTTGGCGTGGTCGCTTAAATTAAAATGGGCCTTGTCGCTCCAAAAAAAGGGGTTTACAGTGCGAAACCAACCAACGATGTTGGAGGGGTTTCGCATGTACTGAAGTGGATATCAAAAGTGCAGAAAAAAGGTAAAGTATTATATATTTGTTAATTACATTTAGCCTTCTTCATAAAAAATATTGTATGTTTATTAAACTGTTATTTGACAAATTTCTATAGGAAACATACAATATTTTTTACGAATACGGCCGATTACGTTTAAACCAATTTTCATCATATTTTTAAGAAAAATTAAAATAAAAAACCGCAAAAACAGAGCGTTTGGTGGAAAAAGAAAACAAACAAACTGCACACAACATAAAATCTGTTATAAAGAAATGATTTTAAAGAAACCAACAACCAGTATTCGCAATTTGATAAAATTGTGGGAAAGTTGGTTTTAAGCTGTTACGAAATATTAAAATTATTACGAAAAAAAACAAATGGTTAGTTAACAAACGAAAGTGACCAAAACAAAGAATTATTTGGTCACTTTGTAGAATTATATGATTATTGATCTTAAAAATTAATTTGTAAACTATTAAAAAGGCAATAAAACAATTATAATAATAAAAATCAAATATATATTTTAATTTATTGAATTTTTGTTGAACTTTTTATAATTTTTAAATTAAATTTTTAGTTAGTACATTTGTAAAACGGGTTATAGTTCAAGTTTTTTTCCTTTCTTAACTTTTTTTTCTTTAGACGGATTTTTTTTTTTACAATACAACTTTGTTGTGATCAATAATTTTTGATTGAAGAAGACAAGAAAAATAATAATCAAATCTTTAGCTGGTGGACAACTAGCTGTTTCGTATTTTGAGGCAAAAAATAAATCGTTCTACAAAAGTGGTATTGAAATATTAGAGTGGCGCTGGAATGATTGCATTGTTCTTGATGGAGATTACGAGGGCGGTTCGGAAACTTCTTAGCCTAGCACAAAAAGCGCAGTATAAACAGAAAAAAGTTAAGTGTTTTTGAAACTTCCATCTCTGCTATCAACACATGTTAAATTTTGTTTCGATCTGGTAACTCCTTCATATAGAAACAGGTGTACACAAAAGAAGCATCCGCGATTTTTTTTTTACAATGGAAAAATTAGAAATGCGTGGTGTCATTAAATATTTACATAAAAAAGGTTTATCGGGACAAGAAATTCATAATGATATGGTGAATGTGTTAGGTGAAAGTGCTCCTTCATATGCAACAGTAAAAAATTTGGTTGCTGAATTTAAACGTGGTCATACAAGCATTGAAGATGAACCAGCAACAACAACAGAAATTGTAGCCAAAGTGTATGATATGGTATTAAATTATCGACGAACAAAAGTGCGTGAAATAGCTAATATCATGGGCATCTCAAACGATCGAGTCCATTTAATTTTGCATGAAGAACTACAGATGAAAAAGCTTTCTGCGAGATCTTTACCGCATTTGTTAACATTCGACCAAAAACGCATAAGAATGATCATTTCTCAAGCTTGCTTGGATCGTTTTAAGCGACATAAAATGGATTTTAAGCGTCGGCTCATAACTGTTAATAAGACATGGATTCACCACTATACTCCAGAGACAAACGAACAATCCAACAATGGACTGAAGAAGGGAGGAATTGGCCCAAAGGAGGCAAAAGCAATTCAATCGGCGGATAAGTTTTTGTATACGGTTTTTTGGGACTTCAAATGTATTTTATTGATTGACTATCCGCAAAAGGGTAAAACAATAAATTCAGAGTACTATTGCAACCTTTTGGATCAATTAAATGTACAAATGCGAGAAAAACGTCCTGGCTTACAACACAAAAAAATAATTTTTCATCAAGACAACGCACCAGCGCACAAGAGTGTTTTAACAATGGCTCAAAACAACGAATTAAAGTACGAGTTACTTGACCACGCTGACTTTTACCTGTTCCCAAATCTAAAAAAATTTCATGCTGGCAAGCGCTTTAACTCAAATGAATATGCAATTAGAATTGTAAACCACTATTTTGAAGACCTTGAGGAAAACTATTTAAATCAAGGAATAGAATTGCTAGAAAATCGTTGGACTAAGTGTATTGAAGTTTCAGGGGATTACTCGTATATTGAAAAATAAAAATATTTTTGAAAAACTAACTATTCTCTTTCATTGATAGGCTAAGAAGTTTCCGAACCGCCTGTGTATGTGCCAATTTCACCATAACGAAGCTGTTCGTTCGTTCGCACAACTACATTTAAAACAAAAACAACATTCAAAATTTTGTTACTGTTTTAAATGTAATTGTGCCAACGAACAAACAGCTTCGTTATCGTGAAATTGGACGTATGTTGATGAACGAAGCTAATGTTGAACCAAAAAACTGTGTTTTCTTTGTTAGGCCCGAGATTTTTCAGCGCTTCTGTAAAATTTTTGCTAAAATGGAATTATTTTCATAATTTTCAAAACATTTACAACACATAGGTACTTACAGCAACACGAACACATGTGAGGAGTATTTTGATTAAACAGCATTCACATAGCATAGAAGAAAGTGGGTTGTCATCCAAAGGCCTTGCTACACTATCATACACGATCGTGCGATCTTCTAAATAAGCATGTGTGCTGAAAAAGTACTTAAAATTCAACCGTGCGACAGAGTTTTTGACAAATCGTGCGATGTGAAAAATTTTATGAAACTTTTCAAAACATTATGGTTTCTGCGCGATCAGTGTTGTATATATTGTGAAAAGTATGAAAATATTGTTGGTGCCTCGAGGAAAAAATTTAAGTAATTTAAAATTATTATGCTAATAAAAGTTTTTAGTTGTTTTATTGTGTATATAAATTATTTCAATCATACTTGTATTATAGTATGGCCTACAACGCCATTTTGCAACGATTTTTTCAAGTCGGCCAGACTTTGGAAACAGTTTCCTGTGAATGAATCGTACGATCGTGTAAGATAGTGAATCAGGGCCTTAAGTATTAAAAAGGTTTGTAAAATAATTGTTTCAAGGGATATGGAATTATTTGCAAACCAAGTTGCTTCAGTTGAATGTATTTGTAGTAACAATCCTTATAGTTGACATCGCCATATTCAATTAACGCATTATTCCAATCAAGGCCACATTTTATCTAAGCAAATATGGTAAACAGAACTCATTCCGTAATTCTAAGAGAGCAAATTTTTCTTCTTACAAATTTTATTTTTAGTTTCTCAAAATGTACACAAACTATACATTTCTTATTTCACTGCTTTTTTGTTTTTTAATTTATTTTTTATATACAGACCAATTTTAAATAAAAATTCCTTAGGAAAATAATTACTTTTCCCTTTCCTCCAATTATGAACAAAAATTAAGTATTTATTTTTTCTTCTCTCCATTGGTTGAAAACACTAAAGGGAGATCAACTCTTCAATTCTTATGGACAAAAATTGAGCTTTTTTCCGTGGGAATATTCATAATTGGGCTGATATTATTTAAAATTTTATTAATATTTGATTTTTCACATATAATTTTTGTTTTTATTTATTTATTTTTGATAGCTGTTTGACGGAAATATTCCAATGAAAATAAAACTAGTGTTGTTTGTTTTCACTTTGAAATACAGAAATGCTATTTTCTCACTAATCGAGAAACGATGGAATTTTTTGTTTCGTAGTTTTCGATGTGAAAACTTCTAAAAAAAATTTACAGAAACAAGCTACAGTTCAATGTTTTCGGAACTCCTTGAAGATCGACTGGGCCCTAGCCGTAGGGACATTCATAGCTGAAGCAATTGCGCGGAATTTCTGCATCCACGAACGGTCGATCACGTACTCGCCAAATACTGAATTTTGAACAAAATTATTGTCGACGAACAAATACGTAAGAATCATTAGTCTTAAAAAAATGTGTCCACCGCGAACGCGCGATACTCAGTCGACCACTGCGACATAGTGACTGACCACCCCCTTAGTTTTTGATATAATCGTATTCAAAAAATATAAATTTGCCACCAAACACCCTGCATATTAATGCTAAGCAATTTTTAAGTGGAAATATATTTAATAATTTACAAAAGTACTGCATCTTCAATTGCATTTTTATGTCTGGCGAAGCACAGTTTTATTTAAACGAACAAAATTGTCGAACATGGAGAGATTCTAACCCACAGATACTCCATCAGATGCAAAAATCCACTTCTCATTACAGTGTGGTGTGAAGTTTCTTCAAGATTTTTTTTCGGGTATTACTTTTCCGAAGAAAATGGTCTTACTCCTAAGGCCAATAGAGACTGTTACTTAAAGATGTTTAAAGAGTTTTTCTTTCCAGAATTAGTCCGAGAGGAGTCCGTTTCAACTCTGTTTGGTTTCAACAAGATGGGGCAACTTGTTAGATAGCCACGCCTGTTATGACAGAATTGAGGAAAAAATTTCGCAATAAACTGATTTCAAACAAGTAAGAGTGTAGTATATTCGGCTGGGCCGAATCTAAAATACCCTTCACGATAGTCACGAATATGTATAGTATATTAAAAATGTGACCTAAATATGCTCGGTTATATATGAACCGATATCGGAATTTTCTATTTTCTGTATTTTAGTAACCTTCTTTTATAACGAGAATTGCTTTTCAGCAAAAAAAAAAATATTTTTTTTTAATGGAAAAATCGGTTCAGGCTATATCTCGGGTATATATGGACCGATATCGAAAATTTTAATTTTCTACATAACCTTATATCATTACCAGAACTGCTTTTGAGCACAACAAATTGTTTAAGTTCGCTTACGCGATATTTTCATGAAAAACCCGATTTAGGCTATATCTCGGGTATATATGGACCGATATCAGAAATTTTAATTTTCGTAACCTTCTTTTATAATAAGAACTGCTTTTCAGCAAAAAAAAAATGTTATTGGAAAAATCGGTTCAGGCTATATCTCGAGTATATATGGACCGATGTCGGATATTTTCTTTTTCCATATATATATAACCTTATTTTATTACCAGAACTGCTTTAAGGTGAAAAAAGTTGTTTAAGTTCGCTTACGCGACATTTTCATGAAAAACCCGGTTTGGGCAATATCTCGGGTATATATGGACCGATATCGGAAATTTTCATTTTTCATACCTATATAACCTTATTTTATTATTAGAACTGCTTTTAAGCAAAAAATATTGTTTGAGTTCGCTTACGCCGCGTGTTCATGAAAAACCCGGTTTAGGCTATATCTCGGGTATATATGGACCGATATCGAAAACTTTCATTTTCAATATTTATATCACATTATTTTATTACCAGAACTGCTTTAAGGCGAAAAATTTGTTTAAGTTCGCTTACGCGGCATTTTCATGAAAACCCCGGTTTAGGCTATGTCTCGGGTATATATGGACCGATATCGGAAATTTTTATCTTCAACATTTATATAAACTCATCTTATCACCAGAACTGTTTTTAATCAAAAAAAAAGTTGTTAAAGTTCGCTTACGCGACATTTTCATGAAAAACCCGGTTTGGGCTATATCTCGGGTATATATAGACCGATATCAAAAATTTTCATTTTCCATACTTATATAACCTTATTTTATTACCAGAACTGCTTTTAAGCAAAAAAAGTTGTTTAAGTTCGCTTACGCGGCATTTTCTTGAAAACCCCGTTGCAGGCTATATCTCGGGTATATATAGACCGATATCGGAAATTTTCATTTTCCACATTTATGTAACCTAATTTCATTACCAAAACTGCTTTTGAGCACAAAAAAGTTGTTTAAGTTCACTTACGCGACATTTTCATTAAAACCGCAGTTTAGGCTATATCTCGGGTATATATGTACCGATATCGGAAATTTTCATTTTTCACATTTATGTAACCTAATTTCATTACCAGAACTGCTTTTGAGCAAAAAAAAAAATTGTTTAAGTTCGCTTACGCGACATTTTCATGAATAACCCGATTTGGGCTACATATGGACCGGGTACATATGGACCGATATCGGAAATTGTCATTTTCCATATTTATGTAACCTAATTTCATTACCAGAACTGCTTTTGAGCACAAAAAAGTAGTTTAAGTTCGCTTACGCGACATTTTCATGAAAAACCCGATTTGGGCTATATCTCGGGTATATATGGACCGATATCGGAAATTTTCATTTTTCTTATTTATGTAACCTAATTTCATTACCAGAACTGCTTTTGAGCACAAAAAAGTTGTTTAAGTTCGCTTACGCGACATTTTCATGAAAAACACGGTTTGGGCTATATCTCGGGTATATATGGACCGATATCGGAAATTTTAACTTTTCATATTTATGTAACCTAATTTCATTACCAGAACTGCTTTTGAGCACAAAAAAGTTATTTAAGTTCGCTTACGCGGCATTTTCATGAAAAACCCGATTTGGGCTATATCTCGGGTATATATGGACCGATATGGGAAATTTTCATTTTTCATATTTATATGACCCTATTTCATTACCAGAACTGCTTTTGAGCACAAAAAAGTTGTTTAAGTTCGCTTACGCGACATTTTCATGAAAAACCCGGTTTGGGCTATATCTCGGGTATATATGGACCGATATCGGAAATTTTCATTTTCCATATTTATGTTGCCTTATTTCATTACCAGAACTGCTTTTGAGCACAAAAAAATTGTTTAAGTTCGCTTACGCGGCATTTTCATGAAAACCCCGGTCTAGGCTATATCTCGGGTATATATGGACCGACATCGAAAATTTTCATTTTTCATATTTATGTAACCTAATTTCATTACCAGAACTGTTTTTAAGCAAAAAAAATTGTTAAGTTCGCTTACGCGACATTTTCATGAAAAACCCGATTTGGGCTATATCTCGGGTATATATGGACCGACATCGAAAATTTTCATTTTTCATTTTTATGTAACCTAATTTCATTACCAGAACTGTTTTTAAGCAAAAAAAAATTGTTAAGTTCGCTTACGCGACATTTTCATGAAAAACCCGATTTGGGCCATATCTCGGGTATATATGGACCGATATCGAAAATTTTCATTTTTCATATTTATATGACCCTACTTCATTACCAGAACTGCTTTTGAGCACAAAAAAGTTGTTTAAGTTCGCTTACGCGACATTTTCATGAAAAACCCGGTTTGGGCTATATCTCGGGTATATATGGACCGATATCGGAAATTTTTATTTTCCATATTTATGTAACTTAATTTTATTACCAGAACTGCTTTTGAGCAAAAAAAAGTTATTTAGCTTCGCCTATGCGACATTTTCATTAAAATCCGATTTGGGCTATATCTCAGGTATATATGGACCGATATCTGAAAAAAAAATTTTTTGTCTTTTAGTCACCATGCTTAATAAGTGTGTGAAGTTTGAAGCAAAACAAACAACTTTTGTTTTTAAAAATTTTCATACAAAACTGCAAAAAAAAAATGGCTTTTTTCGGAATTTTGAATATATCTCAGCTATACGTGGACCGATATTACTGAATTTCAATAGCAAACCCATGAATCGATGGGGTAAAAGAATGGTGAAAGAAAAAAGTTTCTAAGTCTAATGGTTTTCTCAGAAACGGTATTTCAACAGCGGACAGACGGACATCGCTTAGTCGACTTTTCCATTAATTCTGGATCAGAATATATATACTTTATAGGGTCGCAAATAAAAACTGTAGAAATTACAAACGGAATCACAAACTTATATATACCCTTAACATTTTTGTGAAGGGTATAAAAATAGTGAAAATAAAATCGTAAATAAAAAATTAAAAACTGGTTGTTCAGTGACAGAAAATCCTGTACAAACAACTGGGGTTATAACAATTGCATATACGTGACAAACATTAACGTAAGAATAATTAAAGAGCTCGGTGGCCGCATTAAAAATACATCATATTCACATGATCCCGAGTTCGAATCCCAGTGGGTGCTGATGAGTAGTGTAGCGACTACGAAACAGCTAGTTGTCCCCCCGCTAAGGGTATTCAATTATTATACCCTTCACAAAAATGTAAAGGGTATATATAAGTTTGTGATTCCGTTTGTAATTTCTACAGTTTTTTTTTGCGACCCTATAAAGTATATATATTCTGAATCAGAATTAATGGAAAAGTCGATTAAGCGATGTCCGTCTGTCCGTCTGTCCGTCTGTCCGCTGTTGAAATACCGTTTCTGAGAAAACCACAAGACTTAGAAACTTTTTTCTTTCACCATTCTTTTACCCCATAGATTGATGGGTTTGCTATTGAAATTCAGTAATATCGGTCCACGTATAGCTGAGATATATTCAAAATTCCGAAAAAATGCATTTTTTTTTGCATTTTTGTATGAAAATTTTTGAAAACAAAAGTTGTTCGTTTTGCTTCAAACTTCACACACTTATTAAGCATGGTGACTAAAAGACAAAAAATTTTTTTTTCAGATATCGGTCCATATATACCCGAGATATACCCCAAATCGGATTTTAATGAAAATGTCGCACAGGCGAAGCTAAATAACTTTTTTTTGCTCAAAAGCAGTTCTGGTAATAAAATTAAGTTACATAAATATGGAAAATGAAAATTTCCGATATCGGTCCATATATACCCGAGATATAGCTCAAACCGGGGTTTCCATGAAAATGTCGCGTAAGCGAACTTAAAGAACTTTTTTGTGCTCAAAAGCAGTTCTGGTAATCAAATAGGGTTAAATAAATATGAAAAATGAAAATTTTCGATATCGGTCCATATATACCCGAGATATAGCCTAGACCGGGGTTTTCATGAAAATGCCGCGTAAGCGAACTTAAACAACTTTTTTGTGCCCAAAAGCAGTTCTGGTAATGAAATTAGGTTACATAAATATGGAAAATGAAAATTTCCGATATCGGTCCATATATACCCGAAATATAGCCTATACCGGGGTTTTCATGAAAATGCCGCGTAAGCGAACTTAAACAACTTTTTTGTGCTCAAAAGCAGTTCTGGTAATGAAATTAGGTTACATAAATATGAAAAATGAAAATTTTCGATGTCGGTCCATATATACCCGAGATATAGCCCAAATCGGGTTTTTCATGAAAATGTCGCGTAAGCGAACTTAAACAACTTTTTTGTGCTCAAAAGCAGTTCTGGTAATGAAATAGGGTTATATAAATATGAAAAATGAAAATTTTCGATATCGGTCCATATATACCCGAGATATAGCCTAGACCGGGGTTTTCATGAAAATGCCGCGTAAGCGAACTTAAACAACTTTTTTGTGCTCAAAAGCGCTTCTGGTAATAAAATTAGGTTACATAAATATGGAAAATGAAAATTTCCGATATCGGTCCATATGTACCCGAGATATAGCCCAAATCGGGTTTTTCATGAAAATGTCGCATAAGCGATCTTAAAAAACTTTTTTTTGCTCAAAAGCAGTTCTAGTAATGAAATAAAGTTATATAAGTATGGAAAATGAAAATTGTCGATATCGGTCTATATATACCAGGGATATAGCCTATACCGGGGTTTTCATGAAAATGCCGCGTAAGCGAACTTAAACAACTTTTTTGTGCTCAAAAGCAGTTCTGGTAATGAAATTAGGTTACATAAATATGAAAAATGAAAATTTCCAATATCGGTCCATATGTACCCGAGATATAGCCCAAATCGGGTTTTTCATGAAAATGTCGCGTAAGCGATCTTAAACAACTTTTTTTTTGCTCAAAAGCAGTTCTGATAATGAAATAAGATTACATAAATGCGGAAAATGAAAATTTCCGATATCGGTCCATATATACCCGAGATATAGCCCAAATCGGGTTTTTCATGAAAATGTCGCGTAAGCGAACTTAAACAACTTTTTTGTGCTCAAAAGCAGTTCTGGTAATGGAATAGGGTCATATAAATATGAAAAATGAAAATTTTCGATATCGGTCTATATATACCCGAGATATAGCCTAGACCGGGGTTTTCATGAAAATGCCGCGTAAGCGAACTTAAACAACTTTTTTGTGCTCAAAAGCAGTTCTGGTAATGAAATTAGGTTACATAAATATGAAAAATGAAAGTTTTCGATATCGGTCCATATATACCCGAGATATAGCCTAAACCGGGTTTTTCATGAATACGCGGCGTAAGCGAACTAAAACAACTTTTTTTGCTTAAAAGCAGTTCTAATAGCAAAATAAGGTTATATAGGTATGGAAAATGAACATTTCCGATATCGGTCCATATATACCCGAGATATAGCCTAAACTGCGGTTTTAATGAAAATGTCGCGTAAGTGAACTTAGACATCTTTTTTTGCTTAAAAACAGTTCTGGTAATGAAATAGGGTCATATAAATATGGAAAAAGAAAATATCCGATATCGGTCCATATATACTCGAGATATAGCCTGAACCGATTTTTCCAATAACATTTTTTTTTTGCTGAAAAGCAGTTCTTGTTATGAAAGAAGGTTACGAAAATAGAGAAAATTAAAATTTCTGATATCGGTCCATATATACCCGAGATATAGCCTAAATCGGGTTTTTCATGAAAATATCGCGTAAGCGAACTTAAACAATTTGTTGTGCTCAAAAGCAGTTCTGGTAATGATATAAGGTTATATAAATATGGAAAATTAAAATTTTCGATATCGGTCCATATATAGTCGAGATATAGCCTAAACCGATTTTTCCATTAAAAAAATTTTTTTTTTTTTTGCTGAAAAGCAATTCTCGTTATAAAAGAAGGTTACTTAAATACAGAAAATAGAAAATTCCGATATCGGTTCATATATAACCGAGCATATTTAGGTCACATTTTTAATATACTATACATATTCGTGACTATCGTGAAGGGTATTTTAGATTCAGCCCAGCCGAATATACTACACTCTTACTTGTTTTTCTGTTCTTCTTTGGTCTTATTGTTTTACAGCAATTATCCTTATACAGTATACACCGTATATTTACCCATTGCTTAAATACCTTTTTCGTTTATTCACCCCCTATATTCTATCCCGTTTTTTTTCGCTTATTTTCATGCAAAAATGTACGGTTAATTAACTTTCTTTTAATTGCCCATTTTGGGTAATTACCCAAAATATTGTATCCCAAATCCAAAAAAAACTCCCAAAAAATTTCTTCATTTATTTACCCAACACTGCCTACCAATTCACTCAACTCTGTTGACAAATTTGTTACTTGTTAAACACAAAAGGTAAATTTTTATGAATCCAGCTATTTTGTTTTTTAGCGTTCTGATACGTTTTTATTATATACATACTTGCAGGTACTTCTGTTATTGTTTTCTATATACTTATGTGCATACTTATATGTATGTACGTATAATTTTTGTGACATGAATGTGTTAGTTTTTGTTTGCTTATATTTTATTTTGAAAACTTCTTTTGCGTTTACATTTTATTTTGACGTATGTATGTAATGACTTTGATTTAATTTAAGTCCGTTTGGATAAATGCCTTTGTAAAGGTATTTAAGCGTAATCGCATAATTACTGCTATGAGGTAATTAAACGTCTCTGCTTTAATACTTTACTCGCTCAATTACCTAAACATTGCAGCAACTTGAGTGAGGCAATTAAGCGGGGTTTGCTGTAATTAAAAATAATCCTTCTTCTTGACTGAAGTTGGACCCGAACTCACAACTAATTAGTTAATATCGTACAAATATGTTATTTTCAAATGAATTACTAAAAAAAATTATTTGAGTTTCTTAATGTAGCAATTGATCAGTTACCTTGTATTTAAATCTGTTTTCAAAAAAATAAAAACAAGCTAATATGATGCTGTTTAAAACATTACACTAGTATCTAGCAAAACTATGTACATACTTATGTTTATATTTTGCAGTATAGTATAATATGAGTATGAATTACGATTCTATTTTTAAGCATTTTCTTGAAAGTCATTATTAAATAAAGAGAACTTCAATGCCAAAAATCTGTTGAATCAATTAGAAAACTAAATTATACCGATATTTTGTATGACAGATAGCAAGGCAATTCTATAGGACCATAAAAAACATAAAAAATAACTTTAAAAACAATACTTGAAAAAAATCTAAAAAGCGGACACTCAAGTGAATAATCTTTTCTCTAACTTGCTTCAGATTCTCACTAAGATAAGAAATCCAAAATAATTTATGTATAAGTATGCGTACATATATATTTGTGTACATTAAGATATTTTAATTAATGTTAAAAAAAATTTTTTAAAAACGTTGCGGCGTAATGCAAATGTCTGCATTTAAGCAAAACTGAAAAAAATATCTCAAGCAAAACATGAATCTAAAACAAAAATATTACACAGGAAATTACAAGTTTCCTAAAAATAAAGCAAAAGAAACAAATTTAATAAAAAAAAAAACTGTATATGAAAATGAGCCATCAGCGGCATCATGAACTATTTCTGGCACAAGACTATTAAAGTCGGCACACAACAGTGAAAGATAAAAATAATAAAAAACTCAACTATTTTCTATGATATTAAGATAAAGATACATACCATTTAAAAGCAAAATGAGTTCGTATTTTAATGGAATACAAGCGTTAAAATGCAAATTTCAGGGTTTGCTTCTAAAGCGAGCAAAAATTGTGATTTGGATGGAGTATTAAACGTTTTATTTCATTGAGTTTTCTTAACGTTTTACATCCAAAGACAAAGACTTTAATGTTTTATAACATTTTATAATTATACGAGTAGTTCGTAGTTTTAAGAACTAAAAAAATTTCAACAGTATATATATTTGACTTCACAATGAAACACTACCTGCCACTACGGCTGACCAACATCCCGACTGGAGCAGTCAAGATTGTGTTGATGACTAAAAAATATTAGAAACCCCTGTACGATTCAGTTATCATATATTTTTTATTTATTGCAAAAATAATTCATAAAATAAGAGTTCATAAAATAAGATATTACTGAACTCGTAGCATTAAAGACACGAGTATGTGAACACGCAAAAATATCTTATAATTAGCCTACGGCTCCGTCTAGGTCACAATTAGAATTAACCATTAAATATATTTTAAAACTTTTCAGACTAAAACATATCCAATAAATTGTTGTTAAAAATTGATATATCTAGGAAAAAATCACGTTCTACGTCACATGAAGAACCCGGAACCTCTTAAAACATTAATAATTCACAAGACGATGATTTTTCGAAAAAATAGCCACCAAAAACTTGGTGATGTGCTGCACTTACATAAGAACATACAGAGCTGGACAAAAATATTCACATACCGGATAACTTCGAATTTAATATTTGATATTTTTGTAAATACGAAGTAGAGCTTAATGTTGTGTTCTGTAAAAGTTTTTATTAGAGCATCCCTAGTAGTGCTGGAAATCATACAATAAATCAGCCCAATTATGAATATTCTCACGGAATTTATTTCTCTCGGAATTTATTCCTTACGGAATTTATTTCTCACATAAACTACTTTTTTCAATTCAAATTAAAGAAAAAAGCATAATTTTTGTCCGTAAGAAGATATTTTTGATCTCCTTTTAGTGTTTCAAACGAATGGAGAGAAGAAAAAATAAAAAAAAAACTCATGATTAATTTGCAAAAAAAAACTCATGATTAAATTATGCATTTTAAAATCTACACTTACGCCTACTGAAGTACTCGTATAAGAGAGATTGTCATTGGAGTAGTCTAAGTGAAATTGTGAATTTATTAAAGAACTTCAGCATATTTAGCTTTTCTGCACTCATCCATCGAGGAATTAGGTAATAAAGCTGAATCGAAGGGCAATTCGGAAATACATGCTACAAATGCATTAATGGTCCTCCGAACCGGATCGTCTTCATTGGCATTTCGGTTTAATTTGTATTTATTCATAAGTTGTTTAATACTTGTATGACTTAAAATTAAATTTTAAATTTCCATATGAAGGAGATTATTGTAATTTTCGCGATAGTTTCCTTTCAGAACTTGCTCGCTTTCGCGGCTGTTTTCGCGTATTTTTAAACCAGCTTTTGCAGAGCACGTACATATGTTGTTTTATATTTTCGTGCTACAATAAACAAAATAAGATCCGTTTATACGGAAAATACTGCTATACGTTCCACTAAAACTTGCGAGAAACTCGCATTATATACAAGTCCATAGACAATCTATAAACACAGGGTTGCTATCTTATAAACAAATTTGAATACTGTCTCCACCTAAACTTCCATCATTTTTAACTATATAGTTGGCTTAAACAGCAAATCTTAACATAACCTTTTAACCAAACATTATAGGAATATAGAGAAACGTATTTAAAATAAATGCTTATACAAGGTGGCGCAAAAGTTATCCTCCTATCAGAAAATGCTATAAATTTTGCGATTGGCCCCTAATGTTAGTTCTGTTTTGACACTTGTGTAGTAAACACATGCGAAATGCACGTTAATAAACAATGTTACACTACACTGCTCCCGCATGCGGAATATTGGTGAAGATGATTTTCATCAAAAATAATCATAAGTGATGGGGCCCATTTCCATCTTAGCGGGTACGTAAATAAGCAAAATTTACGTTTCTGGGGCACTAAAAATCCGCGTGTAACCCACGAAGAGCCATTACACCTGCTCAAAGTCACCGTATGGTGTACTGTTTTCGCTGGAGGAGTCATCGGACCTTTTTTCTTCGAAGACGGTTACTGTAAATAGTGAGCGCTACAGAGCAATGATCAACGAGTTTTTTTTTTTTTTGCCGCAACCTGATGAATTGGGATTGGAAAACATGTGGTTCCAACAGGACGGTGCTACGGCATACACTGCACATGCCACAACCGATATGCTGAACATCGGAAGGTTATTTTTGTGCCACCCTGTACTTATGTATAACGCGACTTGATCAAATATTTATGATATCTTCCTAATGTCAACGTGCGAAGAATAATATGTGCTTACATAGGTTCATACGAAAAATGTTTTTCAACCTAAAAACTGCATCCCTATTTTAGACACAGCCAAAAAATAAACTATTTTGTTGAAGTTTTTTTAAATCTAAAAAAACAAGCAAAATTGCGTTATACCAGTATGGACTTTTGAATATGACCTGACTGGTCAGCCAGGCTGTATTTCATTAATCGAAACAAATGATAGTCTGCGGGAGCAACATCTGGAGAATACGGCGGCAGGGGTAGAACTTCTAATTTCAATATTTCCAAGTATATCTTGACCACTTTCGCAACATGGTTTCGAACATTGTCACGCTGTAAAATCACTTTATATTGTCTTTAAATTCACCCAAATCGTCTTGCACGCAATGTATTTAATTTTTGCGGCCATATTCGGCTGCGAAGAAGGGATACTCTTGCCACCATCGAAACGTTAAATAGGTGTTTTACCGATAAAGTTCCCATAAAATAAAACTTTTCGCCTAGCACTGGCCGGAGTAAAGTAAAAAGCCCCATCTTTTTTTATACTTATTATTAAGATTTGAATATTCAATAAATAAATAATTGCTTAAAAAATCATATCTCTCGTTGTATTGCGACCGTTTGACATTCACTTCTCGGCTAAAATATATTAATTGCGTTCGTTAATGATCGCCTGTTCTGATTTCAGTCGGTTTTAACTTAACGTAAATATTCGGTGTGGTCGTCGACGTGGAAGCATAGCCGGAATATCCACATGAATTTCTGCACTTGGTATTATCGTAATCACCCCAGTTTTTTCCTTCAGTCACAATGCGATTCAAAAATCTCTTCCGTCTTTGCTTTGCAAGCAGCTGTTCACAAGCCATTAAAATGCATTCAACATCTCGCGTCTTAAACTCGTACGGCACTCAGTTTTCTTTTTTCTGAATCATTTCCATGACTTTCAAGTAATTTTTAGATGGCTCCTGCCAATTCTTCGAAAAATTTCTGCCTTACACCGTTTTGCTGGTTTTCGACGACAAAATCGCTGAACTTGTAGCGTTTAATCCACTCTCGGCACGTTTTTTACTAAAAGCGGCCTCACCATAATTATTTGAGAGCATTCGAATCATTAAAACCGCCCGCAAATGATGAAAATTTGGTTCGTCAGCTGACATGTTTAATCGACAATAACTTTATGATGCAGGCGCAATTTGACTAATATTTTGATGGTGTTATATTTACAAATACCTAAGCTTATTGCATGACGACTACGATCTACTTCGACTACCACTTACCCCTACACCCATCTATTGCAAAAAGGCGAAAGCAATGTTGTACACCTAATACTTGTGTATACAAATACATACGCATATAAAAAACGATTTGCGCTGATATCACGGAAATATGGGAGATTGTTGAAATGTCTGGTCGAAATTTCCATTCCCATTTATCTTATTATTTATTATCAAAACACTATTTTCTACATATTTTATCCTGGCGATTATAAAATTTCATTCGCCCAATTTTGACAATTATGGTGAAACAAGTCGTGTTATACAAACTAAAATAAATTTACTGCTGTTACAGCTTTTAACAAAAGTCATCGCGACTTATAAACCGCAAAGTGATTTTTGTGGACGAATCGTGTCTATAAACAGGCTGTTAAACTCTGTATCCAGTACTTTTCAGCTAAAATGTAGGAAACTCAAAACATTTTTTACAGTCGTCCTTGTTCATTATTAAATATTTTATTTATTATTATTAAATATATAATTTTTTTACACCGGAATAATTAGCATGCCGGCATAAGTAGTGTTTTGCCTTCCATCCTGTGTACACATTATTCGAGTATGTTCGTTATTAATTCCTTTTCAATGTAATTCCTTATCTTGCAGTGTGAGAGGTGTTGGACTATTTTTTGTTACTCTGAGCAGTGTCCAAGATATATTCACTGAGCACTGATCAGTTGTAATGCTGGGATAATGTTTTTTTTTGTCTTCTGTCTGTGTTGTTATTGATAGGTTTAAGTCAAACGTCCCCAAACAATACTCCCCTCTTTCCTCCTCCTCATAACCTATTTTTATAGTTCCAGTATACTGCACTGCATATGTAACGGTCATCTCCTAAGTACTGGTCCAAGATAAAAAAAAGTAACCACCCCACAATCTTTTGTTAACAAAATATACCTGAGACCTCCTGATCACCATTGTATCAATTAGCTTTTGATTATGGTTTTGAAAGTTCTCGCATAACAGTGGATATGAGTTGACAGTGTCGGAAAGAAATAATGTAGATCTCCGAGCGTGAGCTACGCAAGGTACCTCGCTCTTTTCTCATCATAGTAATAGTATCACTGTAAGATTTGTCCGCCGTGCGCTCCCAGTATCGAAGCTTCAAAACTTTTTCCCACAATGGATTTGAGCCATTTCTTCATTTCGCTTTTGACTCTGGAGATTCTGGTTTAGTCAATCTCTTCGATATATAACTGTAATTGTCTGTGGGGAAGCTATAGTATTTTTTGACACACATTTGCTAATTGCAGTGATGTGGACGGCATAGTGATAGAGCCGATGTATGCCACCAACACTGCCACATACCACCAAGGGTGTGAAACTACTCGTACTATGTTATATAATTTAGTGCCGATTAGAAGTGAAAAATAGTAAACTCTATCTTATAGTCCGGACATCTTTTTCCATAAAAAATACTACAAAATTCAAATCACTGAGTTTATTATTACCAATTAAGGCGAATTCATACCGGGTAAATGCAAGAGCAATAAATGCAACACTACAAAAAATAAAACTTTTTCAGATGTCAAGGGAAAAATATAAACACATAAAGAAATCCAAAAAAATTTACAAGAAAAGAAAAACTTTTAAATATGTCGTGAAACTTTTAATTATATCGTGAAAATTAAAGTCTCAGATCATAGAGCTTGGAAAGGTGTAAATGGCCAGCCAGATTGGGGAGGATTCTGGCGCTCAAGATACAATACAAAATTTAAAAAATGGTTTTAAATTTTCTTTTTAATTTCTATTAAAAAAAATTTCAATAAAAGAAAAACTTAATTATTTCGTAAAACCTTTAATTATTTCGTGAAACTTAAAGTCTCAGATGATAGAGATTGAAAAGGTGAAAATGGTCAGCCAGGGTGAGGAGGATTCTGGATAATATCTGGCGCTCAAGATACAATACAAAATTTAAAAAATTATTTTAAAATTTTTATTCCAACTTTGTTTTAATTACGCCATTGACATCTGAAACAGATTAAAATGAGAAAAAAGTTATCAGCTGCGCTGTCAATTTCACCTGTTATGAATTCGCCTTGTTCACAATACTAGTATCTAAAATCGATACAAATCAAAAAATTGCAAATAGTTTGTTTTTTGTTTCCTAGCTGTCTATATGTCGACATTTCATAGGAGCTGCCCTAAACACAAGCTTCTTATTTTTCACCTTTCTACTTTTTTGGTTGCTTTTTGATACTTTCAAAAAAACAAATTGTTGTTCATTTGTTCGAAAGGTGTAAATAAAAGTAGAGAGGTGAGAAAGGTGAAAAATAAGAAGCTTGTTTTTTTTTTTGTATTTTGATGGGTGTGGTTGAATTATTTTCCTTTTGTTAAATTCTCAATAATTTATTTAGATTATTGGGATATGATTGTATGAATAATAGCCTTGAGGGTTAGGTTAGGTTGTACAGGCCGCCAGTTTCATGAAACCAGCCCACTTGGGTCCTTTTGGTCCCGTTGTGTTGCCTGAGGGAGAAGTGCAGCCCGCGAGACTTACACTTCCCCCGACGGTTCAGATTCAAACCAACCCGAAAGCCGGATAAAGGAATCCAGTCCGTTCACTCGGCATTCCGATATATCTGCTAACCCGTGCAGCATCGGTCCGCCTAAGTACAGCGCTCTCATAGAACTGAGAGCCGGGCATCGACAGAGGAAATGCTCCACACTTTCCTCCTCGTCCTCATCCCCGCAACTTCTGCAGAAATCATTAAATGGAAGATTTAACCTCCTAGCATGCGTCCCTATGAGACAATGTCCTGTCAGAACTGCCACCAAGGTACGCAACCTTTGACGGGAAAAACCCTTTAAGACCGCAGTTCTACTACGATCATACGCAGGCCATGTCAGCCTTGCTACTCGGCAGGTGACCTCACCAGACCATCTGTCCTGTGCAGTCCCTACAAGTTGACGCTGCACTTGGTTTTTACAGCTGTTAAGCGGGACTCCAACCATCGTATCAATGTCCCCTCTCTGTAGACGAGCTCCGGCTTTCGCCAGCTCATCCGCCACAATATTTCCGGGCACTCCACTGTGCCCCGGTACCCAGAAAAGCTCCAGGCTCGAATGTCTCGCTATCTCATTAAGAGATATCCGGCATTCCTGAACCAACCTGGACGTCGTATAGACACCCACAAGCGCATTTAACGCAGCCTTACTATCAGTACAGATTCGGATATTCACCCCGTATACCCTATAGTACCTCAACCAGTTAGCTGCTCTCAAAATAGCTGTAATTTCAGCCTGCATTACGCTACACTCATCGTATAGCTTAAAACTGATCCTCTTCTGATACTGGGGCATAAAGATACCACCACCAACTCCCATGTCCGACTTGGATCCATCTGTGAAAATTTCAAGCACGTCCTCTTGGCGACCCATTTGGTTCGCTGCCGAGGCCGTCCTTGATAAGATCACGTCAAATCTCTTGTCGGGCATTAGAGCTGGTGCACAGTAATCAATATACTCCGGGAGGTCCGTTATACTTTCTATTATCGAAGCGTGACCTTCTGTCGCTTCTTTCCACATCTCACTGGCTTTTAGCCTAATTGCCGAGCACATGGCCACTTCCTTCGCCATGAGATCAGCTGGTAGCCAATGCATCATCGTAATTAGTGCTTTAGTTGGCGTAGTACAAGAAGCACCAGTTACCATCAAAGCAGATGACCGCAGTATCCTTTCTATGAATCTGCAATAGGTGGTTTTCTCTAAAGCCGTCCACCAAACAAGCGCCCCATACATTAATATGGGCTTTATTACCATGTTAAATAGCCAGCAAGAATTCCAAGGATTTATACCCCAGGTCTTCCCAATGGCCTTACGACACAGGTACAAGGCAACAGCCGCCTTGTCCGCTCTAAATTGGACATTCTTCTTCCAAGACAGTTTTGAATCAAGATAGATTCCCAGGTATTTGGCACTATCTGCCAAACTAAGCTCAACGCCCTTTAGGGTTGGCAGATCGAAAGGAGGAGTCTTGTATTTTCGGGTGAAAAGTACAAGCTCCGTTTTTTGTGGATTCACACTGAGACCACTATGGGTGCTCCACTCATCTATGATCCTCAGTGCGGAATTCAAACACTGTGAGAGGGTGTCCGGATATTTACCCGACACCGCCACAGCAATATCATCGGCATATGCCACAGTCTTGAAACGCATGGAGTCTAACTCCACCAGTAATGAGTTTAGGGCAAGATTCCATAGGAAGGGAGATAAAACTCCCCCCTGCGGAGTACCCCTGTTTGCCACTCTGCATATGGTGGCCCGTCCCATACTAGATGTTATGACCCTTTCAGTCAGTAGACTCCATATGAGACTTATAATCGGCTGACGAATGTTCAGCCTTTCCAAAGCCATAGTAATGATTTTTGGCGCAACATTATTAAAGGCTCCCTCTATGTCAAGGAAGGCCACCAATGTATACTCCCCTTGCTCTAGAGAATTTTCTATGTACCCCACGAGCGAATGCAACGCAGTCTCAACGGATTTTCCCTTAGTATAGGCATGTTGAGATGCAGATAAACGGCACGGATTTATTGACATTCTAAGATGTAGATCAACCATCCGCTCCAACGTCTTTAGGAAAAAGGATGTCAGGCTTATCGGCCTGTAATCCTTCGGAGTTGTGTGTGAAGTCTTTCCACCTTTAGGAATAAAGACCACTACACATCTACGCCATGTTTTCGGTATGTAGCACCATTTAAGGCAGGCCGTAAAAATCCGAATCAACCATGGCATGATCAGTTCCGCATTATTTTGCAAGTCTGCTGGTATAATACCATCCGGACCCGGTGATTTATATGGGCCAAAGCTCTTCAACGCCCAAAGGACCCGGTTCCTATCGACAGAGAAACATACTTCTCCTTGTCTGTTTCGTTCAACGGCCATACCTGCCCCCGTGTAGGGTGTACAGCCTGGAAAATGCGTATCCATGAGTACCTCAAGGGTCTCCTGGCCGCTGGTTGTCCAATTACCACATTGTTTCTTTATGAAACCTGGTATGGACTGCGTGGTCGATATGATTTTGCGAAGCCTACTTGTCTCAGAGGCTCCTTCTACGCCACTGCAGAAGGATCTCCAAGACCTCCGCTTTGCATTTCTTATCATATTTTTAAACCTGTTTACGGAGGCTTTGTACTCCGACCAGTCTCCCAGTCTTTTTGCCTCATTGAAAAGTCTGCGAGACTCTTTTCGAGCTCTCGCTATCTCTAAGTTCCACCATGGTGGTTTACTCTTACCTCGGCACACGCTAGGTCTGCAAGATTCCGAGATAGCTGTATCAAAAGACTCAGTTAGTAAGTCTACAGCTCTCTCAATATCCTCACAACCACTTATAGTAGGAGGATCCGGAAGAAGGTTCGAGAGAACTCTACCCTGTTCCTCCCAATTCGTCCTCTTCCTGTTTCTTCTTGGGACTAACCCTATTTCCTGAATTCCTATTTCAAACTCAATATACCTGTGATCAGAAAATGAACAGTCATTCGACACCTTCCATCCTTTGATCATATCAGCATGCCTAGTACTAACTAGCGTAATATCCAGAACCTCTCTTCTATTTACCACAACAAAAGTAGGTTCCGACCCAACGTTCACAACGTCTAAATTTGCGCATAGTATGAAATCAAAAATCGACTCACCTCTTGCATTTGTGTCGGAGCTGCCCCACACCATGTGATGTGCGTTTGCATCGGCTCCTATTATTACTGGCAGGTTTCTCTCAACAGCCATCCGAACAACATCGCGAACTTTAGTTGGTGGTGGTTCGCTCTCATATGCCATATAACTTGAGACAAGCAGGCAGGTGCCTACACTTGTCTCCCAGGCTGCCGTCACTGTATCTTCATCACTGAAATCAGACAGGATAAAGGTATTCAAATTGCTCCTCGCTACTATACAGGACCTAATCCTACCTTGGCCCACATGTAGTAGCTTGTAGCCTTCCCTTCTTAGTCCACAAACCCTGCCCTTACACAGCCAGGGTTCCTGAACTAAGACAACATCATCCGCTTTCTCCGCCATCCGGAGAAGCAATGCAGCCGAAGCTGCCTTCGAATGGTGAAGGTTAATTTGAGTTACCTTCACCATTTTTCCCCTCATCATCCACGATTGTGACGTCGACGTCCTCTTGGTCATCCTGATCAGATACCAAGAGGGCGTCCTCGTCAACTGCTTCGTCAACATGCCCGAAGAACTCCCCTACCAACTCAGAGTTGGAAAGGGCGTCCTCGCACGATGTTAAGCTAGCAGTCTCCTCAACGGACATGCTTTCCACACCAGGATCCACATCCTCCCGAATCAGGCCGCCCTTGTCGTCACCCCGGTATACTCGGAGAAGGACTGCATCGAAGCAGAAATACATTTTCCCCTTTCTAGCGCGGAGTGGCGCCAGTGACTCCTGAGTCAGCAGGATGGTGATATTTCTCGAATTGCCCTTCGGTTCGGAGACCCTGACTACCTTCCAATCATGGGTAGGTATATCAGGATTTCCGCCTCTCAGGACCTCCAAGATTTCCTCTGCAGACCCAGAGATGTCTGGTATCTTGGCAACAGCTCTAGGACGACGTGGAACCTCTGAGAGAGGAATCACATCGAGCTTGGCACCTTCCCATGGCTTGCCCACATGACCGACTGCCTGTTTAAGCAACATTGCTGATCGCTCATCTGCACAGGCCATAAGCTTTATACGCCGCCGATACCAGCCAGCCTCCTCACACCTAGGGTACGGACCCGGATTGTCTTTAAGAACTCTCCGGATCATGTTTAACCCCATCACTTCTTTCTTCACCATAACCCAGTTCGAAGGGGTTATGGCAAAATCCGCGTTGCCCCTGTCAATGACAGCCATCACAAGCTTGTCCTTTATGACATCGCTAAATGATTTGTCCATTGACCTTTGGGGTCTTAAACGCTTATTCGCAGGCTGTTGTGCCTGCAACACTGCCTCTTCCTCAGAGCGTTGCCGCTTAGGTGCATCCTTAGATGCGAGGGGAGGCGAATTCTGCAGTTCAGCTAAAACTGATCCTGCCCATGATAACCGGGATTTCTCTTCTGCCGTTAAGGCATCCGCTGGCTTTTTCGCCAGCTCCCCATACATCTTACTGGCGGCACGCCGCCTTAAATAGGCCCGTCTCGCGGAACTTGTGTGCCTTTGAGACTTTTTATCTATTGCTTGAGGTGCAGCTTGGTTACCCGAAAACAAGTTCGCAGTTTCCTTACTACCCTTTCCGCAAGGTATCAGGGATGTAGCTTGAGAGCCCGAAAACTGGTTCGCAGCTCCCTTACTCACATTTCCCTGATGACCACCAACGCGGGAACCCGAAATCTTGTTCGCAGCGCCTTTGTTGGTGGAGGGTGGTGGAGTTCGAAGACCCGAGGACTTGCTCGCAGTCATCTTTCCCACAATAGGCACTTGGGCAGCTGTTGCAGCGCTGTCACTAGCACGAGCAGCTCCCAAAAGAAGGGTGTGTGCCGTGAAGGCCCGGGCCAGTGCAGCCTTCGAGGTGTTCGGCTCAAAGTCCATGGACACCTCACTGCCGAGATAGCTATCCGAAGATGCTTTCACGCATTTGGTATTCTTAGGTTGCCCCAAGACACCTCCTGCAGTCAGCGTTTCGGTCCTTGTACCATCGTTACCGTAGTCCGTTGTCTTGTCCATAGTCGTCGTCATGTCAGTTTGAGTATTGGTGTTAATTCTAGAAAGGTTCATTTTGGTCCCACGAGTGTGGGGGAAGGGGATCTCCTCCACGTCATAGCCCCTGTAACGTGGAGGGGGCGTGGTCTATTTGCTGAGGTGCCCAGGTATCAGCAAAGCTCCGTTCGAATTCAGTCTCTTGACCCCCGACTGCAAAGAGAACAGATGGGCACGGGTCGCATGACACCCCTGTTTGAGGGTTTGGGTAACCTTTAGTATGTAGGCTGGCTTAAAAAACCCTATCCTCTCCTCGGGCTCAACCATTAGAGCCTGAAACAGAACTCCCATGATTAAGCCCTCGAAAGAGAATAGACGTCCAGCATACACTTAAGCCCCCACACCACGTCAAGGTAGTTACCCAGGTGAGGGTAGCCTTGAGGGACATTGGCTGGAAAATTAGAACTTATCACTCTCTCTGCCAATCACGCAAACAAAATAAATATTGATGAAAGATGGACTTATTTTACTTGCTCCAAAATAATAATAATAATAAAATAATAATTCTTTATTGTTACCATATCAAAAGGGCTCCAGTAAGTGAAGCTACAAAAATTAATAGTCCCTGAACCAACATAGTAGGCATTGTTAATCAAGCTGTCATGGAATTTCGTCATTGTTTAACATAATTTTTGTTTATCATGCAAAAGGGGGAGAAATTTTTCCATCTTATCAATATTAATAACACAGTTTACCTAGAAACCTTTGACATTAACAGGATATAGACTTGAATGTTTGACACTATGTTTCAAAAGTCTACTGATGACTAGGGAAGCTCCTATAAAATGTCGACATATAGATAGCTAGGAAACAAAAAACAAAATATTTATAAGTTTTTGATTTGTATAAATTTTAAATGCTAGTATAGTGAATAATAAGCTGAGTTGTTTGAATTTGTGATCTCTGTTTTTTGATACTTAAAAAAAAAAAATAAACAAATCATAGTAACCAACGGTTGTTCATTTGTTCGAAAAGAGTTAAGAAAAGTAGAGTGGTGAGAAAGGTGAAAAATAGAAGGCTTGTTTTTTGTATTGTGACGGGTGTGGTTAAAGTGTTTTTCTTTTTTTAAATTCTCAATAATTTATTTAGATTATTGAGATATAAACTTGAATGTTTGACGATATCTTTCAGACTAGTTTCCAAGTATACTGATGATTAGGATAGCTTCTATGAAATGTCGACATGTAGACAGCTAGGGAACGAAAAACGAACTATTTATAATTTTTTGTTAATATTACAAAATATTATTTTTAGAATTTTGAGTCAATTGTTAATTTTTTTCTTTTCTTTGCTGCATTTATTTTTCTTGCACATGTTCTTTTTTAATGTCTACCCAAGTTTTGTTTACACACATATTGAGAACTTTAGCACATTAATGTGATTTGAAAAAAATTAAATTCATAAACTGCTGGAGAAATAGGCAACTACTAAATAAAAAACAATAAACAAATTGAAATAAAAACAAAATAAAAATTAGAAACGAAAAAATCAACATTATTCCCTACTTGTTATACTCGTGCAGCAAAATTTGCTTTAAATTTAGAAAAAGTTTAAATGGCAACGGAAGGCAGCGACTACAACTGAACACAAGATATTGCACAAATGAAGTCTATCCCACAATTTAACTTAAACTTAATTCCAACATCAGCAACATTACTCACATTCTATGCAGTTGCAATAGCAGCAAACGTTTGCGGCAAAAGAGGCAAATAGCTGTAAGTGCAGCACGCAGTGTTAAGTTTTTTAATCAACACTTACTGGCGTCTTATTTGCTAACGAACTCTTTCACCCACTGTCGTTTTTTTCTTCCTTTTTTTTTCCTTTTCTTTAACAAATTGCAACATCTTTTGTTTCGTAAGGGATTACAAAAAAAAAATACAAAATACGATTTGCTTTTTTTGTTAACATCTTACAAGTTGCATGGAGCATTATTACATTTAACATCAACGTGATATTCATATCAACGCTAGTCCCTTCCTGAGCTCTTTTCAACTCGCGTACTCAAGTTTGTTTGCTGCCTGACTCAAGTCTGGGATCATTAGGTGCTTAACGCGCTCCTCTTTTCATTTACTCTGTTGTTCACTTTGCTGCTGTTTCTTTCCTAAATGAATTGTAATCATTTTAAGTTTCATTGTATCTCTCCTTTTTTTTTTCTTTTTTTTTGGTTAGATGAGACATTTTTATGCATAAATTACTTAAAAGTTTCAATAAAAAGTAATTAGAATTTTAATTTTTAATTAAGCAGAGTTAATGCATTCTTTTTATGACCGTCATTATTTTATTTATTATTTTTTATAGTGCAATTTCTTTTCGGTTTATTATCGTGGGGGGAACTTTTTCTTTGTACAAAAACTAAAACTTATTGTCATTGGATTTTAATGACGCTATTTAAAAAAGAGATTTATATAGAGTTATGTTTTAATTTCGGTTTAATGTTAAATCGGATTTTATGAATTTTTGGGACGTAAAAGAATTGTTTATAATGCGCGATGGTTGCGCAAAAACTCCTGATATTTGTTTGTTTTTGGGGACGATAGAGATACACGTCATCGGCAGTTTAAGCTTCTTTCGATACACTTTTACCGAAAAGGAGTAACAAGTCAACTGCAGTCTCTGTCCGCTGTCGTGCAATCATATCGTTTCGTTTTAGTCATTTTCTTGCGGTTATTTTTATAGTTCAATATCTAACGCTTGTGGATTTTAAATCATAGATGGACGGATATTAATATTTTTGCAAACAGAATTTATATTTATCACAAAAACTTACAATAACTTGTTTATTGTAAGTGCTTGTTTGCAGTTAAGCAGTTTGATATATTATTACAGCGACATTAGTACAGGGTGCTCCATCGTGAGTTTTATCATATAATCTCAAGATTTACAATATAAAATAAAACACGTAAATTTGAAACAATTAACGGTATTTACTGTTTACGTTGATCCATTCGGAAGATCAAACGATAGGCGACTCGTTCGAGCACAAAGACTGTTATCTCACAGATATGAAATGAAAATGAAGGCATTCGACTTTACATTTCCCAGGAGAAAATTATCGAAAAAAATTTTTTTTTCGCCGATTTACCGTAGCAAAACGTGCTCACCAAAATAATTTCTCAAAAAGTCCATTGTTTCACGCGCTGTTTTGCTCGTAGCACCAAATTCTTGACGTACACTGTCTGCAACAGATGCTGTCTTACCGGTATTATCCGTTAATTTAAACTGACCGCAAATAAAAAGCAATTTGATATATGGTTACAGCAACAATAGTATTACGTTGTGTATTACTGGTAGAAACAATTTATTATGCATTTAGTTTTAGTTCATTGCCCCTTAAATATATTCTTGTTTGCATTTTCGTAATTGTATTATTACCATCTATCAATTTCAAGACATGGTTGCAAGCAATAATAGCATTTATGAAATTTTTTTACAACAACAATTCTTCTGATGAACTAATTCACATGCAACAAATGTAAGTTTACAGAATAAATTTACTATTGCCATCATTAACAACACTTGTGTTCTAGTCGTTGACATTTAATATTTTACCGATTATATTTTTAGGAGCAAAAATATAAGTTCTTCGTTTTTTAACTAAAAAAAAACTTTAAATTAAAAAAAAAAAACAAGTAAGTGTGGGGTATATTCGGCTGGGCCGAATCTCAAATACCCTTCACGATATGGAAAAAATATTTTTGCCTTGTAATCACTATTACAAAAAAGCAATCTTTCATAGACATTTTCAAGGAAAAGTTTATTTAACCCATATCTCGGTTATATATGAGCCAATGTCGGAATTTTCTATTTTCTGTATTTTAGTAACCTTCTTTTATAAAGAGAATTGCTTTTCAGCAAAAAAAAAATATATTAATGGAAAAATCGGTTCAGGTTATATTTATCTCGGGTATATATGGGCCGATATCGAAAATTTTCATTTTCCATATTTATATAACCTTATTTTTTAGCAAAGCCATGAATCGATGGGGTAAAAGAATGGGGAAAGAAAAAAGTTTCTAAGTCTAATGGTTTTCTCAGAAACGGTATTTCAACAGCGGACAGACGGACATCGCTTAGTCGACTTTTCCATTAATTCTGGATCAGAATATATATACTTTATAGGGCCGCAAATAAAAACTGTAGAAATTACAAACGGAATCACAAACTTAAAACTATCCTTAATTTAAACCTTAAAACTATTGTTAATAAACTTATCCAATGAAATAATGAACTTTATAAATAGAATTTCCTTTTAATAAATGAATTAATAAACTGAACTAATAAAACAATAACATTCTTTTAATTATGGAGATCGTTGAATCTCACAACCGTACATATATATCCTTTACATTTTTGTGAAGGGTATAAAAAAAGTTCCGATGATAAAACGAGGTAATTAAAATACCTATAATGAAAATTTCCGATATCGGTACATATATACCCGAGATACGGCATAAACCAATTTTTCCATGAACATTTTTTTTTTTCTTAAAAGGAGTTCTTGTTATAAAGGAAGGCTACTGAAATACTGAAAATGGAAAATTGCAATATTGGTTCATATATAAGCGAGATATAGCCTAAACCATGAAAATTTCCATGAAAGATTTATTTTTTGGAATGGTGATTCCAAGGCAAAAATATTTTATCCCTGATGTTGGTTCATATATATCCGAACATATGTAGTTCAAATTTGTACTATATACTATATATATACTTAACTATCGTGAAGGGTATTTCAGATTCGGACCAGCTGAATATACTACACTCTTCCTTGTTTTTTTTTTTATACCCTTCACAAAAATGTAAAGGGTATATATAAGTTTGTGATTCCGTTTGTAATTTCTACAGTTTTTTTTTTGCGACCCTATAAAGTATATATATTCTGAATCAGAATTAATGGAAAAGTCGATTAAGCGATGTCCGTCTGTCCGTCTGTCCGCTGTTGAAATACCGTTTCTGAGAAAACCATTAGACTTAGAAACTTTTTTCTTTCACCATTCGTTTACCCCATCGATTCGTGGGTTTGCTATTGAAATTCAGTAATATCGGTCCACGTATAGCTGAGATATATTCAAAATTCCGAAAAAAGCCATTTTTTTTTGCAGTTTTGTATGAAAATTTTTGAAAACAAAAGTTGTTCGTTTTGCTTCAAACTTCACACACTTATTAAGCATGGTGACTAAAAGACAAAAAATTTTTTTTTCAGATATCGGTCCATATATACCCGAGATATAGCCCAAATCGGATTTTAATGAAAATGTCGCATAGGCAAAGCTAAATAACTTTTTTTTTGCTCAAAAGCAGTTCTGGTAATAAAATTAGGTTACATAAATATGCAAAATGAAAATTTTCGATATCGGTCCATATATACCCGAGATATAGCCTAGACCGGGGTTTTCATGAAAATGCCGCGTAAGCGAACTTAAACAACTTTTTTGTGCTCAAAAGCAGTTCTGGTAATGAAACTAGGTTACATAAATATGGAAAATGAAAATTTCCGATATCGGTCCATATATACCCGAGATATAGCCTAGACCGGATTTTTCATGAAAATGTCGCGTAAGCGAACTTAAACAACTTTTTTGTGCTCAAAAGCAGTTCTGGTAATGAAGTAGGGTCATATAAATATGAAAAATGAAAATTTTCGATATCGGTCCATATATACCCGAGATATAGCCCAAACCAGGTTTTTCATGAAAATGCCGCGTAAGCGAACTTAAACAACTTTTTTGTGCTCAAAAGCAGTTCTGGTAATGAAATTTGGTTACATAAATATGAAAAATGAAAATTTCCGATATCGGTCCATATATACCCGAGATATGGCCCAAATCGGGGTTTTCATGAAAATGTCGCGTAAGCGAACTTAAACAACTTTTTTGTGCTCAAAAGCAGTTCTGGTAATGAAATTAGGTTACATAAATATGAAAAATGAAAATTTTCGATGTCGGTCCATATATACCCGAGATATAGCCCAAATCGGGTTTTTCATGAAAATGTCGCGTAAGCGAACTTAAACAACGTTTTTGTGCTCAAAAGCAGTTCTGGTAATGAAATAGGGTCATACAAATATGAAAAATGAAAATTTTCGATATCGGTCCATATATACCCGAGATATAGCCTAGACCGGGGTTTTAATGAAAATGCCGCGTAAGCGAACTTAAACAACTTTTTTGTGCTCAAAAGCAGTTCTGGTAATGAAGTAGGGTCATATAAATATGAAAAATGAAAATTTTCGATATCGGTCCATATATACCCGAGATATAGCCCAAACCAGGTTTTTCATGAAAATGCCGCGTAAGCGAACTTAAACAACTTTTTTGTGCTCAAAAGCAGTTCTGATAATGAAATTAGGTTACATAAATATGAAAAATGAAAATTTCCGATATCGGTCCATATATACCCGAGATATAGCCTAGACCAAGGTTTTTATGAAAATGCCGCGTAAGCGAACTTAAACAGCTTTTTTGTGCTCAAAAGAAGTTCTGGTAATGAAATTAGGTTACCTAAATATGGAAAATGAAAATTTCCGATATCGGTCCATATGTACTCGAGATATAGCCCAAATCAGGTTTTTCATGAAAATGTCGCGTAAGCGATCTTAAACAACTTTTTTTTGCTCAAAAGCAGTTCTGATAATGAAATAAGATTACATAAATATGAAAAATGAAAATTTCCGATATCGGTCCATATATACCCGAGGTATAGCCTAAACTGCGGTTTTAATGAAAATGTCGCGTAAGTGAACTTAAACATATTTTTTTGCTTAAAAACAGTTCTGGAAATGAAATAGGGTCATATAAATATGACAAATGAAAATTTTCGATGTCGGTCCATATATACCCGAGATATAGCCTAGACCGCGTTTTACATAAAAGTGTCGCGTAAGCAAACTAAAACAACATTTTTGTGCTCAAAAGCAGTTCTAGTAATGAAATGAAGTTATATAAATACGAAAAATGAAAATTTCCAATATCGGTCCATATATACCCGAGATATAGCCTAGAACGGGTTTTTCATGAAAATGCCGCGTCACCGAAATTAAACAACTTTTTTTTGCTTAAAAGCGGTTCTGGTAATAAAATAAGGTTATATAAATATGAAAAATGAAAATTTCCGATATCGGTCCATATATACCGCAGATATAGCCTGGAACGTGGTTTTCATGAAAATGCCGCGTAAGCGAACTTAAACAACTTTTTTTTGCTTAAAAGCAGTTCTGGTAATCAAATAAGATTATATAAGTATGGAACATGAAAATTTCCGATATCGGTCCATATATACCCGAGATATAGCCCAAACCGTGTTTTTCATGAAAATGCCGCGTAAACGAACTTAAACAATTTTTTCGCCTTAAAGCAGTTCTGGTAATAAAATAAGGTGATATAGATATGGAAAATGAAAGTTTTCGATATCGGTCCATATATACCCGAGATATAGCCTAAACCGGGTTTTTCATGAAAATGTCGCGTAAGTGAACTTAACAATTTTTTTTTTGCTTAAAAACAGTTCTGGTAATAAGATGAGGTTATATAAATGTGGAAGATAAAAATTTCGGTCCATATATACCCGAGATATAGCCTGGAACGGGGTTTTCATGAAAATGCCGCGTAATCGAACTTAAACAGCTTTTTTGTGCTCAAAAGCAGTTCTGGTAATGAAATTAGGTTACCTAAATATGGAAAATGAAAATTTCCGATATCGGTCCATATGTACCCGAGATATAGCCCAAATCGGGTTTTTCATGAAAATGTCGCGTAAGCGAACTTAAACAATTTGTTGTGCTCAAAAGCAGTTCTGGTAATGAAATAAGGTTATATAAATATGGAAAATTAAAATTTTCGATATCGGTCCATATATACCCGAGATGTAGCCTGAACCGATTTTTTCATTAAAAATTTTTTTTTTTTTTTTTTGCTGAAAAGCAATTCTTGTTATAAAAGAAGGTTACTAAAATACAGAAAATAAAAAATTCCGATATCGGTTCATATATAACCGAGCATATTCAAGCCAAATTTTTAATATACTATACATATTCGTGACTATCGTGAAGGGTATTTTAGATTCGGCCCAGCCGAATATACTACACTCTTACTTGTTTTATTTAATGTTTTGTTTAGTTAAAAAACAAAGAAAACAAACAAAAATATATTTGACTCCTAAAAATATAATCACTAAAATATTAAATGTCAACAACTAGAACAAAAGTTTTATTAATGATGGCAATAGTAAATTTATTCTGTAAACTTACATTTGTTGCATGAGAATTAGTTCATCAGAAGAATTGTTGTTGTAAAAAAATTTCATAAATGCTATTATTGCATGCAACCAAGTCTTGAAATTGATAGATGGTAATAATAGAATTACGCAAATGCAAACAAGAACATATTTAAGGGGCAATAAACTATAACTAAATACATAATAAATTGTTTCTACCAGTAATACACAACGTCATACTATTGTTGCTGTAACCATATATCAAATTGCTTTTTATTTGCGGTCAGTTTAAATTAACAAATTGGACTTTTACTATCAATTCAACGCAATAACACCACGAGTTTCTTTTGCTCTGCAGGAATTATACCGTATACCGTGTAGCTTTTTCTTTGTTTTTGCCTTTTTTCTTGTATGGAGTTGAAGTGTTTTCGGGTACATCGTTTTACAAATGGGGACGCGTCTTCTTACGAAGTAAGAACGTTAGGTTCTGATTTTTCAACTTGTATATGTAATATAATAAACCCTCATACATTTTAGAAAATTGTATCTTCAAGAACTAATATGCTGACCTTCCACTTTAGTGATGAGCAGCCCTTTTGTTGTGAGAGTAGCACGAATTTGGAATATAGTAATTCCATATGAGGAACGGGATTTTTAGTTGAAAAGTTTGCAAACTTCATTGATGATACCGTGCCTTAAGCAGTTTTTAAATTATATTTTTTATCATTTATAATTTAAGTTTTTTTTAATATTATGCAATTGTAATAACCATTTAAAATTCGAAACTAATTTGGACTTGAAGGCTTGGAGTTCGTAATAAATTAATAAAAAGAAAAGAAAGAAGCAAAGAAAACACAACCCTAGACGATTTTAATATACATACCCTTTCGTAGGTTAAACTACGTCATCTAATGGTAAATCATGCGCATGGCTTAATATCTTCTTCTTCTTCTTTGTAGTATTACGAAAAGTACATGGATATTAAAAAAGTGAATAAAAAGAAATCGAGGGTTTAAATTTTCATACAGATGTCACCGAAAAAATGCTTTCTCTTATATGCTGTTCATACATACACTTTAATTTAAAATTTTGCAATTAACGCCTTAATTGATTTTAATTACCCATACAAAATTTTAATTAACTTAATTGCCAATTAACAGTTAATTGTTCTTATATTTAGTAAAATTAAATATACAACCCTGTAGCAACCGTGTTTAGTCTGCAAAATAATTCCCCATGAACACACTTTGTTCAAATTTGATAACTCAAATGTAAACAAAAATGGCGTGTCAACAAGAAGAAACAAGGCAGCTTTAATAGGTAGTTGCAGAATTACAATAAATACAACAACAACGAACATCAACATGTATTTTGTTGGTAGAATTTACGAACAGTTGTCAACATTTTGTTTGAAAAATGTGTTTTTGATAAATTTACGCAAAGGAAACGAAAGACAGCTGTGCTTATACCACTACGGTATTAAGGCTGCCTTCAGAAGAAATATTCACAATCAAAATGTAAGCAACTTTTCTGTCAGCTGTTGTCAAACGTTAATTGCATTAGCAATATTAAGTATGTATGAACACTTAAAAATTTTTTTAATTAACTGATAATTAAATTAATTAATTAGTGTATGTATGAACACCATAATACACACAGAGTATAACAGAGATGTCAAAAGTGACTTCGATATAGTGGTGGTGTTGGCGAAAAATCTTCAGCTCCCAAAAAGAAAACTTTAATTTAAACAAGTAAGAGTGTAGTATATTCGGCTGGGCCGAATCTAAAATGCCCTTCACGATAGTCACGAATATGTATAGTATATTAAAAATGTGGCCTGAATATGCTCGGTTATATATGAACCGATATCGGCATTTTCATGAAAACCCCGGTTTAGGCTATATCTCGGGTAAACATATATGGACCGATATCGGAAATTTTTATCTTCCATATTTATATTACCTCATCTTATTACCAGAACTGTTTTTAATCAAAAAAAGTTGTTAAAGTTCGCTTACGCGACATTTTCATCAAAAACCCGGTTTGCACTATATCTCGGGTATATATAGACCGATATCGAAAATTTTCATTTTCCATACCTATATAACCTTATTTGATTACCAGAACTTTTTTGAAGCAAAAAAAAGTTGTTTAAGTTCGCTTACGCGGCATTTTCATGAAAACCCCGTTCCAGGCTATATCTCGGGTATATATGGACCGATATTGGAAATGTTTATCTTCCATACTGGCAAAAACACATTTTAAGAGTTTATATAAAATGGTTTTTATTTTATATTAAATCAAAATTTGTTGTATTAATTGTCAAACGTTATATTGCTAGTGATATTCAAATGATTGTTTGAAGGAGGAAAAACGTTTTATTTTGTATTTACGAATAACAGCACAAAGCGTGGAGAATACATAATGAGTGAGATGCGCAGATATTTTATTATCTTATTATTTATGTCTTTTCCATCGCGTTTCACCTCTGTTATATTTTGTGTCCTTAAGTAAGCAGGCAGAGCAAGATGGCATAGAAAACTGCAATTTCAAATTTGTTGCTGCCTCTTTTTTGTATTGTTTTAACTTTATTTTCTTTGACGGTCGGTACTGACACAAAGCACACAGAGATAAAAAAAGATTAGAATAATGTCCTTTTTTTTAATTTTCGGAGAGATGTCGGAATAGAGACAGCAAAGGTGAAATATTGTGTTCTCCCACTTACGCATACCTTTAAGCCTATTAAAACTTTTGTTTACGAATTAAGTACAAAGCACCAAAAGAAAATAACGTAAGAGATAAGTATAATCTTACAAACTTTTCTGTCTCGTTTCATATCTATTTACTTGTGGTTTGCATCTCTTAAGCAATATCTTCCTTGAAGAAGATTAATGTTTTGAGTAGATATTTTCTTATAGAAAAAATTTTAACTTATTTATGCTGGATCACGTAATTCATAGTCATAGTTTATAATGTAAGGAAGGATTATATAATTAATGTTTTCAGAAACAAATAATGGGTGATTTTATAAGAACTATCGGAATTAAAAAAAAAAACAAATATTTAAAATTCAGAAAAACGCATGAAATATTTATTTGGATCGAAAGCTGGGTCGATATAATTTAATGTTTGAAGATTATTTCATGCAAATGTTGGCCGCGGCTGCTCCTCAAATGGTCCATCCGCTTAGTCCAATTTTGGCATACTCTTTCCAACATTTCGGCCGGTATCTCACGAATAATGTTGGCAATGTTGGCTTCCAGTGCGTCAATCGAAGCGGGCTTGTCGCTATAGACACTAGCCTTAACATAGCCCCACAAAAAATAGTCTAGAGGCGTTAAATCGCACGATCTGGGCGGCCAATTGACCTCATTGGTCCCAAGCGTGAAATAAACTGTTCACCGAACTCGCCTTTCAATTGGTCCATTGTTTCGCATGCTGTGTGGCATGTGGCACCGTCTTGTTGAAACCACATGTCATGCAAGTCAAGCTCTTGCATTTTGGGCAAAAAAAAGTTTGTTATCATCGCACGGTAGCGCTCACCATTCACAGTAACGTTGTGATTCGCATCATCTTTGAAGAAATACGGCCCAATGATGCCGCCAGCCCATAATCCGCACCAAACGGTTGTTTTTTGTGGATGCATTGGTAGCTCTTGCAATGCTTCTGGCTGCTCTTCACTCCAAATACGGCAGTTTTGCTTGTTCACGTGTCCATTCAACCAGAAATGAGCCTCGTCGCTGAACACAATTCTTCGATAAAAAAAGTGGATCTTCATCTAACTTTTCAAGAGTCCATTCACCAAAAATTTGGCGTTGTGGTAGGTCGTTTGGCTTCAATTCTTGCACCAGCTGCATCTTATAAGGCTTCACACCCAAATCCTTCCGCAAAATTTTCCACGTAGTGGAGTAACAGAGGCCCAATTGCTGCGAACGGCGCCGAATCGATAATTCACGGTCATCACCAACACTGGCCGATACGGCTGCGATATTTGCTTCAGTTCGCACTCTACGTAGGCGTGTTGGTCGTTTAATGTCCAACAATGTAAATTTGGTGCGAAATTTTTTTACAATAGCCCGAATAGAAGCCTCAGTAGGTCGATTAAACTGACCATAAAATGGAAGAAGCGCGCGATGAACTTTCTTAACAGAGCACGCATTTTGGTAATAAAATTCAATAATTTGCAAGCGTTGTTCGTTTGTAAGACTATTCATGATTAAATTATAGACCAAACTGAAGATGTTTGACAGTGACACAAGATACAAAACGTGCGTGAGCTGTCAAAACTAGTGTTGCCAAAAAGATAATAGCAAAAAAATCACTCGTTACAAATCTAATAAATTATTCATAAAACGTGAAATCAAACAAAATTTAAAAGAGAAATGTAAAAGACATTGATTACTAAAAAACATTGGTTACTAAAAAAAGATAATCTGTTTTTCTTTAATTTGGGCTTAATTTAATTTTTGGAATAATTATTACAATTTGGGAGTAAGCTTCGCGTTGCTTAACAGTGCCTGTAGCACCTTTACTTGTTGTTATTTTTTATTTATTTACTTGTTGTTATTTTTTATTTATTACAACTTGACGGTAAGATAAAATTTTTCTTTCTTAATGTGTAACGTTAACAAAAATTACCAAGAAATGCACAGAGGCAAAGAAAGTGGAGTTGAAGTGAAATAGCGGCCAAAGTTTCGCTTACAGAAGCAATGATCCGATCCACAGTTGTAAGTCAATAGTGCATACCACCTCATATACGAACCTAGTATAAATTTTCATACACATTGCAGCCTATGTTAAGTGAACGCCTATCACCTGCACACAAAGTAAACGAGATAGTGAGGTGTTCATCTAACATACTTTGCAAGTTACCAGTAGGCAGCTCGAACACAATCTCGCGTACTTTGTTAATTAATGCTAACTTCATCTTGTCTTTCAATTGAATAACAAAAATTAATGATCAAATAAGTTTACATCAATTGTGTTTGCCCATGAAAACGAGCTTTTTTATTGTTTCGTTTTTTTACACATCACTAATCTACATTACATTTTTTACAAACTAATAAACAAAATCTTAGTAATAATAAAATGAAAAAGGGGTAAAGTATATAGCACGTAATTGCTTATCAGGAATCTAAAATTCATTACTTTTTCTCTTAGGCCATATTTTCTTTTAATAAATACACAAAACTAAGATTATCCGACATTCAAATAATACTCTTTCCTCTTTTGTCAAAAGCATCGTATATATGATTAATAAAAAAAGTTTTAGATTTATAGAAGAATTTCCACAATATATAAAATATGAAAAAACAACATCTAAAATCACTAAATTGTCTTAGAAAAGGGTGCAATCAGTTTTAAAAAGGGTTGACTGAAAAGAGTGCTAAACAGAACATTTTAACTTGAAATTCTTTTATGAATAGAGATTTATCGTGTTTTCTCTAAAAATGATTTGAATAACTGTTTAACATTTTTATGAATACATTTTGTGAATTTGTTCTCAAAGCGCTAATTTAGTTGACTTTACTTGATACATTGACATTACTAAGAAAACTTTTGTAGCCAACAAAAATAGAAATTAGTTTACTTGGACTACAATGACAAAATCAGCATGGACAACAACCTGCAGCCATGCTGTCTTGCTGTTTTCAAAATAATCATTCTCATAAGAACACGTGTATTTTAATTTTGAGCTTTTGCAGTCGATAGCCTGCTGTCTCGAATGTGTTTAATGCTTTTAAGTTAAATTCGTAACAATAAAAAACGTTTTTTTATGTTTTATTCTGCCTTAACTTTATATGCAGTTCGAAAAATAGCCATGAAATAAAAAAACCAGTTATTAAAAAATCATATTACATCCTTTATATTCGATTTATTCCAATAACAGTGCAAAAAAAAATCCGCTTCCATTTGCCTAACAAATAGCATAAGTTTATAAAAGATTTATAACAAGACCGTTAGTAATAAATCATTCAGCTATTCAACATCTAAACACTTCATTACAAAGAGAGCAGAGGAATTAAGTACCCGTGTAAATAATTTATATGCATGGTTTAAAAAGAATTATATTATATTTATTTCTATTCGCTGGTGCAATACAAAACAAAGTTGTATAGAATTAAAAGTGAAAATAAGACTGAGTCTGAGTGTAAAGAAACTGAGTAAAATAATAATAATAATAATAGTATAAGGCAAAAAGAATTTATTTAATATTATTTAAATGGCGACAAACTGAACCCTCAAAGTTAAATCAATTACTGTGTATAAAATGCTTCATTTAATTGCATTGATTGATGATGGCGATGACGAATCAATAACACCATCTCGCCGGCATTTACAACCATTCCACAGTTGTATGTTTTGCATTCCCCTGGATTTTACATTTACTGGCATAATTGATGATGAAGCAAAATGTTTTTTTTATTATTATTTGTATTTTATTTTTTTTCGTTTTCATTCTCACAAACAACCTTTAATGAAAATTATTATTTAAATCTTCAATGTCGAATTAAACGCAAAGTAATAATCAATGAAAATTTACTCATTATTGACAAAAAATAAATAAATAAAGTTAAGCGAACTAAAGCGGAATATGCAACTCAAGAAAAGCCAAGTAAAGGAAACGACAATACAAGAAAATGTGACCCAGAGAGCAGGTTTTAATTATACGAGGGTGGATTGATATTGAAGCTACCTAGCACTAGATGGCAGCACAAACACACACAAATATTTTTTTTAATCGCGGTCAGCTGTTAAGCTTTCACCAAATTTATCGATTGGTTTATTTGTTGCATTCGTTTAAAGAAAGCAACTTTTTTGTTTCTTGAAAAATGGAAAAAAGTGAGTTTCGTACAGTGATTAAGCATTATTATCTGAAACTGAAAACGGTGAAAGAGACAAAAGAAAAGCTGGATAAACATTATGGTGAATCTGCCGTCACATTACATGGTAAAATATTGGATTGCTGAATTTAAACGCGGCCGAACAAGCACTGTGGCGAAAAAGATTAACATTAGCACCTGCCTTTACGGCCTTATCTGATGATGAACCAATTCCACGGAGTGAATTATTCACGATTCACCAGCGCCCCCGTGTGGCTTACTAGGCTTACACAGGTAGCAATTTTTACCATATATTTGTAGCCATATGAGCAACTTCTTGTTGAGGAGTTCAGGCAAAAGCCCACTAGCAGCATCAGCCTTCAACCATCACCTCTAGTTCCTTACAGTACAGGTATCTGTTGCAAGGCAACAGCACCTCGGGGGGTTGTTGGCCCCCGAAAAAAGCAACGCATCAACAATTATCAGGTATACTAACTCCCCCTTCCTGCGTTTTTAGGTTTAAACCACGGCCAGAACGTTTAAACCACGCTCAGCCCGGGTTGAACTGCAAACAGAACCACCCGGGGTCACGCTGATCCCTGTTCTGCCAATTTATACCTTTGGTAAGTTTTTCGGAAGCCAACACAATGTAAGTCATGTTTTATATGCTACAACAAACGAGAGACTTCTTTACCCGAAAAACAGGTAAAAGCCTTGGCGTATTCCTAACCAAAGCATTCGTCAAGGCTTTTGCCTTGGAACATTCCGCATAAAATAAGACACGTCTACCTCGCAAATTTTATTATATCCTTTTTCTCTTAACAACTAAATATATGTAAATAAAACTTACAGCTGAACAGTTGTCAACCGTTCAGGCAAAAAATAAAGACAGTATCCCACAACCGCAACTTCTTTCAGGCGCAGTCCACATCCAGCACAAACTACGACTTTCAACGTCACTATCTGAAGTTACATTTGCAACTGAAGTTACATTTGCAACTAAGGCAATAACAATTTTCAATATAATTTATATAGGTGGGCCACGTATTTTTTGGGTCTTTCAGATCTTATTTTCAGCTTCAGCTACTTTACCGATTTACATATAATTACTCCAGTATCATAAGCACGCCACCATTGCCTTCTAGAAGTTCAAAATACTATAATACACATTGTTGCATCAAATGTGTGATGAAAATTAAAGCTGATATTAGTCTCCCTTTTCTTCCAAAAGAAACACCCCAAACATGCCTCTATTATCATCATTCGAATAGTCCACCTACTCGTGTTACATATTAGGTCTATAGCTTTGCCTCCGCCGTTTTGCAATAGATGGCTGTAGCGGTAAGTAGAAGTCGAAATTAATAAATTCTAGATATCATACAATACGCTTAGGTATATGTAAACATACCGACATCGAAATATTAGTCGATTTGTGTCTGCATCATAAAGTTATTCCCGATTAAACATGCCAGCTTACGAGCCAAACTCTCGTCATTTGTGCAAGGTTTTAGTTTTCTACTTTAATATGAAGAAATCTCCATTTGCGGTTCATCGAATACTCTCAAGTACCTAGTGTGGTTTCACTGCTTCAAAAATGGTGACTTTGGCGACGAACGAGAGACGGTTTTCGAAGATGCAGGATTGGCGGCTTTACTTCGTCAACACTCCTGTCAAACGCATCAAAAATTGGAAGGATCATTCAGAGTGATGCAACAGCCATTTCAAATGACTGAACATAATGAGAACGATTCAGAAACAAGAAAATCGGACTTATGTGACCATAAGAGTTGAAGCAGAGAGAAGAGAGAGTTGAAGGATTTCTGCATCGTATTATGACTGGGAACAAAAAATGGGCTCATTACGTTATTCCAAGCATAGAAAATGTGGGGGATATCACGGCCATGCTTCCACGTCATTACCCAAACCGAGTACTCACGGTTTCAAGGTCATGTTCAGTATTTGGTGTGACCAGCTCGGCGTAGTTAATTATGAATTGTTAAAACCGTTATCAAACGCATTGAAAGACAAACGGCCGCAATACAACGAGAGACATAATAAAGTAATTTTACATCATGGCAATGATTGACCCCATGTTGCGAAGGTGGTCAAGATACAGTTACTTGGAAGCATTGAAATGGGAAGTCCTTTCCCACCCGCCACATTCTCTCTCTCTCTCTTAGACCGTCACTTGTTTCGATCAATGGCCCACGGCTTAAATCTATTCGTGGATCGCTTCAAAAGATGACCAGTTTTTCAACGCGACATTCGTACACTGTCTGATAATGAGGGGAAAGTAGCGGCCAGCGATGGACAAAGCTTTAAATCAATGTATTACCAGTTTTTTGCAATAAAGCTTCGAATTTCGGAAAAGCAAAAACGGCGGAAGCAAAGTTGTACACCTATGTATATTGCAATGCAAGTCTCCGATAAATATCTGTTTTCTGTACTGGTTAAGTTTGCTGATTTCCTCCAGGTTTTTTACACCTTTCCTAATTCATTACTAAATAGTTATAAATATATGCCACTAATTATAAATATATGTAGATTACACACATGAAGTGTGATAACTCAAGTCTTAAGTTTGTGGGAAGAAGAGAATGAAAAGGGGCGCAGACTAGAGGGTAGCAGCAGGTTTAAAATGAAATGTCTAAAAATAGGAAAACTTGCTGGCAAAGAAACTTAAACTTAACGACACAAATATTTTGTGTGTGAACGTCAATGCCAGTGCAAAAGGAAATTGAAGCAGAATTTAACAGGAAAGCCTGATGTACAAGTACATGCTTTTTGCTCGGTCCATATTATCAGTTATGTCAATGAAACAAAATTTCATAACAAATGAATCACTTATCACTTTAAAGTTCTGTTGCACACGTTTTTGTTTTTCTATTCGTAATTAATAAAATTGTATAAAATTTATTGAAATTTCAAATTCAATTGATAGATAGATGCTTTTTTGACGTTGAAAATTTACATATCATCAATTTACTCAGACTTGAGAGACAATTTGTTGCTTATGATGTTTCTTGAGGTGTATGAGTTTGTGCAATTTTTATTTTCCTTTTTCTTTTTATTTTTGTCCGTTTCTAATCTTCTTAGAGTTAAGGTCAGTTTGTTGTATACATTTGTTTTTTCTAATATATCTTTGAAGTATTTTGTTCGCATTGTTCATTAGCAACGTCGACTTGGTTCAGTTTTATCCGGGTCAAGTGACGATTGTGTTTGTGACAATAACCCCAATGAATAATAAATATATTTATATCACATCAATATAACACTGGCATAAATTTAAGTTGAAATAAATTGTGATTTGAATTTTATATCTAACTAGCATATACCTGCGACTTTGTCTGCGGAAAACAGGTGTTTTCAGTAGCCTGTTTTGAAGCGAAACCAGAATTAAAAAAAAAAAAAAAAACTTTATTATGTGCACGCATCTTTTGTCTGTACGCTGTCCAATTTTTTTTTTATTTCTTTGATATAAAGAATAAAAATTATTGAAAATCTGTTCATTATAGCGGATTGTTTTATTTAATTTAATTTATTTATTTATTTTGTTTTTGGACGGACATTTTATGTATCCAAAAACTTTTTCATTTTCTTGTCGTTCACAATAAGAAAGAATATTGAAAATTGGTTTATAAATAGCAACGTATATCAACCATTTATTTTTCGGTTTCGTCAGTCCGATGTCCAAAAACTATTTTATAGTCGGACATTATACTAATCTGCTATCCAATATAGCTTTTTTACTTTCAGGCATTTGACTTATACTTTGAACAAAAGTTAAAAAATGTTTTGAAAATCGATTCATATATTGTGGAGTTACTTAAAATCTTTTTCAGATGGACATTTTGTCTACCCGATTTGTAAAAACCTTTTTCCAGTGCGTTTACAAACTCTTTTAAAGGAAGAAATAATATTGAAAATCGGTTCATAATCAGTTCGTAAATGGCGAGTTTTTTTTTTTAAATTATCTCTTTAGCAGTCATTTTGAACCCCTTTTCTCGCTTCTGTGGCTGAAGTTCCAGAATAAAAACTATCCTATGATGATTTTCGGTCTTAAAAATATCTGCTAACCGACTTTCATTTAAATTAGTTTAACGATTTACGCGTGAGAAGCTAAAAATATGTTCATACTGCGTACTCAAAAATTTATTTTTCGCAGTTTTTCTGTCCGATGTCCAAAAAAATTTTTGTTAGCGGATTCTTTGGAAACCCTCTCAAAAGAATAATCGGTTCATGAATTGCAGAAATATTAAGGAAAAAAATTTTGCACGGTCATTTTGCCCCTTGTGGCTCAAATTTGAAAATAAAAACTAATCTATAACGATTCTCGGAACAACAGGTATCTGCATACCGAATTTCATCAAAATCGGTGCAGCGGTTTAAGCGTGAGAAGGTAACAAACAGACAGAGTTTCACATTTATAATATTAGTAGAGATAATAATTCTAAAGTGGTTCGTTTAAGCTTTGATAAAAACAGATGTATGTGTTAATATATGTATGTATGTACATATGTGCATCGTATATTGTGGTATGTACTATGTGTGTGGAATATGAAAATACCATTCAAAATATCCACAAGCTTGGTTTTTAAGATTGCTGTAAACATTTCATAGGTGCCGCCCTAATCATCAGTAGACTTGGAAACCATTGAAAGATATTATACATATACCCCATTCTCTATAATGATAGGATTTTTTTTTTAAATTTTATTTAGTTGTCCCGCACCTTTAGTATATTCAATTATTTTTTCTTGTTTTCTTTGATCAAGAGTTATTGATCGCGGCAATTAGTGTTATAATTAAAAAATAACAAGTAAGAGTGTAGTATATTCGGCTGGGCCGAATCTAAAATACCCTTCACGATAGTCACGAATATGTATAGTATATTAAAAATGTGGCCTGAATATGCTCGGTTATATATGAACCGATATCGGAATTTTCTATTTTCTGTATTTTAGTAACCTTTTTTTATAACAAGAATTGCTTTTCAGCAAAAAAAAAAAAAAAAATTTTAATGAAAAAATCGGTTCAGGCTATATCTCGGGTATATATGGACCGATATCGAAAATTTTAATTTTCCATATTTATATAACGTTATTTCATTACCAGAACTGCTTTTGAGCACAACAAATTGTTTAAGTTCGCTTACGCGACATTTTCATGAAAAACCCGATTTGGGCTATATCTCGGGTACATATGAACCGATATCGGAAATTTTCATTTTCCATATTTAGGTAACCTAATTTCATTACCAGAACTGCTTTTGAGCACAAAAAAGCTGTTTAAGTTCGCTTACGCGGCATTTTCATGAAAACCCTGGTCTAGGCTATATCTCGGGTATATATGGACCGATATTGGAAATTTTCATTTTTCATATTTATATAACTTCATTTCATTACTAGAACTACTTTTGAGCACACAAAAGTTGTTTTAGTTTGCTTACGCGACACTTTTATGTAAAACCCGGTCTAGGCTATATCTCGGGTATATATGGACCGATATCGGAAATTTTCATTTTTCATATTTATGTAATCTTATTTCATTATCAGAACTGCTTTTGAGCAAAAAAAAGTTGTTTAAGATCGCTTACGCGACATTTTCATGAAAAACCCGATTTGGGCTATATCTCGAGTACATATGGACCGATATCGGAAATTTTCATTTTCCATATTTAGGTAACCTAATTTCATTACCAGAACTGCTTTTGAGCACAAAAAAGTTGTTTAAGTTCGCTTACGCGACATTTTCATGAAAAACCCGATTTGGGCTATATCTCGGGTATATATGGACCGACATCGAAAATTTTCGTTTTTCATATTTATGTAACCTAATTTCATTACCAGAACTGCTTTTGAGCACAAAAAAGTTGTTTAAGTTCATTTACGCGACATTTTCATGAAAAACCCGATTTGGGCCATATCTCGGGTATATATGGACCGATATCGGAAATTTTCATTTTTCATATTTATGTAATCTTATTTCATTATCAGATCTGCGTTTGAGCAAAAAAAAATTGTTTAAGTTCGCTTACGCGACATTTTCATGAAAAACCCGATTTGGGCTATATCTCGGGTATATATCGACCGACATCGAAAATTTTCATTTTTCATATTTATGTAACCTAATTTCATTACCAGAACTGCTTTTGAGCACAAAAAAGTTGTTTAAGTTCGCTTACGCGACATTTTCATGAAAAACCCGGATTGGGCTATATCTCGGGTATATATGGACCGATATCGAAAATTTTCATTTTTCATATTTATGTAACCTAATTTTATTACCAGAACTGCTTTTGAGAAAAAAAAAGTTATTTAGCTTCGCCTATGCGACATTTTCATTAAAATCCGATTTGGGCTATATCTTGGGTATATATGGACCGATATCGGAAATTTTCATTTTTCATATTTATGTAATCTTATTTCATTATCAGATCTGCGTTTGAGCAAAAAAAAATTGTTTAAGTTCGCTTACGCGACATTTTCATGAAAAACCCGATTTGGGCTATATCTCGGGTATATATCGACCGACATCGAAAATTTTCATTTTTCATATTTATGTAACCTAATTTCATTACCAGAACTGCTTTTGAGCACAAAAAAGTTGTTTAAGTTCGCTTACGCGACATTTTCATGAAAAACCCGGATTGGGCTATATCTCGGGTATATATGGACCGATATCGAAAATTTTCATTTTTCATATTTATGTAACCTAATTTCATTACCAGAATTGCTTTGAGCAGAAAAAAGTTGTTTAAATTCGCTTACGCGACATTTTCATGAAAAACCCGGTTTGTGCTATATCTCGGGTATATATGGACCGATATCGGAAATTTTCATTTTCCATATTTATATAACCTAATTTTATTATCAGAACTGCTTTTGAGCAAAAAAAAAGTTATTTAGCTTCGCCTATGCGACATTTTCATTAAAATCCGATTTGGGCTATATCTCGGGTATATATGGACCGATATCTGAAAAAAAAATTTTTTGTCTTTTAGTCACCATGCTTAATAAGTGTGTGAAGTTTGAAGCAAAACGAACAACTTTTGTTTTCAAAAATTTTCATACAAAACTGCAAAAAAAAATGGCTTTTTTCGGAATTTTGAATATATCTCAGCTATACGTGGACCGATATTACTGAATTTCAATAGCAAACCCATGAATCGATGGGGTAAAAGAATGGTGAAAGAAAAAAGTTTCTAAGTCTAATGGTTTTCTCAGAAACGGTATTTCAACAGCGGACAGACGGACAGACGGACAGACGGACATCGCTTAATCGACTTTTCCATTAATTCTGATTCAGAATATATATACTTTATAGGGTCGCAAAAAAAAACTGTAGAAATTACAAACGGAATCACAAACTTATATATACCCTTTACATTTTTGTGAAGGGTATAAAAATATTTCTTAGGGAAAGCCAGATTTGAACTTGAGCCAGACGAATGGTAACACCATCATATATATAAAATAAGTTCGACTATTTATAAATGAATACATACATACATACATATCTCACAACTCAGAGCCTATCAACAATTTTTTTTCGATAATGTTGTCAAGAGTCAAAAACAAAACTTCCTATTAAGTACAAAATATTATAGATCTCTATGCACAAATTTACGAGGGCTGATCAAAAAGTAACCGTTATTTTAATTTTTTCAAAAAGTATTTATTTATTTATCTATCAATAACTATCTTGTCCCGTTCAAAATAATACACTTATGCCAGCATTTTTTCCAATACTCAAAACACTTCTGAAACGCACTTTTTGGTATCGCCAACAGCTCCTGTTTCGATTTTTCTTTTATCTCCTCAATCGTAGCAAAACGCTTTCCTTTCATCGGTGTCTTCAATTTTGGGAATATGAAAAATTCAGCGGGGCCAAGTCCGGTGGTTGAAGCATATTTTTTTTAGCTTTTTATTTATTGAATCTTCACAATGTGAACTAGCAATAAGTATTCAAATCTTAATACTAAATACAAAAAATTAACCAAGTCCAGCCAATGCTAGAAAGTTATATTTTGTGCCAATTATATCGGTAAAATCACCTTCTTCTCAACAGAGTGTGACCGCTGAAAATAAGTATGTTTGGTGCAAAAGGGTTTGGCTGAAGTTCCAGTTTGTTGAAATACCTTGCCGCGTACTCTGAAAATTCGTCTTTTACCAGTGGAACACACATACGAGAATTCTTGTGAATTCGGGAGTTTTTTTACGTGCTATAGAGCTGCAGTAATTGTTCGAAAAATTTGGTTTTGTCGCTTTTGAACTTTTTCAATGTTTGACGCTGAGGCGGTGCCCTATAATTGAATTCAGTAGCACCATATAGGCTTGAGAATTGCGTTGTATAATAAAAGTTTACAATCCAGCTTCAATAACGAATTTCTGCTTATAAGCCAATTTAGTTGCTCTGCTTTTAGTTTTCAATGTGAGACTTCCACGTCAAGTACGGTCGAGGTGAATACCAAGCTACTTGACTTCATTCGTCTGCGAAATAGGTGAGTTGTTAACATGTTTGTTTACACAGTGTGAATGTAACGTGAGTACACTTTTGTTCATTGACTTTAATTTTCCAAAGTTTTAACCATTTCTTTAATATTAATACGAGTACTCCTTCAAATTTCGTGAAGCTTATTGATGGTTCTTACCAGCGCTACACGCAAAGAAAAAGCAATTTGAAATATTGTTGTGACAACATTAGTATATACCCTGTCGCAATTTGTATTGTTGCCGTTCGAAGTATTTTATAGATTTTAATATAGTTTAATCCACTATAAGTATATGAGTGTTCAAATATTCATATTTCTATTGTTACATTTCTACAATTTTAAAAAATGGTTGAATGCAATAATAATGTTTATAAATAAAGTCTGAATATTATCTTGATCCTAATTATTTGACCTTTTTTTTTAAATTAAATTGAAATGTTCTTTAAGCTTAAAATAATATGAATTGGGATAATGGGGGTGGGTTTACACTTAGTGGGGTTAAATGTTGTAGAAAATTTTTAGCACGAAATAGGGATGTACTGGTTTTAAAAGCTGACAAAGGTAACACGACTGTGGTTATGAATAAGATAGATTATATTTCTAGAATAAATAATATTTTAAGTGATACTTCCACATACCAAATATTAAATAAAGATCCATCTACTAAATTAATGGGTAATTTTATAAGAACTATCGGAAATTACAAAAAAAAAACACATAAAATTCAGAAAAATGCATGAAATATTTAGTTGGGTCGATATAATTTAATGTTTGAAGATTATTTCATGCAAATGTTGGCCGCGGCTGCGCCTCAAATGGTCCATCCGCTTAGTCCAATTTTGGCATACTCTTTCTAACATTTCGGCCGGTATCTCACGAATAATGTTGGCAATGTTGGCTTCCAGTGCGTCAATCGAAGCGGTCTTGTCGCTATAGACATTAGCCTTAACATAGCCCCACAAAAAATAGTCTAGAGGCGTTAAATCGCACGATCTGGGCGGCCAATTGACTGGTCCCAAGCGGGAAATAAACTGTTCACCGAACTCGCCTCTCAATTGGTCCATTGTTTCACGTGCTGTGTGGCATGTGGCACCGTCTTGTTGAAACCACATGTCATGCAAGTCAAGCTCTTCCATTTTGGGCAAAAAAAAGTTTGTTATCATCGCACGGTAGCGCTCACCATTCACAGTAACGTTGTGATTCGCATCATCTTTGAAGAAATACTGCCCAATGATGCCGCCAGCCCATAATCCGCACCAAACGGTTGTTTTTTGTGGATGCATTGGTAGCTCTTGCAATGTTTCTGGCTGCTCTTCACTCCAACTATGGCAGTTTTGCTTGTTCACGTATCCATTCAACCAGAAATGAGCCTCGTCGCTGAACACAATTCTTCGATAAAAAAGTGGATCTTCATCTAACTTTTCAAGAGCCCATTCACCAAAAATTTGGCGTTGTGGTAGGTCGTTTGGCTTCAATTCTTGCACCAGCTGCATCTTATAAGGCTTCACACCCAAATCCTTCCGCAAAATTTTCCACATAGTGGAGTAACAGAGGCCCAATTGCTGCGAACGGCGCCGAATCGATAATTCACGGTCATCACCAACACTGGCCGATACGGCTGCGATATTTGCTTCAGTTCGCACTCTACGTAGGCGTGTTGGTCGTTTAATGTCCAACAATGTAAATTTGGTGCGAAATTTTTTTACAATAGCCCGAATAGAAGCCTCAGTAGGTCGATTAAACTGACCATAAAATGGAAGAAGCGCGCGATGAACTTTCTTAACAGAGCACGCATTTTGGTAATAAAATTCAATAATTTGCAAGCGTTGTTCGTTTGTAAGACTATTCATGATTAAATTATAGACCAAACTGAAGATGTTTGACAGTGACACAAGATACAAAACGTGCGTGAGCTGTCAAAACTAATGTTGCCAAAAAGATAATAGCAAAAAAATCATTCGTTACAAAAGCTAAATAATAATTTTGTTGATGAGTTATCTAAATTTAATATTGTTTCACCTTTAGAGAAGAAAAGTTTGATAACAAACATAGCAGTAGCTCCCAGATTATATGGTTTACCGAAAATCCATAGAGAAGATTTTCCTTTGAGACCAATATGCTCATCTATTAATTCACCATCATATGAACTTTGCAAATATATGACTCACATTCTTAAAAACATAACAGTGAATTCTAAGTATAATGTTAAAGACTCTATTCAATTTAAAGATAGAATTAAAAACATTAGGATTGAGAATAATGAACAATTAATATCTTTAGATGCTGTCTCACGTTTTCCTAGTGTTCCGGTTGAACTTGCAATTGATATTATTGAAGACAACTGGAGCAGATTATCAGAATTCACTAATATGAATAAGAACCTATTTTTAAGAATTCTTAGATTTTGTTTAATTGATAACAGATATTTTCAATATGATAATAAATTCTTTTCGCAAAATAAGGGGCTTCCTATGGGATCTCCAGCTTCCCCTGTTGTAGCAGATATTGTTATGAAAAATTTATTGGATTCATGTCTTGAGAAATTGAGAGTTAAACCTAAAATCTTAACTAAGTACGCAGATGACTTATTTTGTATTATAAATAAAGAAGATGTTGTTAGTTTGTTATTATCAACTTCGAACTCTTTTGACCCATGCATTAAATTCACTATTGAAAGTGAATTAAACAATAGAATTGCATAGTTAGATACATTAGTTATGAGCAAAGGTAATAATTTATTAATAGATTGGTATCAGAAACCAACATCTTCTGGAAGAATAATAAATTTTTTCTCAAAACATCCAAAGAAAGTGATAATAAATACAGCTAAAAATCTTATAGACAGAGTATTTAATATAAGCGATATTAGATTCCATAAGAAGAATAAAAACAGTTTGAAGAGTATATTATATGAAAATAGTTTTCCTAAAGACCTTGTATGCAAATTAATTAGACAGCATGATAGAAGTAATAGATTAGATGTTAGTATGGAAACAAAAGTATATATATAAATCGTTAGCTTATGTACCTGGTTTGTCTGAAAGGTTACAAAGGACTAGTATATTTGATAAAAGAAAGTATAAAAAAGCACATAAGATTTATAAAACAGTGGGTATTTAGTATACAAAATACCTTGCGGCGGTAATGATAACGAACGATGTGATAAGGTTTATGTAGGAACAACAAAGAATAAATTGAAGACTAGATTAGCAGGACATAAATCTGATTAGAAATATAGAAATATTAATTCATCACAGAAGACGGCTTTGTCGATACATTGTCGTGATTCAAATCACAATCCCGAATTTAATAAGGCTTCCATATTAAATACAGAAAATAGTTATAGAATACGGTATATGTTGGAGATGCTGCAGATAATTGATGTACCAATAGCTAATAGAATTAATTTTAGAAAAGATAAAGAAAGCTTAGCTCAGAACTGTAGGCATTTAATTAATAAGAATGTAGAAAATATTATGTTAATAATCTTTCTATGTACTTTAACTTTTTGTTACAATGTATGTTGAATGTTTTTATGTATGTTAAAATTTTTTTCAATATGTTTTCAAATATTTTTGATTTTGTAAACAAAACTAAAAAATTTTTTCCTGAAGAAGTCTTCCGAATGCAGATGAAATATCGAATATAATTAAAGCATTTTTTATATAAATAACAAAACTTAAAGAACATTTCAATTTAATAAAGTCTGAATATAACAAAACCTTTTATTATGTACAATAATAAATAATTAATTAAAAACATACGTATGGTTAAAGCATTTACCTACAACACATGTTTGTTTACACTATTAACATTTGCTTATATTCATACATAGTTTCCATTTAAATTGTTGATTTCTTTGAGTTTTTTAAATTTTATTAATAGTAAAAATATAAAAAAAAATTATAAATATGTTCTTTTTGGTGGAAATAGGAGCATCCCACAAATAAAACTTTAAAGCTAAAAGTTTTGTACGAGATTTTAGATGGGCAAATACATATATATATATATATATATATATATATATATATATATATATATATATATATATATATATATATATATATATATATATATATATATATATATATATATATATATATATATATATATATATATATATATATATATATATATATATATATATATATATATATATATATATATATATATATATATATATATATATATATATATATATATATATATATATATATATATATATATATATATATATATATATATATATATATATATATATATATATATATATATATATATACTTTAACGTATTTTAATTCTATATATATTTTACAGATACATAAATGGGCCAAATCAAAGATACGTCAATGTTCCCAAAACCAATATTATTATGGTCGGACATGACAGTTGAATTTTGCTGTTTACAATAACGTTGTTAGTCATGATAGAATTAATAAAACTTTTACCAAATATATGGTTAAATAATAAAATGTTGGTTCTTGGCTGTACTTAGTACAGCGAGAAAATAAATTTCAGATTTGAACCATATTATGTGGTTGTGTTCGACCATATTATTCAATAATAGTATTTTGCCCTTAAAATATTGTCATATCAACCATATTGTTTCTTCTACGTGTACCGAATGCTGTGTCATCTGCAAAAGTTGAAGTGTGAATACCAGATCTGGTTGGCATATCAGAGGCGAAAATCAAATATGAAGTAGGTCCCAAAATGCTACCTGCCTGCCTGGAACTCCTGCCTTGATTGGCTGAGATGGGTTTATAAAATCGCCCTTTCTGATAACAAATTTACGGCCACATAAATAGCTTTCCAGAAGCTTATGCGTGTTTGCAGGCAAGTTTAACTTTATTTTGTGCATCAAACGACGCGTCGTGCCACACTTTACCAAAAGCTTGGGAAACATCAGTGAATAGAGCTGAACTACGAGTATACTGCTTATCCTCAAAAGTCTTTCTTATGACATTTACTAATCTAAGTGTTTGTTCTATGGTGCTGTGTTTAGCCCGAAAGTAATAATATGAAATAATTTCCTTTTCTGCATGTTTTTAACTTTTATTTGTGTATTGTTTTTTTTTTTCTTTTCTTTTCTAATTCACAAAATATGCATATTTTCGAACAAATAAACAACAATAATAGTAAACAATATTTTCATTTCTCTTGCAGTTTCTGTTGTTTGTATTAGAAAACGAAAAAAAAAATCGAATATAAATTTATAGCAAGTGATTTGTTAACAAATAAAAAATTTGTTAAACAAAAAGAAAATCGGACCAAATTGTGCAGCCGGAAAGACAGACAGCCGGACAAACAGATAGTCAGTCAGCCGGACAGTAGCACATATTCAAATAAACAAGAAATACGAAAAGAAAATGTGGATGAATGAATAAACAAAATAATGCATTCAACCACAGACGCAGTTTAAAGTTATTTCAGAATAAAAGAGAGAAAAAGCAAAAAATAATAATAAATAAGCAAGAAAACAATCCAGAAACGACCCTTGATTTAAAAAAAAAATTTGTTTTATTCAAATGTAGTTCAACTCAAAACTCTTCGTATGTAGTTAACGGGGAAACACCAATGAATTGAATGAAATACCAACCACAGAATGCATGAATCTAAATTTAACACTTCTACAGCACTTATTTAGATTTATTAATACACAACAAAACACTAAACAAATTGTTTATGTTGTTGGGGCAAAAACTAATAAAATTAAAAAATCTATAGTAAAAGCAACACCATAAATGAATGAATGAAAGAATGTATGAACGAGCAAAAGGAACCGAATAACAAACATTATGAATCAATAAAAAATATGGGACACCAGCTGTGCAATTTTCATATTTATAGTTTTTAACTGCAATTTTTGCTTCTGGTTTTGGGGGTGGGCTGTTTGGTTTATTGTAAAAGCTTTGACAAATTATGGTCTTTGGCTGACTAATATTTACAGGCAGGACTTCAGGTTAAATTTGGACGCTTCAACGCGCTTCATTATTGAAGTTTTATAAATAAAGTTAAGTGGTATATTTATTAGATAAAACGAAGCTTGTGAATGCAATTCACTAATTTTACTTATAAAAAAAAAGTTGTTGCAACAATACTACATTACTGTGGCCAGTTTGGTCCAAGGGCCAGCCAATAATATAACTGCAATAGCAATAATATCAGACTACACGCCCGCTTAAGCAAATGCTATCAAAACCGTATTACAAGTTCACACTATTTAACAAAATTGGTTCCATTAGAAAACTTCAAATTAAAATGAAACTATCAGGCGTGTTCTGAGAAACGAAAATCGCTTAGCATTTTCGACTTGAAAACGCCAAATAGGTGTTCTGACACGCGATTTGAAATCGCCAAATAGGTATTCTGGAAAACGCATATCGCTTAAACTTGGCGACTTCAACTCGCTGCCATATTTGACGATAAATCGTCATTTTGACGATTTCCATGCACAAATTTAGAGAAAATTTTCACGATAAATTAAAGCCATGTCTTTTTTTTTTGTACTGAAAATTTTTCAAAATTAACAAAAAGCCATGATTTCTGTTTTTCAAGTGTTTTTTCTAATTTCTTTTTGGCTCGTTTGTTATTTTTTTAATTGTTTTATTTTCATTCGGCTGGCAATGTAACAACTACTAAAAGGGTAAAAATAGACAAACAATTATTTTTAACGACAAAAATTAAAAAATCGACATGACTTAAAAATCATCGTAAAGATGTATTATGATTTTGGTAGCAGCTTTAAAATATTATAAAAAAAAGGCATGGCCTTAAATCAAAGTATAAATCCGCTCTTAGCAAAATGACGATTTGACGATTTGACGATTTTTGTTCAAAAATGACAATTTTTGCAGAATTAAATTTTTTTATTATATTATTGTTAGTTCGTTTTGAAGATTCAATAAATACAAACGCATAAAAAATTATTTGTAGGTGAGCTACAGGGTATGTCTACGAGTATAAAAATTTTCACGATGATCATTATGAAAATTTGCAATTTTTAAATCTGCAGTATCGTTATATGCGCTATTTCTAAAAACACAAATAACTTCTGGCTGCACTAGCAGCATTCGCCAAAAATCTGCATTTGTTAACAATTGTATATAAGCATATTAAGACAAATGTTTTAATAAATAGGAATGACTAGAACCAACGAGCGCGAAATAATTGTAAACTGTATCAAATAATCGTCTCTATATCGTTGAGTTTGGTTTTTATATGGATCTTTTATCTTTACTGCCATTTCTAGTTTATTTTAAACAATATGACGGTAGTTTTTTTTTTTTTTTTTTTTTTTGTCAAATATTATTGTTTAGATTCATTTGTAACTGAGTATTTTTACAAATTTTGTTGCAGCTCAAAGTTTTTAGTGCAAATGCAGGAAAATGAAACAACCTGCAAATACCCATATTTTGTTGTAGCGTGAGAAAAAACAGAGTTTATGCTCACATTTGCATCGTTTGCACAGCTTGCATTACCCATCGTGAAAGCCCTTTATAATGGGTGATTTTATAAGAACTATCGGAAATTTAAAAAAAAAAAACACATAAAATTCAGAAAAATGCATGAAATATTTATTTGGATCGATAGGTGGGTCGATATAATTTAATGTTTGAAGATTATTTCATGCAAATGTTGTCCGCGGCTGCGCCTCAAATGGTCCATCCGCTTAGTCCAATTTTGGCATACTCTTTCCAACATTTCGGCCGGTATCTCACGAGTAATGTTGGCAATGTTGGCTTCCAGTGCGTCAATCGAAGCGGGCTTGTCGCTATAGACATTAGCCTTAACTTAGCTCTTTACTCCAAATACGGCAGTTTTGCTTGTTCACGTATCCATTCAACCAGAAATGAGCCTCGTCGCTGAACACAATTCTTTGATAAAAAAGTGGATCTTCATCTAACTTTTCAAGAGCCCATTCACCAAAAATTTGGTGTTGTGGTAGGTCGTTTGGCTTCAATTCTTGCACCAGCTGTATCTTCTAAGGCTTCACACCCAAATCCTTCCGCAAAATTTTCCACGTAGTGGAGTAACAGAGGCCCAATTGCTGCGAACGGCGCCGAATCGATAATTCACGGTCATCACCAACACTGGCTGATACGGCTGCGATATTTTCTTCTGTTCGCACTCTACGTAAGCGTGTTGGTGGTTTAATGTCCAACAATGTAAATTTGGTGCGAAATTTTTTTACAATAGCCCGAATAGAAGCCTCAGTAGGTCGATTAAACTGACCATAAAATGGAAGAAGCGCGCGATGAATTTTCTTAACAGAGCACGCATTTTGGTAATAAAATTCAATAATTTGCAAGCGTTGTTCGTTTGTAAGACGATTCATGATTAAATTATAGACCAAACTGAAGATGTTTGACAATGACACAAGATACAAAACGTGCGTGACCTGTCAAAACTAGTGTTGCCAAAAAATAATAGCAAAAAAATCACTCGTTATAAGTAAATGCAACTCGATAACGCTATAAAAACCAGGCATTTTGTTTGAGTAAAAAAAATTTTGTTTTTGACAAAAGTAATTGGCAACAAAAATTAAAAAAAGGATACATTAACTGATATCAAGAGCTGTGCAAAAATGTAAAAAACTTAATAAGGTAACTTGTGTAAATTTTTACATTGAATTTTGTAATCAAATATCAAAAATAGTTGATTTTGAAGAAAACTCCTGATAATATTTTTAATAAAAGCAGCAATTTACCTCATTTTATAAATAATATGGAAAACAAAGTCTCTCTACCGAGTATCAAGAGTTAATTATTTTAGACTTTGAAGCAATTTTAAGAAGCAAGAAACAAATTTATGTAGCTTTTGGAAAAATAAGATAAAATGAATTCAAAATTATTCTAAAATATAGTGACATTACTCTATTCTGCTGCAACTTGGACAAAATACGAAACTCTTTAGAAAATGAAACAATTTAAGACATTCTTTCTTATGAAGAATAATTAAAATTAAATCCTTAAAACTTCTTTGATACTGCAGTTAAAGCCAATTTATTTTAATTATTCAACTTAGATACCTATTCTTAAAATTTTCGGAGAATTCAACGTATCAAAGTTTATTTGATTTTTAATACCGTGCTATAAGTACATATGTATATAAGTGTAATTAATTAAGTACATATGTATATAAGTGTAATTAATTAAAATAAGTAAAATAATCTCTTTTTTGCGAATGTAAAAATTTGCGGTCATAAGTTTGATTTTAAAATCTGTTGCATTTTTAAGTGCAATTTTTTTGGCGATGTTTCAAAACTAAAATCACGATCATTAATCAGTGAACTTTTTTAATTATATACATATGTACGATATTAACTAATAATAAGACTAAAGATCAACAGAAAAAATAATTGAATACCATTAGCTGGGACACAACTAGCTGTCCCCCAGCTAGCAACGAGTTCGGATCCCAGTGGGTGCTGATGAGTAGTGTAGCGACTACGAAACAACTAGTGTTCCCCCAGCTAATGGTATTCAATTATTTTTCTGTTCTTCGTGTAGATGTATATAAAACTAACAGCTGATTTCGGTCAAAAACGAATATAATTAATGTTGCTGAATAATAAATTTGATAATTATTTTAAAGATACTATTGTCTTAATAGAAGTACCAGAATCGCACTAGAGGCCAAGTTTGGCAAACAGTTTTAGTTATTGAACGAATTTGATGGCATGCCTTTAGCCGGTGCTATCAGTTTATTCGTCTCATAGCCGCATAAAAGGCTGTTTATAAACATATTCAGCCCAATTATGAATATTCTTACGGGATTTATTTCTCTCGGAATTTATTCCTCATGAAATTTATTTTTCATATAAAGTACTTTTTCACTTCAAATTAAGGAGAAAAGCACAATTTTCGTTAATTTTCCGTAAAAATTGAAGAGTTGATCTTCATTTAGTGTTTTCAACGGATGGAGAGAAGAAAAAATTAAAAAACGTCATATTTAATTTTTGCTCATTATTGGAGGAAAGGAGAAAGTGATAAAATTTCCACGGAATTTTTATTGATAATTGGGCTGATTATGCTTTTCATAATACAAAATGAGTTTTTTTTTTTAATGAAACGAAAAATTTTAAATTTGATAGTTTTTAACTAATTTAATTACAACATTTTTAATGCTGTGATAACGTTTGTTTTAGTCTCTCCGTGTTGTTTCAAGCCAAACTTTCACAAGCACTACTCCCTTTTTCCTCCTCCTTATGACCTACTTTAGTAGTTCCAGTACAATGGTACTGAAATATGTAGGGCTCATCCCCTGAGTATATGAACAGATATAAAAGAGGAGGAGGTCGATGAAGACATCTATATAAATAAGCCCGATACGCAGAAAACACTTCTACACAATATAGAAAAATGGAAATGGGATTTTTAAATTTCTTCACATTTGAAAGATGCATCAAATTTCTAAAAATAGTTCTAGTGAGGTGGAACACAAAACGCAAAAACTCCGGATAGATTCTTCGCAATGTAATTTTTTTTAATTTTTGCAGAGTTTAAATGCAAATAAGTTTCTCAAATAAAAAAATAATTTTGAAACAAGAGCAATTCTCATTAACAAATAACCTCCTCTTTTTTTTTGTGACTTTTTTTTTTGGTAACATGAATAAAATAAGGCAACTGCTTTTTGCATTCACACTTGTGTTTTTATTTCGTCTCTTTGTCGTGGTTGATTTTTAAATTGTGTCCGTTTTTCCTTTTATTGGTTTGCCATACACATCAAACGGAAGCAACAATTTATGGCTTCATTGTCATTCTTGCAGGAAGTTGTAGGTTACTTTGCATATCTTTAGCCGATGTGTATGGCAAAACAGGTACAAAATGGTGAATAATTCAAAAAGGAACAAAAGGGAAGCAAACATGTGACGTGTGGTACTAAAAATCACATAAGCTATCGCTTTAGCTTTTTGCTTTGGTCTTGTACGAATCTTAAGCATCATTTCTTCAAAGCAGCCATAATTTTTAATTGATGGGTTTTCATAGAAGTAAACTATTATTTTATTTTTACCAGTTTTGAGAGTACATACGTATGTACATATAAAAATTTTTTTAATAAAATACACAGGCATGTTCTGAGAAACGCAAATCGCCTAAATTTAGCGTTTTCGATTTGAAAACGCCAAATAGGTGTTCTGAGAAACGTATAACGCAAGAAATAAAGTTTTGCGGTTTGAAATCGCCAAGACGGTGTTCTGGAAAACGCATATCGCTTAAAATTGGCGACTTCAACTCGCATCTGTATATTGAAGTGAACTGATTGAATTTGTTAAATAAAACTGAATTTGCAAAAGGCAATAAAATAATTCACTATTAAAATTTAATATGTTTTCTTTTTATTTCAATAAAAAGTTTAAAGAATTTTACACATTTTCATTAAGAAAACTAAATTTTTCTATTTGTTGTCAAATTTTTTTTCGTTTTATGTTACTACCACATACATAAGTATATACATACGTATGTAAAACACATGTTGAATTTTTTCGGAAAAAACTCCGAAACGCCAGTAAAACGCACGTTCTTCAGATCACCTAAAAATCAGTTAAGCGTTTTTCAAAACGCATTGCGGTTTCAGAACGCGCATTCTCGGAACATGGCTGATAGTTTCTTTAACGGTAATAAAACTGGAAATTCCATATATTTGATATGATATTTATTTATAAACATTTATAAAGACCTGCTACCGACTTTTGAACTTATGTTTTCGAAATTAATCATTTATCGATTTATGTATATAAACTGAAATGGATGTGGAATTGCTTTATGTTAGCACCTGCTTTTTGGTATAATCTGACGGTTGACTAACTGCCCCCTTAAAACTTATATGAAAGTTATAAGAGCTGGTAGCTTAAAGTCTACTAGAAACATCAGCTCTTAATCAGACTCGTCTCGATGTTCACTTTCAAAACTTTTTCTTAAATTATTTCAGAAATACCACGGCTTACAGAACTCTTTGGACCATCTTATTTTTATAGATAAAATGGAAATATGTAGTATTTCGTATATTTTTCTTATGACCACTTTTCTATCCCAGCAAATCCCCTCCGGGGAACAGGTTTTGCCTTGGCGTATTCCTAACTTAGGCGGTCTGTTTTTCGGGGAAAAGACGGGAAGGGAGCCATGTGGCTTATGTTGTGTTGGCATTCGAAACCCTTACCAAGGGTATAAATTGGCAGAACGTGGAACAGCATGGCCCCTGGGTGGTTCTGCTTGCAGTTCAACCCGAGCTGATCATGGTTTACAGCCTACCTTGGCTGAAACGTTCTGGCTGTGGTTGAAACCTAAAACGCAGGAATCGGGTGTTAGTATCCTTGATAATTGCTTGGCGTGGCTTTTTTCGGGGACTAACAAACTCCCGAGGGTCTGTTGCCTTTACAACAGATACCTGTACTGTGAGGAACCAGGGGTGATGGTTGACGGGTGAGTTGGTTTAAGGGCTGATGCTGCTAGTGGGCTTTGGCCTACCAACTCATTAAGCCTTGTCTTCCATTCATTGCTGGGAAATTGCATACAAGAGGGATTAGAAGGTCCGAACTCCTCAACAATAAGTTGCTCATATGGCATAAATTGCTACTTGTGTGAGCCTAACAAGCCACACGGGGGCGCTGGTGAATCGTGAATAATTCACTCCGTGGAACTAGTCCATCATCAGATAAGGCCGCAAGGCAGGTGCTGATGTAAATCGTTTTCACAACTGTCCCAGCAAATCAGATATCTTAAATAGCCATTTTTTTATTAGAAGGGATAATGAGTTATATACTTTTAGAGCAAAGTTAAAGAAAATGCATTCTGGAGAGCATATTCTAATTTATTCTTTACTTATGTGCGGCCTAGTTATCTTTATTGCAACATAGTCATATCTCAAAAAATGAGCTTTTCGAGTTAACAACGCAGAATTGTTAACAGTACTACCATTTATATTGTACCAAAAATTTATTCAAATTGTTTTCAAACTGTTTCCTTTAGGAGATATTTTCTCAAAAAATTTGCTAAGACTTGTATAGAAACTAAAAATTTTAAATGCGTTTTTCTCGAAACGAGCTTTTTTACGATATGACTATGTTGCAATAAAGAAGCGATATATTCCAAATTAACATTAAATTTTAAGCAGCTAACAGAGTTCTGTTAACGAATAAATTGCAGATGTGGTTCATGTCTGTACTAGTTAAATTTAAAATTTATCTTTAAATGGTCTAATTTTTTGCACCTTAGGATCAGAATAATTTTTTTGTAAAAGAGATTTAAAAATTTTTATTTCTTATCTCCAATATTTCGCTAACAATTTCAGGAAGTTTTATATAATTTTAAAAACTAAAAAGCGAATACTTAGGAATGGACTCTTTAGCAAAATAGTACAAATGAATTTCGCCGGGAATATTTATTAGTGTAACAAAATGATTATATTGTGGATAGAAAACCAATCAAGGCCTTTAATGGCGGATAAGTTTTTTTACTATCACATTTTTACCTCTTAAAAATTACTTGCCTTTATAGTTTTTTTTTTACAGTTTTTGTAAAGACATTTTAGCAAACATCAGAAGTGTTCACATATATATGCTGATATTTTCCATCATTTATCATTTATTTATAGATTTATTTTTTTGTTTTTTAAATAATGTATTCTGAAAAATCTGTTCATTTTAAAAGCTGCTAAATAAATGACTGCATATAAAAATCACATTAAACTTTAATTTAAAGTGCACGAACAGTCAAGTTCGTATTTGAATATCAGAATGCTAAATAACAGTAGAATTCAATTAATACGATAAAATGACAACTGGTCAGTGATCTCCATCTGTCTTAATGCATAATCAACAAGTTGTTTGCATTGAAATAATCGTAAGATTAAACTTGCGTTAATTTTTGAAACAAAAACTTAATTAAGACTAAACGCTTTAAACTGTAGAAACAAAAAATTAAATTACTGAAAGCAATACGATCAATGGTCTGCCTGATGCCAGCTTCACTTTCAAAAAGTTTGCGTCTCTTCATATTTGACAATAAATCGTCATTTTGATTATAGTGTCAATAATAACTCTCCTTCAGAAAATTTTCTGCAATTTGCTCACTTTATAAATAAATATGAAAAACAAGATCTGGATCCGAGTATAAAAAGTTAATTTTTTGATTTTAAAGCAGTTTCTTGCACACTAAAAATAAAATTTTTGCAGCTTTTGCACACAAAAAAAAATGAATTGATATCCAAACTTTTCCACCAACGCACCAAAATGGGGAAAAAGCGAATTTTTCATTTATTTTTATAAACACATTTTCTATTATAAGAATCATAATTCTTTTATATTAAAAACACGGTAATGAAACAGCCTTTTAAGCGACTATTATGCAATTAAAAGACATCTGAAATTCGTTCAATACCTAGAGTTTTTGTTCGTTTAATTTAGCCTCTAGTACGATTCTGTTAGTTTTATTAAGATAATAGTATAGGGTGTTTTTTTAAGCTAGATAGAACTTTAAATTGTAAAAAGTAACACAAAAAATTAAATTTTGATGAAACATTTTTTTTATTTGTTTCAGTATACTCTGACAAATCATCATGAATAGACTCACGCTTGAACAACGCTACGAAATTATCCAAATTTACTTTGAAAATCAGTCGTCGATTCGCGCAACTTATAGACGACTTCGTCATTTGTATGGCGTACATAATCGTCCATCTGAACAAGCCATTCGTCGAACTGTGGATAGATTTCGTACCACATACTCTCTAGAGAATGCAATAACACCAGCACGTCGAAGGAATGTGCGTACTGAAGAGAATATCGCCGCTGTAAACGAAAGTGTGGAAGATCCAAATTTATCGATTCATCGTCGGTCGCATGAATTGGGGCTCTGTCCGTCCACTACGTGGAAAATTTTGCGCAAAGATCTCGGCCTACACCCGTATAAGATCCAGCTGGTGCAGGAATTGAAGCCACGAGACCATTGTATGCGTCGTTCTTTCGCCGATTGGGCTCTAGAGCAGTTGGCAACTGACCCGTTGTTTTATCGCAAAATTGTGTTCAGCGATGAGGCGCATTTTTGGCTTAACGGGTTTGTTAATAAGCAAAATTGCCGCATATGGAGTGAGACCAATCCACAAGAGACCCTACAGACTCCATTACATCTAGAAAAATGCACTGTTTGGTGCGGTTTTCATGCTGGTGGCACCATCGGACCTTATTTCTTCAAAAATGAGGCCGGAGCTCGCGTTACGGTCAATGGAGATCGTTACCGCACCATGATCAATGATTTTTTGTTTGAAAATATGGATGACATTGATCCGGAGGAGATGTGGTTTCAACAGGATGGCGCTACGTGCCATACGGCGAACGCAACCATCGACTTACTGAAATCAAAATTTGGCGATAAGTTGATTTCGAGAAATGGACCTGTCAATTGGCCTCCAAGGTCGTGCGATTTGACACCTCTCGATTATTTCCTGTGGGCTACGTGAAGTCACTGGTTTATGCTGATAAACCAGCAACAATTGACGCCTTGGAGGCCAGCATTGTTCGTGTTGTTCGTGACATACGGCCAGCAGTGCTCGAAAAAATGGCCCAAAATTGGACGTCCAGAATGCGCTTCGTCAAGAACAGCCGCGGTGCCCATATGCCCGAAATCATTTTCAAATGTTAATGTCACGTATTGATCTTTCGAATAAAAAAAAATTTTGATTACAATTTAATTTTTTGTGTTATTTTTTACAATTTCAAGTTCTATCGGGCTTAAAAAAACACCCTATATCTTTACACTAATTATAGCGATATTTGATTAAGTTTGTTATTCAGCAACACTAATTATATTGGTTGTCGACGGAAATCAGCTGTTACTTTTACTGCCTAATGTTTCTTCTTCTTTCGAAAATATGTATAATATATCGGGTGGTAAAATTTGAAGGACCAATGTTAAATGGGAACCACACCTTAACGTTAAGTTTTTTCTGCATTTGATTTGACATTTCTCAATTTCAGGCTAATTAAATTAGAACCATGGAAAGATACACAATCGAGCATGGCCAGAATGATGGCAAGGAATCGCAACAGTGGTGTTCTGGAAAACGCATATCGCTTAAAATTTGCAACTTCGACTTGCATGTGTATATTGAAGTGAACTGGTTGAATTTGCTCAATTTGAACTTGCAAAAGGCAATAAAATTAGTCACAATTAAAATTTAATATGTTTTCTTTTTTCTAATAAAAAGCTGAAAGAATTTTACAAGTTTTCAGTCAAAAAAACAAGATTAAAACTTTTTTCTATTTGTTGTAAAATTTTTTTTAATGTTTAAATATGTTTTGTTTAGTTACATCCCTACAAAAATTTTTTTATAAAAGATGATGTGAAGTTTTTCAAACACCACTTTACTTTTCATTTATTGATTTTGTAAATCGTCAACACAAAAGTGAACTTGAGCACTCCCTTATGCAAAAGCAAATCGATAAATGTTGATTGCTGAAACTTATTTGACAACCAACAGTTTTTTCAAAATTAATGGCTACATACTGTACGACACAAAAGATCCCCGCAGAAGATCTTTGGGAGGATCGGCAATTCTAATAAAGTCCAGAATTAATCACTATTTAATGAACGAGACACGTGAGGAGTTTCTCCAAGCAACAAACATATGTATTGAATATTTTCATGACAAAATCGTTATTTCCTCGATCTACACACCGCCACGATTTTCAATAACAGAAAGCCAATATTTAAATTTTTTCAAATCACTTGGTCCTCGATATTTAGCGGCTGGCGACTATTACGCTAAACACACTTTTTGGGGATCGCGGCTAATTTCCCCAAGAGGCCGCGTGCTTTTTGACACAGTTTTCAAAATGAGCTTATTTGTGATTTCAAGTGGACAGCCCACTTATTGGCCGTCAGACCAACGCAAGGTCTCAGACGTTACAGATTTTGGAGTTACAAATATTTTCCCTCAGAATGGATGCAAGTGGAGCCTTCATTAGACTTGTCATCAGATCACTCACCAACTATAGTTTCTGTTTCGTTCCCCCAAGGGGTTGATTCCCCGTTGACCGCCACTAAAGTTAATTGTCTAAAATATAAAAAATATTTGAGAAAACTGATGTGTCAATCAACGATTTTTCTCAAAACCTTAAACTGGCTGTACAGCATGCTAGTACTAGTCACATAAGATCCAGAAATGAAAACAATAGAACTTATCATCTGAAATTGAGCAACTTCTGTCAGAAAAAAGAAGAGTCAGAAAAGAGTGGCAAGTTCGCAGATCTCCCCAGCTTAAGACTAGGCTACGGGAATGCATAACTCAGTTAAGAAATCTGCTTGAAATCCACAGAATGGCTTCCCTTAAAACATATTTGGAAAGCCTGGATGGTACTCCGCAATCTGACTATTCTCTGTGGAAAGTGACAAAAGTTCTGAAAAGAGCCGTAATAGGTAAGCCACCTTTGCGAACTTCAACTGGCGACTGGGCAAGAAGCGATTCAGAAAAGAGGATGGTGTATGTTAACCATTTGAGAAATGTTTTTATTACAAATGATATAACAAATGATGCATCTGAATTACCACCATATGCAGTTAGACCGCCTGTGTCTTTGCGATTCACATTTCAAGATGTAGCACAAGGTATCAGTAATTAATGTTAATGGTTAAGTTGAGTCCAATATTGAACAATGTGGGGTGCATCCCTGATCATCAATTTGGATTTCGGGCTAAACACAGCACCATAGAACAAACGCACAGTCTAGTCAATGTCATAAGACAGACCTTTGAGGAGAAGAAGTATTGTTCAGCTCTATTCATTGACATTTCTCAGGCTTTTGATAAAGTGTGGCACGAGGGCTTGATACACAAAATAAAGTTGAACTTGCCTGCAAATACTCACAAGCTTCTGGAAAGCTACTTATATGGGCGGAAATTTGTTATCAGAAAAAGTGATTTTATAAGCCCAACTCAACCTATCGAGGCAGGAGTTCCTCAAAGTAGCATACTTGGGCCTACTTTATATTTGATTTACGCCTCTGACATGCCAACGACATTTGGAATCCACACTTCAACTTTTGCAGACTTCACGAAATTTACAGGAATACATTTCAATATTGGAAAAATGGCTGAAGCTTTGGAAAATCAGGGTTAATGGACAAAAATGTACTCACGTTACATTCACACTGCGTAAGCAAACATGTGCGCATATCCAAATTAACAACGCACCTATTCCGCAGCACAATGAAGTAAAATACCTTGGTATTCACCTGGACCGTAGGCTAACGTGGAAGTCTCACATTGAAGCAAAGGTCACTCAGTTAAAACTAAAAGCAGCGCAGCTAAATCGGCTTATGGGCAGAAATTCTACATTGAAATTAGATTGCAAACTTTTGTTATACAACGCAATACTAAAGCCTATATGGTGCTACGGAATTCAGTTATGGGGCACCGCCTCAGCGTCAAACATTGAAAAAATCCAAAGGCGACAAAACCAAGTTCTTCGAACAATTACAGCGGCTCCATGGTACGTAAAAAATTCTCGAATTCATAAAGATCTGAGTGTTCCGCTGGTAAAATAGGAGTTTTCTAAGTACGCGACAAGGTATGTCAGTAAACTGGAACTTCATCCAAACCCTCTTGCGCGTAATATACTTAATTTTGGCGGCCACACTCGGTTGAGAAGAAGGGATACCGTTGCCACCATCAGAACGTTCAATAGGTGATTCTACCGATATAGCTCCCGCATAATAGAACTTTTTGTCTAGCATTGGCTGGACGTAAGTAAAAAGCACATTTTATTTTTTCTTATTAATTCTTTTATTTTTATATTTAGTATTAAGATTTGAATACTTATTATTGTTAGTTCATTTTGAAGATTCAATAAATATAAACGCTTAACAAAAAAAAAATATTAAATTTCAATGATAAATAATTTTATTTCGTTTTGGTAGTTTATTTTAAGCAAATTTAATCAGGTTGAAGTCACCAATTGTAAGTGCTATGCGTTCGAAAACGCTAAATAAAATATAAAAAAAATTAAGCGGATAACGTAAACATATAAAACTTAATTAATCTACTTTTTTTTACCGCACAAATAGCAATTTTTATAGCTTTTATGGAAAAGCATCCAGACTTGGCCAGAGGATTTTCAAAAGGCGATAGAGTTATTTTTGAGCAATAGTGGGTGAAAGTGGCGGGCGAATTCGACGCATCAGGACCCCCAAAAAAAGGAACGTCAGCTTGGAAAATGGTGAAGTACATACATATACAGTGGTGGACATGTAACTAAAACATAAATGTGATCTTTCATTCCTTCGATGTTTTATATGATCTACTGTTATCTCAACGGAACTTTTCCACTGCAAACATAAGTTTGGTATCTTCTACACTTGGTTCTTTCTTTGCATTCATTTTTTGTTCAATTTGCTTTAAAAAATAAGCCATTATTTAGTGAAAGGCATGTTTTTCAGTTCTGCTATTTAAATAAAGTTATTCTAATATAATAAAATGTGAAAATTCGTTGATAGGCATGTTTTAAATAATATCTGTAAAATTGTATACCAAGATTAGCCACTAGGTATGGGAAAAAGACCAAGTTGCTCCAAAGAAGAGAGGAAGGTAATTATTGATCACAGATGCTCCGAGAAGACGTTGAATGCATTTTCTCAATTACAAATTTTCTCGAGAGGAAAAATTTATAATGCAATGAACCATTCTGGCAAATTTTGGGGACTCCAAAATGTACAAATAGCCTCAAAATCAGCCAGGGATGATAGAATAGTTGTAAGTGCCCCTAAAGCTGACCGAATTAAAAGCTCTAAAAAGCTAAAAGTTAAACTAGAGTCATCGTATGGTATCCATATATCATCTAGAACTATTCGCCAGAGGCTTTAATGAAAGTGCATCACGTGGATGGATCGCACAGAAAAAAAACTTTCGTCTCCAAAAAAAAAAAATTAAATGCGGTTTGGGTTTTGTCAGAAAAAACATTGAGAAACCAATGACTTGTTGGAAAAATATTTTATGAAGTGACGATCAGATGAAAAACGCTAGTTATCCAACAATCCCAGATATACCATCAAAGCAATAAATTAACTTACTATCAAAAAATGGTGCTAAATATATTTCTTAGGTGGGGTCTGATTCAAAACTAAGCGTCAAACAACGACTGGAACACAATAAAATTTAATTAAAAGCAACTGGTGACGGCTTATTCAATAGGTATGTCATATCACCTGCCGAAGCGCAAAAGCTGTGGCTTTCACACTTCTGTGGATGGCGTAGAAAATTGCAAAAGTTACGGTATGACAACTAAATTAAAAGCAAGCAGAAAATTGTCTGCTTACTCATCAGCAATGCATTTTACATTAGTACCGACTTCATCAGCAACGACTTCTACATAACACAATTTGAATGTCCCGTAAAATGACGTTTTTTAACACCTCATATTTTAAATATTGTTTTCTTAAAGCACTTATTTTCAATAAAATAACTCCCGGCATACTTTACTTAGTTTTCACTTTTTTTTGTAATTATGTTAGTATATAATAATATAAACAAACAAAGCAAAAAAGTATGTAAATAAACAGCTGTTGAACACATCGAAAACCGTAAAATCTCGCGATTTGCAGAACAGCTTCAAATTGTCTGCGTGTTTTCAAAACGGTTCGGTTTTTGAAAGCACGCGGTTTTCAGAACAGGCCTGATTATTTTCTTTAAAAAGCTGCTGAATTATTTTTTACAAAGTTTTAAAATAACGTACTTTTATTTATATTTAAAGTAAAGTTATGCTTTATGCACACTAGCATATGTAACTAAAGATATAGTGGCGGTTTTTAGCGCTTTTTGCTGCTATTTACAGTTCACTCGCGGCGAGCCAATTCGTAGACGAGTACATAAAGAACGCGACTTGATCGTGTCATGTAACTTACGTAATTTCGTGCATATGTCAAACATGTATGATATTTTTTTGTTGCCAACATGCAAAAAATTATTTTTGTTTACATACCAAACATTTTTTCTTTCAACCTAAAAAAGACAATCCTATTCTAGGCACAGTTGGAATACATACATAAGTATGTATGTATGTATATGCATATATAAGTAAAGAAATAAAACAAGATATTTTGTGGGAAATCTCATTTTTTTAGTAATCTAATTGAAAATTACGAATAAACGAGCAAAAATTGTATGTTTTTACATACAAGTACTGTATCAATTATGTACATAATTTCGAATTCAATTATGTGTATAAACACATTCATATGCATTGAAATTTCCATTTCTACTTTTCTTATTATTTATTACCATTTATGACATTTCGATCATTATTTCTTATTATTCATACCACTTTTTCTACACATTTTCTTCTGACTATTATGTTTTTCTTCATTCGCCGCATTTTGACACTTATGGTAAGACGAGTCGTGTCTTAGAAACCAAAATAAATTGACAGATGTTACGTCTTTTAGCACAAATCGTCAATAGTCGCGGTTTTTAAATCAAAAGCGGAAAAAAAAGTTGCAAAGTTAGCGCTTTTAATCGACGAGTCGTGTCTTATAAACAGGCTGTTAATCTTTCTACAAATTAAGTGAAGTTGCTCATGCAGTCCTCTACCAAACGCATCAATATTCTTCTGTTCATTAAGCGACGCAAGTTTTTCTTTAAAAATCGTATTAAGACTCATTTACGAAAGCGCTAGAGTCTTTGTGTTAAGCAGATACTATTGTTGTTGTTAACTTTGCAAGGTTAATAAACTTTGGCAGTTACTGATATCCAGACATGTTTGTTTAAAGTGCATTTAAGTAAAATTCCCTCCATTAAAATAAAGTTGATGTCTCGGTCGTACTTTTGCCAATGCCAATTCAACTCATGTTATCTTCCACCTACGCGTTACAAAAACACATCAAGCATAAATTATCCTTAAATGAGGTTTACAAACATGTACTGCCCGTGAAGGCTTAGCTCTTTAAAGAGAGAATATGCAAATAAATTATTAATTTAAAACAATTAAAATTTTCTTAATCAACAAATAAACGACATTAATTAATTTATATGATTTATCAGTAACTTTTGAAAATAAATAAAATGAAATTTTTAAAATGCAGAAACAGCTTTTCTGTTAATTGGATGTAGAAAGTATAAAGCGTATTAACATTTGATCACACACACACACTTTTATCTACATATGTATGTATGTTTGTGTGTAGGTTTGTGCGTTTGTGGGAATGACGACGGCAAACGTTGTCGACAGATTGTTCTGTTGGCTGCCTGCACCAGCATACAACAATTCATACTCAAGAGTGAATAAATAAATGTATGAATTGATTTTAATTAAATTTTGCATTTTTTTCACTTTTTTAATTTTGTTATTGTTGTTGCTTTTTTGTTTACAGCAGCAAATTTGTTTAGAATGCAAATTACAGGTTGGCGCTTAAATTTGCATTCGAAAGTCATTAAACTGTTTTTTTTAAATTAAAATGTTAAAATCTATGAAAATTATTTATAAAATTTTTTAATGAAAAATCTTATCAATACACACTTGTCTTAATTTATAATAACATTGATTTATAGTGTAGTCATTTATTTAATATTAGGTTCGTTCGTAAATCCAGTTTTTTGCGCATCGCTGGCAAACTAATAAAGCAAAATGTTTTTAAAGGTATCATCTGTAAAGCCCTTGGCATCACCCTTAAATACTTTCTATATCTACATCAAAAGCTTTTTTATGCAGAAACGCGGCGATTTTGACGATTTTGGGTGTTAATAATTGCATATTGACGATTTGCGGTCTGTTTTTGACGATTTTTGTAGATCATATTTTTCTTTCATTTCCTTCAAATAGCTTTACATGCTTTCTTTTTATAAGTTAATTTATGTAAGGAATGAAAGTAATATACAACTGCTTGACATCTGCTAGCACGGACTCAATTAAGCTCGATAAATTGTCTTCAGATATTGCATTCCAAGCTATTTCCACTTGTCGGAAAAGTTCGTCTGAAATTCTGCAGTTATCGCGATTAGTTTTACGAACCACAATTTCCCATAGATTCTCTATGGGATTGAGATTTGGTGAGTGGGCTGGCGATTTCAAAACGTTAATCTTGTTGTGCACAAACCTTCACACATTTAGCTGTATGTTTTGGATCGTTATCATGTTGATATCTCCATTTAAGTGGCATCTCTTCCTCTGCGTGTGGCAACATTATATTTTGCAAGATGTCCTTATACAAGAAACAATCCATTATACCACTTATTTTATGAATTGGCCCGATCCTGTGCCCCGAAAAACAGCCCCACACCAAAATGTTTCCTCCTCCGTGTTTTACCGTACCTTTAGTATAACGAGGATTAAGGTGTTCACCTTTAGGTCTGCGTACTGTTTTGAATTCATCAGAACCTTTGCCATTGAACTTCGATTCATAAAAAAAGGGGACTGTTTTCCATTCGGGTGTACTCCAGTTAAGGTGCTCCTTAGCAAACTCGATCATCGTATGTATATTTTTTTACAGAAATAAAAGGTTTTTTCTCGCACTTCGCATGACTTTAATCCACCTATAACAGCTCGTCTTTGAATCTTACAGAAAGATCGAGCTGTATTTGGTTTCCTACAGATTATTTTTTATTAACCAGATTATTGGGAGATCATCCCGTTTACTTATTTTCCGCTGTCGACTGCCTTTATTTATGACAGCCAACGAGCCTGAGGAACGAAAGCGGCTTATAATACGCAAAATAACGCTGTAATTAATTCCCAATTTGTTTGCAATTGATGTGACTGATCCCTCTTTATTCTTTTAATTTTACTGAGTGCTTAATATTACCCATTTTTTATGAAATAATGATGACAAATGGTCAATGAGCTTAATAAAAAAGATACTACTATAAACACGTGCTAAGTTTACTAGAATTATTCTTATGATGTTCAGAACGGTGTTTTTGTTATCTAACGGTACTTTTTGTTGGTGTCTTATAAAGATTTTTGAAAAATTTAAATAGCAATTACTTCGTGCTTTTGTTTTGTCGCGACCAAATAACTACTTTGTTATGTAACCAATATTTTTTTCTGAATAGTTTTATCTTTTTTCAAAACTACGGTCTTGCATTAGTGCAAGGATCTACTATTATTTTAACTTTTTCTGAGTCACTGACTTTTATTATAGTAAGTACAAGATCGTGCATATGTTTTGTCTCATATTGCATATGGCATACTGAAAAACAGTAGTAAAATATATGTGTACGCAAATATGTTACGTATGCAACCAGTGGCGGATTGCCATATGCAATCACTGTACCGGCGATAAATGGCCATCATAATACTATAAATTTTAACTGGTTGTTTTCGAAATTACGATAACGTTGTATCATAAAACCCTAGACTTTAGCAGACCAGGACCCTTGTACTTACTCTAATGCGCGAATGAAATATGATGTTTACATAAGTATGTACGAGATTAACTAGTTGTGAGTTCGAGTCCAACTTCAGTCAAGAAGAAGGATTATTTTTAATTATAACAATAATTGCTGTGAAACAATAAGACCAAAGAAGAACAAAAAAAATAATTGAATACCATTAAGCTGGGGGAACAACTAGCTGTTTCGTAGTCGCTACACTACTCATCAGCACCCACTAGGATTCGAACTCGGGATCATGTGAACATGATGTATTTTTAATACGGCCGCTTTAACCACTTCAGCCACCGAGCTCTTTAATTATTCTTACGTTAATGTTTGCCACATATTGATCACATATATGCAATTGTTATAACCCCAGTTGTTTGTACAGGATTTTCTGTCACTGAACAACCAGTTTTTAATTTTTTTATTATTTACTAAATAATTCTCCTAACTGTGAGACGTATTTGTATGTAAATCATTAATGAGTGAACTTTTTTAGTTATATACATATATAATCCTTCTTCTTGACTGAAGTTGGACTCGAACTCACAACTAGTTAATCTCGTACATATGTATATAACTAAAAAAGGTCACTCATTAATGATTTACATAGAAATATGATGTTATTGTTGTCGTTAAAAAAAATCGTACGTGTTTTTGTTTACTCTTTTGCTAGTATCGCCAATAAATCAATTTTAAAAAATAACAAATGAGTCAAAAATATATTCGAAAAAAAAACACGAAAAACAGATAAGATTTCCTTTCGTATTTTTAAAAATTTTTCGTACAAAAAAATAGACATAGCTTTAAATCATTGTGACAATTTTAGCTGAGAATATATACTTATAAAAACAACTTCAAGTTTTTAATAGTATATACATATTTGCTGTTAAAAATTTAAATACTGTAGTTTTTTATTAAAGGTAATCATGCATGGTTTTGTTTTTTTTTTTACCTCATTAAAATATATATACTTGATTTAAAAATGATTAACTTTAATGGCTGTCGATTTTTTGACGATTTGCGGTAATCATATTGACGATTTTGAATTTGACGATTTTCAGCTAAATTTATCTGGCATGATGCGCGGCAGCATTGCAGAAATTTTTGGAAATAATCAACCCTGGCTGATAATATTTGAGGTGCCTACCTTGACTGGAACGTTCTGGCTGTGGTTGAAATCGAAAACGCAGGAAGGGAGAGTTAGTGCCCTTGATAATTGTGTGGCGTGTGCTTTTTTTTGGGAACTAACAACCTCCCTAATGTCTGTTGCCTTTACAACAAACACCGTACTGTAAGGAACTAGTATGGTGATGGTTGACGGGTGAGTTGGTTTAAGGGCTGATGCTCTTAGTGGGCATATCAGCTCATTAAGGCTTGTCTTCCATTTATTGCTGGGAAATTACATACAGGAGGGATTAGAAGGCCCGAACTCCTCAACAAGAAGCTGCTCATGTGGCTAAAAGCATAAGGCAAGAATTGCTACCTGTGTGAGTCTGCTTAGCCACACCGGGGAGCTGGTGAATCGTGAAGAATTCACTCATTGGAATTGGTCCATCATCAGATGAGGCCGTAAAAGCATGTGCTGATGTAAATGTTTTTCACTACTGTTCACGGTTCTGTCTCCCCCCTCCCCCAGAAAAACAGGTTTTGCCTTGGCGTATTCCTAACTAGGGCACTCTGTCGTTTGTTGTAGCAAATAAAACACCAAAGCAATAAATTTACAGAACGGGGATCAGCAAAGCACCTGAAAATTCTGCTTTGCAGATCTCTCGGTGCTGATCATGACTTAGTGCATATAAGCCCCCGAGGTGCTTTAGGGTATAAAAGGGTACGGACTCCCTATTTTTTGTAGCAAATAATACTTTAGGATGTCCCAATACGACTTTGGTTGTGTTGAGAATTCCGAAACCCTCACCGAGGGTTAGTTGGCAGAATGGCGATCGGTAAACGCCCCAGTAACATTCTTTTGTTTGAAGTTTTAAGGCTAAAACGTTCTGATCATTATGGTGCAAGCTTGAGGGACTAGAAGATCCGTACTTTTAAGCATGGAGTTTGATCATATGGTTGCAAATATGAAGTTGCCACCTGCCAATGCGGTCAATTAACACATCGAGGTGCCTTTGGGTATCTCGATGGCTGATTTGGTAGAGTACTCGACCAACAGTCTCGAGGTCCTAGGTTCGATACCTGCCACAGACCCTGGGTGTTACTGCAGACAAGCAAAAAAGCTTCGCTATTTTTGTGCTTGTTAAAAAAAAAACAACAACAACAAAACGATTTTAGTAGCAAAATTGTAAATATTTAACAAAAAGTTAATTATGGAGCGTATTGTGGGGCTTCTGGCTCCATTCTGTTGGAACCAAATATCAGTTAGATTAATGTGATCTAATTAAGGAACCAGAAATGTATACTAGAAACTTAAGAACTTACCCCCATAGAAATCTGATCTGAATTGGATTCAGCACACCACATATAGGGTGTTTTTTTAAGCTAGATAGAACTTTAAATTGTAAAAAGTAACACAAAAAATTAAATTTTGATGAAACATTTTTTTTATTTGTTTCAGTATACTCTGACAAATCTAGAGCCAATCGGCGTCATTCTTTCGCCGATTGGGCTCTAGAGCAGTTGGCAACTGACCCGTTGTTTTATCGCAAAATTGTGTTCAGCGATGAGGCGCATTTTTGGCTTAACGGGTTTGTTAATAAGCAAAATTGCCGCATATGGAGTGAGACCAATCCACAAGAGACCCTACAGACTCCATTACATCCAGAAAAATGCACTGTTTGGTGCGGTTTTCATGCTGGTGGCATCATCGGACCTTATTTCTTCAAAAATGAGGCCGGAGCTCGCGTTACGGTCAATGGAGATCGTTACCGCACCATGATCAATGATTTTTTGTTTGAAAATATGGATGACATTGATCCGGAGGAGATGTGGTTTCAACAGGATGGCGCTACGTGCCATACGGCGAACGCAACCATCGACTTACTGAAATCAAAATTTGGCGATAAGTTGATTTCGAGAAATGGACCTGTCAATTGGCCTCCGAGGTCGTGCGATTTGACACCTCTCGATTATTTCCTGTGGGGCTACGTGAAGTCACTGGTTTATGCTGATAAACCAGCAACAATTGACGCCTTGGAGGCCAGCATTGTTCGTGTTGTTCGTGACATACGGCCAGCAGTGCTCGAAAAAGTGGCCCAAAATTGGACGTCCAGAATGCGCTTCGTCAAGAACAGCCGCGGTGCCCATATGCCCGAAATCATTTTCAAATGTTAATGTCACGTATTGATCTTTCGAATAAAAAAAAATTTTGATTACAATTTAATTTTTTGTGTTATTTTTTACAATTTCAAGTTCTATCGGGCTTAAAAAAACACCCTATATTATAAACAAAAAAGCTTATTTTATTTTTCACAACCAACGTACAAGTTTATATATTCGTATCTCAAATATCCATTCCAATTTATGTATTTGAACGGAAGTCTTAAACGCATTGAATTTGCAAACAGGAGTTCCGCAAAACACTATATCCGGACCACTGCTTGGTTTGTATATCATGATTTAAAAATCAATATAAATTGAATTGATATTAAAGATACCTAAGTAGCAAAAAACATTTTTTTTTTCAAAAACATTTTTTTTCAACCTAGTCTCCTTTTAGCTCAATGCAGTTAGTAAGCCAACTTTCTTATACCATCTGAACAACACGATTTCGGGAACCCCCCAAATTCCGCGTTAGGGTCGGTAATCACTTCTTCTTTAGATGAATCTCTTTCCTGCATCCCAAAATATATGTGCATCCCAAAATACAGTGGCAACAACCTTGCCAGCCTATTTCACAGTCTTCGCCTTCTTCGGAGCACTTCTACCCGTTGTTTCGATTGACTTTTGGCTTCATGTGTGTAGTGGTCGATCGAGATTTCATCAACAGTTATTAATCAACGCCAAAAACCAACAGAATTACACTTTATCATGTGCAAACACGGCTGTGAAATGGTCTGTCGAACTCGTTTTTGTTCGACTCTGGGCAAACGCGGCACCCATGTAAATCCTCATGTAAAATGTTGAACACACGTTCATATGACATGTTTACCATTTAAGCAATCTCAGGTAACTCGAATCGGCGATCATTCATACAGATATTCAGGATTTTCTTGATCTTTGCAATATTTTACCTAAGAATCGGACGGAGCTGAATCAATGTCTATCGAGCTTTTCTTTTGTTTCTTTGGCAGTTTCCCTTTCAAATAATAGTGTTTAATCACAGCACCAAATTCACTTTTTCCCATTTTTCAAGGAACACAAAAGTCGCCTACTTCAAACAATTACAACAAATACACTAATCGATGAATTTGGGTGAAATTTTAACAGTTGACGTTTAACAGATCGCAATTTCAAAAAAAGAAAATAATAATAATAAAAAATTTTTTGTTGTGCTGCCATAAAGCGCTATGTATCTTCAACATACATCAATTTGCCCTCGTAGAGGGCAGCTTTTCTTGGATTATAATATCTCCACGCTTAAAAACTTTTAACGTTTGTTTTTTAATCTTAGACCGGTGCTTAGGAGATGCCAACTAAATTTGCAGTGCATTGTAGAACTAGAAAAATTAATATAATGTTTGTGAACGTTTGACTTGAACCCATCAATAAAAACACGGAAAGACCAAACCAAATGAATGTAACACAACATGTAAAATGTTAGAATTATATTCGTTAAAACTGATCAATGCCCACTGTGCAAAGTACTTTCAATACTGCTCAGGCTAACAAAAGTTAGTCCAACCCCACCCACACTGCAAGGCAATGAATTACACAGGATGGAGGACAAAACACTACTCCTTTTTACAAAGCTGATTGTTTAATTAATTCACGCATAAATGTACACATCAGCTAAACCTCTGAAAATTTCAATTCCCCAAATAAAGTTGCGCCGCAACTTTCTTCGCTTAATTACCCCAACTACTATTTAGCTACAATACTACCGTTAAAGCAACCAAATTAATACAAACACCTGGTTTCATTGAGGCAATTAAAAGTATTTGCCTAATTACATCATCGAGATAATTAGACGAATTCAGTTAAATGCCTTTTTCGCTTAATCACCCATAAAGCTGAGACTTTTCAGCGAGGTGGATTACCGCAATGGCTAAAATTATCTGTACTAAGACATTTTCGATTAGGTGTTATTTAAAGTTTTCATGGAGTGTGTAAAGTTTTTAATTACGGATCTGCACGATCTAAGATACTTGCATTGAAAATCGTCGGTTCAGTTTAATAAAACCCATTGATGAAATTGTGATTTTGCTGCACACCGGCATTAAAAACGATTTGTTGCCTTCATACTATAAAGGTTTTTTATTTAAACAAAAATAGATTTTTTACTTTCATAAATATTTCACACTTTTTCATCATTTTATTATCACATTAACATATAATATTTCCCACTTAAATGGGATTTATTCTTTTGATAAGATTTGAAATTTAAATAATTGGAATTTAATGTAAATTAATTATTATGAATTATAAATTCAAGCTGATAATTTAGCTTTAGGCAGAGTAGTTGCTGTGAAAAAATATGTATATTTTTCTGAAGCATAAACAAAAGAGCTAACCCAGCGATAAAAATGTCAATAGTTGAAAATTAATGGTTTCATTTCGAACGGTTCAGTTCTTCTTTTTGCTTTTGACACCATCTACTCGAATTGAACATCACATTTTTTTATAGGTTAGATGGAATCAAAGATAACTATGTGAAAAAAGTTAATATTCAAACTTGAAATTTAAAAAATGTTTTTCTAGAACTTACTTCTGCTGGGTGCAATTTATGCATGTTAAAAATAATTATCAATAAAATCTATTGAATTAATCACTTCTGCATAACTGCTCTTATAGCCACTGTATCAATCGGACTTAAATTATTTAATAATTAAAGTAATTCAATGCTTTCTGATTACATAAATTTCTTTAATACTATTAGAATGTTTTAGAAAACAATTAAAGTCTTACATATGGGCTAATCCATATTGAAGGGTGCCACTTTTCGAATTCCGATGACTGCAGTTTCACATTTGTTTACATAAAATCTAAAAAAAAAATTTACATTTTACAAGCACACACATACAAGTAATAGTTCTTAACTGTAAACTTTTCTGTACTATCTTAAGGTTCAAATTAATATTGACTGTGTTAAGATAATCACTAGTACCGCTGGTTTTGGTTGAGCCGATTGGGTGCCTCAGAACTAGTTTTATACCCATTCTTTATAGGTCTGTTCTCCAAATCACTTTTGTGAAAGTGAAGTTGGACTCACAACTGATTAGTTAATATCGTACATATGTTTATAACTAAAAAAGTTCACTGATTAATAATTTAAATACCAACACGTCTCACAAAAGAATTATTAGTAAATAATAAATTAAAATCTGGTTGTTCAGTGACAGAAAATCCTGTACAAACAACTGGGATTATAACAATTGCATATACGTGATTAATATGTGGCAAACATTAACGTAGGAATAATTAAAGAGCTCGGTGGCTGAGTTGGTTAAGCGGCCGTACAATGAAAATACATCATGTTCACATGGTCCCGAGTTCGAATCCCAGTGGGTGCTGATGAGTAGTGTAGCGACTACGAAACAGCTACAGCAAGTTGTCCCCCAGCTAATGGTATTCAATTATTTTTTCTGTTCTTCTTTGGTCTTATTGTTACACAGCAATTATTGTTATAATTAATAATAATCCTTCTTCTGGACTGAAGTTGAACTCACAACTGATTAGTTAATATCGTACATATGTAAAATCACAAAATGTTTTTTCATCTTGCACAGTACTCATTGTACTGGACCTAGGAAAATATATTACGTGAAAGAGGGAGTAGTGGAATAAAATGCGTTAAAGCAGATCAGTGCATTCAATAATGTTATAGTACAAAGTAACCATAATGATACGATTAGCTGTGATGTAGTACGGATGATCGTAGCTGTGCTTGGCCGTACGAATTTTACGTTTCGCTATGACAGTGTTGAGGCTATAACAATAGCTTGGTTAAGCATTACAATAATAATAAATAAACTACTAAAGACATATGGTTGGGCATGAATGAGCTTGTGTTGTGGTCTAGTGCTTTCACCAGTCTTGAAATGTCGTGCATGTAGAATAAAGTATCAAATATGTATATAATTGTTTTTATTATTTTCAAAATCTTTTAAAAGTGAATACAGACTTATACTGCAACCTAAATTAGGTTTTAAATCGCAATGTAATTTAACGTTTTGATTTTGCGCTGTAGCAAATAATTTAAATAAAAGCGTTGAAGTTGTGCCATGAACAGTATTGTTCACTAACTTTGTTTAATGAAAATCACTGAAAAGAAATTATAAAAAGTGTGATTACTTATTTCCGCAAAAAATGAACAACATTTGTTTTGAAGCGAGCTTTTCTGAGACGTAGTAAGGCTTTCTCTATTACGCTCTGTCAATATTGGATTTTCCAATTACAAAGCCTTGACGCCGCGCTATTTGGGTTCGTCTCATAAATTTTGTATGTTCATGACGATTTTTGACAGATAAATTACGCTTGACGCGCTAATTTAGGCTTCACAGTTATGTTGCATGTGCTCACTTGATGTAGATCTAATGTCTCTTTATTTATTTAACTAATGTACAAGTAATTACATACATACATATGTATATGTAAGTATAATTGTACATTTTGATATCAATTCAGACTTTATGGTCTATGCGTATACAAGTATATGGGTGCCTCGATGGCTGATCTGTAGAGTACTCGACCAACAGTCTCGAGGTCGCATATATATGTATATATATATATATGTATATATATATATATATATATATATATATATATATATATATATATATATATATATATATATATATATATATATATATATATATATATATATATATATATATATATATATATATATATATATATATATATATATATATATATATATATATATAATTTTTACTATAAAATTTTTTGCTAAAAGTCAATATATTTATTTATAATCCCTTCATTTATTCCAACTCTCACTGCAACTTGCTTCATTATGGAAACTTATCATTATGAAAAAAATAAATAATAAAAAATATGTACAACAATAAACACAGTCTGCGTATCACTCACTCACACACTCGCTACATTTAAAATCGAACGATATACAGGCAATTTGAAAAGAAAAGATAAATTGTATATATAATAAAGTTACTTTTGCATATTATTATTTATATTTTTTTATCCGTTATTTGCTTTTTTTATATTATTTCATACAAAATATTTCAACAAGAAAACCTAATAAAGACCAGGAAAAGACAAAAATATTAAAAAGAATCAAAACAGAAAAAAAAATAAAAATAAAAATAGGAGACAAAAAAGGAAAGAACATAAGCAGCACTTCAAAAATAATAAAACACAATTACCAGGCATTGTTTAGTTCAGTTTGTGCCTCATAAGTAGCGACTAACGCATGCCAATCAACTGAAAAGAAGGAAAAAGAAACGGCAACAACAACATCGAAGTAAATTTAAATCTGAGAAAATCATAATGGACTGGCAGCACATAAACAAATAATACCCTACAACACCATAAAGCAAATAAGTAATATGACGCCGAAAATTTTACGATAATTTTCTAATGCACGTCAACGGGATTACAAATTGTTGTTTTTTCATTCTCTTTTGCTATTACAGTAGTATACAAAAATCACTGTCTACGTCATATTATACAGCTCACTGATAGCGAACCTGCACCTGATTTACGCTACAACACATGAATGCCACAACACAACTACAGCTTCTATGCTAGTGGGGAAGTGTAAGTCTCATAGGCTGAACTCCTCTCTCACGCAACTCAAAGAGACCAAGAAAGGACCCAAGTGGGATGGTTTCATAAAACTGGCGGCATATATAACCTAACCTAAGCTAGTGTTGTCATAGTATTGGATACTGGGTACTAAATACTGCCTATCTTTTGCGTATATTCACGCAATCAATACTTTCAAAGTTGTATTTTCCAGTGTGTTATGTATTTACACAAAAATTTTCTTTAAAATACTTCAAATATTTACAACTCTAAGCATAACATTTAAAATCTCATAAGAAATAACATTAAAATTAGAACGCAATTATAAAAAAAATTATATTCGAGATGATCTTATTTGAATCTCCCAATGAGGTCATAAGCAGCGTTGTCAACTTTAAAATTTTAAAACGCGCTAAAATGGGAAAAAAGCGCGTTATTTTAACAAAAACGCTCCGAATTTGGAATTTTTTTCTTTCATTTTTAAAAACCTATTTTGTATTTTAAGAAGTGCAATATTTTTATATTAAAACACGTTAATGAAGCAACCTTTTAAGCGACTATTATACACTCAAACTGGATCCGATAGCACCGTCCGATGGCATGCCAGCCATCAAATTCGTTCAATAGCTAGAATTCGTGTTCGCCAAACTTGGCCTCTAGTACGACTCTGTTGGTTTTATTAAGATAATGTTACTTTTTTTTCTATGTTACTTGTTACCTTTCCAATAATTATAACGTTATTTTACAAATTTATTATTAAGCAATATCATTTAATTATATTTGCTGCCGACCGAAATCAGCTGTTACGTGCAAGCGTTTTGGAAAAACTTTATAGTTTATTTAATAATTTGGTAATTTCTCAATTACCGAGCCATCATAAATACGAAGTTCACTGTTCAGAGACTATATTTATTCGAATATTTGAGAATACTTTCTTTCGAGAGTGTATATAATATGCAAAAGCATATAACATGGTACGTTTTCCACGAAAAATGAAACGTAAAAATTTTGAACACTTGATTACGCTTTTTCTTACATTAAAAAAAAAATTAAGTTGAACTTGCTTTTGTGCCACCGAAATTTCAAAAGCTCACCGAAAATGTAAAAAAGCGCTCCGACTACAGAATTTTTCGCACAAATAGTTTTAAAAAGCACCAAAAACGGTGCGAAACGCACCGAATTGACAACGCTGGTCATAAGAACAGGTTCGACTTCTATACACGTAGCACCCAGTGCTGTTTATTTACACACAAATTTATGACCCTAAATTCTGCTTTGTCGGTACAAATGGATGGTATAGATATTAATTTATCGGATACTCTTAACATCAAGAGCATTGGAGTGAAAATTCAGTGTGAAGTTCGCTGGGTTGAACACATTTTTCTAAGAAAGAAAGGAAATTAAACTTTAAAGACTCTAAAAGTTGTCTTCACAAAGGGAACACCCAGTATGTAAATATATAAGTAGGATTACACTTGAGGGCATTGTGTGATGATTAATGCTTTATAGTAACGAAATTTGGCTCAAATGGTATAAAATTTTACTACATAAGGTACATTCAAATAACCATATATCGTACTTTAAGGTTATCATGAAAGGACAAAATAAAGTGAAAAATTTTATTTTTTCCTCATAAAGACACCTTTTACAAAAACGAATTTAAGTTAGTCTTAAATTATATTAAACCACAAAAAAGAAAAAATTTTAAAAACATATTTTTAGCATATTGTACCATATTGGTTAGATTCCATTGTGTGGGAAGGTTACTAATGTAACGCCAATTCCCAAAACGGGTGAGACAAATAATCCTTAAAATTATGCTCCAGTTGCAATTTTTCTTTGCTCTCGGAAGTTATGAAAATTATGGCTAACTACCATCTTGTGAGATATTTAGTCACGCAGTTTGCTTTCTGACCGTCCATATTATTATCGCAGCGATCGCACTACTGAGGATCTTCTGGCATATATCTCGGAGAAATGGTGCTACCCAATCCACAAGTTTTGTAAAAATAAGGTGGTGGCTCCAGATATTTTCAATGAGTTTGAAGTCTTTTGGTGTCGGTGGAGGTTTTTCTCGGTTTATATTTTTCCAGAAACCGCACAATACGAGTTATTATAGATAAGGTCTTCTCAAACGAGTTCAAGATCACCTCAGGGGTACCACAATGCTCGTTTGTTTCTCCTACTCTATTTCTTATTTTTCTTAAAGACCTTCTATGTCAAATTTCTATCCCTATCCACTCTTTGCAGATGATGCATTTCGCAATCGTAATCATTCAGTTATAGGCATAGCCTATCCGAAATTGGTGCCAAAACGCAAAGTAAGAATGACTCGCTGAGTAATGATCTTTTAATCTCCGAATGGACTCATAAAAACAGGGCCAACTTCAACGCTTTTAATACCCAGTGCTACTTTTTAAAACACATATACATGGCCATGAATGCTTCTTCATCTATACTCATAGAATATATAGATATTGAGGAAACGGGTGCTCTTGCTGTTCTTGGAATAAAAATTCAGTGTGATGTTCGCTGGAAATTTTACATGTCTCTAAATAAGCATTAAAGTGCCTCGTCTTTTTAACGATGTAAGACATACTTCATTCTTTCCATCTCCTTACCATTTATACCATCTGTATCTGATCGAAAATGGAATACAACTCCCATGTTTGGGCCGGTGACAAGGAATTCATTTTGTTATTAGACCGCATGCAAGAGAGAGGGTACTCGGCTCTAATGATTTACTGGAGCATCGCTGTGTAGAGTGCATTACTCGGTTTTAGCGATACTACAATGAGATTAGAGAATTTCTTCCCGAAACCCCCATATTTTTACGTAATACACATACATCACCTAGAATTGATCCATTTGGGGTCAATTGTGCGGTTAATTGCATAACGCATTAAAGAGAGAATTCGATTTTCAGTCGTACAGTTTGTCTGTCGAAAAAATTGCCAGCGGACTAGTTGCCTGTGACATATATAACGTTGGAAAGTTCAAGTCATCCACCTAACTAGTCTTTTTTTCTCCTCCTTGTAGCCTATTTTTCTAGTTCTAGTACAATGCACTGCATATGCAGGGGCCATTCTCTGGGTACTAGTCCAAGACAAAACTGAAAAAATGAAAATATATTCCTGGACACAAACGGAGTTAATTACGTAACCTTTTGTAATGTCTGAACATCATTTTAGGCTTTTAAAATGAGACTTGACTGCAACTTATATATATATATATATATATATATATATATATATATATATATATATATATATATATATATATATATATATATATATATATATATATATATATATACATATATATATATATATATATATATATATATATATATATATATATATATATATATATATATATATGTATGTATTAATGTTAAATAGTCGAACTTTTATAATTTGGAAATTTAAAAATACATCATGTTTACATGCTACTAAGTTCGAATCCTAATGGGTGCTGATGAACAGTGTAGCGACTGTGAAACAGCTAGTTGTCCCCCAGTTTTAGTGTATTCAATTATTTTTTCCTGTCTTCTTTGATCAAGAGTTATTGATCGCGGCAATTATTGTTATAATTATAAATAAAAATATTTCTTGGCTTTAGCCAGGATTGAACTCGAGCTAGACGAATGATACCCACCCATCATCATATAATAAATATTAGAAATATTATATATATATATATATATATATATATATATATATATATATATATATATATATATATATATATATATATATATATATATATATATATATATATATATATATATATATATATATATATATATATATATATATATATATATATATATATATATATATATATATATATATATATATATATATATATATATATATATATGCCATAATGAAATGAATGGGTGGACTCATTTTTTATACTAACGGTTAGTAGTTTACACTTGTCTAACTCCAGGGCTTCAAACCTTTGTGAAATTTGTGGGCTACCAAACTAAATGGTTTCTCCACTTCCACCATATATATACCACCAATTGTTTGACGCTATGAAATCCAGTATGCTTTCGAAAACGCTGTTTCCTAATATTTTGTACTATTTGATTTTGTAAAAATATATAAAGTATGCGAAGAATTTCATTCGATTTTAAAAATAAATAGATCTACAATTTCTCCACGGCTACTCTGTCTTCTTTTACAAGTCTCTTCGCTATATTAGAATGGTTCACCAAAAACTATATTGCTATAAGACGTCTTCTTGAAATTAATTTTTTAATTTTGTAAATTTAGCAGAATTTAAATAGGCGTTTTATAACAAAGTAGTCGTTATTGATTTAATAGAAACTGAGATCGTGCTAACTGTTGTGTAGTAACAATATTGACACTTGACTTTTTACTCTGGAGCTCTTTGAATGTTCACCAACTGCAATGATACTGGTCGTCAAGATTTCATAGTTCAAGTTTTTCAGTATGTGGATTGTACTTGTATGTTGTACTAGAACTTCCACTAGTGTGAGGTGGCACTTCCATAACAGGTAGTTTTCGTATACAAACGTTTTCCCAAATCTCTGCCTGTGCAGGCTAGTATGCTATGATTGTTCTCAAATTCAAACTTTTATTTATGATTTAAACCATTTTTGTAGACTAAAAACGTGATATGACCACTTTCGCTATCAACGCCAGAGTTGTATTTGACATAACTTGAGGAACCGCAGCCTATCGCAGCCATAATTTTCATTTTATCTCAAGTAGGGTATTAGAAAATAAACTAAAGAACGAAATACAAATAAATAAAATCAACATGCTAAATCTAAATGAGCGTATACAAATGTTGATTATTTCTTATGAGCGCATTTGCTACTACTCGTACAAACGCACTTAAACAGGCGTATCAGAATGACTGCATGTTGAGTGCTTAAGCATTTGTTTGTACTCGTATGCATGTAGAAATATGCTCGTTTGTTTTGATGTGTGTGCAATCTGGCAAACAAAATTCATGTGTAGACAGCATGCAGTAAATTCAGTAGTCTTTGGAAATGTACTACTCATTCGAAAAGTATTGTTAAAATACCGATAACATCATTATCGTAAACATTGTTAAATAAACAAGCAAATGCACACTTACAAAAAGTCTCTTTCCGCACTTTCGATTGCGGTCTTAAGTTTTCTCAAACTTACAGCTTGGATTTTTTCTGAAGTCAAAGCTGGGACTTTAGTCCCAGTAGTAGTTTAAATAAGAAGAAAAACATCTCTGAATAAAATCATTGCAAAACTAGATATCCGTCTAAAGTGTTCCTTATACGACTGCCGTCGTGCAATTATTTGCAAGCAACAACATTAAACTGTGAAGCGAACCTCAATAGCCATTGAACAACACAAGTCTGAATGCCATGATGAATTGGAATTGTATGTCGTTGCATACCATTAAACGATTAGGGATTTAGGGTCAGTCATATGAGACAAAAAATGTCTCCATGTGGTGCTTCCTTGCAAACGAACACATACATTCAGACATTCAAATTGTGGCATAGTATTATCACTGCAGTGGCTGATGGTACTCAACCAAAGAAGGGACTGGAGATGCACTCTGTATGCGCTCACAAGTGCTAAATAATAATAAAAACAATTAGCAACTTTCAATGAAAATTTATCTGGCAAAAGAAAACTTTTTTAGAATTGCAGCAGAAGTTTGAGCTTTATGTTGAAATTTTTTAATATTGGTTTTCGACGAATTTAGGTTAAGCACGAAATACATACTTATGTACGTACAAAGAGAAGTGTGCAAATACATTTTTTAGACCAATGGTCCTCAAAAGAGAACACTCAGCTCGATTACCCTTAAAGGCATTGATTGCGTGATGATCATCAATCTAATAGATTATAGTATAATTGTATTACTTGACATCAGTGCGATACGTAAAAAAATTATGGAAACCAATGGCACATTGAAGCTTGAACTAGTATTTAAAGAGAAGTTATTCAAGCCAAATGTCCCCATTGACGAAAACGTCGCTTATAGAAACGATGGTCTGATGCACAGATTACAATAATGTATACCATCTCATATATGAATCTACACTGAAAAGAATTCCTTCATTAATATAATGAATTTTGACATTAATCTAATGAAAATTTTCATTATTTTTCGGCCAATGATGGCCTTCATTGGACTAATGAATCTTCTTTCATTAAAAATTATTTAATGAATACATTCGTTAGATTAATGAAAACTTCATTAAGTTAATGAAGAATAAATCATTACATTTATGAATACTTTTCATTAAAACAATGAAAAAATTCATTAGGCTAACGACTCAATTTCATTAGTTTTATGAATTTGGTACATTAACATTAAGTAAAACTTTCATTTCTTTAATGAATCTTTTTCATTATTCAAACGTTATTTGTTCATTAGGCCAATGAATGTGTTACATTATTTTTATGAAATATTTTCACTATTTTAATGAATACATTCGTTGAACCAATGATAATCTTCACTAATTTGGTGAAAAATTTTCTTCATTCTAATGAAGAAAAATCATTAGTTTAAGGAGGAGTTTCATTATTCTAATGACCTTTTTTCATTAGCATTGTGCTACTGAAAATAAACTAAACAATTTTTTATATTAGGCATAAAAGAATTTTTTATTGTTTTAATAATAATGGAAAATAATATAAAATTAATAATTCTAATACATTTCATTTGGAATGATGGTTAAAAGAAAATCAAAACATTTTAATTCAACACAAAATAACTTAAAAAATAATATGTAATGTTACATATGTAAACATTTTGGATAATTAAATAAGTTTAAACAATGGTTATTTGACATTTAATTATTTGATCTTGTTTAAGTCAATATTTCTTATTTTCAGCTAAAGATCGTTTTATTTTTTATAAAAAATTCAACAGTATTTATTTTCAATATTTCGATAACAATTTGTTATCATCGTCAGGAAAACATATAAAATATTAATTTTCCTTTAAACAATGAACTTCAGCAAACTCATTTCTTTTTTTAAACGTTTGCTTCTGCTTTTGGAAACTTGTGATGTTTTGCTTTTTGAAGAACGAAAAAAAAGTCCCGTTGCGTGCAAAAACAAAACGTTTGCTTTGGGTATAGATACATAATTGTTCACAACGAATGCTAAGGAAAAAATTAAGTGTGACTTTGTTGTTGCATTTGTAACGGAACAAATATTCTTTTAACCAAAAAACGAGAGAAGAGCCCATCTCTTTGCTTTTGATTTCAACTATGTAGGTATTAAAAATGAGGGTAGTTTATGAATTATAATGAAAAGTTTAGTTAATATAATGAACATTTTCATAAGAACTAAAAAACTATTTAAATTTTTATTAAAATAATTTTTTACACAGTAATTAGTGTATAAAATAATTTACTTTGTCATTTAGTTAGTAGTTATAATATATTTATTTTCTCACTTTTAATAAATCTCTAAAATATTGCACACAGCCTTCAAAAAATTTTCATAACAAATCCAATGAAATTTTCTAATGAAATTATGAAAACTAATGAATCAATTTTAATGAATATTTTCATTAATGCTATGAATTTTCATTCATGTAACGTAATTTTTCATTCCGTTAATGAAAATTATCTAATGAATGGGGTTCATTGGAAATATGAAGCAAATATTTTTCAGTGTAGTATACCTTTTCAAACACGTTGTCGCGTTCCTCTTGTACACAAACTAATCGAGATAGTTAAGTTGTTATTCAAAGAACATTAAGACTCATTATTGCCTAACATATGTATATTTATTGAAGCGTCGACTGAAATCTATAATTCTTATACTCGCGAATATAGCACACAAAATTCAGCTATTGCGACGCCACCACATCTACACTACAAAAATTTTAAGCTGGATTTATCCAGTGATTCAATTTTAGTTTCTTGAGTGTATTTTCTGAAATGATTCACCCACTTCAAACATTTTATCTGAGCAACCAAATCCATTCAATCCATCATTTCAGTGAAAGTAAAGTGGTGGCTCTGGATATCCCCAAAGTGTTTGACAGATTGTGGCATGCTGCACTACAGGCAAAACTTCTTGCTTTTGGTGTCGGTGATAACTTCCCTCGGTTTATATCGAGCTTTCTCAGAGACCGCACTAAACGAGTTGTTATAGATGGGACCTCATCAAAGTCGAAGATTAATTCAGGGGTACCACAAGGCTCCGTTCTTTCTCCTGATAGAGAAGTTCATTAAAGAACATAAGAAATAGGGTAGGAGAGGGAACGGAGCCTTGCGGTACTCTTGAATTAATCTTGAATTCGTTTGATTAATTTTGAAAAAATGTATTGGGTTAAAACACGTTGCCTTATTGAATGTTTTGCCATAATAAATTTGCCACACGTCTAGTTCACGACTGCCAAATATGAACTGTAGAGACTAATGTTTACCAAAATAGTCGCAAAACAAAGTAGTGCACCTTCCGGCGATATCTTTCAGACAAACAAACAGTGTACCCTGGCTGAATTTTTGCATAAATAATAAATTTACGATTTCGTAACCATCTGCAGAAAGGAGCCGAGATCAAAATTTATAAAGTAAAGCGGCTTAGCAGAGAAAGCATAGAAGAAAGTATTGTTCAGTTCCCTTCGTACCTCTAACGCAAGCCTTTTACATGAGAAAAACACTTGGAACAGCGTTAGATCTTCCAAAAACAAGATCGCTAGTGTCTTTGTCATCAGGAATTATCAACGCTATATCTTACGGCTTAGAAATTACCAACCACATCGTTGGTTGGCAATTTTTCATTCATCGAACATATCACCTTAACCAGGATGTCCTATTCCATCCATTGATAGTTAGTTTGGGAGGTCCTACATGACTAAAAAATCTATCAGTGTCCCTCTATAGTCCACAACAAAGAGTAGGGACGTTGTTGGTTGCTGCAATAAACTGTAATTCAGAACGATATGAAGTGATATGCACAACACCTATTTTAGTAAGACAACCAAGAATTTTGCTGAACTTATATATAGTAATATAATTGTAAGTCGTATTCCACACGCCGTTCTCTCCAGTCGTTGCTCCCTCCAACTATGACTTGTTTCGATCAATCACGCACAGTCTGACTAACAAGTACTTCCGGTCTTATGAGGAAGCAAAAAATTGGATCGATTCGTAAATCGCTTCAAAAGTTTTTTCAACGGGGGATACATATGCTGCCCAAAAAATGGGAGAATCAAAATCAAAAATGTATAACCAGTTTTTTACAATAAAGCCCCGACGTTCGGAAAAAAACGACGAAAGCAAATTTGTACACATATGATTCATATGAAAGTGTGGAATTTGACCAGCGTCATCATTTCGCTTAATTTGTGGAAAACTTAAAAATAGAGAACGAAAATTCAGCGGCACGACTTAAAATAAAAATATGAAACAGATACATATGTATCATTTTAATTCACTTTTATACTGCGAATCCGATATAAATATTAATGTTCATATTCATAAAAATTTAAATGAATTTGAAATGTGATTTAATTCAAAAATTCCTTACAAAATTTTACTAAAATTCATTTCAAATACATACATTTTAGTTTTCTATGAATATGCACATAAATGTATGACGAAGCTTTCAATAAAATTTAACATACATAATACAGTGGTGGCCACATAATTAAAACATTTTTTAAAATTAAATAAATTAATTAATTTATTGTTTTGATGGTATAAATGAGATTTTGTTGTTGGTTAACTTGATGCCGTTCATACCGTTTTCCATCTGATCCCCACTGGAAAAACTTCGTCACTCCATAAACTATTTTTCCAAAAACTCATTGGTTTCTTAATGTTTTTTCTGAGAAAATCCAATCTGGATATACAATTTTTTTCGGAGAAGAAAGTTTTTTGTGTGCGATGCATCCACGTAAGGCACTTTCAGTAAGACTCCGTCGAATAGTTCTAGATGTTATATGGATACCATATGATGACTCGAATTTAACTTTTAGCTGTTTAGAGATTTTAATTCAATCAGCTTTAGAGGCGCTTACTTCTATTCTATCATCTCTGGATGTGGTTTTGCGTGATTTGGAGGCTCTGGATACATTATTTGAGTTCCCAAATTTATCAAAATACTTCATTGCATTATACATTTTTTTAATCGAGAATATGCATTCACCGTCTTCTCGAAGTTTCATTAATCTATTGATTACCTTCTTTTCTTCTTCGCAACAACTTGGTCTTTCCCCCATACCAAGTGGCTAATATTGGTATACAATTTTACGGATATCATTTAAAATATACCTATCAACGAATTTTCGCAACAAAACGAAATTGGATATTAGAATAACTTTATTTAAACTGAACTGAAAATGTTTTAATTGTGTGCCCAATTGAAAAACATGTCTTCCACTAAATAATGGCTTATTTTTTAATTGTCTCTTCAAATACATCCATACACGATACGACTGAGCTTGTGAATTCAACAAATAAATCATATCGCTCCTTTATTGCAACATAGTCATAACGCAAAAAAGCTTGTTTCGAGAAAAACACATTTCAAATTTTTCGTTTCCATACAAGTCTTAGAAAAAGCTTTTGGAAAATATCTCGTAAAGGAAACAGTTTAAAAGTAATTTGAATAAATTTTTGGCACAATATTAAAGGTAGCACTGGTAACAATTCTGCATTGTTAACTCGAAAAGCTCATTTTTTGAGATATGACTATGTTGCAATAAAGGAGCGATATAAAACATCGAAAAAATGAGAGATTACATCTATGTTTTAATTACATGTCCACCACTGTATATATAATATACTTACTAGTTTTTCATTCGAGGCAGAAGATGTTTCATTTGATGATAAATTTCACTTTCAAGAAGAAGCATGAGTTCTTGATTTAAAAAAAAATTTGTGTAGAAAATATGAATTATAAATATTGTAGTTTAAATTATAATAAATTTGTAAATTAATTAAATAAATAATAAATTAATTTCAAATTTTGAATTCAATTTAATTTTTAATGGATAAACCTTTTTGAGAGGTTTTCTTCGTTCTGTGTTTTTTTTTTTTTTTTCTTTAAAACTAAAACACAATAAAGTTTTATTTTTCCTCTCGATCTAAAAAAGAATAGGTATATATAAATATATTTAGCGTTATTTTAGCGATAAGAAACCAATTCAATGTGATCAAAGAAGTGAAAAATAATTCTATTATCACACTTTTTTATATTTTTGTTATTTTAAAATCTGGTCACCCTGAATTGGCACAAACAAAGAATATTAAAACAAAAATCAACCCGCCCAGGTAGTACACTCTCGCACAGAAATCAACACTTTCTCAATTTGTTCTTTGTCAAAGGACATACAAAAGAAATGAAAATGGTAATCATTTAAAAACAAAACACAATTGACTTTGAACAAATAAGATTGTCAAACACTTTGTATTTTGCAAAAAAAAAAATGATAAAAATAAACAAATAGTAATGAAAATAAAGGAAAAACCTGCATGAAAATTAAACAAAATGAGCAAAACTGAGTACAACCGGCAAAATGCGACAGACCGGCGCCAAATGCTTTAATAACAGAATTTCCTTTACAGTGCCTTTGCTCTCTTATCCACAACTCTTACTGTTTGTCTGTGCAACAACTAAAACAAATGTCAGTAAAGCTGCAGCAGACATGATAAATTCAGCATGGTTGCAGTTTTATCAGCACAATATACTTTTGTCGAGGATGTGTTGCAAATCACAGTCCACATTTGAAAAACATTTGGGAACTACATTTCAAAGCAAGTTGAGAATAAATGAATTTCTCAATATGAAAATAATTTCCCCTTTTTTGCTGAGCATTCTACGTTTTTCAATTTGCTGTTTGAGCAAACGTTTGATTTCAAATCAATAACAATTTGAAGTCAAACTTTAGTTGTTATTGGGTCTTGGCAAGTAAATTTGCTTTAAATCATTTTTCGTTGCGATTTCTTAACAATTACAATAGTAAACAGCACAATTCGAATTTTTTTTCTCACAACTCACAAAATCATACTTCAATAGATGTTTCGGAAATTTCAAGAAATTGACACGAAGAAAGTCACCAGAACTAGATGATATTAATAACACATGTTTAAAGGTGACCAAGGGAGGGAATCAAATAAAGGGTGTCTTTATAGAGGTATATAACTTTGAAATGGAATAAAAGAAAGAAGATTTATTTAAATTTACATAACATTTAATTCATTCGAGAAA